>LR812529.1:42463338-43165442 GCA_903798195.1 Danio kyathit
GATGTAAAAAAAATAGGAAGAGATGTTAAAAATAAAAAAAGAAATTTGAAAAAGCTGTAGATTTCTTATCTTGTGGTACTCTTTAGTGGACTGGTTCGTCAGCCATTTCGAGTTGCCTTTTTCCCCCTTCTGGATCCACATAATGGGCTTACAGAATTTTGCTTGGCATCTAAACACTAATAACAAAAGAGATTAAAACTATTTCAGTTAGTGAAAGAGTTTAGAAGATAAAGGCCAATTCATTTTGAAGCCATGGCCCATGACTCAATATACAGTACTTCTCAAACTATCTCTCACAATCTATGAAATGAATTCAAACTGATTTGGTAGCTTTTTGATTTTAGAGTGTTTAGAATATTCATGGTCTTAAGGAATGTTTTGAATTTATTTTCTTTACAGCATGGTTTCTGGAACACAAGAAAATAATGAAAGTCCTTATCATTATAGCACCACCTATGGTTTGATAAGTGTGTGTGTAATTGGGTTGTTTGTGGCCATCCTGCCACATGTCTAGGATAATGATAATAAATGCTTTTCTTGTTTGTCCAAATATCTACAAATTCTTAAAATCAAGAAGCATTTTCTAGACAAGCCAAAAAAAAAAAATCATTGTGTTGAATAAAGAAATAATATGCCAAAAAGTTTTTCCTTAAAACATGGAAAATAATCTGCCAATGGGCTAAGAAAAATAATCTTGTTTTATCATTTGACAAGATTTACCCCATTGGCAGATTGTTTTGCTTGTTTTAAGGAAAGCAAGACAATAAGTTTTGCTTGTCTAGAAAATGCATTTTCTTGATTTAAGATTTTTGATATTTTGACTAGAAGAAAGACAAAAATATCCAAGAAAGAAAACCATTTTTGCAGTGTATAAGGAAGGAGGAGGTCTAGGAGGAAGAAGAATCAGTGTAGTAATGTGCTGTTGCAAAGATAAGAGCTTACATTTGTTGTTAGTTCAACCTAAATATTAAGTGTAGTTGTGAAATGATGCATGTGTGAGGAGTGAGGAGATGGGATTATTGATTATTGTTATCTACTTATAGGATTCCCTCATGTTCGTGTTTCTCCAGCAGTCATACACGAGTTCAGTTCAGTAAACATCAGCTGTAAGACGCTAGCAGATGCTCCAGTGAATCACTGTTATTTCTACATTAAAAACATAAAGCAGGAAATAAAAGTCAGTCCACCATGTCAGCTGAAGTTCACTGCTGCTGAAGTGCTCAGATGGACTGGAGGAAAAGCACCTGTAATAGTGGACATTCACTGCTCCTACACAACATATGAGCGAGGCACAGAGATGTCATCATCAGAGTCTGATTCTGCCAGACTGACGATTAGAGGTGAGACATTTCACTGCTGTTCTTCGGTTTCAGATTTAGTTTCACCAGTGTTTAAGCAACAATGGATTATTTGACTACAAAAGACTCGCGTAAAAATCTGTGTCAAAAGGTTATAATTTTGGTAGGTCCTTGTCAGACAAATGCTAAAACGCAAAGTGATTTCTATGATGCAGTCGATTATGTATATCAGTATAACTATCAGATCAGTATAACTATGTAATATCTTTGATATTATATTATTTTATTGTACAAGTAGTAATATTGATTAATTCCATTTTCAGTCTCATCAACATCTACTACTAAAGCTTCAACAACAGCAATAAAACCATGTAGGTAACATTTATTTTTTTTGTAAATCTCCTCAATCCAGCTACAGTACATAAAGGTGAGTTTTTATTAACTAATAAACTAATTAACTAATGTGAACCAACATGAGTGAGATGATGTCAAACTGCATTATTACAATGGGATCAAAAAGTATATTTTTTTGAATGACCTGCAACTTTTCACAAAACAAACCTTGCTTAATGTTTGCAAATACTGTAAAATGAGTCCCTATAATTCTGATCAATTGTCTCTGCAGCTCTAACACCACCTACTACTGAACAAGCGACTACAATGGTCATGAAAACATGTGAGTGCTTCAGATTATGAATGAACTTCTTACTCAATGTCCTTTCAATGTCCTTAATATTAAACTATCTTTTCAAGCACAAAGATCACATTTACTACACTATAGGTCACCAAACCTTTTTAGCACTGTTTCCATTTCCACATCTGAAACAATAATGTACAGTAGCTTTTCAGCAGTAAGCAGCTTTTTTTCACCGTGTTATGATACTGCATGTTTACATTATTAGACATCACTTCCTCTTCAGACCCATGCTCTGGAAGCACAGCAATGGAAAACATAGGTAAATTGACCACTCTTGCTCAGTGGTGAAAGTAACTGCGAAGAATTAATATGTTGAATTCAGAAGACAAAATCAAAAGTATACACTGTAAAAAATATAGGCTACCGCAGTTTATTCATGTTGTCCCAAAACAAATCAAGTTAGCATAACACATTTAAGTGGATTGAACATAAAACAATTAAGTTTCACCAAAAAAAAAAAAAAAAAAAAAAAAATCTCCAGTGTTGTTTCAGCTCATTTTAAATACGTGGCTTGAAAAAGCAGCAAAAATTATTTTGGAGTGTAGTTGGGATTCATTCTTAACGTTCATTGGTATATATTATACTCATCATAGTTCTTAAATGTAATCAGGAACATTAAGTCAATAATAATGAGGCTAATGATTATCAGTGCAAACAACAACAATAGTTTTGCATCATGTATTATTCATGTATTTTTATACCAAGCACTACAGTGTGTACACTCAAAAATTACATTTGCTGTTTATTCAAACTAATTCTATAAAATAAGCTGAAACAGCACAATTCCTGAGTTTTTTTTTTTTTTTTTTTTTTTTTGGGAACACTTAATTGTTTTAATGTTCAATCCACTTAAATTTGCAAAAACTAATAAGTTAACTTAATTCCTTCATGTGAACCCAACACAAATTGTGTGGAACCCAGACTTTTTCAATAATTAGACCAGTATGTTTTCATTTGTGTTTACATTAAATTGAATTCTCAGATTCCAGATATTCAAATAGTTGTTTATTAGCAAAATAATGTCCTATCCTGCATACATAAAGCTTATTTATTCTGCTTTGTGGTCCAACATATTTTCATATTTGAGGTTTGTTCCCTTGCAGCTGTTCAAACTTCAACAGCTCATCCTGAAGCTCAACAACCCAAACCAGGTTTTACTCTAAATCCTTTTCCTCTATGCAATATTTGAAATTATTTGATGGCTACATTCTTTTAAATGTACATGAAACATTTGCTTTCCATGCACACAATGGTAGACTGACAGAACCTAAAAAAAACTATTATAACACTAAATACACATTCAAAAGTTGGTCATGTTTTGACACAGGCGGACTGCTTATAATTCTGGTTTCTACCGTTGGTGTCATTTTTTTGGGATTCATTGGACTCATCTATTTGTGCTGGTTTTCAAGTAAGTCACATAAACAAAAAACCTTCATGCTGTTCATAATAGAATCCATTATATGAGATTACCATAAAAAAACAGAGCTGGCCAAAGTTGTGCATAAATAAATACTTATAACTTTTGTTCTAGATAAAAACAGAAGAAAAAAGTAAGTTTTTTAATTTGTTTAATTCAATAGTAATAAGTTATATTCGTTTTGAGATTTATATTTTAAAGAATATGTATATTTTGTGGTCTAGAAATGTGATTGTTTAGATTCTCATCTCATATATTTATGCCAAACGCCATAAATATCAATATGTTATTCATAGCAATAAAATGAGTTCAGTGAAACCGGATGTGCTCAGTCAAGGAAATGGTGTAGTGAGTATCCATGCATTTGTAATATTTATAAAGCACAAATCATTAAAAATAATAGAGAATAACTGGAATGAAAAAAACAGACATTATTTTTATTATCATTAATATTATTGCTAAATTATGTTTTTTTTAGAGTTGTTCTGGAACTGCAGAGTTATACTCTCTGATCACATCTGCACCGGCCACATCTCAGCCCATATCTAAAGGTATGAAAACAGCATTCTCAGGAAGGGATGTCAAATCCCTTCAGGGTTAGTAATAGACATCAACATATCGGCATAACATTAGAAACATCATGCAGTGACCACCGCTTCTCAGAAACTAATACTGCACTCATTTCCACTTTTCAACTTCTCAGCATTCACTCATTGGCCACATATTTACTTTCAGTTTCAGGTCAACATTAAAATCTTTTACCCATGCTCTTTCAAACTTCAGTTACAGCCACTTCACATTTGTAATTTGACTCAAGATCATTTTCTCATGTCTAACAATCATCTTCAATCTGTTCTTTCAAAGATCTGGAGCACCCAGTGTCACATCAGCACAACACAGCAGACTCTACAGACATGTTTGTTACTTCTGTAAACCCAATGTACCAGACTTCAGGTGATAAAATTATTTCATGTGATCTCGGTAGTCACATCAAGAGGACTTAATCTTTCTCATTTGCTCGCATGACTTGTTAATACAAGCCTATGGAAACACACTGTGGTTTCACATCTCAAAACGTTCTCACTAGTCATTTTAATGCACGCATGAAGTGTTGAGAAGCTTGTTTCAGTCATTCTAATATATAGGAAGTGGGAGGAAAGCTACATCCATCATAACTACTGAGTGAAAGCTTACAATATATAACTCAAAACATGTTTTACAAACTGTTTTAAATGATTCTCCATTGCATTTCAGATGTTTTGATCCCTATACCAAAGAAATCGGAAAACGAGGTGTGTATTGCATGAGCACGTCACGCACCAAAGCCATACAATCGTATAACATTATCAACACATTTATCTTGTGTGTCTTCTCTTTTTCTTTCTTCTTAAGAATGTTTACCATCTGTACTGCACAATCCCCGACAAACCAGTTCACTTAAACAAATGAGATCAAGAAGATGTACTTATGAGTTCAGAAGATTATCAAGAGGATTTGCTCTGACAAGTCTAATAATGACATCTAAGAATTGCTTGTCTTTTCCATAATAATGAACTAAAGCAATGACTAATGTAACCGTCTTTGCATTAACATCATTTTAATATATTTGGAAAGTGAATGTTATGTTTTCTGACTTTTAGTATGTGATCAATATAAGAAGTTAACGCATTGGTATTGCAGTCTGACTTCTGTTAATTTGCTTCTGCTCCTGCTGGTTAATTAGAAAGTTAGTTAGTTAGTTAGTTAGTTAGTTAGTTAGTTAGTTAGTTAGTTAGTTAGTTAGTTAAAAATGTAAATATAGTTTCTGAGAAAAATGCCAACTGCATTACAAAATGTTTGCCACTGTTTAAGGTGTTTTAATAAAATTAACAAAACATAATTGAATTTGTTAAATGAGGTATATGCACAAGGTCTTTTAAAGGGCACTTATAATGAAAATCATCTTTTGAAAGCTGTTTGGACAGAACTGTGTGTAGGTATAATGTGTCCACAGTCATATTGGAGCAATATAAACCCAACAAGTCTTTTTTTTATTTATTTTTTTTTATTTCCTGACGTTAAAATAGGACCCAAATCCCAGTGATTTTGAGGCCCACCGCAATGTGACGTAGGATGGTTTTTCCCGCCCACCGAATTGATTGACTGGCGCCATGTTTCTAACATCATGTACACACATGTCCACAGAACATTTTTTGCAAATAAACTGAGATTAAAATATTTGTTACAACTCTCTGTGATATTTATAATTCTATAAGTTTAAAACGTTTTTAAAGCAGAGCATATTTGTAACAAAAACAGTAAAATCACTATGTAATTCTTAACCGCTATAATCACCACTGCCGCATGGTGTGAGTAAACGCTAATGTGTTTGTGTGTGTGTGTGTGTGTGTGTGTATACTGCAAACGGCATTTTGAGAGACTCACCATTTCAGAAAGGCTTGAATAAACTCCACCACAAATACATCAAATAAACTTACTACACTGTAAAAATGGCCGTGATTTCAACTGTAAAAAAACAGTAAAAAAGCTACAGTAAAAATTCGGAACCTGGTTAACAGTATGTTTTCTTAAAGGGCCATGAAACCCCCCTGTCTCAGCAGGGTGTTTTCACACCTCTAGTTTGAAAAAAGTCAGTAAAGTTGGGCGTGTCCAGCTCTGGGAGTGTGGGAGTGTCGGGGGAGGGAAAGAGGGTAATATTTGCAAAGAAGGACGTTTCCATTTGGCCATGTGCTGATCACAGGCAAAAAACACACAGAGGCTGATTTGATACCACACGGCGAATGGAGGAAAAAATCCTCCGCATTTCTCTGTAACTTATGTACTCGGTAGGTAGCGTCAGAAAGCCGTGTGTGTCTAGACTATCCTGTCACAAAATGCGGCGAAAATCCTGCACGACGGGAATAGTTTGTGTTTATATGTTTACACTCGGAGAGCAGCATTAGCGGATCTTTCAGTCTATAATATTGTACTGTAATATTGCAGTGATATTAACATACTGTAAACTTAGTAACTCAATCATTTTGACTATGGTATGTCTTTAAAAACTGAAAGAGCACTGCTGACAATACGACCAACTTTGCAATATGGGTTAAACAAAGAACACTGCACACACTTACCTAATCTGTAGCGACAGGACAATCAAACTGGAGCTGTGTCTTTTTATTAAAAGGAGACGAGCTGCAAATCCGGATTTCACCATTTCCAGATGCGAAAAGCTCTCGGGTAAAAATGTTCCTTACAAACGCGTTTCTGTGGCGTGTCGCGTGCACTGTAATCCACACGTGAGTCCAGCTGCTCTATCATAGAGGGAAAATGAAAACAAAACCTTGTTGCAGCACAATAATAAACGCAACACAGACGACTCTGGTCTCCAAATTCTTGTTCTTTCACTTGTTTTTGCAACACAACGTGGCGTCTCTCTGCCGTCTGAACAGTGTAAACGGTCTCCTGAGCTATCATGCATATTAATGAAGTTTCGCGTCATACACAATAGAGCGCGCTGATTGGTTTGAAGCACGTCTTTCTCATGAATTAATGCCGCACACTCAGATACGTCAGAATGTTCTGGGAAAGACAGACAGCCACTGTCCTGCCTGGATTTACACCTAAGTATCTCATGGCCGTGACGCAGCTTCAAAAATTCGTTTCAAACCGGAAGAACGAATTTGCTCAAAATAACTCAAAAACAACCAATTTTCACTTTTTAGTGCAATATATGTGTCCTAATAGTGTTTATAGCAGCGTGGGACACATATATGACTGTCAACAGCTCAAAAAAAAGTGTTTGGGTGTTTCGTGACCCTTTAATAAACTGACTTTCCCAGAATTCCCTGCATAGCACATCACTTTTTTTTTTTTTTGCTTTTTGCTGACATTACTATAGATCTTTTTAGCTGTTTCCCCATCAGTGATATACATTAGAGATTTATGTTACATCTAATGTTAATTTTATGCATGTTGCCATGCTGGTGTTTAGTAGCTGTGTGAATGACACTGAGCACCTTCTATACATTGATACACTTTTCTGCTTCTGGGAAAAGTTGTTTGTGATGATCATTGGTTCATTATGTATGAACTTTCTCATCACCACCTGCATATGCCTGTGTTAACGTGTCTATCTGTGTAACAAAAGATGTGTAGATATTGGTAATTCAAATTACAGACATGTTACCTCTATAAATTAATGTAATACGGTAGTTTACTGTAAAAATAAGAAATTAATTTTCACGATTTGCACCATATTTTTAACGGAGAAATACTGGCAACCACAGCTGCCGTTTTTTACCGTAAATTTTACGGATTAATTTTTTACAGTGTAGGTATTTTTGACTAATGAGCTGGATTTCATTCAGCTTCATCCAACTCTGTCTCTGTCACTATGCTGTTCATCTGACATAATGCATGAGAAGCAGACATGTACGTGGGAATGGTGGGCGGGGAGAAGCAGCTCATTCGCATTTAAAGCCACAGGCTACAAAAATAGCTACGATGTATATTCAGACACCAAAATGGGCAGATTCTGGAGGCTATAATAAATTATCTGATAGATATTTTAAGCTGAAACTTTACAGACACATTCTGGAGACACCAAAGTCTTATCTTACATCTTGAAAAAGGGGTAAAATAGGTGCCCTTAATTTTGAATAAGCCATCTCAAGTGCTTTTGCATTAAAAATTGCCTGACCGATACACAATATAAAGTGGGTCTTAGACCGGACAAGAAGCACTGCATTAAATTCCATTGTTCCTCGCCATAACTTTAAAATATGGAAATTTATTTTACCACAGTATTTTCAATGTAGCTTCCGCACTCGCCTGCTGTTCTTCACAACACTTCCGTTTAAATGGTCATTCATCTCATTGTATGCTTAAACAACTAAATTAATGCTTAAGTCTATTCAAAGGATTACATTTTAATTTAATTAAAAACACTTGCTATGCATTAAGTTTACTATATTACTGCATGAAAGACAATAAAACGATTTTGGAGATTGATACATTGCGTTTTCTTTGTTTCTCATAAATAAATCACAATGCCAAACTAGGAGAACTGCATTAATGGAAATTCATAAACCGTGGAGCGGTTCAAATACATATTTTAAAATATAAGTTAGTCTTTAAATCATATTTTAATAGTAATTGGAAACATTTAAAACATCCATGTGCGTAGATCATCTCATGCTGCCCTTAAATTCGGAGAATTACTGGTCTAGGACTGCTTCTAAAACTGAAGGACACATCTTATCAAGGATGCCTCTTGCTTGAGATAAAAATAAAATGAACAGTCACTCAAACACTCACTTGCCTCCTTTTTAAATAAATCTTGCTGCCACCTGCTGGAGATTTGAGTTTATATGTATCCATTACAGCCCATAATCAATCAAAGTGAAAGCCTAAAGCACAATTTAAATGTATATGATAGTGTAATTATGGCTATGAAAAAATCCCCCAAAATATCAAAATATAATCTTAGTTAGTATTTTGCTTGTCAATTTTTTCAAGTTCACAGTAGCTTGACCATAACTTGTCAATTTTATTCATGTAAGGGATGACAGATAAATATTCTCCAGCATGTCAGTTTGTTTATTTTGCATTTCAAGTGCATGATCTACAGTGTTTAAGTCCACATTTTGTATTAAGAAGAAATTAAGCTTCTAACCACAGCTGAGAGCTGTAATTCAGCCACACAAGTTTTTATTGCTATTTGTGAATGTTCGTTCATTGAAACACTGAAATCAGAAAACACTGAATCGATTAACTATGTTTTTAGCAACAGGACTTATGACAAAAAGTTTTAGTTTGATCCAGTTTGTCAAACCTGCAGTGTGTTACTTTAGCTCAGCAGACAGAGATGCTTCATTTATTCTATCAGTGACACCTAACCCAGCAGTGGGTTACACACACACAAAAAAAAGATGTATCACATAGTGCAAAAACTCAATTGTTTTCCTGTCTAACGCTACTTACTAATTCACCAGTTGTTTCATTGTGTTTGCTTCACACTCACTGTGATGGAAATGTTCGTCTTCATTGTTTTTCAGCTCCTCATGGAGGTTCAGTCTAACAGTAAGTGATCAATGCTGTTTAACTTCTTTCATACTCTATGTCCACATTTGTGGTGAAAATGTTTTTTTTTTAATGTTTTAAAAAAGTATTGCAGCATGTGTGGTCAATACTATGGGCTCTATTTTGACGATCCAGGCGCAAAGTCCAAAGCGCAGGGCTCAAAAGCATTAAGGGCGTGTCCGAATTAACTTTTGCTATTTTAAGGACGGAAAAATACGCTCTGCGCCGCGGCACATGGTCTAACAGGCTTAAGCTTTTCAGATAAACCAATCAGAGTCTCATCTCCCATTCCCTTTAAGAGTCAGTTAAGTCGCACCATGGCGCATTTGCTATTTACATGGCGGACTTTGTAAGTGGAAAAACTGAGCGATTCACTAGCGAGAGACAGTTAAACAGAGCATCTGCAGAATGAGGATAGAGAACGAGCCTCCTTATTCTTTACTTTCACTTTCACTCTAGTGGATAGGGAAACGCACAGACATCCATTAGCCTACATAATTAATTTTGTTTGTTAAGCGCAAAGATTTGTTTCAAAACTATTTCTAAATTCAGTTCTAATTTCCAGCAAACAAATAAAGTGTGGTCAAAAAATGGAGTTATTTCCAAATACACATGCTATACCCCATATTAGTGGTGTAACGGATCACAAATCTGCAGTTCGGATCACTCTACGGTTTTTGAGTCACGGATCGAACCCTTTTTCGGATGAGTAAAAAAGGGAGGTGACAAATGTGATTTGCTTCTCATTTATACAAAAATATTACTGCAAAAGAACATTTCTTTTAACAAACAGAACTTAGAACCTGTAATTTTAATAAAAATAAAAATCAAGAAAGAACCAGCTTAAAAAAGAAAAGTATTCAATACGAAATATGATCTTTGCTACTGTTGCTGATAATGCCAAATATAGAAATCTAACATCTTGTACAACAGATCATATTTATCTTCAGTTAATGATTCAACAATTCACACATAAAACTTCATGTTTCATTATACTGTAGGTGTATTATTTTTTGAAAACCCATTCAGTGACAATTTTGATGTTTGTTTCTCGCCATCTGTTGGTTACACGATGTAATTGCTTTCACCAGCGTCAAACATTCACCAGCGTCTTGTTTCATTAAACGGTGATTTTAATCTTTACCATAAACATCAGTGTTCATATCTGAACTATAAACTGTTCTCTCAGCACTTCTGTGTTATTTAATTGTTTGTAAGTAATTGAAAAGTGTAAAAACTGGATCTCTCTCTATGCAGATTTGAATGCAGCGCTTTGAAGGATTAATAAACATATGCATATCATAATCATTTATCGTTCATGTTGCGCAGGTTTGAATTGAGATCACGATCTTTTAATGTCTAATTGTGCAGTTTTACACTGAATGCATTAACGCAGGCTAAACAAACAGTGACAGAAAACACCTTAAATTATTAGCCAAAAGCATTTAGGTAGGTCCCACCACAACTCTTTCAGTCACCATTATATTTTACAGGGAAGACAAAATGCTTTCATACACGTGATTTGAATGACGTGGGAGGCGATCTCTCTGCGATTGTTATAAATGTTGGATTAATCTACAAGTTCAAAAAAAGTTATTAATCCGCGGGTCACGTGCGTTCCAAACCGTGGGTTTTGATCCGTACGGATCACGGATCAACATTCATTCATTCATTTTCTTGTCGGCTTTGTCCCTTGCGGGGTCGCCACAGCGGAATGAACCGCCAACTTATCCAGCACGATTTTACGCAGCGGATGCCCTTCCAGCCGCAACCCATCTCTGGGAACTTCCACACACACATTCACACTCATACACCATGGACAATTTAGCTTACCCAATTCACCTGTACTGCATGTCTTTGGACTGTGGGGGAAACCGGAGCACCCGGAGGAAACCCACGCGAACCCAGGGAGAACATGCAAACTCCACACAGAAACGCCAACTGACCCAGCCCAGCCGAGGTTCGAACCTGCGACCCAGCGACGTTCTTGCTGTGAGGCAACAGCACTACCTACTGCGCCACTGGGTTGCCCCACGGATCAACAGTAATCCGTTAAACCCCTACCCCATATCAGGGCTCGAAATTGCGACCTTTTTGTTTCCATACAGCCCCCAAGGAGAGAATGAAAACAACACTGACAGAT
Source organism: Danio kyathit (assembly GCA_903798195.1). NCBI lineage: Eukaryota > Metazoa > Chordata > Actinopteri > Cypriniformes > Danionidae > Danio > Danio kyathit. The sequence goes on from LR812529.1 coordinate 42,474,963, forward strand.
TTAGTTTCAGAAATCACCTAAAGTTACAAATAATGGCACATTTGATTAGTGATCATGTAATGAATGTCAATCCAGCATTTACACTTTTCGAAGAGTGGACAAAAGACTTCCAGTGTTTAAAGTCCGCTCTGAAAATGACTAAAGCATTCACCGTAAAGCCGGTGGGACGGAGTTTTCAGGTAATGGTGTTTGCCACTGAATCTACACATTAAGCACGAGATGTTCTAACGTTATTTAATCCTTTATGTAATCGTCACGATGCTGTCAGTCATGCGACTGGCACCGCGTTCACCATCGCTAAAGAGCATGCATTCACAGAGATTAGAATAATATTACAGCTCATGAAAAGACCGTTATTGCTACTAAGATGACGTATGTAAATAATAAGTTATATGTCAACATCATCTGTGCAATATCAGACAACACCCGTGAAAACAGCACAGTTATTATTGTTAATTCAGTTCATCTCATTCACGTCAAGAAGTGCGTGCAGGGCTGGTTAGCGCATGCAGATTTTTGTTATTTGTTAGTTGTAATTAGAGTGCTACTATATAATAGAATCTATTAATATAAAACGTGTAGTAACAGTGCTCATAATTTTTGGTGGGTGTGACTAAATTTTGTCTGGTGCGCCTACATTTTTTAAGTGCTACCAAGGAAGAAGATTAATTTTGAGCCCTGCATATGGTCCAAAACCTGCAGGTGGACAAATTTAAGCTTGTTTTTAATAAAACAAATATAAATATGCATATAATAAATAATAATACTGCTAATAATAACATTATACAAAAGCAAATTGTCATGAATAAACTGAAAAAGCCCCCCGAGATGAAGGCATGAAGATATGGGTTTTATATTTATGTAGGCTAGAAAATAATAATTTTTGTAATATTTTAATTCTTTTTCATTTGTAAAGATATTTGCGTATTGCTCTACATCCTGTGTGAAACTAGCAAACAACAATTGCGTCACAGCTTGCGCCGCATTGCGCCGGGTGTATGATAGGGCCCTATGTGTTTAAAGGAGTGGTCCATTATGATATCATATTTTAAACTTTAGTTGATTTGTAATTTGTGTGAACAAAAACAACATCTCTGAATGTAATATGCTCAAAGTTCAATGCAAAGAGAGACATTGGCTTTTACAAAGTTAGCTTAGCAAAGCCTACAGTGGACAAAGTTTGTGGACTACAAAAATACATCTGGGTTAATGCAATCACAAATGCTTCAGGTTACACGCATTTACCACGCGCACACTGCGCAGCGAAAGCCAGAGTGGCCAGAGGCACTGTAATGTAGCAGTGAAAGCTAAAAATCTGTCCAAAGCTGCTATTTCCAGCTTGTTCTGTTTCTGTATTTGCGCTTCCAAATGACACGACACAAAGAAAGAAGTGCTTACAATTTCATTTTAATTATATTCCAGAGAATTATAACTAAATATTTCACTCCTGTTCTCTGTTTTAAACTGTTAATGCAGTGTTTTAATATCTGTGCCTGTGGATTATTTCACTTTAAAAGACAAACGTCAGAACCCCGTCATCAGTGTTACTAATTTGTGTGCTCTTGGTTTTACTTAGTAATTGTCACATCTTTCTGATATAATTGTGATAAAAGTGATCTTTCTCATCTTCATCAGGTCTTCCTCAGGCCAGACTGTCAGCGTCTGCTTCAGTTGTTCAGGAAACAGACACAGTTGAGCTGAGCTGTGAGAATACTGATGAGCTGAAGATGGAGATGTGTGTCTTTCACATTAATGGAAGAGAAAGTAACTCAAAGGTGAGCTCTTCATGTCAGCTCTCACTCACTGCATCTCAGATCAGTGTTTGGTCAGACGATCAGAGTTCATCAGTGAGAATAACCTGCTTCTACACTGTGAAGGAGACAGATTAATGTACCATCTCCTCACTCTGATCCAGTGACAGTCACAGTCCAAAGTAAGTTCCTTTTTTATTCAAATGGTTTTATTTGAAACTACTTACAACATTAAAACTTAATCTCTTAGGCCTAATTATTTTTCACAAATAAGCTCCTGTACATATATTTGTCATATACATGATAGTGTATTTTATATTATTATTATGTTGCTGTATGTCACTTGGTAATATGTCATAAATTCAGGTAAAAAGAGAGATTTTGGATGAATTTAAAATAAAAAAGATCTTCGTAACATTAAATGATTTTGCCCAGCTCACATTTTAGTTTTCATATATTTCCTGTATTAAATATTACTGCATTAATGTCACAAGTTAAAACAGATTATTTCCAAAATAATTGCATTATTGGATATTTTGTATTGGATTATTTGTGTTCAGCTTCAACAGCGGCCTCTACTGGAGAAACTCTGACAAACACACAACAGGCCCGTAGCCAGCCTGGTGAAAGGGGTGGTTCTTTTTCTCAAAAATGCGACTTTTGCAATTATTCGCCTCATTTTCTTTTCATTTGAGGTTTAAATACTGCATTTTAGAGAAATTAAGCACTTTTTTTTCTTTTTTTTCCTGGATTAGCTTGTCGAGTTCTCATCATAACCACAAATTTTAAAGGTACCAAAAACATTCACTATTTATTTAGAATAAAGAAATATTATTTATTCATACCTATGATATCTCTCGCTATAATCACCATATATAGACCCCCAGGACCCTATGTCAATTTTCTAAAAGAGTTTTTCTGATTTTATTTACTACTTAGTTAAAACTGATAAAATACTAATTGTAGGAGACTTTAACATCCATGTAGATGACTCCAATGATACACTAGGGCTCGCCTTTATGGATCTACTACATTCACTTGGAATAAAACAAAATGCTGTTGGTCCAACCCATCGCTTAAAGCATACATTAGATCCAATATTGTCTTATGAAATTGAGGTCTTTGATGTAGACATTATACCACAAAGTGATGATGTTACGGACCACTACCTCTTGCTATATAAGCTGCGTTTACCTGAAATTAGCAGATCTGCACCAATATACCGCCCTGGTAGCGCTATGACGCATGATGTGCCCCACACTGGATTTTGCTTCTTGTTTATATACACTATGAACAGCAGCTACGCTAATTATTCTCCTTATTCTGTATTTCCACCTGGGGGTACTCATCCCGAGGCCCTCAGAATATGTAGTGCCACTGATGCGATCCAAGACCAGCGACGAGATGATCCCAAGGTTTACTGGACCAGGCCGTATCCTGAGCAGCTGCTGTGGTGGTCACCGTGGAGTGAGAGCATGAGACTGACTCCTGTGATGCTCCAAGACAGTCGAGTCTTCGCTGAGGCCCACCCTCCTGCGCCTAGACTGCAGCTCTGCACAAGACATTTGGCCATAGGAGGAATGGTCGTGCCCAACTGAGCCTGGTTTCTCTCGAGGTTTTTTCAATCTTCACTTTCGCCAATTGGTGAAGTTTTTTCCTCGCCACTGGCTTGCATGGTTCGGGATCTGTAGAGCTGCGCATCGAAGGAATTGCTCTTCAGTGTTTGGACTCTCAGTAGTGAACTTAATCTCTGAAAACTGAACTGACACTGTTTCCAGGGGCGCCGCTAAGGGGGGGAAAGTTAGGACGATTCTAAGGGCCCATGCACTCTAGGGGCCCCCAGAGATCTGTTTTATAATTAATAACAGTACTATAATGTAATATAAATTATGAATGTATCTCTAAATTGCAAGTAAACCAATTTATTAGAAATAAAAATACGGCTTATATCTGCCTCTCGTGTCTGTCACTGTCAAATTGCACCCCCCTCCTTTCACTGTATGGTTCAATCCGTCAGTAGCGGGAAGAGAGTTGATGCTTTGTTGAGTGCGATCGTCAGGTAAACTGTCAAAGCAGCGATGTCCTCGAGGTTAACCAAGACCAAATCCGGTCATCAAAAACGAAAAGAGATTTCAAAAAGCAGAGAGAGAGAGAGAATTAGGGTAGGCAGTTGCTATCACAGTTTTTTGAAAATAAAGGTAACGTTATGTTTATTCACAGAGCACGGAGCTTTCTTTTAAAAGCTTAATTTACTTTGCTAATGATGAGCTCTATATATGCCAAGGTTTCCGCTACATTCATTCCTCCGTGGCGGGCCGCCACGCCAAAATTCATCCCGCCACGGCTACATTACAACTTCTCATTAAACATTTAGTCGTGTTTTGTATAGCGGATTATAATCGCACTAAAACATATTAGAGGTAAACAGCGCAAACTTTTCTGCAACCGTAGTGCTGTGCGCTATTTGTTCAACCCTTTAAGGTGACATGCTGACTGACTCTCTGACAGACTGACTGACAGGTGCGTGAGTCAGAAGCAAACACCGCGTAGCTTTCAGTTTAAGATGAACACAGTTTCCATAAGTATATTTTATTGATAAATGTCAATGGCTCTGCATACAATGACTTTATCTTGCTGGAGTTTCACTTTACTTCAGGACGCGTTAATGTCGGAAAACGCACAAAAACGCACTAAATCGCGCTTCAGCAGTGCTTACTGGAGAGCGCACAAGAAGATCTGCACTTGAACGTGTACATTTGAGTGCGTGCAAGAAGTTCTGTGCACGAAGAGGAAATCGGCGCGCAAGCAAAGAGATTCGCATGCTCGTATTACATGAATGCTATCTCGCCTTGCAATAATGCGTGTAATATTAAAAGATAATGATCTATTTAATTAATTTTTTGCCCAGTGAACCATTTCTAGTACTATAACTGATTAGTCAAACTCATACCATATCAGCAGAATAGTATAAAACAATATCTCAATGTCCATGCAGACAGGATTTGAATTAATTATGTATCTTTTAAATATGTCATAGCCAGGATGCTCCTCAAGCCAGTCTTTGAGCCTAGATTGTTAAAGTAGAGCCCATAGTGAATGGCGTAATTTAAATGTAATAAATTTGCAGAATTCTGTCTGTATTACTTTACTGCATGTACTCAGTTACACACGCATGTTCGTAAACACACACACACACATACAGATATACACACATACAGATATTAGCCCCCCTTTGAAATTTTTTTTCTTTCTTAAATATTTCCCAAATGATGTTTAACAGAGCAAATTTTCACAGTATGTCTGATAATATTTTTTTCTTCTGGAGAAAGTCTTATTTGTTGTATTTTGGCTAGAATAAAAGCAGTTTTTATTTTTTTAAAAACCATTTTATGTGAATATTATTAGCCCCTTAAAGCGATTTTTTGTGTGTTTAAAAATGTTAAAATTTCAGTGAATATTTGATTACTGTTCCTTTATTTGTACTACATTTACATTTGAACAATAAATCATCTGCTAGCTACTGCCATGGTCATTCTCTTACTAAAAACTGATAATAGTGGACAAAATCAATAATAAAATGCATAGGTCAGTATAACTACATTGCAGAAAAAGAGTTTGGATAGCAAGCTTGGTAATAGGGGGCCCATCCTCATATTTTTTCATGGGGCCCAAAATTGCTAGCGGTGCCCCTGACTGTTTCAATTCACTATATTCGTCCATGTGAAGCTTCTTTGACACAATCTACATTGTATAAGCGCTATACAAATAAAGATGAACTAAATTGAATTTATTTTAAAATGACAAATTTATCACGTCATTAGAAAAAAAGAAATCTGTTAAAGTTTTAAATAAAAAAATTGTAGTCTATTGTTATTTGTTAGGCAAATAACAAACTGGCTAGCACATTCAACTTTCCTCTGTGTGAATTGAGCCATTTGAATAATAAAAAAATTATAAATAATAAATAATAACAACAACGTAGAGCTTTTATGATTTTTGTAGTTTCTCTTGTAAAATAGTACATTTGAATATTCATAGATAACAATTATATCCTTATTAGCATTCAAATTTATTCTAATATGCTTCAGAATTACCTTTTGTTGCTTCACTCCTTTTTATTGGTCATTTTGTCATTCAAGAGCAAGGTCCAAGTTTTAAAATAAAAGTTACTTGCAAACTCTATTTAACAACAATACGGTAGGTTAGTAGTGAAAGATGACTTCACTTATGTCAGATTCCGCTTGGTCTTAAAGCCTTCTTCAATGAATTATTTTCACAAATTTATGATGGCATAGCAGTCTAAATAGGACAAATGAGCTCATGTATGGGATAAATTCTGAACCTTTGTCAGTAGGGGGTCAGTAGTCTTTCAAACCACCCGAACCCCCCCTGGCTGCGGGCTTGCACAACGTATATAAGGTTATTTTTGAAGACACATACATCTCTGGAAAAAATTAAGACACCACTCCAAATCCACAGACTTGTCTTAAACCCTGTTGCATTGCACAGCTTTAATTTTTGTTCCAGGAGTGGCATAAAGTCACCCAAGAGCAATGGGAATGAATGGTGAAGAGAGACATGTTGTTAAAAGCCAGACTTGTGACTCTACAATTTCTGAATTTGTCAACACATTAGCACTGTTTTATTTAAAACTGAATATGAACTGTTTTGTTTTTCTTTGAGGTCTTTTTGTTATTTTCCACTATAATAACTAAGTATTTTATAGACTAAATAAAAAAACGTTAATTTTACTCAAACATACAGATAAAGTAACCATACTGTAAAGTATACAGTATTACTGTAGGTAAAAATCTCTAACAAGATCAGATTAAAAGGGTGCTTCTACCAAATACTAAGCAAAGGGTTTGAATACTTAGGACAATGTGATATTTCAGTTTTTCTTTTTTAATTAATTTGCTAAAATGTCACCAATTTTGTGTTTTTCTATCAAAATGAGGTGCTGTGTGTACATTAATGAAGAAAAAAAAATGTACTTATATTATTTTATCAAACGGCTACAATATAACAGAGTGAAAAAGGGGGTCTGAATACTTTCCGTGCTATACATAACGTTAAACAGTAAAACCAGCGAGACCAATAATTCTGTCTTCATTTGTCCCACATACAAAGATAACTTGATGGTTTTACTGTATGTTAAATTGCTTAACGCAGAACTTTTTCTTTCCTAATTAGTTAAGTTTACTGTGCGTATTTATTACAAGCCTTTCTCAAATATGTGATGTCAATAAGCATTTATCAGCCAAATATTGTCTCATCTATAATCTATCTAAAATATCATTATACGCTTAAATTCCCCCAGGAGATGCATTGATAATTGTTTATCCATCATTATAGGTGATTATGATGGATTGATCTGTTTTGTTTCAGAATCTCCTACTATACATGTAACTCCAGCCATCTTTAACTGAAATTGTTTTGATCCATAAAGAAAAACTGAGCATAACAAGCAAAAAGGCGAATTTATGCTTTTGGCATAAATCCAGGGTTGATATTTTTTATGCAGAAAAAAAAAAAAAACATGAAGCCTTTCATGACTTTAAGTCCGCATTTACAGCTAATTCATTAAATGTTTTTACAGATTTAAATCAAGTAATGCTAATAATAACTAATTTGTATGCTCTTGGTTTTACTTGGTAATTGTCACATCTTTCTGATATAAATGTGATGAACGTGATCTTTCTCATTTTCATCAGGTCTTCCTCAGGCCAGACTGTCAGCGTCTGCTTCAGTTCTTCAGGAAACAGACACAGTTCAGCTGAGCTGTGAGAATACTGATGAGCTGAAGATGGAGATGTGCGTCTTCAACATTAATGGAAGAGAAAGTAACTCAAAACTGAGCTCTTCATGTCAGCTCTCACTCACTGCATCTCAGATCAGTGTTTGGTCAGAAGATCAGAGTTCATCAGTGAACATAACCTGCTTCTACATTGTGAAGAAGAGACAAATTAATGTACCATCTCCTCACTCTAATCCAGTGACAGTCACAGTTCAGAGTAAGTGATTTTTTTTTTTTTTGCAAATGTTTAAAACTATTATTCAGACATAGAATATTGAGAAATAATCTACTGTATTTATATTTGTCGAATATATTAGTGTCTTCTGGTGAAACTCTCACTACAAAAATATGAGTAACCTTGCAATATATGTTGTACTACAATAATATCACTAGCTAAAAGGAGATTTATTTCCTAAATAATTGCATCATTTCACATTTGGAAATCTCTGTTCAGCTTCAACAGCGGCCTCTACTGGAGAAACTCTGACAACCTCAGAAGGTGAGTGAGCTAAACTTTGTAAACGTCTACAGTACAAATCTGGGGAAAATCTCCAAATCTCCAAGACTTGTCTTGAACCCTGCTGCATTGCACTACTTTAATTTTTGCTCCATGAGTGGCATAAAGTCACCCAAGAGCAATGGGAAAGACAGCAGACCAATGGGTGGAGAGCAGACAAAAACCCAAGAGAGCTGTTGTTAAAATACAGACTTATCACTCAAACTGTGAATTTCTGAATTTGTCTTTTTTTGTCATTTTCCATTCTAAACAACAACAAGCTTGTTTGAAATTTGGTAAATGTTCTTAGTGTTTTATAGAATCAATAAAACAAAAATGTTCATTGTACTCAAACACGCATCACTTTAAACAGTAAAACACAGACAGACCAATACATTTGAAGTAGTGTCTTCATTTTACCCCCACAGTTGTTTAATTGACAAACACAGGGACAATCTGATGGTTTAAATTTAAATTGCCTAATGCAAAAGATCAAGAGAAAAAGAACAAAAGACTCTCAAATATGTAATGGCAACACACATTTAACAGTCAAATACTGTTATATGTCTAAAGCTAAATCATACAATTGAATTGTTAAATGTTTGTGAAATCACATCAGACTCTGATACACTGTTGATTCTGTTTTCACAGCAGCATCAACTCCTTATTCCACCAGACAAACAGAAACATGTAGGAATATTTTTATTTATGTCATAAAATATTATGTTAAGCATTTAATTAAAAGTATAATGATATCAGCTAGATATAAACACTGATGTCTGTAATTTTAATACTATTTCAATTGATTAATTATTCCTTCAAATATGATTTAATCTGATATCTGTTCTGTTTCAGCTGATCCTCATGTTACTTACACTAAAGGTTGATCATTCACTCACAACATAACACTGATATACTGAATATTTGTAAAGACAAAAACAAAAAACAAAACAAAAACTGATATTGACACTTTAGTGATCATGTTGTGGTATTTAAATTTTTTAATATAAAAACCTTATATTATTTTACACTTATGCCCTTTTTGTAACAAACATGAATGAACATAAAATATTTTTTTTTCTTTTGACAGATCAATTGCTTCATTTCTGTCTGGACTCAAATGACTGATCTCTCTGTGCTTTAGTAAGTACAGTGTACAAGATTAGTTATAGTACGCATAATCTAATACAGAAACATGATAATAAAGTCTGTATTTCTGCAGGTTCTGATGTTCTCATAGAAGAAGTGAATTACACTTTCTGCCAGATGGAGAAAACACCTCTGTCTGCATCTGTGCTCTTCAAAACATCAGTCACCTGCATCATTTCTACACTTGATGCACCATTATTGCTATTAAAAGACAAAAAAGAAAATCCTATGTATGTACAGAATGAACGATACAGTATATTCATAGTAGCTACGGAGTTCATACTGTTCACTGACCATCATGCCAAAAGAGAATCTGTGGAGAATTTTCCACTTTTTGATTAAATGGATTTAAATTACTAAGTCATATGAGACGTAGCGGAAAACATGTCATCTTTGATTTATGTGGATTCAGTGTGGGATATTGGTCAGTTACGATCTGAAACTTAATAAAATACAATTTCTTTAGTTTTTTTTATTAAATGTTTTAATAAAGATTATAGTACGGTGGTCGAGAGAGCTTAACGCGCTGCAATTTAAGCACATGCATTAACAAAAAACACCAGCAAATTAAGAAACGATCTTCATCAATTTGACAGACACTTGTTGCAAATTGATCAACACACAAACAACTGAAGAAACGCGCAGCAAATTGATCAAAACGCGCAGCAAGTTAGTCAAAACACAAAGGAAGAAACGCGCAGCAAATTGATGAAAACGCGCAGCAAGTTAGTCAAAACACAAAGGAAGAAACGCGCAGCAAATTGATCAAAACACAAACAACAAAAGAAACGCGCAGCAAATTGATCAAAACACAAACAACAAAAGAAACGCGCAGCAAATTGATCAAAACACAAACAACTGAAGAAACGCGCAGCAAATTAGTCAAAACACAAAGGATGAAACGCTGAACAACTGAACAACATGTTTTTGTGTCCTCTTTAAACATTTCCGTTGTGTTATGTGGATGTTTGCAAGTGTTTTGATCAATTTGCTGTGCGTTTCTTTTGTTGTTTGTGTTTTGATCAATTTGCTGCGCGTTTTTTTTGTTGTTTGTGTTTTGATCAATTTGCTGCGCGTTTTATCCTTTGTGTTTTGACTAATTTGCTGCGCGTTTCTTCAGTTGTTTGTTTTTGACTAATTTGCTGCGCGTTTCTTCCTTTGTGTTTTGATCAATTTGCTGCGCGTTTTGATCAATTTGCTGCGCGTTTCTTCAGTTGTTTGTGTTTTGATCAATTTGCAACAGGTGTCTGTCAAATTGATGAAGATCATTTCTTAACTTGCTGGTGTTTTTTGTTATTGCATGTGCTTTCTTAAATTGCAGCGCGTTAAGCTCTCTCGGCCACCGTATTATAGCCTACTATACAATAGACCAGGGCTATTCAATTAGTTTGTCACGGGGGCCAGTTCATGAAAAGCATCCCAAACGAAGTGCCGGAGAGATATGACTTGCAATATAAATGATGACACAAGTGCGTATAAGAGCCAATTGTGTATTTTTGCTCCTTACGACACCCACATTGTATTTGTCTACATTAAAATGTTAATATATTGTATTTTGAAACTATATAATATCACTGCATTGTACAATAAGTTTGTTTAACAAACATTCAAATGTTGTATTTCACAGCACAACAAAATCAGTGTATTGCTGAAGTAGGCTTCTTCTACATTCAGATACGTTCATATGTGATGTTTTGAACTGCATAATTATGGATGCAACAATTATAGATTTTGTTTGTACGATTATATAATGTGAAGAATAATCAGTGTTTTACAGTTATCACGTCTAATGTAAATTTAAGCTTTATATTAGCTAGATTTAGATCTGGACATCCCTAACTAATATAAAAAACCTTTAAAAGGCATTTTCATTAGTAATAGTTTTTATGCTGAAGGTTTTTCTGTGCTTATAGGGCTACACAATTTAATTATGTGTGTGTTTATAGAGAGGAACGGGAGAAAATAATATAATAATAATTGTTATGAAGGTCGGCGCCAATATTTAGATTAACTGTTGTTATCATCTGCGTTCATACATACATAATCATTTTAATAATAGTTCGTCTAACATGTCTTTTGCTTACACTGCATTGTAAGCTAAGCACAACTCTCACCGCTACAGCATGAGATGTCTTCTACTGCGTGCGCCCAAAGCCGCGAGCGTTTTTTGACTGAACTAAATTTATTCTTGATGTTTTGGTCACACTATTTGGAGGGCCAGAACAAATTGCCTCGGGGGCCTGGTTCGGCCCGCGGGCCGCCAATTGAATAGCCCTGCAATAGACCATCCACACAGAAAACTGACAATAACATTTATATTTAACTGCAGCATGTTTCTGTACTATTTCAGAATAATAGCAATTGTGTCTGTATTATTATCACTGTCAACATATCATCAAATTAGTGAACAGCTGACTGTCAGCCTAACTTTGTATTTTTTACGCATTAATTGAACATCTACCTAATAATAAAGTTACCATTGAGTGATTTTTTTCCTACATTATTAATTTTGAAAATGATATAGTCTTTCTTCCTGCCTACTAGAGTTTGGGTCAGGTGTACTAACAGCTTGCGTCACTTCAGTATTAAAAACTACTATCAGAACTGAAGACATGCAAAGATGAAGAGGTGTGAAAAGATGTTTTTAATGTGCTGACATTACTGCATATGAATTACAGGTTTTTCTTTAAAATACAAAATGAAACATGCAAAATTATTTACTATGGTTGGTGTAAGTAAGTTTACTGCAGTTGAGCCATTATTTAATGTGGCTTTCAATATTCATAGAGTATCAACAGCACTGCACATTTTACATGTCTCCACAATCAAACACACAATTCAGATTATTAGTAGACCATCAAATACTGAACCTGACATGGTTGTGTGAGAGAAAAGAAAGATCAGTACATCTCTATTTCCTCAACTTGTGTTAATTTATTTAAATATGTTACAGATAACATTATCTGAACAGACTATTTTTAATTTTTACCATTATTGCATTGACCATTACTAAGCGTCTGCATATTTGTATCATCAGTATAACACCCACATCATTTTACACTTGTGTAATGTAACTTTATAAATCTGCATTTCCTCTTTAAATGAACACAAACAGCGTTACACGTCATGTACTCCAGATCTGGCCTATTGAACTACAGCTGTACACATGGTTTCATAATCTTTCATTTTCACAGAACTGATCGTGCTGAATGGCTTCCTGTAGTCTAATGTGTTACTTCCTAATTAACCCATTGTGTGAGTTTCATTGTGTTTGTTTCACACTCGCCGTGATGGAGTTGTTCGTCTTCATTGTTTTTCAGCTCCTTATGGAGGTTCACTCTAATAGTAAGTGAGCTACTTATATAAATACTCTATGTTTAAATTAGTGGTGAAAATCAATGTTTCAATGTTTAAAACAGCATGTGTGGTCAGTACTGTACATGTTTAGCTGAATGTAGAGACGTGAATATACAACCTCTTTACTTCCGTCAATATCAGTTTGAATTTAGATATGACAGGAAAATATATCACACTGTTTCCATTGACCTGATCAAGTTGATATTTGGGTAACTATAAAAAAGCAGCATGTATTAACTGGAGATATTATTTGCAAACATCCACTGATGTATTTACTTGCATCTGTACACAATCATATGAATGTATTTCTAGGCTTTGATTGAGAAACACATATGGGAAGCTACTGAAAATATCAGTATATGCGCTTTTAACAGACTCCTTCCAGCACACGCATTGATAAGTGTTGTGATAGATTAATCTGTTTCATTCCAGAATCTCCTACTGTACATGTATCTCCAGCTGTCTTTACTGAATCCAGATCAGTGAAGATCAGCTGTGAGACGCCAGCAGATGTTACAGTGAAGAAGTGTGATTTCACAATAAACAGAAAAAAGCTAGAAACAAAAGTCAGTCCACCATGTGAGCTCAACCTCACTGGTGTTGAAGCGTTGAGATGGGCAGATGAGAAATCTCCTCAATCGGTCAACATTACTTGCTGCTACACAATAAAAGGGAGACGTGGGAACAGATCATCTGATTCAGTTCCTGTCACAGTCACAGTTCTAGGTGAGATACTTGTCTCCTGCTCTTCTGTGTTTTAAACGGTCATGGCAGTGTTTTAATAGCTGTGGATTATTTCACTTTAACAGACAAACTTCAGAAACCCTTCATCAATGTTAGTGAAGATGGGAATCATCTCAACATAGCCTGTGAAATACCACTTTCAGTCAGAGCTGATTTCACCTGTAGTTTTTACTATGAAGATGATGCTATTCTGGTCAGCCGTGACTCTCAGTGGAGTTCATCTGGAGAGAAACATCTTTGTACATTTAATCCGAGTCTTAGTGATCTCTTCAGAAGATCAGTGAAGAGCAGACAGATGAGCTGTGATTATTCACTCAAGACTGAACCTGACATCAGATCTCCACACAGTGACACACACATCATTGGAGGTGAGTTTTTTTTATTCATACCACTTTTTTTTTTTAATAAACGTCTGTTCTTTGAATGATTAGAGACCTGTAAAATGTTCTACTATCAAGTCAGTTTGATTTACTCCAATAAACTATGCAATCATTTTGATCCATTAAAAAAAAAAAAAAAAAAACAGAGCATTTTCAACTAACAAACAGAAAAGGCGAATTTATGATTGTGGCTTGACTCTGGGGCTGATATATTTATGCAGAAATAAAAAATATATCAGCTGATCATGTGATCAAATTTGAGATGTTAGAGAGACAGAAAGTCATTACAGTACAGAGTTTCCTCTAGGATTTTTTCTAGCTGTGGCGGCAGGCCTTTTGATCCATCAACTACCTTTGGCGTTATTTCATTGACAAATGGGACACAGTCCAGATCGGATTTGTGTAATACGAGCATTTTCCAATGACCTGATCAAGTTGATATTTGGATAACTATAAAAAAGCAGCATGTATTAATTGGAGATTTTATTTGCAAACATCCACTGGTGTATTTACTTGCATCTGTACACGTTCATATGAATGTATTTCTAGGCTTTGATTGAGAAACGCATATGGGAAGCTATTGAAAATATCAGTATATGCGCTTTTAACAGACTCCTTCCAGGACACGCATTGATAAGTGTTGTGATAGATTAATCTGTTTTATTCCAGAATCTCCTACTGTACATGTATCTTCAGCTGTCTTTACTGAATCCAGATCAGTGAAGATCAGCTGTGAGACGCCAGCAGATGTTACAGTGAAAAAGTGTGATTTCACAATAAACAGAAAAAAGCTAGAAACAAAAGTCAGTCCACCATGTGAGCTCAACCTCACTGGTGTTAAAGCGTTGAGATGGGCAGATGAGAAATCTCCTCAATCGGTCAACATTACTTGCTGCTACACAATAAAAGGGAAACGTGGGAACAGATCATCTGATTCAGTTCCTGTCACAGTCACAGTTCTAGGTGAGATATTTGTCTCCTGCTCTTCTGTGTTTTAAACTGTCATGGCAGTGTTTTAATAGATGTGGCTTATTTCACTTTAACAGACAAACTTCAGAAACCCTTCATCAATGTTAGTGAAGATGAGCATCAGCTCAACATAGCCTGTGAGATACCACTTTCAGTGAGAGCTGATTTCACCTGTAGTTTTTACTATGAAGATGATGCTATTCTGGTCAACCGTGACTCTCAGTGGAGTTCATCTGGAGAGAAACATCTTTGTACATTTAATCCGAGTCTTAGTGATCTCTTCAGAAGATCAGTGAAGAGCAGACAGATGAGCTGTGATTATTCACTCAAGACTGAACCTGACATCAGATCTCCACACAGTGACACACACATCATTGGAGGTGAGTTTTTTATTCATACCACTTTTTTTTTTTTAAATAAACGTTTGTTCTTTGAATGATTAGAGACCTGTAAAATGTTCTACTATCAAGTCAGTTTAATTTACTCCATTAAACTATGAAATCATTTTGATCCATTAAAAAAAAACGGAGCATTTTCAACTAACACACAAAAAAGGCGAATTTATGATTGTGGCTTGATTCTGGGGCTGATATATTTATGCAGAAATAAAAAAAATATCAGCTGATCATGTGATCAAATTTGAGATGTTAGAGAGACAGAAAGTCATTACAGTATATGAAGTTGGATAATACATTACTGACGCTTATTTAGAGTTAATAAAAAAAAACATTAAGATGCAAAAACTCCACATTTACAGGTGATTTATTAAATGTTTTCAGTTTTAATCAAATGTTTTGCTAATAATAACTAATATGTGTACTCTTCAAATGATGTCTCCTCTTTCTGATATAAATGTGATGAACATGATCTTTCCCATCTTCATCAGGTCTTCCTCAGCCCAGACTGTCAGCGTCTGCTTCAGTTCTTCAGGAAACAGACACAGTTGAGCTGAGCTGTGAGAATACTGAAGAGCTGAAGATGGAGATGTGCGTCTTCAACATTAATGGAAGAGAAAAAAACTCAAATCTGAACTCTTCATGTCAGCTCTCACTCACTGCATCTCAGATCAGTGTTTGGTCAGAAGATCAGAGTTCATCAGTGAACATAACCTGCTTCTACAATGCAAAGAAGGGACTAATTAATGTACCATCTCCTCACTCTGATCCAGTGACAGTAACAGTCCAGAGTAAGTGATTTTTTTTCTGGTCACAAGATGTGTACTGTATTAAAAATGTTAAAATAGATATTCTGCAAAGGCCTTTATATACTGTATACAATTATTGTGATTTACTTTATAAATCAATCAGCTTTATCAGTCTAAAATGAGACATTTTTCATTCATAAGTTTTCTCTGTACAGCAGGATTAATGAAAGCATTATAAAATGTCAATTTATATACTATAATCTATAATATAATATAACTATAATCAACTCAAACTCGCCGTCTCATTCTTCAATGTTACAGTGCTGGTTCTTTGGTTCTGTAATGTCGTTAATGAGTTGAAAACTGTAGTGTATCATATTATACTGTGTGGAAATTCTTACTGTATTTTAAGACTCAATAGTTTGTGGTTTCTCAAGTTTATTTGATATTTGCTCTAAGGTTATTACAATTCTTCCATGTAATACTGGTAAATTGTCTTTGCAGTTTCATCATCTACTACTGCACTCGTTACAATGACCATGGAAACAAGTGAGTAATCATTTTAGTCGATCAAAAAGGCTTTATTATTCCTTTTTTATTAATCTTTTTGTTCATCCAGGTAGGGCTGTACAATATACTGTATCAGCATATGATCATTCACAATAGTCACATCACAGGATTTGCAATGTTAGTTTTGTATTATAATTTATTATTTGCATGTGTTTGTAACTTTAATAACGATAAACTTGATTGAATTATTTTTTATTATTCAATTGCTGTACCTGAATATTGTTAGACTTCGAAAAGGACAAAACACTTTTTATTTCAATTACATATTTATCTTTATTGTATTCATAGGTTGTTTATTAGATCAACAACCATGTTCTCAATGAACACAAAAAACTCATTAATATCAAAGCTGAATATTTTTGCAAGTAGTTTTTAGTTTGTTTTTAGTTTTAGCTATTTTAGGAGGATATCTGTGTGTGCAGGTGACTATTACTGTGCAGAATTATTAGGCAACTTAACAAAAAACAAATGTATACCCATTTCAATTATTTATTTTCACCAGTGAAACCAATATAACATCTCAACATTCACAAATATACATTTCTGACATTCAAAAACAAAACAAAAACAAATCAGTGACCAATACAGCCACCTTTCTTTGCAAGGACACTCAAAAGCCTGCCATCCATGGATTCTGTCAGTGTTTTGATCTGTTCACCATCAACATTGCGTGCAGCAGCAACCACAGCCTCCCAGACACTGTTCAGAGAGGTGTACTGTTTTCCCTCCTTGTAAATCTCACATTTGATGGACCACAGGTTCTCTATGGGGTTCAGATCAGGTGAACAGGACGCCATGTCATTAGTTTTTCTTCTTTTAGACCCTTTCTTGCCAGCCACGCTGTGGAGTACTTGGACGCGTGTGATGGTGCATTGTCCTGCATGAAAATCATGTTTTTCTTGAAGGATTGTCGCAGGTGAGAGATCACACGGACACAGAGAGGCAATGAAAATCCCCGTAGGGGTGTTTATTTAGGGAGTGGAGCAAGGAAAAGGTGCGTGGGGATGTGCAGGGCGGTGAGTTCCGTGTCCAAAGGGGTCCGGTGAGCTCGTGCAGTGAAGTGCCGATCAGGGTGCCCAGTGGAAGAGGGAGAAGTCAGCGCAGGTCCTGCTGTCATCCTTCTTGTGCTCTGCCGACGCTGGCGTCGGCGTTGTTTATATAGCCCTCTTCCAATGGGCCGCAGCTGTCCCTGATCAGCACGTGATGGGTTGTGATTGCGGTGAGGGAGACGTTTCCATGGCGACGCTGAAGCCACACTGGCAGGTCTGCCACATTCCCCCCCCCTAAGCGTCGACCTGGTCCTCCGCCGGTAGCTGTTGAAACAAGGAGAACACAGGGATGGGAGGGGGGGACAGAGAAACGAATCTTCGCTCACCGTTTTCCTACCAGTGCGGCTGAAGGGCACCCAGATGATGGGTGGCGGCACTGGTGGTTCGGGGGGATGTCGAGGGGAGGTATGTGGGCAGTCCGGACACTGCTGACAGTGTCGACGTACCTCCGCTTCCAGTCCTGGCCAGTAGTACCGCTTTTGGAGCTCTCGGAGGGTGGCCGTTACCCCGCGATGTCCGCGCGGGGTCACGTGCACGGCCGTCATCAGCTCCGGGATCCTGGAGCGCGGTACCACCAGCCGATGTGTTTCTTCCCCCCGCCGCCAAGCGATCCAGTACAACAGACCTTCCTTGACGACAGAGTAACAGGCTGGGTGAGGCGCTGGCTGACGGACCTCCTGGTCCACCAGACGGACTCTGGACCAGCACTTCCGGAGGCTCCTATCCGCTCGCTGCTCTCGGTGTAGGGAACCTCCGGCCGTGACCTGACGTGAAGTGTCTGAGGGAGGGGAGACGCGTCTCTCACCCTTCCTGTCGCTCGCGGTGGTGGGCGGGTCTTGCTGGCGGCCCCCGTCGCGTGTCGTCCGGTGCCTTCTCTGAATCCGGGGGACCGGGACTGTCTGTCTTACGGGGGGTTGGGGAGCGGACCGGGTGAAAAAGCATACCCGGCCCCCAGCTGGTGGCGATGGTGCGGACGACTTCGCGTCCGGTGACGAGGGGGCCGCGGGTCTGTGTACTGGACGCGTGGTGCCCTTCGCAGGTCGCCATTTCTGGGGTTCCTCCGCTCTCTCTCTAGCATCCTGGGGCGCTGATGCTTCCGCCAGCTCAATGCTTTCCATCAGCTCCGGCCAGGTGGCAGGGTTGCGGAGCAGGACGTGTTGTCGTCGCTGGGAGGGCAACGCCTGCAGCAGGCGGTCGATGACAAGCCTTTCGACTACCTGGGCGGCTGACGGATGATCTTCAAGCAGCCAAAGGCAGGCCAGATCCATTAAAACTTTGGCCTGCTCTTTGGCTGAGGCGCGCTCGTCCAGCGCCCACTGCTGGAAGCGCCGCGCCGCACACTTTCCATTCCGGCTGGGAAGAGCCGAAAACTCCCGGGGCGGTTCAACCGCCTGCTTCTCCTCCTCCTCGCTCCCAGCGACGCGCTCCGCGAGCCGGAGCTGACGGCGACCCAGTTCCTCGAGCTGGCGGCGAATGACGTCCATCTTCAGCCCCAGGTGCTGGTGGTAAGCGGTGGGAGAGAGAGAGCGGGACCCTACGGGGAAAAACACACCAGATGTTAGTTACCTGTGTCACGTGTGACCCCTCAATAGCTCCGCATTCTCCACCAATTGTCGCAGGTGAGAGATCACACGGACACAGAGAGGCAATGAAAATCCCCGTAGGGGTGTTTATTTAGGGAGTGGAGCAAGGAAAAGGTGCGTGGGGATGTGCAGGGCGGTGAGTTCCGTGTCCAAAGGGGTCCGGTGAGCTTGTGCAGTGAAGTGCCGATCAGGGTGCCCAGTGGAAGAGGGAGAAGTCAGCGCAGGTCCTGCTGTCATCCTTCTTGTGCTCTGCCGACGCTGGCGTCGGCGTTGTTTATATAGCCCTCTTCCAATGGGCCGCAGCTGTCCCTGATCAGCACGTGATGGGTTGTGATTGCGGTGAGGGAGACGTTTCCATGGCGACGCTGAAGCCACACTGGCAGGTCTGCCACAAGGATGCAGACTTCTTCCTGTACCACTGCTTGAAGAAGGTGTCTTCCAGAAACTGGCAGTAGGACTGGGAGTTGAGCTTGACTCCATCCTCAACCCGAAAAGGCCTCACAAGCTCATCTTTGATGATACCAGCCCAAACCAGTACTCCACCTCCACCTTGCTGGCGTCTGAGTCGGACTGGAGCTCTCTGCCCTTTACCGATCCAGCCACGGGCCCATCAAGACTCACTCTCATTTCATCAGTCCATAAAACCTTAGAAAAATCAGTCTTGAGATATTTCTTGGCCCAGTTTTGACGTTTCAGCTTGTGTGTCTTGTTCAGTGGTGGTCGTTTTTCAGCCTTTCTTACCTTGGCCATGTCTCTGAGTATTGCACACCTTGTGCTTTTGGGCACTCCAGTGATGTTGCAGCTCTGAAATATGGCAGAACTGGTGGCAAGTGGCATCTTGGCAGCTGCATGCTTGACTTTTCTCAGTTCATGGGCTGTTATTTTCCGCCTTGGTTTTTGAGTGCTGCATCCCTCTGCAAGATATCTCACTATTTTTGACTTTTCGGAGCCTGTCAAGTCCTTCTTTTGACCAATTTTGCCAAAGGAAAGGAAATTGCCTAATAATTATGCACACCTGATATAGAGTGTTGATGTCATTAGACCACACCCCTTCTCATTACAGAGATGCACATCACCTAATATGCTTAATTGGTAGTAGGCTTTCGAGCCTATACAGCTTGGAGTAAAACAACATGCATAAAGAGGATGATGTGGTCAAAATACTCATTTGCCTAATAATTCTGCACTACCTGTATATATATACTATATATAAATAAACTTGCTTTACTTTTTTTTTTTTTTTGGACCCAAGGTCAAAGTGCTGGTTTCCTCTAGTGTCAGTGTCATTTTGTCTGGATTTATTCATCTGCACTGATTTGCCATTTTTCAGAGCCATTGCTATTATTAATTTTCATATTAATTTTATTTTTTAAACCAGACATTTATATTGGTTAAAAATATTGGTTATAATCAGTCTAGTAAAAAAATGATGCACACTAGTTTGAGATTGAATGTGCCCCTGGTGCTTTCAGCAATGATTGATTTACTCATTTCTGATTGGCTACTGAGCTCACTAGCCCCTTTCACACAGTGATACCAGTAAATATCCGGAACGACTTTACCGGTAAATTAAAAAAAGCGCTGTTCACACAGGCAAGGACGTTCCAGAATTTTTCCAAAAAAGAATGTTCACACATCCATTCTAAAATACCTGCAAATTCTGATATCATTAACCATAAATGAGCTCTAAACGGCTGCACTTCTTTGTAAACATAGAAAGGGTGAGACTTTTGTTAATGGTTTCACTTCTATTTAAATATTTATCATTCACACACCTGCTTTGTCCCAGAGACATTCAAAGGCAGAAGCGCGAACCGCAGCTAAATGTTTACACATTTGACTACATTACAAATGATGTGGATGGACAAGTATTGTGAACAACTTCGATAAAAAAAAAAACATATGGAGGAACACTTTCGCATGTCGAGATGTACATAGTGTGTGTGTGTGTGTGTGTGTGTGTGTGTGTGTGTGTGTGTGTGTGTGTGTGTGTGTGTGTGTGTGTGCTCACTGGAGCACTTCACGTGCACACGCGTCCAGCAACTGAGGCAGAGCTTGAAGGCAAACAGCAGTTTACCATAAGCATTTTATTGATCATTTTTACACAGCTGGCATTAAGAAGGAACATAGAAATGTTATCTGACATCTAGCAGCTAAATGTGTCTGGAAAAATATTCAAAGGCTTTTATTTTCATAATGAGTGTGGACATGAATGCGCCTGAATGTTCTGATTGGCTGGAGTAGACGTCTCGGCGTTCTATACGTGAACACGCTCTTTCCGGCAATCTTCCTTCTGTGTTCACACAGCGCAGCATTCAGGAAAATTACCGGTAATGTTACAACTTCTTTTTCCGGAAAATTGCCAGAACAAATTTACTGGTATTTTCAAAAAGGGCCTGTTCACACAAACAGACCTTTGCGGAAAATTGCTGGTAATTTTTCGGAAGGGTCTGTATGTATGAAAGGGGCTATTAACCCTTGTGATTGGTTACAATGCTCAGCACTGCAATCAAACATGTAGAGATATGCTGCATCTAAAAGCACAAATCTAAATATAATGTCACAAATTGACACTTTTCATAAATTTTATTTGCACTCGACTTCACCTTTACAATAGTTTGGTTTAATTATGTAGAATGTTTTGTCCTATGTTGAATTTAAAATCTGTTTTTGTTCATTTTAGTGCCATATTTGCCTCTAAGAATTTATTTCTGATTTTGGCCCTCATGTGTTTAAGTTGTCAGGGTATGATCAACTAAATGAAGTGACTAATGAAGTCATAGATTATGAGTTGGCAGCAATCTGTGTCTCCTCAGAGGATCTCGATTTTCTTCATTCACGGTTTCAACAGAAACGCTATCTTCTGAAATCTTAACATAAAACTGGGAAATTATTGTAGGTTTGAGTAAGAATTGTCTTCTGAATCTGAAATATGATTCCACTTGTAATATGTTCTTTTTATATTATTAGAAAACAATTACATGACAACCCTGTTGATCAGCAGAGCACAGGAAACCACAGGTAAATTCATCCACCCTTCTCATTGGTAAAAGTCACTGCATAGAATTTAAATGCTGAATTCTAATGTTAAATTAAAAACAAAATTGGAAAAGCATTTTTGTAATTTAATTGGTAGTCCATGAAGGTAAGCAGTAATAAATATATACAGAATTCAACACTGACAATGGTCATAATTATGCTGCTTTTCTTACTATACTTACTGCTGAAGTAAATACAATATATTATGTATACTTTTTTCAAAAATTCAATTTTAATACAGTAAATTGTGTTATATCTGTAGTTTCCAGGATAGCATCTTCTGTTTTCTTATATCAAGTTTTTTTTACTGAGTAATAACATAATTGAATTATTATTTTTCTTTATGTAGTTTCTACAGCTCACAACAAATGGTCCACAGACAAAATGTTTTATTCTCAATTATTTCCTTAATTTTTGAAAGCATTTGATGATGGCATTCTTTCAAATGTCTGTGAAACATTAACTTTTACAGTTACTGCATAAAACAAATATAAAACAAATCTACTTGTTCATATATGTATTTATTGTCAGGTGATTTAAAGTGTGGTTTTCTTTTGACACAGATACATGGGTTAAAGTGCTGGCTTTCTCTTGTGCTGGTGTCATTTTGTCTGTATTTATTTGTCTGAGCTGGTTTGCAAGTAAGTCGTATTCATGCACAAATTCTATGCATGTTCAGTTGTATACTGAGCTATATACTGCTCAATATAGAATTTTCTCAGCATTCTAAAAATGTAACAAGTGACGGTCTTTGTTTTTAAGGCAAAAAGAGAATAAAACAGTAAGTTTTTTTGAATAATTCATTTTTTTTCAATATTTTTCTTGTAAATAAATGTTTAAATTTGAAACTGTCTAACCTATTTTATCTGATATATGCATGTATGTAAATATTCCATAATGATATTTTTTTTATTTTAAGCAATAAAATGAAATCAGTGAAAACAGATGTGTTCGGTCAAGGAAATGGTATGGTGAGTATCCATACAATCTCACAAAGTAATACATATTTTATAATATTGGCAAAATTTGTAAAGGTGTAATACACAGGTGTGACACACTCAAATCAGATTCGATATAAACCACTGATTCAATACATTTCCATAGAGAAAAGTGAATCAAAAAGACCAACTTTAAAGGGTTAATTCATCTAAAAAAAAATATGAAACATTTAAACATCTCTTTACTACAGTATGTGTGAGTAAATCTGTCATCAAAAAAGTATTTAAGAACTCTTAACGCTTACATTTGTGTTAAACTCCTTGATTTTAAAATCTTATGGGCCTTGAAGTAATGGACTGTAAATGGAAGGACAGTAATCTCAGGTTTCATAAAGAAAAATCCCCATCTAAAGCTGATTCCTAGACTCCATATTGTGATTCATATTGTTTTCACCAGTGATTTTATTACAGTTTTACATTGCAATATCTCAATATCACAATCCCTATACCCAATAATAACCCAGTAAAATAAACTTTTGAAAGGCCTCGACACTGTTATTTAGAGTTCACTGTGCCATTTAGAGTTGTTTGCTGTGTCATTAAGACTTGCTTATTGCATTTTTTAAGAGTTGTTCTGGATCACCAGAGATCTATTCTATGATCACTTCTGTACCAGCCACATCTCAGCCCACATCTGATGGTAAGCAAAAATCTTTCTCAGAAAATGATCACAGACAACTTTATATATAATGAAAAAAAACACAGACTTATTTCTTCAGAACACAAAATAAGCAACTTCTCAGAATAACAACAGCACTTTTGAAGGGTTCAGAAGCTTTTAAAACAAAGCAGTTCATGCAATCAAAGACTATAGGAAGACATGCTGCTTTGACACAATCTACATTGTATAAGCGCTATACAAATAAAGATGAATTGAATTGAACATGTCGCTCTAGTAGTTTTGAATGGGGAAAAGGTCGATATGGCAAATGAAGCCCCGCCTTCTAGTACAGAAGCCAACCATTGTTCATTATAGACTGACAACTCTGCAGGCAAGGTGCTCGGACTCAACGTGTGTTTTTACGACAGTTTCTGCTAACAAAAATACATTCTCCCTGCACAACTCTGTAGTTTTAACTATTTTGCAAGTGCATTCATCCTATCACTATTTGGTATCAAAGATATGCAGATTGTATTTGGTGTTACTGACATCGAAACTAGCATGATGAGATAACTACTCAGAACTGAGGACGTAAAGCAATTTTACATTTGGCGTTGTTTTCTATTGCTTAAAAATGTTCGTTCTGTTCTTTCACAGATCTGGAGCACCCAGAGTCACATCAGCAAAACACAGCAGACCCTACAGACACTTTCACTTTTCATCAGCCCTCAGGTAATTAAATACTGTTTCCAGTTATTATATGACCAATAAGAGTATGAAAACACAGAAAAAAATCCTCAAAAAAAATAATACACAAATGTAGGCATTGAGAAGTGATAGTATGCTTCTGCACTGCATTCCAGATGTTTCAGTTCATAAACAACAACAGGGAAATACAGAGGAAAATGAGGTACGCACATGGCCAAACACCAAATCCTCTATGGTTAACAGAAAACTAACACATTTATCTGATCTTTTCTGTATTTCTTCTTTTAAAGAGTGTTTACCACCTGTACTGCACGATCCCTGACAAACCAGTTCAGCCCTACAGTGGAGATCAAGTATACAGTTTAATCCAGATGCACTGAGTTTCAGATTAAAGGGGGGCAAAATGTATTTTTCTGGAGTAAAACAGAACATTGTGAACCAAATGCTACTTATTGTTATTATATGATGTTGCTCAACTATTTGAATAACCTTAAACTTTAGCAGAAAATGAAAAATACTTTGTGAAAAATTGAAAATGATTTAAAATGTTATTTATTTCTAAAATTATTATTCAAATATGACTTTAGGTTCACTTACAATATTAAAACGTTCACACAAGTTATATATATATATATATATATATATATAAAAAATATATGATTTATAGGATACAGCCACTGTTAACTAATATAAAAAAACTATTGACAGTAGTTTGTAAACACTCAAAACATCAAAAATAAATGCACTGCATCCCCAATTGCTTGTTGTATACAAGTTAACACTTTGTTTTGAGCTTTTACGTCCTACAGTATACTGTATAATGTGAAATTAACATGCAAGGTGAAATGACTAAATAGACACATACTGTATTTATACACTATGCAATACTGTAACGTTAGTACATTAAATTCAATTTTGGGGCACAACATAAGTGTTTTGAAAGCATGTGTATTTGTTTCCACTGTGTGTTAATGAGCGTGTCATAAAACATGGCGAAACACAACTCGCTATGACGTAGATTATTTGCAGTTCAAGCAAAGCACTTAGAAATGATTTACTCACGATTTTCGATGTAGCAGCTGCTGTGAGATCCAATAATATTGTCTGCTTCTCCTTTCAAATTAAGTTTCTTCTCGAACTTTCCATTAGACGGTGGCTTCTTTACAAAACAGTCTGAAGTCAAAGCGTAAACATCCTCAGACGCGATGACGCGATGATGGATGACTTGTTCCTGAAGGGTGTCCTTTTCGTTTGTATGTTAGAAAAAACGAGCAGTTAAACCAAAACGAGTCAAATTTAAAGATTGATTTATGACTATAAACTTATTGGACATAGTTTAGAGTATGCGGTGTAGACAGATTGAGTGTTAAATAATCTTTTCATTCGACCAAACAATGGTTTCGTGCAGCTGGTTATCCGTTGAGTGGGCGTGGCTTACGGCGCGACGTTAGTTTATGCAAATAAATGTTTCTGCGACTTTTTAAATTGGTTTTTAGCTTACATAAATTATGTTTATAATGATGTAAAGCAAACAGGATTGTTTTAATGAAGCAATAACCTCTTACATGTAAAAAATAAAATAAATTTACTTCACAAATCTTCTTTACATTGTACACTTTGTAAAATACTATATATTGAATGTTTGTTGAATAATGATTGAATACAAAGCAAGTCGTTTTAAATTAGTTAATTATAGGTGGAAAAAGTCAATTTACGTAATTACGTAATTTTCTATTAATTTGATTTTTGTCTATGTAAACATACTTTAACAATAAAGCTCAATAATGACATCATAAATGTTGTTTTTTTCTTCTTCAGTGCAAATCATGCACACAATACTGTGGTTGCCAGACATTTGTTCATTCATTCATTTTCCTTGGGCTTAGTCCCTTTATTCATCAAGGGTCACAGCGAATGCCTTTCCAGCTGCAACCCAGTACTGGGAAACACCCATGCACTCTCATTCACACACATACACTATGGCCAATTTAGTTTATTCATTTCACCTATAGCACAAGTCTTTGGACTGTGAAGGGAAGGGTATCCGCTGTGTAAAACATATGCTGGATAAGTTGGCGGTTCATTCCGCTGTGGCGACCCATGATGACTAAGCTGAAGGAAAATTAATGAATTAATTCACAGTGGAAAACATCTTTGAATTTTTGTCAATGTAATACTTATAAAAACAATAAAGCTTCAACATGACATCATAAATGTTGTTTTTTTCAGTGTAAATCACGCACACAATACTGTGATTGCCTGACATTAGCTGTATCTCATTTCAGAGGCTGCATCCTCTAAAGCACAGGTGTCAAACTCAGTTCCTGAAGGGCCGGAGCTCTGCACAGTTTTGTTCCAACCCTAATTAAACACACCTGATCAAACTAATTGAGTCCTTCAGGCTTGTTTGAAACCTGCAGGTAAGTGTGTTGAAGCAGGGTTGGAACTAAACTGTGCAGGGCTGCGGCCCTCCAGGATCTGAGTTTGACACCCCTGCTCTAAAGGATGCATTCGAAGTGCGCTGCGTCATTGCGCAAAAAAAATCGAAGGCTCCATCAAACGCAGCCTCAAAATGAGTCCTTCGTTTCCCAGGTAATGAAGGACACAACAGGTGGATCCTTTGCAGGTTGTTGCTAGATCAGAGGCCTGCGGGTTAACGAAAATTCTTTTTTAAATTTATAACATTTCCTGTTAATTGTATTTTATTAACGTCTACCCCCACCCTAACCCTAAACCTGAGTACCGAGTATTATTAATGTTATCTATTAAATTACCCAATAAATTGTATATTTAATGTCTACCCCTACCCTAACCCTAAACTCAACCATCACAGTACTGTAAAATATAAATTATTTTTATAGTGTCATAAAAATGGGTAACACTTTATTTTGATAGTCCATTTGAGTATTATTTAACAGTCCTTCAACAGACATTTAACTGACTATAAGAAACTTTGCAAGTACATGTCAACTTACACTAACCCCAACCCTAACCCCAACCTAACAGTCTACTTATCATCTAATGAGAATTAGTTGACATGTAGATGCAATGTAACTTATATTCAACAAACGGACCATTGAAATAAAGTGTGACCTACAAGGGCTGCTATATTAATGTGCATATTGCACTTCCAGTCGGCCGTGTATCCAATCTACCCTTTACCTCGTTTGCAGCCCGAACATCCAAAGATTCATTGCGCGATGACAGGAGGTTTTTAAAAGAAAACTCTGGATTTAATGTATGAATTAGGTTTTATTTTACTTGAATATCAAAACACATGTTAAAAAACAAAAAGAGTATGACATGTCTTACTAAAAAGGGATTTTATACACTTTACATTTGTATGTGTACATGTATGAATCAAAGGAAATATATTTCCAGCTTTTGTACATCTTGCTTTGCCTTCAGATTGTTTAATATAAGTTTTGAAATCACTTTGAAAAAAGTCAAATGTCATTACCGCTTATTAACGGCAGCTGTTACGATTGCTAGATGACGAGATCTGTCCTCTGTAGGCTAGATCATCTCATTTCAAAATGCTCGGTTCGGCTTGAGTGGACTACAAAGGACTCGCCCTTGAAGTCCTCATCTTTCAGAGGATGCAGCCTCTAAAATGAGACACAGCTATTCACTGCATTAAAACATGATTCTGATTTTTAATACTGTATTTTCTGTATCAGCATCATCTATTATTACTAAAACATAATTTTACTCAATAATAAATTAATAACCTTCAAAATAAAGCAGGTGGAAGCTTACAGATTTTGACCTACTCTATAAATCAAAGACTGCAAATAGTGCAGTGAAATAAATGAGAGAGATCTGATGGAAAATATGTTTTTATTTACATAACATGGCTTTCCTTTGATGTAAAGGGATTAGGCAATTAAAAGTTATTTTCCAAGTATATATATCTTATTTAAGCAGGCAAAACTTATAAAGTTTGTGAAGAATCCACATCTCATCTATTTGATGATAATGTACGCTTTTCTTACAAACAGCACTGAAATATTCCTATTTCCTCAAGTCATGCATCTTAAGACTCCAAATGAAATGCCAAATCAGTCTGAGAGGCAGGCAAATAATACTGAAATAAATTACACCAGCTCATTTCTCGCTCTGCGCTTCACACAGTGCAGATGAAGTCTAAAGTGGATGTGTATGAC
This sequence comes from Danio kyathit, assembly GCA_903798195.1. NCBI lineage: Eukaryota > Metazoa > Chordata > Actinopteri > Cypriniformes > Danionidae > Danio > Danio kyathit. The sequence continues at coordinate 42,503,464 of LR812529.1, forward strand.
AGAACCTTGTAGAACAGCTACATGAAGTGCGTTTAGCTGTGACGGTTCACGGCAGCCACTGATATCCACTGGTCCACATGTAAGAAGAAAACACTCAGCACATTCTAACACGGTCTCTGACGGCAATAAATATCATCTATCTTCTTCAGTAATCTTCAGACATCACAAAGATGATTTGGCCTCTGTGCACTGACACTTCATGTTTGGCGGAAGCAAGGCTCTCTGATTTGAGTGTAGTAAGACTAATGGGTCAAAGCAGCAGGGGTCAGAGGTCACCTGCTGATCACCAATGACAATGCTGGGAATAAAATGGCCACCAGTGGGAAACTCAAAGCATTCGCTGATCCACATTCCATAGCATTCTCCTGATGAAAACAAAAACAGGGTCAGGATTAGCGATTGTATAGAGAAAACACTTTACTTGAAGGGGTGATCATAAGTCGGTCAGCTTTATAATCATGACATGAAGGACATTTTATGCATGCTTATGGCTGTCATTAACTGTCATTAGCTCAGTTGTGTCATTTTAAATGCAAAGATGACATTGTTTGAGATATGGGCTGGTATCATCAAAGATGAGCTTGTGGGGCCTTTTCGGGTTGAGGATGGAGTCAAGCTCAACTCCCAGTCCTACTGCCAGTTTCTGGAAGACACCTTCAAGCAGTGGTACAGGAAGAAGTCTGCATCCTTCAAGAAAAACATGATTTTCATGCAGGACAATGCTCCATCACACGCGTCCAAGTACTCCACAGCGTGGCTGGCAAGAAAGGGTCTAAAAAGAAGAAAAACTAATGACATGGCCTCCTTGTTTACCTGATCTGAACCCCATAGAGAACCTGTGGTCCATCATCAAATGTGAGATTTACAAGGAGGGAAAACAGTACACCTCTCTGAACAGTGTCTGGGAGGCTGTGGTTGCTGCTGCACGCAATGTTGATGGTGAACAGATCAAAACACTGACAGAATCCATGGATGGCAGGCCTTTTGAGTGTCCTTGCAAAGAAAGGTGGCTATATTGGTCACTGATTTGTTTTTGTTTTGTTTTTGAATGTCAGAAATGTTTATTTGTGAATGTTCAGATGTTATATTGGTTTCACTGGTGAAAATAAATAATTGTAATGGGTATATATTTGTTTTTTGTTAAGTTGCCTAATAATTATGCACAGTAATAGTCACCTGCACACACAGATATCCTCCTAAAATAGCTCAAACTAAAAACAAACTAAAAACTACTTGCAAAAATATTCAGCTTTGATGTTAATGAGTTTTTGGGTTCATTGAGAACATGGTTGTTGTTCAATAATAAAATTAATCCTCAAAAATACAACTTGCCTAATAATTCTGCACTCCCTGTGTTTATATATATATATATATATATATATATATATATATATATATATATATATATATATATATATATATATATATATATATATATATATATATATATATATATATATATATATATATATATATATATATTTATTTATTTATGACAGATTTATGACAAGTTATGTTGTCGTGGTTATTTCAAGTTGTCATAAAGGCAAAGACAGGTTGTCATGTGTCTGTATATGTCAAGTTGTCAGAATGACATCTCAACCACTGTTGTCTTTGTATTTAAAATGACATAAGAGAGCTATTTGAGAGAGATATTTGTTATAATTATGCATGAACTCTCATTCATTTTAAAATGATTATAAAGGATTCTTGACAGTCTTATGAACACCCCTTTAGGTAAAGTGTTACCAGAATTTGGTAATTTGAAAAGGTTTAATTTCGGTCACACCCCCACCCCCCCACCACCCCAAAATAATAATAATTAAAAAAAAAATTACAAAAACAAAATGCTAGTAAAAACACTTACAAAATATATCACATGTGACCATTCTGTGATGCCTTTGCATCATTTTAAAAAGTTTAATGTTAGTCAGTTTTACTTCCACAGTGTGTGAGAAGAACATACTGTATTTGTGCATTTCCCTTTTTGTGGTATGAAAAAGAAAGAAGTAAGTGATGACTCTGTTTTTATTTTTGGCTGAGCTACACCTTTAAATAGACAGGAAAAACACCACAACCCACAGACTAAAACACAGCTATAGATATATATTTGCAGAGTGAATGGTCTGTGTTTTATTTCAGCTGTGAGAATTTTTTTTTCTTTTACATGCAGAGTGAATCAGGCACTTTAAAATAAAACACACTATAGTTTCAAAGCATTTCAAAAGTTCACAGTATATTGTATTTTAAAATTCAGTGTAGTGCTGATCATCGTAATCAGCTTTTTAACACACGTTATATTTCAGTGCATTCTGTACTCTACCTCTGGATGAAACGGATGACAGGACTGTGGTCGTCTGCGATCCTTCTGAAACTTCAATCTGTCACACTTCAGAGACTCATTATGTGCTCAGAGGTCAAGGATGGTAATCATACAAACACCAACATAACCATAAGCTCATCTGCTACTGTTTTACATTTTGGCAAGCAATTAGCTAATTCAGGAGCTAATTCATTTGATTTGTATATTCTCATATGTACATTTTTGTATAATAAGTCATGTTTGGGGTCTGGTCCTTTATGTTTACTTACGAAACATATACACAGATTCACATGATTCAAACATAAAAGCAGCAGCTGTTTTATAAATATATGAAAGGATATAAATGATCTCAATGGGCTCCATGGTAACTGGAAGAGCAGAGGCACAGTCACATTTATTCTCAACAACCACCATGAACAGGTTACTGCTGGGAATCTGCTGAATCACAAATGTCCTGAATAGGAAAACACACAACAAAGGACCCAGGATTCACAAAAACATTAGCATTAGTCTTTATGTCTCCCAAGGGTTTTTTTTTTGTTTGTTTGTTTTTTTTGTTGATGTTAAGAACGTGCCTCCTTTTTCTCTATTTCACACCCATCTCCCGCGTTCCGCCATGCTACAGTTTTTTTTTCTTTAGGAAACCTCCCTTAACATGGAATACATTCTTCTAAGTATCACGATTAGTGGTGGGGAAAAGGAGCGAGGACTCAAGTGCAGAAATAATAAGGGTATTTATTAATAATAAAATAAAACAAACAGCAAAATAAACAACCCCGGGGGGGAAAACATTAACAAAATATACAAACAAAATTTACTGGGCAGGCTGTCTGGGATCAGGACTGGAACACACAAGACAAACGACGACGAACTGGCACAGGACAGCAAACATGAGGAGAATATAAGCAGAAGTAAATAAACACACAAACAGGTGAACCTAATGAACTAATAATGGGTTAACAAGGAGGGTGGGACTAGACAATAGACGAGAGAGCACATGACACAAAGAGACAACACAAGCCATGTGCTCACATAAAACAAGACTAGAACACGCAGCCAATGAGAGAACTCATTAACCGTGTGTTCACAAGACACACAAAAAGCACGCGGCCACAATGTAAACATCTAGCCACGTGCTTAGACAACACCAACAGACGCACGACCATACTGTAGATGAAAACACCTTACCATGCACTCATACATATGCAACGCGCATGTTTCATCTCAGCGTCAACCAAAACCAAAACCAACAAGACTGAGACGCTGAGAATGAAACAGCGCGATGCCGACAGAACAAAACACAAACGCGAATACAAGGGCGCGCGTCCCAAGCACGCACAGACCCCACGCAACCGCATCAAGTGGGAGTGCGCATGGTCTGGGCGCACTTACGATGCCGCGCATACAGAGACACACACAATGACAGAAAACAAGTGCTCGACCCGAGAAAACTCGAGCCGAGCACAACAGGACAGGACAAGACAGAGCTAGTGTCCAGACTCTGCCACCAAAACAAGAATTTACTAGACCAGCGTGGCAGAACCCTGACACTAAGCCCTCTCTAGGATGGAGTATCACATATCCTTTCTTATGTCGTTATTATTATTAATAAAGATGAATGTTTAAGAGCCTAGAATACTGTATATGATGACCCTAGTGTCATCCCACTTCAGAGTAAAACTGGAATAATATGTGTGTGATTGTTTTTCTGTATGTCAAATGATTTGTTTCCTCAGGATCTACCCAGCCAGGTCAGAGGTCATGGAGACCTCTTGAGCTGACCTGGACTATTGAAGAATTGAAAACAACTGTTCATATTGTTATTTGCTATGTGTTAATTATGTCTAAAGTGATACTTGCCAATTTAAGTGTTAAATTATTAAAGTTAATTCCTTTGTATGTAAGCTGCCAGTTTGGATGTAGATTATATCGGTTTTTAACCAGTTATGATAAAGATGGCTGAGCATACACTAAAGGGCGTCACACACTGGATGCGGCGTTCAGTGCTGTGACACGGCGCGCACATGACAGTTGAAAGTATCGCACACCAGATGGGCACATTCGCATGCTATTTAAAACAAAACTAATCAGATGGCGCTCTGTGGTGCGGCTGAAATATGAACAGTGTCCTGAGTTGTGGCTGGGCGCTGCGAACAGCCGCTGACTTGCGGCGCCGGTGCGTGTACCCTGATCGAAACCTATGTTTAGAATTCTGAAATGCATGGCGCTTCTGGTGTGCGACCTGCTTTAGCCTTGGGTAAGAACAGAACATACTTTGAGTGTGTGTGTTCTATTCCTCTGTGGACCCTTTCACAGGTCTGTGGCTGTCTGACGTTTGTATGCTTGAGATACTGAGATATCGTTCAGAATTGCACGCACGCACCCACATGGGAATTTTGCTAGTCTATCTATGTTTTAACCAATCAGGTTAAAGCACCTATATGTATGAAGCAGTTAATGATGTTATATTAAAGTATAATTGTTGATGTTTTGAAATTGTAAGCAGAGCGGCCTACGAACTCATTTGCGAGTGTTGAAGCTGGCTTCTGCTGATGAGACTGCAAACTATCTTCAGTAAACTTTCTTTAATTGAATCTCTGACTCCGGCTCTTCTTCATCTGACAGACTGGTCATTTTTGGGTTTAAACTGTTAAATTTCCTCAACAATAGTGTAATTGTCATATTGGAAGGGCTTGATCAGAGAACGATATGCAATAGTGCAGAAGACTAATCAGAAAGCAATTGTTCTCAAAAGCTTGCATTTCAATCCATCAATGCCAGGGGTGTCCAAACTCGGTCCTGGAGGGCCAGTGTCCTGCATAGTTTACCTCCAACTTCCTTCAACACACCTAGTAAGCCTAGAAAGAGGTTGATTAGTTGGTTCAGGTGTGTTTAATTGAGGTTGGAACTAAAATATGCAGGACACCGGCCTCCAGGACCGTGTTTGGGCACCCTTGATCTATGCTGAAACTGAATATTAGAATTTCCAAACTAAAACAAGGTCTTCAGCATTTTCAAAACACTTGAGAATGTTGGGAGTAGTGTGGACAACAAGCGTAACCGTAACAAAATGTAAGCACTTTAAAACAAAAAATGCACTAATATAAACAGTGCCTTAGTTACTGCAAATGTGTGAGCAAACACAGTCTCTTGCTGTAAGTGGAAAAACATTGGGCCACAGAAGCCACAGCTCTGTGTTTTCAGACGTGCGCTGTTGTTTTTAGATGCCTACAAGCGATTTGGTGAACACATGCACTGAGGCCTGAATGACTAGATAAACCACATATGAGTTCTACACCTACATTTCTGCCCATCACAATTTTTTTTAAAGGTGTACCTTTTATGGAACACCTTAAACAAGTGGAAACATAAACTTAATTTAATATAATCTCTGTAAATATATAGGTCAATGATCTTTATTATCTAAACAGCTTCCCTTTTACATATAAGAGACTTATTTTCTGTTTTTTGTAAAAACATTAGCAAGTAATAATAATAGCAGAGAACGGTGTGTGTGGAACAAACGCTATTGTTAACATCACATTAGCAAACCCACAGTCAGAAATAAAGATGTGAGAAACATGAAGCATGCGCTGATAACCACAGGCAGACTAGCACAGCTTTCCACATCACGATGCTGAATATACGTATATATATATAAATATGTTGTGTGGGTTTGACTTTCACACAGTTTTAACAGTTCAGACACTTCTTAATTAGAAGCATAAAGGCGACTGTGAGAGTTATGAGCTTGTTTTAAATATATATATGTGTATAAATCAGTACTTTGGCTTGCTTGAGTGATAACTTTAATTAGAGTTGTTAACTTAAAGGCTTTTTACAGAAGTAAGAAATGCAATAGTTGCAATTTTGAAACGCATCTTTTAAGCATTTCCTCTTTTTTGAGCTGTGCATTATTAAGCATGCACGCACATAGGCAGCTGTTCTCACCGTATACAGCCATTGCAGTCGATGTTGCCGGTTGTTTCTTTGATGGTGCGCTCCGAGACGAAGGCTGGGTATTCTGTGTCACAGGGCACCATCATTGTCCTCTGAGATCTCTGAGCTGGACACAAGAACCCAAACTTACCACACAGCTCAGACATACAGTTGAAGCCAAAATGATTAGTCTTCCTGTAAATATATTTATAATTATTTCCCAAATCATGTTTAACAGAGAGGAATTTTTCATAGTATTTCCTATAATATTTTTTTCTTCTGGAGAAAGTCCTATTTGTTTTATTTTGAATAAAAGCAGTTTTAATTATTACTTTTAAACCATTTTAAGAGGTCAATATTATTAGCCCACTTGAGCAAATTTTGGTTCCACCACAGCTCTGTGTTTTCTGAAGAGCGCTGCTGTTTTTAGAAGCCTAGATGTACAAGCGCTTTGGTGAAGGCATGCGCTGAGGCCTGAATGACTAGATGAACCACATATGAATTCTACACCTACATTTTAGCCCATCAGAATTTTTTTGAAGGTGTACCTTTTATGGTATATCACTCATTAATTTTCCTTCGGTTTAGTCCCTTTATTCATCAGGGGTCACCACAGCAAAACTAACCGGCAACTTATCCAGCATATGTGTCGGAAACCGGAGCACCGGGAGAAAACCCACGTCAACACGGGGAGAACATGCAAACTTCACACAGAAATGCCAACTGGCCCAGCCAGGACTCGAACCAGCGACCTTCTTGCTGTGAGGTAACAGTGCTAACAACTGAGCCAGAGTATCGCCTTTAATTCTAGTCTCTATAAATATAGCTAAATGTTCTATATTACATATAAACAGCTTATTATTACACAGCTGTAGAAAGTCTTATTTGTTTTATTTTTTTCAAATCATTTTAAAGGACATTTTAAGTCAATATTATTAGCCCCCTTAAGCAATATTTTTTATTAGATTGTCTATCATTGTTGGAGACATTTCTTTAAAAGAGTCATTAAAGTTACAGATTACTTCTCACAAATAGTAACTGAGTTACATAATTATAAAATTAACTAATTACCAGGGAAAGTAACTACTGGTTACTTTAAAAAATAAATAAATTTGTCAAATGACTATAAAATAAATATAAAACATTGTACACTAATCTACACTATTTTAATATTGTTGTGGGACAATATGAGAGACAGCGGCAGCATGTCCTCAACTATAAATCTATAAAACACTACTTTTAAACTTGTTGGATTTGCCATCATTCTGACCCCTGGTGTGTGTGTGTGTGTGTGTGTGTGTGTGTGTGTGTGTGTGTGTGTGTGACTGACTGTGTGTGAGCTTGTGTTTGAACACCTGCACTGCCTCTGATTGGCAAAAGATGGAAATGTACTCTATCTTAGCCAATCATCACATTCTCAGAAACACCAATCATCATCACTGGTTGGTTATGTGTTCCGCTCCAGCCCCGAACACACACACACACACATGCACTCGAGAGAAAGAAAGGTCCAATGGCTGAGAGAGATGCTCACATGAAAACCGCTTCAGTGTTCTCAATTATAGAAATGCACATTTTATTGTCAGTAACTGCGTTGTAACAGGGGAAACAGTTATTAAATGTATTACTCCTTACTAAAAAAAGTATTGCCATTAGTAACGCTGATTATTTATAGCACAGTTATACTCATCATTGTTGTCTACAGAACAAACCATCATTATACAATGACTCGCCTAATTACCATAACTTGTACTCTAACTAATATACTCATATTGTACCTTATTAAATATAGGTATGAGTTTGAAATGACACTTTATCTGAAGGTCTATTAGCAAAACATTATCTATGACTTTTAACGACAAGAAAACAAACTTGCTGCTTATTAATGGATATTATTGGGTTTAGGTATTGGTAGGATGTAGAATAGGATCATGCAGAATATTTATAAGTACTAAAAAACAGCCAATATCTTAATAATATGCAGATAATTAGATGCTTATTAATTGTGAGAATTGGTACTTAATACTTAAAATATTAAGATAATTCTAAGTGTATTATCATTAAATATTTATTTATTTAAAATATATAAGCATTTTTATTTTTGCAGAAAATGACAATTGGTGAAAAATTTGTTGATGATTAAAAATCATGGTTTTTACACCACCAAATTTAGCTTTATAAGAAGTTAAACAATGGTATTTCATTGTCTAAAAATAAATATAGACATGTCTGAAAACATTTTGTTGTTGTTATTGTGCCAAACTGTATTTTATGCTGAATTTTATATAATTAAAAAAATTTTTGCACAATTTCTTAGGTACAAATCATTTATATGTTTTCATAGAATTTCATTATCATCATATTATGGTCATGACTGCCAAACATGACATTATAAACTGTATATGAACTACATTTTCTTGTGTAAAAATGGTCCTATTCCGACAGGTTAATTGAGATTTATAGGCTTTTCAGTCCTTTATTAAATTACTATCTAATATCCATTATACATCATGTTTAAGAAATGAAAAATAACCAGGACGTGCTCACAGGAGCGTGAAACCCCATTAACATGTTCCTGTCGTATGTGGACTGATACCTTTGACTGTGGAGTCACAGTTCCACCAGCTATACAGGTTAAACTCCAGCAGAAATCTGCAATAAAAGACACATTCCCATTCAGGAACACGGACGGAGAATCCCAGGCTGACAATAATAATTAGAAGGCAAAAGGCTTTTTATCTCACATGACAAGTTCTGTCAAGAGCCATTTCATGGTGGTGAAGGGCTGAAAGGGAGAGTGCAGCGCGTCAGTGGAGACAGGAAATAGAATTCAGAGGCACTGAAGTTAAACGTTACAGCACAGTGTATGGCGTACTCACATCCAGTAAAGTGCGTGCGCTGTCACTGCTGCCTGCGTACTCCTTACACAGAGCCTGATAGTCATACAAATTAATCCTAGGAGGAACAAAAAAACAGATTAGCAGTTTAAAACAATGCCTGGTTTTATTTAACCCTACACTACCTGACAAAAGTCTAAGTTTTAGGAACAACAAATAATAATATGACTTCTAGTTGATCATTTGGTATTAGAAGTGGCTTATATGAAAGGCAAATGCCTGTAGATTACAGTTACTTTACCAAAATAAAACCTGATCATGACTTGATTTTTAATATTTAATTAGTACAGTAAGGTCTGACTTTGCTTAGACCAAAGTCTTGTCACGTAACAGAAATAATGTACAGTACAGAATATAAAGTCATGCTGCAATAGAAAAAGAATGAATATTGTGTATGACTCCCATGATCTTAGAGGACTGCATCCATACATCTCTGCAATGACTCAAATATCTTATTAATAAAGTCATCTGGAATGGCAAAGAAAGCGTTCTTGCAGGACTCCCAGAGTTCATCAAGATTCTTTGGATTGATCTTCAATGCCTCCTGCATCTTACCTCAGACATGCTCAATAATGTTCATGTCTGGTGACTGAGCTGGCCAATCCTGGAGCCCTTTGACCTTCTTTGCTTTCAGGAGCTTTGATGTGGAGGCTGAAGTATGAGAATGAGCGCTATCCTGCTGAAGAATTTGCCCTCTCCTGTGGTTTGTAATGTAATGGGCAGCACAAATGTCTTGATACCTCAGGCTGTTGATGTCGCCATCCAGTCTGCAGATCTCTTGCACGCCCCTATACTGAAATGTAACCCCAAACCATTTTTCCATCACCAAACTTGACTGATTTCTGTGAGAATCTTGGGTCCATGCAGGTTCCAATAGGTCTTCTGCAGAATGTGATTGGGATGCAGTTCAACAGATGATTCATCACCTTCTGACACTTTTACAAATGATCAACTAGAAGTCAAGTTATTATTTGTTGATTTTACAACTGGGATCGGCGACAAGACTTTTGTCAGGTAGTGTATACAGTATTAAAGCCACTGGGTTAACATTAGTATTTCTGGAATGTGTTCAGAGACACTTTTGATGCTAAGCTGTGTGACATAATTCAGTGGTAAATGTATAAAATGTTAAACAATACAGTACTATAATGAAATTGAGCCAAGGACAGACAACCAATCATAAGACAAATAATGTAAACCTTCTTAAATTTTAATGAAGTAAAAGCTTTTAGATCATAAGCTCACAATATACTCCAATTTTACATATACAGCAGGGTAATCAAATACTGTACATTATGTGTGTGTGTGCTTTGTATATCAAAAGTATATATCATCAGTAAAGCACGAGCTTACTGTTGGTGCACAAGACAAATTTATTATCATTAACAGTGAATTGTCATCTTAAAGCTATGATTATGACAAGGGATGTCCTGATCCGATCACATGACCGAAAATCAGACCCGATCACGCGGTTTCAGACTCGATCAGAATCTGATGTTAACTCCCGATCAGGACTCGAATATATATGTTTTTAACACATCTATAGTTATGCGGTGGCACAGAGTTAGACCTCTTTCTTCACACAGAAACAGCAACATATGCAGCATGACATCACCTGAGACTGTCTGCAGTCTGGAGTTGATGATGACAACATTGCCATAGCAAACTGTGAGATATGTAAACCTGGGATTGTCTGCAGGGTGTTTTAAGTTGAGGTGCTATTTGTTTTATATTAGATTTACTATTTTCCAAAAGTCCAAAAGTGAAGATTTTTATTACTTGATTGTTCAAGCTACCTCACAGAAGTGCTCTGTTTGTTTGTTAACAGAGTTGTTGAACGTTAAAATAACGTGAATTAAATAAAAAAAAAATCAGGAACATCCTGGATCTGTTTCTTCACTCTTTTTTATTATTTTTTTATGTATTATAGAAGTATCGGATCGGGCTTTGCTACCGGCAGATACTCAAAATCAAAAAACCCGATCGGGAAATCCCTAATTATGACATGGCGTGAACATACTGTATGTATGCAGTTTTATATTTTATTGCACTAATTTGTTTGTCCACAAGGTGGCAACTGGAATTGAGAACCACTGTAGTATGTGAAGGGAGAGAATTTAAAGATACCAAATGTTTGCAATTGCTTTCTATGACTTCATTAGGTGTGGTTACCATGGTTATGTCATGTATAGACTACAGAATAGAAAGTCTACTTTAAAGTGCTAAATACGCAAAAAAGTTCTGTTAAAACTTTAACACTTTTAAGAGTTCACACTTAGCTGACGATTGATTATAAATCAATTATAAAGAGTTTGGCATGCTGTCCCAGGAGAGAGCCCTGAAATCATAAGATCCTCGAGCCCGAGGCTCCCTTCCGTTTGCAGGGCAAGAGGGGAGTTTGAGCTCAGGTAGGTCTTGAGAACTTCCCCCTTTTTAGAGCTGATGACATATTATAATTTGCTATGTAGAGATAAACTGCTGGTTAAGAGCTGGACTATAGTGCTCATTTAGATTGATCAATTCACTTATGACGCATGTTTTTGGACTGTGGGAGGAAACCGGAAAACCCAGGGGAAACCCACGGGAGCACGGGGAGAACATTAAAACTTCGCACAGAAACGACAACTGACCTGTTAAGGATTTGAACCAGTGACATTCTTGCTGTGAGGCAACAGTGCTAACCACTGGGACACCGCGCCACCCTATAAAGGGAAAGGTGGAGGAGTAGGGGTGGAAGGGGGGATTCTTCAAGGCAAAGATAACTGAAGTAAGATACTCTGGTTATTTATAATGAGTTAGGAATCAGCTGAATTATGCATTAGTTAGATCAATCATAAGCATGTCCTCCTCTCGAAATTAGTTTAGAAATAAACTTCACTTATTGCATTTTTAAATTACAACATTAGCTGAATTTCTGTCCTAACCTGAAGCTACATTTTTCATAGTTAGCAAGATCTCCATTATTTACTATTGGTAACCTAATCCAATCCAATAGTAAATAATGGAGACAGCTGATTTGTCACCTGGATGTAATGTTCAATGTTCGAGTTTCTTTGTTGAATGCATTTCCATTTCCCATTATTTACATTAACCCTTTTTTACACAAATCCAAAAACTTGTTGTTTGCAAATTTTTTTTTTTTTTTTTTTTTTGCAAAAATGCAACATTATCTATAGATCATTTCTAATGCCATACTTTAAAATGCGCATTAATACGGGGTGAAGGAAACCCAGCTACTGATGCACTACTTCAAAAACACTATGCACACTTGTGGTCTTTAAGCCCACTCAAAGGAGGAAATACATCATGTAAGAAGACAAGTGCAAAGATCACAAGTGTGGTTTTTTGTACAGCATATTTAAAAGGCTGTGATTGCCCAACAACAACAAAAAAAAACCTTTGAATTTAAAATACCACGAATTGAAAGAAACGGATGTCTTAAAAGAAAACTATTTACTGATAGAATAAGAAAAATAGCTTGTTATAAGTACTTCAAAATGCATTGAAACAATTAGACAATGTTTAAGGATGTTTTGATTTTTTTGCTAACAATTTTGTAGTACTCTAAAGGGGTAAAAAGACAAAAATTGTAAAGGTTGTATATGTTTATAGGTATAATTAAACGTGTTGCATACTTGTTGCATGTTGGATTTGTTCAATCAATAATTAGTATGCAAATTACCTCATAAATATGTAAATACTATTGTTTACTCTGTGCTTACAGATGTAGTGTGTAAAATCTTGAAGCCTGACTGTGCAGGTTAATTAATTGAACAGAGGTTAAAATATGAGCAGTGCGTCTCTCACTTTTTAAATGAGCCCATCAGAAGCAATTTGTTCATGACAGCTCCTTCCACTTTCCCAAAGAAGAGGTTTGTCTGTGGAAAACACATTATTTACAGTTATACTAGCCTCCATTTCATAACAATATCGATACTGAATATGTTTTTTTTAATGTGTCATACCTGAGAAGTGTCTTCAGAGACCAGGATGAAGCCATTGTTGTCTATGAGATAGCATTTAATGTCCTAGTATGAGCGGGAAAGATAGAATATTCAGTTCTTTTGATCTGATAAACTTTAATCAACTGACATTTTGAGCTCAAATGCAACAAGATGATAATATAACACACATTTAATAGCTTTAAAAACAATAATAAGACACAGAATTTAAATAGTACCTATTATGTTCCTTTTTACAAGATGTAAAACAAGTCTCTGATATCTCCAAGTATCTGCCTCTTTAAGACTCTGATCCTAATTGTGTCATTTTGGTGATTGTCGCTTTAAATGAGATTGCGGCCTTTTCAAAAGAAGGCGGAGCTACAAATGCCTATGGGTCAGCATAGTGGCAGTTTCAAAAACAAGGCTAATGTACTATGCTAATGAGGGGGAGATGGTCACTAATGGGTGGGGCTTTCTCTCTCTGATGACACGTACAAAGAGACAATGTCAATCAAAGTGTTTCTGCAGACTGTTTTTATCAAGTGTGATTATTAAAATAAAATGAAATATTCACAGACTGTCGCCACATAACTTTAAAAAACATTTTAAAACGCTATGAGGCAAAGTCATATATCTTATAAGATGTGCAGACTGATCTAGTAAGCTTGTCATGTTCCAGAAATCTCCATTGTAAAATGAGTACGGTGAATACAAGCTACTCTATGAGCTGCATGAATGAAAATATAGCCAAAGGGAGAGAAAAACAGAGTCGCGTTTACCTCATTATCACAACTGATGCTGCATTTCCCATCCAGAGCATTACACTGCGTGGACAAACGCAATGATAAAGACATGAAGCAAATGGCATTTTTATGCTTATGAACAGCTACATTAGTTTACAGCAACATCTACCACAATCTCATGTACATTATTTCTCACTGTTTTCCAGCAGGTAATAATAACATGGTTCATCACATCAGCTGTTAAAGGTCTGGTTTGGTAAATATATACATTTATGAGAGTGTGCTTACCTGCCGACTAGCGGTCCAGAATTTTCTCTGAAAGAATTCCAGCTTCATTTGAATTCCCACAGCTTTGGGTGTCATAAAAAACACATTCAGTAGAATGATATTATACACTGTAAAAATGCTTTTCTTACTCAGATTTTTTTCTAAGTCCAAATAGTTAAATATTCTTAAATCAAGAAGCATTTTCTAGACCAGCAAAACATATTGTCTTCAATAATAATTTTAAGGACAAACATATTAATTAATTAATAAACATATTAACATAAATTTTGGCATATAATTTAAAAAACAAGACTTGTTGCTTGTCTAGAAAATCCTTCTTGAATAAAGAATTATTAGATATTTGCAATAGAAACAAGATAAAAAATCTAAGTAAGAAAAAGCATATTTGCAGTGTAGCTGTCATCTGAGTTGTATTTTATTTAAATACGAATGCAAGTACCTGCCACAATAGGAGACTTTCTGTCATCGAGAAGCTGGATAGCTGTGCTCGCCAAAACAACACTCTTATTTTCACCACCTTGAATGAACAGAGATATGCTCTTTAAGAAACAACATTCTTGATGAAAAATTCAATGGTCCATTAATAAAGTGTTTTTTTTTTTTTTTTTTACAGTTTTTCTCAGTGGCTTTGGTGCATTTCTCACAACACTATTAACTTTTGCACAACAGTTAATGCATTTCTCAAAACAATCATTTGTGCACATCATAGTAGCAGTTTCTCATTCCTTCCAACAAATTGCAAATGCTTTTGGACATGCATCATTTGCTTTCATACAACTCTCTGCTGTTTGTAACATTCTCATTTGCTTATGTCATGTCAGTCAAAATTAACTAAACTTGTGCCTGCTGAATAGTCATTCCAGTGTTTCCTCTAGGATTTTTTCCAGCAGTGGCAGCAGGACTTTTTTTTTTACACAGATCTGCCAACTATTTCAAAGACAAATATTACACGCAGTATTACAAGTCGAGATAGCATTCATGTAATACGAGCATGCGAATCTCTTTGCTTGCGCTCCGATTTCCTCTGTTCGAGCACAGAACTTCTTGCACGCACTCAAATTTACACGTTCAAGTGCAGATCTTCTTGTGCGCTCTCCAGTAAGCGCTGCTGAAGCGCGATTTAGTGCGTTTTTGTGCGTTTTCCGACATTAACGCGTCCTGAAGTAAAGTGAAACGGCATTAAACTCCAGCAAGATAAAGTCATTGTATGCAAAGCCATTGACCTTTATCAATAAAGTATACTTATGGAAACTGTGTTCATCTTAACTGAAAGCTACGCGGTGTTTGCTAGACTCATGCACCTGTCAGTCAGTCTGTCAGAGAGTCAGTCAGCATGTCACCTTGAACAAATAGCGCACAGCACTACTACGGTTACAGAAAAGTTTGCGCGGTTTACCTCTAATATGTTTTGGTGCGATTATTTTTATTTATAAAAATATAAATAAGAAACTGTAATGTAGCCGTGGCGGGATGAATTTTGGCGTGGCGGCCCGCCACGGATGAATGAATGTAGCGGAAACCTTGCATTCCATATAAAACTAATAGTCCTCATTTCATTACTGGAGTCATTACATACAAAAATGTTGAACTAGTTGTCAAAATCTGTCAAGAAAATTTTATAACGATCTTTAAATCTTTTTTTTCCTCAAAATGTCTTCTAAATTGAACAATTTCATGAATGATTTACAGATCTGTGTATGTTGTAGGTTCAGTTTCAATATGTGTTGCAATATTGTTTACAGTTGTGCACAGCTCTACCCAAAGGGAGTTTATGTTGTAAACATAAGGGTTGTTTGTTGTAAATAAGGGTGTATTTATTCTTTTGCACAATGCTGTGAATAATTTAGAATTGCAAAGAGCAAATGCAGTAAAAATGTACAATAGTATATAGTGCTGTCTTGAGCATTTTCAGGACGTGTCACCAAAATCTGACTTTTTTGCATTGGAATAAATGTACAGAGTAAAGTGTCATAATGAAAACATGACAACGCCATTTGACTATTTTTTTCATAAACAATGGTGTCAGGACTTTTCATCTTGATGACACTGACACTTTCATTGACATCAATACTTGCTTTTGAGGAATGAGCTCTCCATTTTGAGCAAGTGTCACACTTTTGCAGGTTATCCACTAGGTTTTGCAGTTTGTACTAATTGTTTTGAGAAATGCATTAACTGTTGTGCAAATGTAAATACGTAGTGTTGTGAAAAATGCACCAAAGCCACTGAGAAAAACTGTAAATTGCTGGATTATACAGTAACCTATAATAGCTTGCAGTTGGTCTGTCACAATAATCAATATATGGATTTATCGCACAACTCATGGACATGACCTCAATCATTTTTGATGCAATATATATCGCCCATACATAAAAAACAATTCTAGCAACATTTTAGCTGATTGTGCAGCATCTCTATCTCTATTGGAGGTGTCAGTGTCAGTATGGTTAAAAACACTATAGTGTTTACTATAAATTACTGTAGTTTATTTTCATGTGGGTGTCTGACAACTGAAAATAGATCTGGTAGCAGATATCGCAGCCTCTGTTACTTTTCACATTGCACTTTTTTGTTAACATTTATTATTGTTTATTTGTTTAGGATATACATTTTCACATTCTGATTCCAATGCCTGATTATTAAATAGTTAAAATGACTATAAATAAATTAAATATTCTTAAGAATAAAATATGATGTATTTGGAAGAGTGTACTTGCATTGTGATGATATTATATTGTCATTCTGGCATTATATAATGATGAGTGGCATAAATTGGTCTTAATATGACCATAATATCATTTATCACAATATATTTTGGTGCAATATGTCATACAACAAAAATTATATTCAGTGACAGGCCTAGTTTGTGTTGTGAGGGGGAAAGTAAGCTAAATACAAATGATAAACTTCAGCTAACCAGGTAATCATCAATAATTATGAAAGTGAAATGTTCAGGCAGATTCAGATTATTTGATATATCTAAAATATATACATTAACATCATTGATGTCAAATGTTGCACATCTAATAAAAATGTACTTTTAGGTGTGAATTTATCTGTCACTTAGATTTAACTTTGCATTGTTTGAAAGTCAATGACTTCCCCAATAGTATAAAAAAAAGAAGAAAAAGAAAAAAAGAGGAACAAATATCATGAAAATTAGAGAAGTTACAATAAAATAGACAGACTAAATGTAATAAAGATTGATAGACAGATAAATAGATATATAGATGGACGGACAGACAGACAGACAGACAGACAGATAGATAGATAGATAGATATATACGGTAGATAGATAGATAGACGGATAGACGGAAAGACAGACAGACAGACAGACAGACAGACAGACAGACGACAGAGTATAGAGATTGAATTGATTTATATTTTATTATATCTTTTATATCTTATGTTTGCATTTTACTTTTTAGTTTGTTTACTTCATAGTTTTTGTCATTATGTCATTTAGTTATAACTTTTTGTAATTATTTTTATTATTATTTATTCATTTTTATAAATGTATTCTTTTTCAAATGTCTATAGTATACTTTTAGTCATTTTGATTTCAGTTTAATTACTTTGATTTTTCGTTATTTTAATAATCAAATCTAAATAAAGGAAAAATTAGTGTAGAGTAAAATAAATTGTTATTTAAATATTTAAATAAGTGACGTAACAGTGCAAAGAAATGTTCGCAGTATTTCCTATTATATTCTTATTTTATTTTGACTGAAATAAATTATGTTTTTACATTTATAAAACAAATTATTAGGATTAATATTTTTAGCCCCCTTAAGAGTCATACTTTTTTTTACTTTTTTTTAATTGGCTACAGAACAAATCATGGTAGTCATGTAACTTTACTGATTAACCGAACTTGTCAAGTTAACCTTGTTAATTAACCTTGTTAAGCCTTTAAATTAGACTTTAGGTTAAAAACTAGTGTCTCGCAAAATAACTAATAAAATCTGCACTGTCATCCTCCCAAAGACAATAGACATGAACTAAGAAATTAGTTATTAAAAATCATTCATTCATTCATTCATTTTCTAACGGCTTAGTCCCTTATTTATCAGGGGTCGCCACAACTATTCCAGCATATGTTTTACACAGCGGATGCCCTTCTAGCTGCAGCCCAGTACTGGGAAACACCCATATGCTCTCACATTCACTCATGCACTACGGCCAATTTAGTTTATCCAATTTATCTATAATCGCATGTCTTTGGACTGTGGGGGAAACCGGAGCACCCGGAGGAAACCCACGGCAACACGGGGAGAACATGCAAACTCCACACAGAAACGCCAAATGACGCGGCTGGGGCTGGAACCAGTTACCTTCTTGCTGTGAGTTGACAGTGCTAACCACTGAGCCACTGTGCCACCCCTACTGTCATCATGCCAAAGACAAAATAATTCATTATTATAAATTAATTGTTAAAAATCTATCCCTAACCTTTAACAGGGCTAATAATATTGTCTTCAACTATATACTATTTTGAGAGTAAAAAAGTTTCATTATTTTGTTTTATTGAACTATAGCTGGCGGCGCAGTGGGTAACACTGTCGCCTCACAGCAAGAAGGTTGCTGGTTCAAGCTTCGGCTGGGTCAGCTGGCGTGGGTTTCCTCCAGGTGCCCCGTTTTCCCCCATAAGTCCAAAGACATGCACTATAGGTGAATTGGGTGAGCTAAATTGTCCGTAGTATATATGTGTGAATGAGAGTGTATACTGTAGGTGTTTCCTGTACTGGGTTGCAGCTGGAAGGGCATCCGCTGTGTAAAACATATGCTGGATAAGTTGGCGGTTCATTCCACTGTGGACCCCTAATTAATAAAGGAACTAAGCCGAAAAGAAAATGAATGAATGAATGAATGAATGAACTGTAGCTCAAAACCCCTGCTCTAAATGCAATAACCACCAGAGGGCGGCATTTATTTACATAAATATTTATAGGCCTAAATCTATTAAGAGCTTCTCCTTCATTTGCATATTCAGATCAAAAGCGGCACGGACTGAAACAAACACTCAGTTAGATGATAAAACAGAGCTGATTTAAAGCTGCACAGGCAGATGGGGAAGAGTGTTTGATCAGAGACGAATTGAAGATCAGCGCTGTCTGTGTGATAAGGAGCCCAAGAGCTGTTGAGTGGGATGTAATGATCCTGATCTGACACACACACACGCACACACGCACAGGCACACGCACAGACAGACACATTGCCTGAACGTAAAAGTAGGGCACATTAATTACAGGCGAAGGAAAGAGAGACAAGCAGACAGTCTGTGTGAGGAGAGCAGTACAGTGCAGATACAGTAACAAAAACCACACACAGACGACGTGCTATTAGATCAACAGCTTTCAGCACATGGACATTGACTAGTGTGCCATAAAACTGTGATTTCACACCTGAAATCTGTTTTAGCTACATTATATGATTATCTATGGGGAAAGTATCAGCTGTGAGATATATAGGTGAAGTCAGAATTATTCATTCATTCATTCATTTTCTTATCGGCTTTGTCCCTTGCGGGGTCGCCACAGCGGAATAAACCGCCAACTTATCCAGCACGATTTTACGCAGCGGATGCCCTTCCAGCCGCAACCCATCTCTGGGAACTTCCACACACACATTCACACTCATACACTAAGGACAATTTAGCTTACCCAATTCACCTGTACTGCATGTCTTTGGACTGTGGGGGAAACCGGAGCACCCGGAGGAAACCCACGCGAACGCAGGGAGAACATGCAAACTCCACACAGAAGTCAGAATTATTAAATGAATAATAAAATATAACAATTTTCAATTATTAGCAATATTATTTAATTGGGGAAATAAATATACAGGGGGGCTAATAATTCAGGAGGGCTAATAATTCTGACCTCAACTGTGTACACTCACCGGCCACTTTATTAGATACACCTGTCCAACTGCTTGTTATTGCAAATTTCTAATCAGCCAATCGCATGGCAGCAACTCAATGCATTTAGGCATGTAGACATGGTCAAGACGATCTGCTGCAGTTCAAACCGAGCATCAGAATGGGGAAGAAAGGTGATTTAAGTGACTTTGAACGTGGCATGGTTGTTGGTGCCAAACAGGGTGGTCTGAGTATTTCAGAAACTGCTGATCTACTGGGATTTTCTGGGATTTGACAACCATCTCTAGGGTTTGAATGGTCTGAAAAAGAGAAAATATCCAGTAAGCGGCAGTTCTGTGGGCACAAATGCCTCGATGTCAGAGGTCACAGGAGAATGGCCAGACTGGTTCCAGCTGATAGAAAGACAACAGTAACTAAAAAAACACTCGTTACAACTGAGGTCTGCAGAAGAGCATCTCTGAACGCACAACACGTCCAACCTTGAGGCGGATGGGCTACAGCAGCAGAAGATCACACCGGGTGCCACTCCTGTCAGCTAAGAACAGGAAACTGAGGCTACAATTTACACAGGCTCACCAAAATTGGACAATAGAAGAATGTAAAAACGTTGCCTGGTCTGATGAGTCTCGATTTCTGCTGCTACATTTGGATGGTAGGGTCAGAATTTGGCGTCAACAACGAAGTAATGGATCAATCCTGCCTTGAATTTTAGGCTGGTGGTGGTGGTGTAATGGTGTGGGGGATTTTTTTCTTGGCACACTTTGGGCCCATTAGTACCTATCAAGCATTGTGTCAACGCCACAGCCTACCTGACTATTGTTGCCGACCATGTCCATCCCTTTATGACCACAGTGTACCCATCTTCTGATGGCTGCTTCCAGCAGGATAATGCACCATGTCATAAAGCACGAATCATCTTAGACTGGTTTCTTGAACATGACAATGAGTTCACTGTACTTAAATAGCCTCCACAGCCACCAGAGCTCAATCCAATAGAGCACTTTTGGGATGTGGTGGAACGGGAGATTCGCATCATGGATGTGCAGCCGACAAATCAGCAGCAACTTCGTGATGCTATCATGTCATTATGGACTAAAATCTCAGAGGAATATTTCCAGTTCCTTGTTGAATTTATGCCAAGAAGGATTAAGGCAGTTCTGATGGCAAAAGTGGGTCCAACTTGGTACTAGTAAGGTGTACCTAATAAAGTGTCCGGTGAGTGTAAGATGAGTAGTGGAGAGTTAGTGTTTATTAGAGATTGGTGTTCGTAATGTTGATTTTAATTTTATTTTAAAATGATTATTATTTTTAATTTACAAAGAAATAGGGGTATAAAAATGTCTTGACTTTAAAAATATGACAATGTATAATAATCCACTGTAATATAATGTGAATGAACTAAAGATTCAGAAAGAAATATTTTGCATCCCATGAAAACTTTGGATGTATGACAGGGTTTTTAGAGTAAACTAAAACCTTATTTATAATAAATGTTTTATAAAACTATGTTTATAGTATTACGTTATAATATGCATAATGTTATAATAACACTTATTTTTTTATTTTCAGCTGGTCAGCTAGAAAATATTTCTCATTTACATTTTCAGTATTATATTTCTATTTTAGACAGACAGACAGACAGACAGACAGACAGACAGACAGACAGACAGACAGACAGACAGACAGACAGACAGACAGACAGACAGACAGACAGACAGATAGATAGATAGATAGATAGATAGATAGATAGATAGATAGATAGATAGACAGATAGATAGAGACACTAAAATAACAGCTGTGTTTGTTGATATGCTTCAGACTCCTACCTGAACTGAAGGGAATGGAGTACACAAATGTGCCGGGCACCTGCTCTGCTGCTCGTTTATACCACAGAGGAAAGTGATCAGCGTTAAAGACGCCCTCCTTATCTTCAGCAGTGAGGAAATCTCTGCAGTCATACACAAACACTGATATTTCATTT
This sequence comes from Danio kyathit, assembly GCA_903798195.1. Taxonomy (NCBI): domain Eukaryota; kingdom Metazoa; phylum Chordata; class Actinopteri; order Cypriniformes; family Danionidae; genus Danio; species Danio kyathit. The sequence continues at coordinate 42,525,460 of LR812529.1, forward strand.
CATCAGGCTTTTTTTCAGCCAGTGTAATGGGATCAGAATTTGTCATTGGTCAGGCATTATCATTAGAGCTCACCGATTGGTCAGTTGCTCAGGAACTACAAACAGGTTAGTTCTTGACAGGCCAGTCCGGGTGCCGAGAAAAGCAATCTCAACCCCTTTATCAGAGTTCCTGCAGATAAAAACAAACAAAAACAAGACAAAATGGTGTATGAACGTTCTCAGTTATCTGCCCAGACAACCATCAAATCATTAAAAAAAGCTCTTTTATATCTGGAAGATTAAAACTAGCTGGAAACACACAAAACTCAAGAAGAATCTCAGAAGTATAAAGTGGAGTTTCATTTGTTGACTTTTGCTCCAATTGGATTGAGTACATTTATCTCATTCAACCTAATGTCTTTGCTATAGAACTTTTAATTAATTTAACTTATTTATTTTACTGTAAATATTGCTTCCACAGCCCCTTTCTTCTGCAAATAATTTTGGTATAAATGATGTAAGATAATGCAAAGAAATATGTTGTTCTGTTTTGGTCATGAAGAAATTTGTAACATAACATTTTTTTTTTAAAGTGGCATCTTCAAGATAATGGAAGAGAAAGTCTAAATTTACTCAGATTTATTGAGGGCCAGTCCAGTCCAATAGGCTTCTACAGGAGCGGTGACCACAGCATCAAACAGAACCTGCTGAATCAGCTCTCTGTCACCTACAACAAGAAGGAGAGGACATTTACACACTCCAGAATACGTGTCGGACAGTGACTTTAATGAGGACAGTCTTTAAACCACTGAGGTAATTTTGTAAGATAGTTAAAGGACACTGTGGCCAAACTTTGCAGGAACAACTACAACAAAATACTGAAAAACAGTGCAGGTCAGAGACTTTTCAGGCCAATGAAAAAAGCTTTGTGAGAAGAAGAGTTCAACAAAGAGACTTTTATGGACATTTTAGTAGCTTGTAATCATATAATGCATAAGAAATAATATATAGTGAAATAAATCTGTAAAATAACAGAAAATATACTTGCAGTTTATTACAAGGTTTTTGTATTGTAATATACATCACCAGCCCAGACAATATTTCAATTTAAACTATTCCAAATGTTAATAAAAGTCACTTTTTCGAAGGTTTTTCAAGGTTAAAAGTTGTTGGGAGAAAGATTAAGGTCCCAAACAAAGCATAAATTAAATGGGGAAAACAAAACAAAAAACAGCTTTTTTTGTGTACTACCTGACAAAAGTCTTGTCGCCTATCCAAGACTATCAAAGTTATTTAAAAACAACAGATAATAACTTGACTTCTAGTTGATCATTTGGTATCAGAAGTGGCCTAAATGAAAGGCAAAGGCCTCTAGATTACGTTTATTTTACCAAAATAAAATATGATCATGCCTTGATTTTTAATATTTAATTAGAACAGTAAGGTCTGGCTTTGCTTAGACAAAAGTATTGTCACTTAATAGAAATAATGTACAGTATAAAATATAAAGTCATGATGCAGTGAAAAAATAATTAATATTGTGTATGACTCCCATGAGCTTGGAGGACTGCATCCATACATCTCTGCAATGACTCAAATAACTTATTAATAAAGTCATCTGGAATGGCAAAGAAAGCATTCTTGCAGGACTCCCAGAATTCATCTTCATCTCATTCTTACCACAGATATGCTCAATAATGTTCATGTCTGGTGACTGGGCTGGCCAATCCTGGAGCGCCCTGACCTTCTTTGCTTTCAGGAGCTCTGATGCTGAAGTATGAGAAGGAGCGCTATCCTGCTGAAGAATTTGCCCTCTCCTGTGGTTTGTAATGTAATGGGCAGCACAAATGTCTTGATACCTCAGGCTGTTGATGTTGCCATCCACTCTGCAGATCTCTCGCACACCCCCATACTGAATGTAACCCCAAATCATGATTTTTCCTTCACCAAACTTGACTGATTTCTGTGAGAATCAAGGGTCCATGTGGGTTCCAATAGGTCTTCTGCAGTATTTTGATGATTGGGATGCAGTTCAACAGATGATTCATCAGAAAAATCGACCTTATGCCACTTTTCCAAATGATCAACTAGAAGTTATTATTTGTTGCTCTTACAACTGGGATTGACGACAAGACTTTTGTCAGGTAGTGTATGTTTATCATAAAAAAGCTTACTTAAGACATAACTGACTGGGTTTAAGTATAACCCTGCCAAAACTGACCTATTCTTCTGTGTATTGGTTTCTATTTCTCAACTTTACCATGAGCACAGAAGTTTAGACGGTAAAGAAATGCTCTTTTAACTGAAAATTGATTGATTTGGAAAGAAAAAATCATTCTGAGGTGGAACAACTTGTTTAGATAAAAGTTTATGAACACTCCTTAAAATAATGTGCATTGATAAATCAATCGTACAACGAATAAGAATGCGTGTTTAGAAAGTAAATGAGATTTTATGTTGATTTTAAGTAGCATCCGAAAATCTGCTCACACTTGAAATGTGGTTTCCGGCTGGTCATGTAGATTTTGATGGCTTGAACTTGAGTCAGGTGTCGATGCTCATGATGCTCTTCTGTGGTACAGTACGTCCTGAAACATACACAATAAAGCCAAACACATTCAGTTGTGAGATTAAGAATAGTATTATTATAGCTATATCTAAAGTGGTAATACAGGTCTACCATTCATCAGCAAGGGCTACATCCGGCTGCTCCAGATCATGTAGACCTAAGAAAAAAAATGTGTTTATTAGAGATTAGAGAGGATTATAGATGAACTGGAGGGTTCTGGATACTTTTGGATATAACAAGCACAGAGAAAAGAACAGAGAGCAGATCCTTTCTCACAAAGTGGTGCTGTTAAAATGAGCACAGACAGCTAATCTGTCTGAATTATGATCTTTGTGTTTTCGGCCCAGAGGAAAGGAAGATATCAAGAAAACAGATCTGTTCACTATGAAGGACTTGAACAATAACTTCAACAATACTTATAGTTTGCAGGACAATAAAATAAGTTCATAATGAAAGTTTTAACATGGTAATGAATGTATATAAAGTAAATGTCTATGAAATAATCTATATATTATGCAATATTCCTAAAATATTTTGCCCTTTGTACACTGCAAAAAAAAGAAAGATGCTTTTCTTACTTAGCTTTTTGTCTTGTTTCTAGTCCGAATATGTAAAAAATTCTTAAATCAAGTAGCATTTTATAGACAAGCAAAAAATATTGTCTTGTTTTAAAAAATAATATGCCAAAATTAAGTGAGTTTTTCCTTAGCCTGTTAGCCAGTCACTCACTTTTGGGGATTTACACATACTTAACTTTAAATAGTAACAGTTCTTGACCCCAGTGAGCTACAAACAAAAATTATCATTGGAAAGAAGACAGTTTGAGCTTTACTTTGGTCCATCTGGATGGTTTCATGCTCAAAAAAATTGTACCGTGTTCAATATTTGTTTTTCCATATACAAACACAGCAAAACATTAATGTAATGACCTAGAAAACATATACCTTGAAAGCCAAGTGTCTCATGAGTTTATATTTCAAATTTGATGAAGATAGCATGCAAAATGAGATTTCTGTAAAAGGTTTTTCAAGGCTATCCATCATCTAAAGTTTATAATGCTCAAAATTAAAAAAGTCATGGATGCTTAAGTACTAAACATTTTATTATTTTATAAACAAATATACGAAACTAGTCCTGGAGCAATACGGAAAAGTAATAGGTCAAAAACCATATATCTCCTGAGTACATGTTTGGAGTTTGATGGCAATATCATGCAAAATAAAATTTCTGGAATTATTTTTCTGAGACAATGTCTTGTGATTTTCTCCTGCTTGTTTGTGGAGTAGCAGTCTGACGACCACATGAATACTGAAGGTTTCTAACAATTATTTTAGTAATTTCACATACCATTTCTTTTTTTTCTAATTGTAAAATAATATACAGAAATGTATAGTATGAGTGATTTATTTGAGCACAAGAAATACATTGTGTGAAATGAGTCCAGTGCATATGCCGCAAAAAAAGTCTTACAAGCTAAATAATCTGCCAATGGGATAAGGCATAAAATATAATGTCAAAACGAAAAACAAGAGTATTTTGCTTACACCATTGGCAGATTATTTGACCTGTTTTAAGGAAAAAGTCAATAATATTTCTTAAAACTTAAAACAAGACAATACTTTTTGCTTGTCTAGAAAATGCTTTTTGATTTAAGAATTCTTAGATATTTGGACTAGAAAGAAGATAAAAAATCTAAGTAAGAAAAGCATTTTTTGCAGTGACCACTGTGATGATAACATGATTAGCACAGGAAAGGCAAAATTACTACAGTATCTGTGCTATGAAATATAGTTCTTTAGATAATAGAGATAATTTTTCATACTTAAAATATACATTTTACTTATTAAACTAATGCATATTTGAGCCATTGTAATGAGCGCCAGGTTGGTAGTGGCCTAAAAAAAGGCGGGAATTGTTCAAACTAAAACCAAAATATCTAATGAACAAATGAATATATATATATATATATATATATATATATATATATAACAAAAAATGTTATCATTTCTCAGGGTTTCTCAAATTCTAACGCATGAAAATGAAAATAAATGTATGCCAAAGCTCCACAATATAACAGCACCTCTTAATCAACTTACAGAACCATAAAGAGTTAAACTATAATAGTTAACATTCCTAGATCATTCTTCCTCATAAAGCAAATCCTCACCAGCTTCTAGTGAAACATTCCCCTTAAAGAAGTATTTCCCATGTCCTCGAGAGAGTGCCACTCCTACACTACAAACCAAAAAGAAAACACATAACGTATAAAATTATGCAGTCAAGCTTGTATTATAACATATACAGTAAAAAGACACCACCAACCTAAATGGAGTTCCTTTAATATCTGTGTAGTAATAATCATTGTGCATCGTCAAGACTCGTTTCTGGTGGGAGACCAATGTAAAGAATCAATTATTAGTTAATCTGTTATAGTATGTTAGAGTTTGCTATTATCGTTCTTTTTGGAAACATTTTAATTCACAGTGCTATTGTACAAATGCCATGAACGCTTACTGTAGCAATAATAAATTAAACATTATTACATGCAATTAATCCTAAACTAAACCCTCATCCTCACCTTAACCATACAGTGTATAGTTAGACTGTAACCTGGACGATGTAAAAAAAAAAGTGTAACCTTAATTTTTTTAATAACATCATACTTTTATCTTATACAGTGCTCAGCATAAATAAGTGCACCCCATTTTTACACTTCTCAGTGAATATAGGTCATATATTTTGGTGCATGTGAACAAAACAAATATAAACAGATATATTTAAATAATAAAATAATATTTTAGTCATCAAACATATTTAAAAGAAAGATTTTTTTTTTTTTTTTTTTTTTTAAATATTTCCCAAATGATGTTTAACAGAACAAGGACATTTTCACAGTATGTCTGATAATATTTTTTCTTCTGGAGAAAGTTTTATTTGTTTTATTTCGGCTAGAATAAAAGCAGTTTTTAATAAAAAAAAAACATTTTAAGGACAAAATTATTAGCCCCTTTAAGCTATTTTTTTTTGATAGTCTACAGAAAAAACCATCTTTATACAATAACTTGCCTAATTACCCTAACCTGCCTAGTTAATTAACCTAGTTAAGCCTTTAAATGTCACTTTAATCTGTATAGAAGTGTCTTGAAAAATATCTAGTAAAATATTATGTACTGTCATCATGGTAAAGATAAAATAAATCAGTTATTAGAGATGAGTTATTAAAACTATTATGTTTAGAAATGTGTTGAAGAAATCTTTTCTCCGTTAAACAGAAATTGGGGAAAAAATAATGCACAAATATAATATTGTATGGCATCCTATTAAAAATGTGATTTAAAAGATAGATTTGTATATGCTGAGCTCTTTATATTAAACCTGTAATTATAAACGATCTTGCATGCAAATGTGTTGTTCATTAGTGTATTTAAGTCTTGCTTATAATTTGAATTAGCATGTTTGTTAGCTTTTATGCCTACAGTGTAACATCTGGCAAAGAGACTACCAATGAAAACTAGCCTTTGGGCTAATTTGGATACATTTACATATTGAGGTATCTTTATTATTCAATACTGTCCCTTTGCTGTGATTATAAAGAAATATGAATAAACATAAAAGCATTACCCCTTTGTCTACTGTTCTTTTTACTTCCATTGAGAAAGTGCCAGTTCTCCTGTTCACCATTGCTGTGCGCAACTAAAAATAAACACATTTATGACGCATTAATTATTTATTAATCATATCAATACTATTAATATGTATTTTATACAATTTTATAGACTTTATGCAAGTAGATGAACCAAATGCATAATAACTGGACTGAGCATCTGCAATGCATCTTTACTTTATTTGCATAAAGCTAGTATTACAGCAAGTGTACTGCATTAAGTGCGCTCATAAAAAAAAAAAAGTGTTCCATACAACATCCTCAGTGTCCTCCCACTCCACCTCGGACAGGTCCACACTGCTGTAACTGGGTTTCTTCCTTTTCTGGCCCTCCTGGTACTGCAGGAAGAGACACAAAGAGGACAGGAAGTGCTTTAGAGGACAGCAATGCAGATGCAGTCAGGAACTGGGACCATATGGGCAACACGATGGAGACAGAAACGTACAGTACGTGGTGACTGAGGCCATTAGTCCAGCGTTTCTCACTCCTGCCATCTGATGTTTCCGCTAGCACTGCGCATTTTACAATTTTGTACTTCTTACTCCAAAATGATCAAAGTGATCCTGAGCTAGAAAATGATTGACAGGCGGGAAGCATGTTTTGATTGACTGGTTGTGGGCCGCTTCTGTGAGTCTTTTATTTAGTGTTTACAGAGTCTGTCACTGAGACGACTGTGACACCTGTTTCAGTGCTATCTGTCATTTTTGTGGTATTACAAAAAAGAAATGTGAAAATCCAACATGTGCAGTGCTGAGGGATTCCAGGAGCAGGATGGAGAAACTGTGGTGTAAAGAAATGAGTTTTGTTTACACGCTATCAGTGCAGCCAGTGTCTGGCTTATAGGGATCTGTGTCAAAATAATCTGTCTAATCTTTTTTTTTTTTTCCTCAGATTGGTTTTTAGAAATTCAGTCTGTCATGGTTCTGTTCCAATCCCTAATGAGCTGCCTCGCTGTCTTCTGTCTACACTGGCAGAACTCTAAACAAGATGGAAACTCATAAGCGACTAAATTCAACTAAATCATGTACATAAGAACTGAACATTAACACTTGGATTAGCTTTGCAAATAGTGCTTTTAATGTGGAGTACACAACAAAAAAGATACTGGGAATGCTGAGAATTGATTTATTTTATTGGATAAAAAGCAGGTCCAGAATTTCAATGCACTCAAATTTAATATGTAACCACTAGGGGTGCAACGGCTCAATATACTCGCAGTTCTTTATGCATCACGGTTTTAGGTTCACGGTTTTGGTACGGTATGGTACGGTTTGTGCTATGCTTAGAAAAAAAATGCCTACAGAACAATTCAAAGAACAATAAACATATTTATTGGATAACAAACACCTAACAATGCAACAGCTTCACACATACGACTGTATATTTGCATGTTTTTGCATTAAATAAATAAAAGTAGGGCATAAATTGTTTAAGAAACTAGAGAAAAAGCTTAAATTTCCCCTTTTTCTATTTTACATTTTGACTCAACATCTCAACCAATTATGCAGATAATAATGATGTCAACACATCTTAATAATTGAGCACTTTTAAAGTATTGATTACTTCTGTTTACATTATGCTTCCATTATCAAGGCAACTACGCATTTTTATTTATGATTTCTATATGATTTTATTATGATTCCAGAGAGCTCCGTTTAACTTATCAGCACCATCGTAGTGAATGAAACCTTTTTTTTTTTTTTTTATAATTATTTTTTAGGGGTTTTCACCTTTATTGTGATAGGACAGTGGAGATTTAGAGAAAGGAAAGCATGGGGAGCAGAGATAGGGGAAGGGTCGGCAAAGGACCTCGAGCCAAGAATTGAACTCGGGTCGTCGTGAACATCTCGGTGCCATGTGTCACGCACTAACCACAAGGCTATTGGTGCCAACTAGTGAATGAAACTTAAGCAAAGAGAGAGCGTTGGGCTCTTCTCTCTTAATTCAGCGGGAACAGTGAGTTTGGTTGCAGTTGTTTTTATTAACAAACCAATATTATTAATGCATCTTCGGATCACAGGGCACACCGAACCATGGGAGGACAACGGGACAATACGTTTTTTTTTACAGAGAATCGTTGCATCCCTAGTAACCACTGAAAATGTTAAAAAAAAGAATTTGAAAGGTTTTATACTATTACAGGGGTTTTTGCAGGTTTCATCAAGTCAAATTTAAGATTTTTAAAAACCCTTTTCAGACCATTATGAATGAAATTTTAGACGTATGCGGAGCTAAACACTTTTAGTTTTTTTCTAATGGTCCAGTTGGGCCAATAAAATGTTTTTTGCTTGCTACAAAAAAATAATAAATCAAAATAGTTATTTCTCAGCTACATATTTCAATGTAAAAAAAATTTCCAACATATTTTTTTAACCAACTGCATTTCTGTTGTTATAACCCTACATTTCATGCCTGTATATAAATATTACATCCACTCTCCCTTCTGTAAATAGTTTTTGCATGTAATCATGTAAAGGGACATATTGTCATGAGAAATTGTGTAATTGTTTATGGTTTTCTTTTCCTGATTTTCTGTAAAAATGTCTAACATGCGTTGTGGTTGTATATCTTTCCCAGGGTTCAACGCTAAAGATTTTGGCCAAAAAAAAAAGCTGTTTCTAAGCCACATGTTTTAAACATTGTATTAAAAATGTGTTTGAGTCTAGAATTTAAATATTTTTAATATATTAATGAATGTATAATGAGCAAATCGTCGCGCTGTACCCACGTAAACATAAATGCTTCAAAGACATTCTTTTAGCCTCATAATTTGATGTTGCCGTCACTTCGCTGTAAAAAAAACGACATGCTCAGAACATGAAATCAGATAAGTGGAACCGAAAAGCAATATGGTGTTTACGACATCACAAAGAAGGTAGCATTTAAAGGCTTAAAAGCACAAACAGTTTCTCGATTCTAAGACTGTATTAATACGCAATTGACAAATAGTCGCAGGAAAATTGAACTTGTGTGACAAGGCAGTAACAATCCTGTCTACTCTCCCGAGCGCTTCGCAGGCTGGCCCCGGGCCATCGGGCAGTCCTTATTGTTGAGCCCTGTTTGCAATACAAAAAAAAAGTTTTAATAAAATGGATTGTTGGTAATTGGATGTGTGTTGGCCCGATTGGGTTGCTTTAGTTGGACAGAGCAAAATTAAGACCTTTTAAAAATGATTCAAGACCTACAATACAATCTTTCAGTGAATTTAAGACTTTAAGACACTGCGGGCACCCTGTATTATTTATAGCAATTAATCATATTTTAGATTTTATAATATATATATATTTAGCATTCATTTACATTATTTATTTAGAATTTATTTTTATGTTTTATGTATTGCAAATAATAAACTGTATTTTAAATACATTAGATGGAGCCATTTTCTATAGTTTTCTGCATTTTTCCAGTGAATTAAAAATGTTTTATGTAATTTATGTGAATAAACTATGACATTAAATAAATTACATTAATTTGATAATATGACATTAATTAAAATAAACTACATTTCATAAAATCATTATCAATTAAAATAAATTAGTGTTAATTATCATAAAAATGTTATTTTGTCAAAAAAGTCAATATTAATTACTATCCTTTTTTTAATAAAGTCCCTAGTTGAAAAAATGCACAAAAGCGCACACACATTATTCTAAATGGGTGCCAAACAACAAAAAGTATGAAGGAATTCATAATGGCGACAACACCAAATTATCAAAATGAACAAAACTAAGGTTTTTGGTAATATTTTGTTATTTTATTTTTCTTTATTTAGGGTTAAGTATATAGGATTAATTATTGTTGTTTTTCTGTAATTTTTTTAGGGGGCGGCACAGTGGCATAGTGGGTAGCGATGTCGCCTCACAGCAAGAAGGTTGGTGGTTCGAGCCTCAGCTGGGTCAGTTGCCATTTCTGTATGGAGTTTGCATGTTCTCCTCGTGTTGCCGTGGGTTTCCTCCGGGTGCTCCGCTTTCCCCCACAAGAGACATGCGCTATACAGTAGGTCATTGTATAGGTGTTTTCCAGTGATGGGTTGCAGCTGGAAAGGCATTCACTGCGTAAAACATATGCCGGATAAGTTGGCGGTTCACTTAGCTGTGGCGACCCCTGATTAAAAATGAGACTCAGCCAAAAAGAAAATGAATGAATGTATTTTCTTTATAAATATGTAAGTTGTGTTCAATTCATTAATGTTTATTTTTCTTTTGTTGTAAGATAATGTGTGAGATCATGTGATCCACAGGCATATGAAAGATTAACATGCTGTGATCAATATTGTCTGATGAAGAGCCGGTGTGCTTGAAACCTTACACGCTTTGTGATAGCTTAAGTTAATAAATGTATATTTTTAGAGCTTTGGTGTTGCCGCCTTTATGAACAATAAAGTCCTTTGTTACAGTGCTTTCAGCTATTTAATGTAACTTTTTCTGAAATCCAATTTTTATCCAATATTATCCAATGTCACTTTTTGCAACAGCTTTCAGTTCATCTGTGATACCTACAGTAAAGAAACAGCTCAGCTCATTAAGGTTTGGAACAGATCCTAAAATAGATATAGGTTTCATAAGTACACTACCTGACAAAAGTCTTGTCGCCTATCCTAGTTTTAGAAACAACAAATAATAACTTGACTTCTAGTTGATCATTTGGTATCAAAAGTGGCTTATATGAAAAGCAAAGGCCTCTAGATTACGCTTATTTTACCACAATAAAATATGATCATGCCTTGATTTATAATTATTTAATTAGGACAGTAAAGTCTGACTTTGCTTAGAGAAAAGTCTTGTCACTTAACAGAAATAATGTACAGTATAGAATATAAAGTCATGGTGCAGTGGAAAAATAATTAATATTGTGCATGACTCCCATGAGCTTGGACGACTGCATCCATACATCTCTGCAATGACTCAAATAACTTATTAATAAAGTCATCTGGAATGGCAAAGAAAGCGTTCTTGCAGAACTCCCAGAGTTCATCAAGATTATTTGGATTCATCTTCAATGCCTCCTCCATCTTACCCCAGATATGCTCAATAATGTTCATGTCTGGTGACTGGGCTGGTCAATCCTGAAGCACCTTGATCTTCTTTGCTTTCAGGAGCTTTGATGTGGAGGCTGAAGTATGAGAAGGAGCGCTATCCTGCTGAAGAATTTGTCCTCTCCTGTGGTTTGTAATGTAATGGGCAGCACAAATGTCTTGATACCTCAGGCTGTTGATGTCATCCACTCTGCAGATCTCTCGCACGCCCCCAATACTGAATGTAACCCCAAACCATGATTTTTCCTTCACCAAACTTGACTGATTTCTGTGAGAATCTTGGGTCCATGCGGGTTCCAATAGGTCTTCTGCAGTACTTGTGATGATTGGGATGCAGTTCAACAGATGATTCATCAGAAAAATCGACCTTATGCCAAATGATCAACTAGAATAGTCAAGTTGTTATTTGTTGCTTTTACAACTGGGATCGACGAAAAGATTTTGTCAGGTAGTGTACTTCAATAGTCCAGTTCTTCACTAATAATACTCATTTTACCACATCTGTCCCTGTTGAGCAACACGGAGTCTGTGAGGTCAGTAAATACACACTTGTAACACACACTCAGAAGCCTTGACTGATGCACACCACCGCTACGCAAACACAAACTAATGCACAGCAGCACTGGAGCCACATTACGACGAAAACACACCAACAGCACGTCCACAACACAGAGAGCCACGCGAGGTGACTGAGAGCGGGGGTGAGGGGTGTCCCTGTGAAGGGTGAGTTACCTCAGTGCTCTGATCAGCCCTGGCAGGCACATGAATGGGCTTTTATTCCTGCATGCAATATATCAGAGGAAAAGGGTTGGGATTACAAAAACTACATCTCCCATGATGCACCTCAGCGTCCCACCAGCGCTCTCACAAGCACACACTCCATGTGTGGGTAGATTTTTTTTTACCTGTTTGTTTGGGCATGGATGTAACTGCATGTCTGTTGTATCATATTGTAGCTATTTTTGTAGTGGAGTTTGAAATCATAATGCTAATATATAAGGCTGGATGAAGTAAAATTAGTGCTTACCAGGGGCCTCAGGTCAGGGTGCATAAGGAGATATCCATTACTGGTGATGGCAAAAGCATATCCATGTATTCCTAGCTGGAGAAGAGAAGATAAGACTTTTAAAAAATTATCGTATTATCACACTTTCAGATACAGAGAGTGTAAAATTGAACAGATTGAAATTGATTTTTTAAATCCCGGCTATTATTTTGCTAGTAACAGCCTACCTTGTGTTTTGGGATGACTTTCATTAGCTCCTGAATGGGTATGTCAGTGCCCGCGACGCCCAGCAGGATGCCTTGGTTTTTCTGAGGAGACGAACGTTTTATTTTCACACAGCATGTACATGTAAAATATGCATGTTAGTCTCATTTGGGACATTTGTTGAATTTTTTGAATCTTGAAATTAATTAATGTGAAACATACTTTGAGTGTTAGAGTGTACTAGAAGAAACATTAAGTAAAATTTGCATGCATTATATTAGATTATATTTGTTGTAAAGTGTCCTTGGGTGTCATGCTAGCAGGGTTGCCAGTTCATCCTTTTTTCATCCGCTTTTCTGGACACTCAGAGCCCTTTACACATTGGGGAGAATCTCCTCATCCACTTAGCCAGGATGTCGGGGTTAAACCCCTACTCTTTTTCGAAGGGCCTCCTGGGACTTTTAACGAACACAGAGAGTCAAGACCTCGGTTTAACGTCTCATCGGAAAGACGGCACTCACTGAGCATTATAGAGTCCCCATCGATATACTAGGGCATTAGGACCCACACAGACAGCAGGTTGAGCGCAGGGGGGCTGGTCTCACTAACACTGCTTACGGCAGCAACCTAGCTTTTCCATGTGGTCTTCCATCCAGGTACTGACCGGGCACAGCCCTGCTTAGCATCAGTGGGAGACCATGTGAGAGTTGCAGAGAGCTAGCTGCCAACAAAATAGCCCAATTGTGCGGGAAAACCACAACGGGTGCCACCCTGGCAACATTGCATGTAAGGGGCCTATAAATAAAATTATATTATAATAATAATAATAAAAATAATAATAATAACTGCAACTGATTGGTGTAATTTATTCATTCATTCATTCATTTTCTTGTCGGCTTAGTCCCTTTATTAATCTGGGGTCGCCAGAGTGGAATTAACCGCCAACTTATCCAGCACATGTTTAGCGCAGTGGATGCCCTTCCAGCTGCAGCCCATCTCTGGGAAAATTGGTGTAACTTAGTTTGATTGAAATGTAGTTTAATAATATTAATATTACTATAATTCCATATAGAAACTTTAAAATATTTAACTAATATTATTACTGTTTTTGTACTTTATTTTACTGGACTATTAAAATTACATCAGAATTAAAATCAATGTTAATACTTATAAAATCTCACAAGAAATCTGTATTTTAGAAAATACAATCATATTGATATATATAGTTTTATACATATACGACATCTAATATTTATCTAATATTAATAATGATAAGATTAAAATAATAACAGTTCCACAATGAATCTTTGTAGAAGTTTTGCTATATTAATATATTGGTCACACTTTACAGTAAGATTTTATTAACTTACATTAACTAATGTATTTGCTAACATGAACTAATAAACAATAATTGTACAGCATTTATTAATCACAGTACTACAAAGTGTACTAATGCATTAATAAAATTTTAATTCTTGCTTGTTAACATAAGTTAATGCACTGCGAGTTAACATGAACTAACAATGAATGATTACCATTAACTAATGTTAACAAAGATGAATACTGTAATAAATGTATGGTTCATTGTTTCTTCATGTACGTAAATACATTAACACCCAGGGGTTGAACTAGGTATTGCACTCCTGGTTCAAAACACACGCAAGTGTAGGTTGCCAGATTGACAACATCAACAGGAGTGTGCCTGACTATCGAGTGTAAAGGATGATTTAAGTCGTGTTCCAAATAAAAGCAGAATATCTCAGCATTGTTTTTCAGATAAACAAGAATGTTCACTTAGCATTTTTCTTAAACATCTGCAAACACATTAAGGTATTTTTATCTTTTAGAAGAGTCAAAAACTTACATACAGAACCTTTAACTAATACAGTCCTATTGTAAAGTGTGACCAATATACCAATGTTGTACAGTTATGTGTGTCTATCCAAGCTTAAAACTTGACAGAACAACAAATCATGTCACACACACACACACACACAAACACACTCCTCACCGTTTCATTCTTGGTGCTGAACACAGGCATGGCCACTGTGGTCATCGGGTTTGGACCTTTATTCTCTCCAAGCTGCTGACAGATCAACACAAGCCTTTCAGATTTAAATTCACATGAACGTTGGAGAAAAATGCATCCAATAAAGAGTTTGGATGAGCATTAATCTCCAGAGCCGGATCACACGCTCACATTGCGTTGTCCTACCGGCCTTCAGGATCAAGGAAGTTGCTGCGATATGAAATATTCAAACCAACGTTTTGATTAATGGCCGTGCGAGGTGTAGACAAGTGAAGGGTGATCTGGTGAAGATGGTTCATCTCTGGAGCTGAACTGTAAGCTCAGCTGCGGGCACGATGAGGGCTGACATGATTTAACGCATGAGTTCGCTGAAACTAGGTCTGCTATTCCCTCACCTCAGCCTTATGTGTGTGTGTCCATTATGCATGTTTTACAGTGGCCCTTCAGAGGATTCTGCTGTTTGTGTTTGTTAAGGAGAAAAACACTGGAGGAAAACATTGGAGGAAAAATGTTCTAAAAATCAGCTAGCATCATGGTTTTGTGTCCTGGTGAAAATAGTCACTAAACAAAATCTACAAAAATATTAAAAGGATAGTTTACGCAAACATTTACATATGGTCATTATTTAATCATCCTTATGACATTTTTTAGGGGAACAGTGAAACATTATTTTTTTAAAAATCAAAGTAAATGGGAGTTGTTAAGGCTTAAACATGACTGCATTAATGCATTATAAAAGTGGTCTATTAATGAAGGTATATAAATACTCTTTTAGAGTGATTTTGATTTAAAAAAGTTATTAAATGCTTTTAAAGCGTTTGATGTTTAAAGTGATTTTGACTTGATTATGATTATATGATTATGATTTGATAATATAATGTAAATTACTTTTGGGAGCTACACGATATTTCAATTGATGAATATAATTAAATTTTAAATTAGTTTTGAGCCATTTAAAATGTCATATAATAGTTATAATAGTTATAATATATATACAGTTGAAGTCAGAATTCCCCTTTGAAAAAAATGCTTTTAATCTAGCTGAAATAAAACAAATGACTTTCTTTAGAAGAAAAAAATATATATCAGACATAATGTGAAAATGTCCTTGCTCTGTTAAACATCATTTGGTAAAAAAAAATGATGTTTAACAGAGCAAGGAAATTTTCACATTATGTCTGATAATATTTTTTTTCTGGAGAAAGTTTTATTTGTTTTATTTCGGCTCGAATAAAGGCAGTTTTAATTTTTTTAAACACCATTTTAAGGACAAAATTATTAGCCCCTTTAAGCAATTTTTTTTTTCAACAGTCTACAGAACAAATCATCGTTTTACAATAACTTGCCTAATTACCCTAACCTGCCTAGTTAACCTAATTAACCTAGTTAAGCCTTTAAATGTCACTTTAAGCTGTATAGAAGTGTCTTGAAAAATATCTAGTAAAATATTATGTACTGTCATCATGGCAAAGATAAAATAAATCAGTTATTAAAACTGTTATGTCTAGAAATATGTTGAAAAAATCTTCTCACCGTTAAACAGAAATTGGGGGGAAAATAAACAGGGAGGCTAATAATTCTGACTTCAACTGTGTGTGTGTGTGTGTGTGTGTGTGTGTATATATATAAATATATATATATATATATATATATATATATATATATATATATATATATATATATATATATATATATATATATATATATATATATATATATATATATATATTCATTCATTCATTCATTTTCTTGTCGGCTTTGTCCCTTGCGGGGTCGCCACAGCGGAATGAACCGCCAACTTATCCAGCACGATTTTACGCAGCGGATGCCCTTCCAGCCGCAACCCATCTCTGGGAACATACATGTGTATATATGTGTATATACATATATACATATACATATATACATATACATATATATATATATATATATATATATATATATATATATATATATATATATATATATATATATATATATATATATATATATATATATATATATATATATATGTATATGTATATGTATATATGTATATACACACACACACATATTTATATATATATATATATAGCATAGTAGATCGCACATATACACTACCGATCAAAGGTTTGGGGTCAGTAGGATTTTTAAATGTTTTAAAATAAGCTTATCCTGCTCACCAAGGCTGCATTTATTTTAGCAAAAAGTATAAATTGTAAAATAGTGAAATGCAGTTGCACAACAAAATAACTGCTCAAAAGTAGTTTATAATTTAATTTAATCATTTATTCCAGTGATTTTAAAGATTAATTTTTAGCTTCATTCTTCCAGTCTTCAGTCACATGATCCTTCAGAAATCACTCTAATATTAATTCTTATTATTACTATTATTAATATTGTTATTATTCATAGTAATAGTATTAAAAGGCGACACAGTGGCGCAGTAGGTAGTGCTGTCGCCTCAAAGCAAGAAGGTAGCTGGTTCGAGCCTCGGCAGGGTCAGTTGGTATTTCTGTGTGGAGTTTGCATGTTCTCCCTGTGTTTGCGTGGGTTTCCTCCGGGTGCTCCGGTTTACCCCACAGTCCAAAGACATGCGGTACAGGTGAATTGGGTAGGCTAAATTGTCCGTAGCGTATGAGTGTGTATGGATGTTTCCCAGAGATGGGTTGCAGCTGGAAGGGTGTGTAAAACATGTGCTGGATAAGTTGGCGGTTCATTCCGCTGTGGTGACCCCGGATTAATAAAGGGACTAAGCCGAAAAGAAAATCGATGAATGAATAGTATTAAAAGAAATAATGACTGGAGTAATAATTTCATTTGAAACTACATACAATAAGAAAGCAGTTATTTAAAATTATAATAAATATTTAACAATTTAATTTTTTTTTTTTTTACAATTTACAGAATAATTTTCTTGAAAAAAAATAAAATAAAATAAACATTAAAAAAAAACTGACCCCAAACTTTTGACCGGTAGTGTATATGCTAGAATTATTATATGATTCATTCATTCACTCATTTTCTTTTTGGCGTAGTCCCTTTATTAATCAGGGGACGCCACAGCGGAATGAACCGCCAGAATGAACTTATACAGCATAAGTTTTACGCAGCGGATGCCCTTCCAACTGCAACCCAACACTGGGAAACACCCATACACTCTTGCATCACACACATACACTACGGGCAATTAGTTTTCCCAATTCACCTATAGCGCATGTCTTTGGACTGTGGGGGAAACCGGAGCACCCGGAGGAAACCCATGTGAACACGGGGAGATATATTATTTATTATATGCTATAATTATACATACATTTCTAAGTGAAAAAAATATGACTTGCTTTTTTTTTTTATTATTCCACAGATGTTTTTTCTTCCACGTTTTAAACACATATTTTGTTTTAATTTCTAACATAACTGAATATTATAAATATTAAACATTTTATAATTTTTTAATAAGCTGATAATTTTTTGTCATTATAAAACATAAAACTACTAATAAATACTGCACAATGATTTTATTGTAGTACTTCTTAAGAGTTAGTGCCTTTTAAAATCTTTAATTGCATATATAAGCAGCTGCCAGAGTTCTTACCAGGTCTAGAATTATGATCATATCACCCCAATTTTATCCTCCTTACACTGGCTCCCTGTTAAGTTTCATATTGATTTTAAAATATTGCTTCTTACCTAAAAAAAAAAAAATTATCTAGCTCCTGTTCATCTAACCAACCTCCTGTCTCGCTACAGTCCAACCCGCTCTTTAAGATCTCAAAACTCAGGGCTTCTGCTAGTACCTAGAATAGCAAAGTCGAGTAAAGGAGGTCGAGCCTTCTCATTTATGGCTCCTAAACTCTGGAATAGCCTTCCTGATAATGTCCGAGGCTCAGACACACTCTCGCAGTTAAAAACTAGATTAAAGATCTTTTTAGCAAAGCATACACTTAATGCATCACATAGCTCTATGATACATGAATGTGCCCCACGCAGGTTTTTGCATCTCGTTTATATACACTATGAACAGCAGCTACGCTAATTCTTCTTTTTATTTTCTATTCCCACCTGGGGATAGTCATCCCGAGGCCCTCAGAAACTATGCAGCGCCACTGATTCGATCCAAGACCAGCGACGAGATGATCCCAAGGTTTCCATAATCCTGGACCAGGCCATGTTCTGAGCAGTTGCTGTGGTGGTCATGGAGGAGTGGAGAGCATGAGACTGATTCCTGTGATGCTCCAGGGACAGACGAGTCTTCACTGAGGTCCAGTATTCCCCAGCCTCCGTCGCCTAGACTGCAGCTCTGCACAAGACGAATGGCCATAGGAGAAATGGTCGTGCCCAACTGAGCCTGGTTTCTCTCGAGGTTTTTTAAATTCTTCACTTACGCCAATTGGTGAAGTTTTTTCCACGCCGCTGTCGCCACTGGCTTGCATGGTTCGGGATCTGTAGAGCTGCGCATCGATGGATTTGCTCTTCAGTGTTTGGACTCTCAGTAGTGATTATTAAACCACACTGAACTGAGCTACACTGAAAACTGGACTGACACTGTTTCAATGTACTATGCTGTTCTATGTGAAGTTGCTTTGACACAATCTACATTGTAAAAGCATTACACATATAAAGGTGAATTGAATTGAATATAACAACATTTTGTTTAATTTTTTTGTTTTAATTATATAAAACTTACATAAAATCTTAATTATTTATTTACATTTTTTATTACTAGGACTAGTATGTGCATAGCCTTTTTTGCATTTAAATTGTGTTGTTTACCACTATTTTATTTTATTTTATTTTTTCTTGTTTTTTTTTTTTTTGGTGTTCAACAACCCTAGTCATAATTCATTATAAAAAAGACAAGCAGAATATCTCCTTTTAAGTTCAACCAAAAATAAATATATGAAAATCAAGAAATTCAAGATTGTAAAACTTCATCAGAGTGTATAAGATTATATTTTTAAGCAATCTCATTTTTAAGTGAACGGTCCCTTTAAATCCTGTTTTTCAGAATGTAACTTTAAGCATCATTAGTTTCACTGTTCTAGCAGATTGGCAGTTTGGCATGACCAAAAAAAAAAACATCTCCCTCAGTCCCACCAAAGAGGCTTTTACAGTCACTCTTATTCTGCCTCACATTTGAGAGCTCAAAAAAATATCCTCGAGCTCAGTTTGAGTTTTGTCCAACATTTGTTCAGCCTCCTCTCCGTTGCGCAGAGCACTGGAGGTGTATCCTGTAGGAGCCAAATTGAAATCTGTGAATTAACCTTGTGATTCCCCGTTCCTCTCCTTCCCCCTCTCCCCGTCTCTCTCTGCCTCTCTCACCCCCTCTGCTCCAATGTCAGTTTTATTACGGCTTTAGGAGATAAAAGCCAATGATCCACAAAATGATGAATGGGGTGTCTCAGTGGCCAAGATACAGCAACACACACACACTCCGGATAACAATTCCCAACACCCTGCGCCTATGCCTGTGAGTATCAGAGTCAAAGTGTGTGTGTGTCTCAAAGACGAGTGGGTGCAAACACTTGAGTGTATATTTGTGTGTGTTTGTCTGTGTGTATATACAGTATGAGCTGTTCTTATCAGAAATGGAATGGCAGAGCGGACCGTGTTGCAGTTCTGGACATACCCAGCAGAGTGAAGCCAAACCCTATCTCTGACCACATCTCGCCCTCTCTGGCTTTTTTTTATCTTTGGCTCTCTGGAACTGCCTGCTGTAGCACTCTGCACCACATCCACGATCAAGAACTAATAAAACCTTTCAGATTCCACAGACGGAATGCTGAAAGCTAATTACAATGAGGAAATGCTGCAAGACACCAGTGACAGAATGGACACAAACAGGCTCTGTTCCAAAACCCAGTCAGCTGCCTTGCTGACTACATAGGCAGCATTCCAACTAAGTGAATGACTTGAAACATTCTATGTCGTATGCAACACAAACGTGATGGCGATAACCTCCATTAAACGTAAATGTACAAGATATATTACGAAACATTGCTATTTTAAACAAGTTTACCTATTGTAGTGATGTGTCTCAGTAAGTAAAAAACTTTATACTGTATATAATCTACAGTGTGTACACTCTCACTAAAAAGGTACAAAAGCTGCCACTGTCATTACTATCCTTTATTTAAAAGAGATCTAATCTGTAACATTCATGTACTAAAATGTAACATCTAATATGTAACAATTATTAGTAAGTGTATGCCTCCAACTGTAACCTCTAGTATAGAGTAGTACACTTTGGCTACTAATCCGTAACGTTTTATGTACTAATATGTAACATCTTACACTTAGGTACTAATATTTAACATTTGTGCATTAACATGTAACAGCTAGATACACTTTGGCTACTAATCTGTAACATTTATGTACAAAAACGTAACATCTAAGTATACCCGCTACTAATCTGTAACATTTTTGTATTAAAATGTAACATCTACAGTAGGAACACTTGCATGCATTAAAATGTAAAATCTAGTTACACTTTGGCTACTAATTTGTAACATGTATGTACTAAAACTTAACATATGTACACTTCGATTTTAATATTTAACATTTATGCATTAACGTGACATTTATGTACTAAAACATAACATCTAATTACACTGGCTACTAATCTGTAACATTTCTGTACTAAAACTGACATCAAAGTAGGCTATTAATCTGTAACATTTATTTACTAAATTGTAACTTCTAAGTACACTTAAGTGCTAATATTTAACATTTATGCATTAAAATGTAACATCTTGGCACACCTTGGCTACTAATCTGTAAAGTTTTATGTACTAAAATGTAACATCTAGATACACTTGGCTACTAATCTGTAACTTTTATGTACTAAAATGTAACATCTAAGTACACTCGCTACTAATCTGTAACATGTATGCACTTAAACATAACATCTAAGTACACTTGATACTAATCTGTAACATTTATGTACTAAAATGTAACATCTACAGTAGGAACATTTAGATAGATACTAATGTTTAAAATGTATGCATTAAACATCTAGTTACACTTTGGCTACTAATCTGTAACATGTATGTACTAAAACTTAACATACTGTATGTACACTTCGGTTTTAATATTTAACATTTATGCATTAAAATGTGACATTTATGTACTAAAACATAACATCTAATTACACTGGCTACTAATTTGTAACATTTCTGTACTAAAACGTGACATCAAAGTAGGCTATTAATCTGTAACATTTATTTACTAAATTGTAACATCTAAGTACACTTAAGTGCTAATATTTAACATTTATGCATTAAAATGTAACATATTGGCACACCTTGGCTACTAATCTGTAAAGTTTTATGTACTAAAATGTAACATCTAGATACACTTGGCTACTAATCTGTAACTTTTATGTACTAAAACATAACATCAAAGTACACTCGCTACTAATCTGTAACATGTATGCACTTAAACATAACATCCAAGTAAACTTTGGATACTAATCTGTAACATTTATGTACTAAAATGTAACATCTAAGTACACTTAGGTACTAATATTTACTTTTTTGCATTAAAATGTAACATCTTGGCACACCTTGGCTACTAATCTGTAAAGTTTTATGTACTAAAATGTAACATTTAGATACACTTTGGCTACTAATCTGTAACTTTTATGTTCTAAAACTGACATCAAAGTAGGCTATTAATCTGTAACATTTATTTACTAAATTGTAACATCTAAGTACACCTTAGTGCTAATATTTAACATTTATGCATTAAAATGTAACATATTGGCACACCTTGGCTACTAATCTGTAAAGTTTTATGTACTAAAATGTAACATCTAGATACACTTGGCTACTAATGTGTAACTTTTATGTACTAAAACATAACATCGAAGTACACTCGCTACTAATCTGTAACATGTATGCACTTAAACTTAACATATGTACACTTCGGTTTTAATATTTAACATTTATGCATTAAATGTGACATTTATGTACTAAAACATAACATCTAATTACACTGGCTACTAATCTGTAACATCTATGTACACTTAGGTACAAATATTTTCTTTTTTGCATTAAAATGTAACATCAAAGTTAACTTAGGTACTAATATTTAACATTTATGCATTCAACTGTAACATCTACTTTAGGTACCAGTACATAAATGTTACTGCAACATTTATGTACTAACATCAAAGTACACTGACTATTAATTTGTAACATTTATGTACAAAAACGTAACATCTAAGCACACTCGCTACTAATTTTTAGCATGTATCTAATAAAATGTAACATCTAGGAACACTTAGGTAATAATATTTATGCATTAAAATGTAACAGCTAGGTATACTTGGGTACTAATATTTAACATTTATACATTAAAATGTAACATCTACTGTAGGTACACTTTGGCTACTAATCTGTAACATTTATGTACTAAAATGTAACATTTAAATACACTAGCTACTAATCTGGGGTGTGTTTCCCAAACAATGACGTAACTCTAACTATCATAGTATGATGCATCGTTTAGGAAAAGAACGATGTAGTGCCGACCTTTCCCAAAAACCGTAGTTTCTCTGTCGCAGATTCATTGTTTGAACCACGTTAGTTATAACGTAAAACACCCAAAATGATGCTCTAAACAGGGTGGAGTAACAACTTCTTTAGAGAAAAACCCCATCATTTCTTTGTGCAAATCATATTGTTTTACACGCACACGCATTAAAAAAAATCCAATATTAGTTTTGGTAAAAACATGTACTCGCTTTCCATATTAATTAAAATATATATGTAAATGGCAAATATAGGGCCTGTGTTTCCTTTACAAATATTATTGAGAATATTACATAGTCTATTATAAATTAACATAAAATCACTAACAAAAGCGAACACATATTCTAATATCATATATAAATCATATAAATAAATAAATAAATAATGAGGCTATTTATTAAGAAATTAAATGTAATATTTATTATTTATTAGGAAATTAAAAAAATCCTACTTCAATAATAATATTATATTATTAATGATGGTGATTATTATTATTATTATTATTAAGTAGGATATTGTTTATTTATTTTTCATTTTTTGAAAGTCCTACTTTACAATTTGACACATGCAAACCACTGCAGAAATGTTATAACCAACAGGCCCATGTCATATAAAGTACAGATACTTAATAAACGACCTACTATAAATTAAAAGCATTAATGTATGCTAAGTTTTTTGTTTTCATAAGCTTTGGAGACGTAACATAAATTCCGCTTTTAAATAATAGGTCACCTATAGCTTTCGCCATGAGACATGGCTGTGTTCAAAATGACATAAATGCTTTCAAAGTGCACTGCGAAGGGAGCGCAATTGTAAACATGAAGATCGCTAAAACTGAACTTTAAAAATGCTTTGAAAGCAAATGACACCTAAGAGAGATGACTTTAATGCTTTTTAAAAAATCATTTCAAGTTTAAAATGATAGAATGTTCTAAGTGAATGAGGCATAGTGGGGATAACTGGAAATAAAACACAACCAGGAACTATGTTTCTAACTACAGCTCCAGAGGTGTAGTTGCAAGTATACAAGTTTGCGACGCAGTTTGCGAATGTTCGTTGGAACGATGGATTTGGAAAATGCCAAATCAGCAAACTAAGTTTGTAACAACACAACTTGCAACCTTAGTTGGCTAATGATGGTTTTCAGAAACACACCTCTGTAACATTTTTGTACTAAAATGTAACATCAAGGTACACTGGCTACTAATCTGTAACATTTATGTATTAAAATGTAACATCTAAGTACACTTAGGTACTAATATTTAAAATGTATGCATTAAACTGTAAAACCTAGGTACATTTTGACAACTAATCTGTAACATTTATGTACTAAACGTAACATCAATGTACACTGGCTACTAATTTGTAACATTTCTGTACTAAAATGTAATATTTAAGAACTGATGGGTTCTAATATTTAGAATTTATGTGGTTAAATGTAACATCTAGGTACACTTTGACTAGTAATCTGTAACATTTATGTACTAAAATTTAACATCAAGGTACACTGGCTACTAATTTGTAACATTTCTGTACTAAAACGTAACATCTAGGTAGACTTAGGTACTAATATTTAACATTTATGCATTCAAATGTAACATCTAGGTACACAATAGATACAAATCTGTAACATTTAGTATACTTTAAGTTCTAATATGTGACATATCAACGCTATCTCACGGCAATTCGTAACTTTTTCATTAGTGGCTAATTCGTATGAATTCGCACGATCTAATTTGTACAAATTAGTACGATTTGCCCATTACCCAATGACGGTTAGGGTTAGGGGTGGGGTTAGGTGCCACGCCTCCTTTTTAAAATCGTACATTTTCGTACGACTGAACTCGTACGAATTCATACGAATTAGCCACTAAACTGACAAAACGTAAAATACTTACGTTTCCTCGTGAGATCAGGCTGGACATATTGGTAGACTTTTTGTGATTATATGTAACATTAAAATACTAATAATGCACATTTTAATACAATTTAGGTACTAATTTTTGTAATTTAGGTACTAACATAGTCAACCTTCTGTCTTAATAAATACAATTTTGGTACTAATATGTAACTCCAATACAATCTGTACATGAATAGCAGTGGCAGCTTATGCACCTTTTCTTCTGTGAGAGTATTTATAATGTTTTCCCCTGTACATGTGAATCCTATTATGGCTTATTGCATGCAGTACAGCTTTACAGTTTGCTCATTATTAGGCATCTTATGAGGAGCGGTCTTCGTACTGTATGTGCCCTTAAAATGCTGCCTCCGTAGGCAGCTCGCTAGGTTTGGGAACAGAGCCACAGAGACACCGGTTACGACTGTTACCTTGTGCGCCTGTGCGAGCTATAGGGACACAGGGAGAAAAATAATATGTGTCATTGACATGTGCTCACGTCTACACACATACAAGAGACACACTGCACGGTGTGTGACCTGATCTGCTTCTGAGTGCTCACTGAATGGAAGAGTGTCTTGATGAGACCTTCAGGGAGTTAACCGAGCTACTAATGAGGACTGATTTGTATTTTATGAAGGCGACAGTAGACAACACATAGATTGAGAAGAGAAAATAATCAGATTTTTTTTAGACAGCAAAGCCTTTACAAAAACGTACCACAGTGGAATTCACTTCTATAATAATTCCAGTTACTTGGTATAGTTTTTTGTCGATAATTGAAATAAATCAAAATAACCTGAGATCTTCGTCAAAAACGTGTTTTTCCACAACAATTCTGCATTTTCGTTTTGTTTTTGATGATTTTTGTAGTAACTATGGTTCACATTTTTGTAAAGGAGCACAGATGCTGTACACACACAATGCAAGCATGATTATTAATACTTACTGCGCTGTCAACGTAGGCCTCAGTCCACACTGTGTCATGTTCGTGGTCGATAACTTTAGGTCTGCTCATCACATGTAAATACCGCATCACATTCTCCTGAACGTCAGCCAGTGTGGAGATCTGACTAAAATAACCTGCAGAACACAAACCACAGGACACACACATGTAATCAGATTTATGATGGTCTACTTGAATTACTGCGTTTTTATACATCAGGTTTTAACATACAGCTAAGAAACAGTTTGTTTTCAGTGAGCAAATCTGTAATGTATTAAGGTCCTAGGCCATTTAGTAATTTATAGACAAGTAATAATACTTTAAAATCTATTCTGAATGTAACTGGGAGTCAGTGTAAAGACCTGAGGACAGATGTGATGTGCTCTGATTTTCTGTTTTTGGTCAGAATCCTGGCAGCAGCGTTCTATTACTGTAAATCATCATAAAAAAATATTGATCATAAAAATTTTTTAGGGGTGTCAAAATGAATTGTTTCTTCGATACACCACGATGTAGCCGTGACCAATTCGATATCGGTTCAGTAATAATCATAACCGGTTATTACGTACTAAGGTCATTTACCTCCTATGCGCTATGTCGCAGTAGAATACTATGGCAAAGGAGGCGAGGGAGAGTAAATAAACCTCTCTTTCTCTCACTCAGACATTTGACCCGCTGAGGTGTTCGTGAGGTAATCTATCCTCTCTTCTCGACTGTTAAAACAACACTTGTGGAGCCAGACACGAGTGTGTCTGTAGTGCGAGTTTTCTCCACCCCGTTTATTATGGATCGGCTGTGATAACCGCGCATTATGCGCATATAGACTGTAACTGCGGCTGTTCTTTCTGAGTCACTTATCTGTGAACAGCGCTGACAGCTTTAGAGCCAATCGCAGCCCTTTCTGCAGAGCGGGTGAAGACAATGGCCAATCATAGTGTAAGAACTCTCTTGTCAACGCTCAGAAAGAAAGCAGGATAATATTTACATTAGTTTATTTGCTATAAATGCTCATGTTGTCTTCTGTGCATGTACTTGAGTTTTGTTTGATACATTCAAAAAGAGTTTTCTTTGAGCAGGTAAAATTAAAGGTATAGTACATATATCTGACTGCTTGTATTGAAGGACAAAATTGTATAAATAATATATAAACATAAATGTATTTATAGATTTTAATACAATTTTTTCTTGTGTTGAGAAGAGAAAAAAATCTAATTGTGTATGGAAAGCATCGTCAATGCACTGTGATGCACCGAGATATCGATTTGAACTGAACTGATGGCATGATAATCGTAACTGAACCGAACTGTGAGACCAGTGTTCATCTGTGAAGATGTTTTTTTTTCTCCTGTTTACATATTTGTCTTTAGTTATTTAGAGGTGAGGGAGGGACTAGTTAGTCAGTGTTTAATTTGTTATTTTCTTTGATTTGGCACTGCTTATTTTTCTTCCCTCTATCAGGTTTGTTTGTTTAATTCATTTTGCATTTATTGTACACATTTGTAAATATATTTTGGGTGATTTAATTATTATTTTTTCTTTATATTTATTGTAATAAAGTGAACCACTTTTTCTTCCACCTCGTTGTCTGTGTCAGTTCATAGCAGCTATCATCTCAGGGGAATTAAAATATTGGGTTGTTATAATTATGTTAAGCCCTTTTTCATCCTCCGAGCCACACGGGGCGTAACACAACCCTACAATTTTTATTACAATAATAAAAAAATAATACATTTTCTTACCATTTTTTTTTAAATGGACTAAAATACATAAGTTCTTTTTAAGTTGAAATAACATTCAAAATATAACTATTGATTAAATAAATCAAGAATCTCACTTGCCCAAAAAACATTTACATTTTGTCTAACAATTTCTACAAGACCTGTGTGTGTGTATGTATATGTATATGTATATATATATATATATATATGTATATATATATATATATATATATATATATATATATATATATATATATATATATATATATATATATATATATATATATATATATATATATATATATACAATTTCTGTTTAACAGAGAGATTTTTTACAACACATTTCTAAACATAATAGTTTAATAAGTAATTTCTAATAACTGATTTCTTTTACCTTTGCTATGATTACAGCACATAATATTTTACTAGATATTTTTCAAGACACTTTTTGTATAACAATGGTTTGTTATATAAAAATAATATTGACTTTAAAATTACTTTTAAAAAATAAAAAAATTGCTTTTATACTAGCCGAAATAACAAATAAGACTTCCTCCAGAAGAAAAAATATTATCAGACATACTGTGAAAATGTCCTTGCTCTGTTAAACATCATTTGGGAAATATTTAAAAAGAAAAAAAAGGGGTTAATAATTTAATAATAATAATAATAATAATAATAATAATTCTGACTTCAACTGTGTATGTATGCATGTGTATATATATATATATATATATATTAAGGGTGTAACGATACGCGTATTCGTATCGAACCGTTCGGTACGAGGCTTTCGGTTCGGTACGCATATGAACCGAACGATTCAGACAAATAGAATGTTTTCAGCGCAACAATGCTCAACAAGGCATCCCATGATGTGACAGGCAACATCTGCCTTCCCCGCCCACCTCCAGTCAGGCACACACTGCACTCAGGGTCAGAGTAAGCTCAACTGGCGCTCAAACCGAAAGTTATGCCGCTTTCAATCCGAAAAAGCCGGCGGAGCTGGGTGTTGAGATGATGCGGGGTTTGTCCCGGACAAAAGCGAAGACCGAGGGGCGCTGAGATGATGCAGGGTTTGTTCCGGACGAAAGCGAAAGGGTGGAAACGCGCCGCGGACTGACTGCACTATACAGCTAGCAAAATGGCTAGTAGCTAACATTAATGTAATCCTCCTATAACCAACAGCGGGTCTGGCGTTTGGGAGCACTTTGCTTATTCCTGCTTTCAGATCCACTGAAATGGCAGGTGACGGTCAAATCAAGCAGATCTCGGTTGTATCCACAATGTGCTGCCGTTAATCCGCGAGTCAGGTAATCAAAAAATAGGTTGCATGATATTGAAGTATACGTGGGTCACGCGTGGGTAAGATCAATTATTGGTGATGCAAACTTTAACTATTTACTCTAAAATATTAAAGTGTTTCAAGCAATCTTAACAGACTGGCACAAATATGCTTTCATTTAAAAAAAATCGCTCGTCACGGCTATATGCGGTGAACATCTCCGTTTTCACAGGTTTCTGAGTTTTCTCATCATCAATCACTTTCAGTCTGGGAACATGTTCAGTGCTGCGAAGTTTGTTTTAAGCCTGTCCTGCAATATCGTGTATTGAGGAGGATATAGGCAAAGATATTGCAGAGAGCTGAGATCTACAGTATGACGACTTTAAAGACGATATTTAGCTTGTTTCGCATTAATGTAGATATATTACATGTTTTAATTACATTATTGAATAAAATGAACAGCATTATTATTTTTAATCATCATCATTAATAATAAATAAACTAAAAATAATTTGACAGCTTCAGCTGTTCACATCAACATGACCGGCACTTACAGACTTCAGCACCACATGTCTTTAGCATGAATTGAAATCGACTTTCCCTCCTAAACGAAAAAATACAATAATTTTTAAAATTGCAATGCGATTAGTCATGTATTCGCAATTTCACTTAAAT
This sequence comes from Danio kyathit, assembly GCA_903798195.1. Taxonomy (NCBI): domain Eukaryota; kingdom Metazoa; phylum Chordata; class Actinopteri; order Cypriniformes; family Danionidae; genus Danio; species Danio kyathit. Next base: position 42,554,977 of record LR812529.1, read on the forward strand.
CAGCATGCGAAAATTTAATTATTTTCATTGCGCTCTTTCTCTCTGCAGCAGCAGTTCACGCGCTCTGGATAAGCGCACTACACAGCCACATCTTGTAGCAAATTCATTTGCAACTTTGTTGTATAAAAAATAGGCTAAATAACAACATTTAATTAACAAACAAATGAAATAAAATTATTTGTAAAAATGAAACTACAGAAAAAAGAAAATGAAAAGAACTGAAACCAGCTCAAATGTTCTGTTCTGGAATAACAGGTGTTGCGATCAAATTAATTCGATGGAATAATTAACAGAGACGGGCGCATTTTTCAGAAAATAGCCTATTTTATTTTATTTAAAAATATGTTAGGCCTATAATTATTATATATATAAATATATATATATATATATATATATATATATATATATATATATATATATATATATATATATATATATATATATATATATATATATATTTTAAATAGCCTATATTAAATTACCATTCATTTTGGCTTTAACGAATTATTGAACAGATTATTAATAACTTATCAAAAACATTTTACTGAGCTCAGTGTCGGCCGTCACCGGATAAAGTCCAATCTTTCTTTAATTTTTTGGACTTTTGTTTGAAAGCTTAGTGGCATTGTAGAGGTCCAATTTACTGTTGTTTGATTTAAATTTTAGCCTATATATGCGCCAATAAACAAGTCAAAGGAATGAGTGAATTAATAAAATGATTCTTAAATGTCGATATTGTTTTTACTCAAAAAAAAATAACAAATGTTTTATAAAAATAAAAGGAGCAATTTTCATCATTTATACGATTCAGTTAAATATAAGTTGGACATTTATGGGGCCATGTAACATGTTTTTGTGTTTGTTTTTTTGTTCTTGGTGATCTTTAATATATACTGGGTAGCTACGCAAAATATTTTCTAAAATGTCAAGGAGGAATTTGTCATTAGCTTTAATTATGAAGACAAAGAAATATTAAAAATAACAAAAATAAAATGATAAATAAAATACAAAGATAAAAAGAGCAGCATTTTGCTAAATATAATAGTCCTTTATATGCTTTAAATCCTGCTATGTGTTGTTTCATATTCGTTTTTATTTCACTTGATGCATTAGTTATTTAATGTTTGAAAGCTGAAAGAAATAACAGCCGTCCTTTAAATCATTATTTTACCATCAAAATGTAGTATATTTTATATTAATATCAACTTTTGATATAAAACCGCTGTGTAATTTAATTGATTGTTAAAAATGAAATAATTTTATGGCATAACAGTGTTTAGTAGTTGCTTTCGCTTTCGTTCTTCACGGAAGCTTTAACAGAAGCGTGTGCCGCATTCACCTCTGACGTGGCTACTCAGCCTGTAGCCTAGTTTGGGATTTTTTCGTTGTGACGATTAAGCAAGAATCATAATGCATTGCATATTCAGCTCATTCTTCAGTAGCCTCAACACAGGCTGGTAGCCTAGATTTAAACGGATCGTTTATAAGAATGAGCGATTAATAGATTAATTGGTCGTTAATTTAAATGATCATTGATCACTGGATTTTGTAGAAACTGACATCCCTAGTTCAAAGTAAAAAAAAGAAAAGAAGAGAGATCATGCTTTTATGATGTTAGTTTTCATACAATAAAAAGATTTCAATCAGAGAAATCCTCTGGCTTTTTTTTTTTTTTTTTTTTTTTTTGCTGTATCGAAAACATACCGAACCGTGACACCACTGTGTCGTATCGAACCGAACCGTGATTTTTGTGAACCGTTACACCCCTAATATATATATATTTATATATATATATATATATATATATATATGTATATATATATATATATATATATATATATATACATATATATACATATACATACATACATACATACATACATACATACATACATACATACATACATACATACATACATACATACATACATACATACATACATACATCTATATACATACATATATATATATACATCTATATATATATATATATATATATATATACAGTTATATTATTATAATATAATAATATAAGCTATTATAATTTTCAGAACTCTAGCAATCTTTTTTTATCGACATTTTTTTTAATTTAAGAAACTAACCAAAAAAAAGTATTTTTTGTCATGACATAATAATTATAATATTAATAATAATAATAATAATAATAATAATAATAATAATAATAAGCTATGATGTATATATAACAATAATAAGCTGATTTTCAGATACATTCTCCACCCGTACGAAAATGTGTTGAAAATGTGCATATACTGCAGAGGCTCCAGGTGCAGAGCTACAAATCCTCAGCATGCTCTCTGTGTGTGTGTGTGTGAGCGCTCCTCATCCCGCGGTCAGTCATGCGTGGCGTGGGCACATGGGAGTGATCAGTGCTGTGCAGCCACAGGAGCCGAGCTGACAGGAAGAGTGATTTAGGCTCAGTTGACCTTCGACCTCTGCATGTCAGCTCTGCCAGTTGAGCCAGTTTCCGTCACAGTTTCTGCCATCAAGCACTCAAAACCCCCTCCAGCACAGCACAGCTCTGGCTCTATAAGACAAACGGATGCGTCCGTTCTCCAGGAAAGCCCAGCCAGGATAATTAATTAACTAATTAGCAAACATTAAAATGGAATGTAAATCAAATTCAGCATGTCATTTAGAAAATCATCCCCAAAAACAAGAAAAAAAAGAGAATAGCCAACCTTTATTGGCACACGCCATCCATTTTAGGTTATCAGCGAATGCAGATTCACGGCCAATCAGGTATGGAAAAATACGGACCTATGGAGACAAAGAAGAGAGTTTTATTTGTGCTAAACATCTGTGCAATTTTTTTTTCTTTTTTAAAAGTTAAAGTTAATGTTTAAGATAATGGTTAAAAATAGAATAGAATAATTAAAATAGTTAAAATAGAATAATTTAACAACAAAAAAATGCAACAACAACAAAAAAATTATCATAATAAAAATACTTCGATCATACATTTTTATTACATTCATTCATTCATTCATTTTCTTTTCGGTTTAGTCCCTTTATTAATCAGGGGTCGCCACAGCGGAATGAACCGACAACTTATCCAGCATATGTTTTACACAGCAGATGCCCTTCCAGCTGCAACCCAACACTGGGAAACATCCATACACTCTCATTCACACACATACACTACGGACAATTTAGCTTACCCAATTCACCTATACCACATGTTTTTGGACTTGTGGGGGAAACCGGAGCACCCGGAGGAAGCCCACGCGAACGCAGGGAGAACATGCAAACTCCACACAGAAATGCCAACTGACCCAGCCGGGACTCAAACCAGCGACCTTTCTTGCTGTGAAGAGATTGTGCTACTCACTGTGCCACTGTGCTATCCATTTTTATTACATTTATTCATTTCTTTTCGGCTTAGTCCCTTTATTAATCAGGGGTCGCCACAACGGAATGAACCGCTAACTTATTCAGCATATGTTTTACACAGCGGATGTCCTCCCAGCTGCAACCCATCACTGGGAAACATCCATACACACTTATTCACACACATACACCACGGCCAATTTAGCTTACCAAATTCAACTATAATGCATGTATTTGGACTGTGGGGGAAACCAGAGCACCCAGAGGAAACCCACGCAAACACGGGCGATTTTATTACAATAATAATAAAAAAAATAGATTAAAACACAAAAGTTATTTAAAATGAGTTAAATTGAAATAACATTCAAAATATGACTATTGAATAAATAAATCAATAAATGCCTTGGCGAAGAAGCTAAATTATATTTATATGAATCTCACTTGCCCAAAACTTTACTCAAATGTATGGTTAAAAATAGAATAGAAAAATTAAAATAGTTAAATAGAATAATTTAACAAAAAAAAAAAAATTGCAACAACAACAACAACAGCAACAATAATAATACATAAATTAACTCAAAATTAACTCAATACACTTAATCAATATATAATTATGTAAATAATATTAAATAATAATAACATACTTGCCTATATACTTTTAGTGTCCATCAACACATTTTTAAAAATTTCTGTTTCATAGTTTTATAAATTTTAGTAAGGCGATGCAGTGGCGCAGTGGGTATCGCTCTCGCCTCACAGCAAGAAGGTCGCTGGTTCAAGCCTCGGCTGGGTCAGTTGGCATTTCTGTGTGGAGTTTGCATGTTCTCTCCGTGTTGGCGTGGGTTTCCTCTGGGTACCCACTTCTTAAAGTAATTTAACTTTTTAGATAATATTGCAAAGATGGATTGTTCATTTGACACTGAGCCTTTAATTATCATTTATAAGGGATTTATAAACCATAAATTGTCCTCACTTTAGGTAACAAAACTGGATAAAGCCTTTGTTAACATACAACCTAATTAAATTAAATTTGTTTATTTTTATAGCGCTTTTACAATGTAGATTGTGTCAAAGCAGCTTAACATAGAAGTTCTAGTAAATTGAAACTGTGTTAGTTCAGTTTTTTAGAGTTGAAGTTCAGTTTAGTTCAGTTCAGTGTGGTTTAATTTTCACTGCTGAAAGTCCAAACGCTGAAGAGCAAATCCATCGATGCACAGCTCCACAAGTCCCGAACCATGCAAGCCAGTCCCAAATTAACTATTAGTATATGCCTGAATAATAATATATAAATGTTGATTTGAATAGTTTTATAATCATTTACTAACTGATTCTGAATGATCTTAAAACCCCCTAACTACTCTTAAATACAAAGGTTTTGTAAATAATGCAATGCTTAATTTAGTCATGAAAAATTAATCAGTAGCAAAGTATGAAAGTACATTTTTTAAGCATATTTTAAATGTGCTTATAAGTCAAGAATAGGGCATTTGTAGCTGCAGTTATAAACTGCTTCCTAACATATCTATTAGAGTTAATGCTTAAGAAATAATGAATTTTACTACTTGCTAATGCTTAATAGATGAGTCATAGTGTGTAATTACGAAGTTCCCTATCATACACCCGGTGCAATAAGGCGCAAGACGTGTTTCTATGACGTGTTGCTATTTTCATAATTTTCCCGTTTTCTGCCACGTTGTTTAAATAGCAAATAAAATATTACAAAAATTATTATTTTCTACATAAATATAAAAACCACTGCCTTCATCTTGGAGGGCTTTTTCAGTTTATTCATGACAATTTGCTTTTGTATAATGTTATTATTAGTAGTAGTAGTAGTAGTATTTATTACATGCATATTTATATTTGTTTTATCAAAAACAAGCTTAGATTATTCCACCTGTCGGGTTTTGGACCATATGGGGCATAGCATGTGTATTTAGATATAACTCTGTTGTTTGACCACACTTCGCTATTATTGTTCATTTATTCGTTTGCTGGAAATTAGAACTGAATTTAGAAATAGTTTTGAAACAAATCTTTGCACTTAACATACAAAATTATGCAGGCTAATGGATGTCTGTGCGTACAACACGTTTTCTTATCCACGAAAAAGTGAAAGTAAAGAATGAGGAGACTCGTTCTCCATTCTCGCGCTGCAGATGGTTTGTTTAACTGTTTTCTCGCTAGTGAAGCGTTCAGGTTTTCCACTTACAAAGTCCACCATGTAAATAGCAAATGCGCCATGGCGCGACGCAACTGACTCTTAAAGAGAATGGGAGATGAGACTCTGATTGGTTTATTCTCAAAACAAACCCATTACTCATTAAGAGAATAAGCACGACCCTGTTAGACCATGTGTCGCAACGCAGAGTGGATTTTTCCATCCTTAAAATAGCAAAAGTGGATTTTGACACGCCCTTAATGCTTTGCACCCTGTGCTTTGGACTTTGTGCCTAGATCATTAAAATAGAGCCCAAAGTGTTACCATTTTGGAGTATATTTCTGTACAGCACTTTGGCTCACGTTTGTGTTTTTAAAGTGCTCTATAGTTTAACTTGACTGATTTGAACATTTTAATGTGAACTTTTTTGTACTAAACAATTTTTTCATATGATACATATACAAAATCAACATATGGACAGCTCTTAGCCTCTTACAGTACAAAATATTTTAAATTAAATAATATGTGTCCCACTTTATATTAAGTGTCTTTAACTACTATGTACTTGCATCAAAAAATAAATGCAATGTGCTTACTGTGTTGATAATGTATTTGAGAACACTTGTGGTGCTCTTGAGTTGGGATACAGGTATGGTTATGGACAGGTTTAGTGGTATTGGTAGGTTTAAGGGTGGGTTAAGGTGTAAGGGATGGTCAACAGTGTAATTAAAGATGTAATTACAGAAATTAATCAGAGATGTAATTGCATACAGGTATTTAATCAAGAATAAATACAATGTACAAACATGTATTTACACAATAAGTACATTGTAATGAATTATTAATTTCGGTGTAACTGCATATTAAGGCCACTTAAAATAAAGTAGGGCCGTTGTATATTTTAAATAATATAATATTTTTCCCCCTTTAACTTTTAACTTTGCAAGCTACAGTTTCAGATCATACAAAAAAACAATAATGGCATCATGCTGGTCTGTTTCTTTTCATCCCTTTGTTTGCCTTTGTTTCTCCACACTGAAAACACACACATGAAGCAGACCACTGAATTTAAAGCAAAGAATCTGCTTGTTTCCCACAATGCAATTTCCCAACGTTGGGGTAAAAATCTGATTACTTGATTAGTCATTGGAAAACAACTGCCTTGATGCATTTACTTAATTACACAACTGATGTAACAAATCAGCTAGGAAAATTGTTCGCCATATGCTTTAAGATTCAGTTTGAGGCTTCTAGCAGAGACATGCACGAGCACTCCGAGTGACAGCCATGATCAATCATCAAAACACGCCAATTGGCTGATTTCAGATCAGTTTTCTGGATACATTTCAAAACATCTCACAATGCCTGATATGAAGAAGCACTTATAAACAGTGCTCATTTATTGCTGTTTATATAATATTATAAGATACAATTACTATTATATTAATGAGATTACATTTAATATAATTAGTTTAGTATTTTGTTAGTTTTATTTAGTATTTTTATTTAAATAAAAAAAAAAATCATTTATTATTATTCAGTCTAAATTTCTGTAAAATAGTAATGTAGTAAACACTTTTGTAAATGTATATTATTTTTTAAACTCATTTTATTATTTATCTATTTTAGTACTTATTTACTTTATAATTTTTTATCATTATCATTTTAATCATTTATCATTATTTTATATCATTTTTAGCTTAAGTATAGAACAATATATTTACATTTTACATTAATACAGAGTAGTAGTTTTAAACATAATTAAAACATTTAATACATTTTAATAAATTAAAATCCCTTTTCTCCTTCAGTATTTCTTTATTTTCCTTTCCCCCATTTTCAGTATAAATACTATTTTAGTTGCAATACATACAGCATTTCCATTTTTAAAAATAATTTAATTATAAAAATTTCTTGTATTTTCCCTAATTTTGTATTTCTTTCTTCTCCTTTCCCACATATACAGTATAAATATAATGTAAAAAAAAAAAAAAAAAAAAAAATTATATACATACATACATACATATATATATAGTATTTTCTTTGTTGAGTTAAACAGTTTAAAAGCATTGTACAAGACAATTTGATTTAAACTATTTATTCTTTTTTTATGTTTACCCTTTCTCCTTCTCCAGTTCTTAAGTGTCATGTCTTTTAATTTGGTTGGAACAAATACAGCTTTCCACTGTTTTTTTAATAATTAGAATATTTTTTTAAAAACATTTCTTGTTTTTCCCCTTTCTCCTTCTGTATTTCTTTATTTTCCTTTCCCTCATATACAGTATAAATATGTTGTTAAAATGTTTTAAATCTACTTATACGTTTAATGTTTAGCATTTTATTTGATGAGTTAAACAGTTTAAAGTCTTTTTCTTGTTTTCCCCATTCTCCTTCTGTATTTCTTAAGCTTTGTTTCTTTTAGTTTTGTTAGAATAAATACAGCTTTTCCATTAATTATTTTATATATATATTTTTTTAAAACATTTATTTTTTCCTGTTCTCCTTCTGTATTTCGCCGTTTTCCTTTCCCCATATACATTATAAATATGATGTTGTTTTTATTTTATTTCAATGTATGTTTAAAAATAGTATTTAAAGACTTTAAAAGCACACAATACACAGTCTTTTTCTTGTTTTCCCCTCTATCCGCATTTCTTAGGTTTTATTTCTTTTAATTTGGTTAGAATAAATAAAAGACTTTCTTTTTTAATATAATTTAAATATATATATTTTAAAAAACATTTCTTGTTTTTCCCCGTTCTCCTTCTGTATTTTTAAGTTTCTTTTCTTTTAGTCTTGTTGGAATAAATACAGGTTTTCCATTACTTTTTTTAATAATAATTTTTAAAACATTACTTGTTTTTCCTTTTTCTCCTTCTGTATTTATTTCTTTCCTTTCCCCCATAGACACAATAATTATGTTGTTAAAATGTTTTAAATCTACATATATGTTTTTAATGTTTAGTTTTTTCTTTGTTGAGTTAAACAGTTTAAAAGCATTCACTGAAAAAAATAAATCTGAGCGTTTGTAAATATTATGTGGTTTAATTTGTGAAATCAACAAAAAATGTTAAGTTCGTAGCTTTACATGAATAAATGTAGTTTAGAATTCATCTGGGTTCGTTCAAAACACAACACATTGTGCATTTTTTTATTTACTCAGTTTTTCCGCGTAATCTCAGACAAACATTTTTTGTACTCGTAGACAACATAACATAACCTTGTTTAATTTACAAAATAACTATTCCCCTTCGTCTTTGGCTGAGAAACCCCCTGCATTTGAAAGAAGAAGAACATGCGGACGGAATAAGGTAAGAATCAAGTTATTAAAGTTAGTTATAGGTTCATTAACATTTGTTTTACAACAGTTTTGACATTGTACAGAAACAAAGACAGCTGTAAACTGTAAAAAGAACTGTGCTTTATATGGATTTACTAACATAAACGGTAAAGCTGGTGTGTGGCAGTTAGTTGCAGCATGTGCTAATGCTAATGGCGGATTTGTTTTTACTCTAAGTTGACACTAACATTTGCAAATCTGACTATAAAACATGTTGTGTAAAATAATGTTAGATTGTATTTTTAGAGGAGGATTAGTAGTTAGATTCTTTCAGTTTAACCTCTTTACACAAGAATCTAGCTTCAATGTTTGACCAGACTGTTTATGTTATATGTTGCAGTGACATTAACTTCTTAATTCATGTCAGGAGCCCAAAATAATTAATCATTATTTATCTTCAATATAATAAAAACGAGTAGGCCTACATAATATTTGCATGCAACTATGCTTCGATTTATTTTAGCTCACGTAACTGCACTGATGGCATATGTTAGAACAAAAATGTACATGTTTGGAGAAACACTGATTTATTCTCACATTTCTAAAATATTCTGTTAAGATGATGGTTTTATGTTCTTTAACTTAAATTACATGTAAAGGGCCTTTCAGAGAAGCTCTCTTTGGTCTTAAGCACTATTTTCAAACATTATTTAAAGTCAAGATATTGATAAAAATCATGTTAGTTATTATGCAAGCCAGGCTAGCAAATTGAAGTATAATAATAAAAGTGCCTCAGATGAAAATGCTGAGAAAAATGTTTGTTTTTATTTCACTACATTTTTAGATAACGATTTAAATTCAAATTTACTAGTTAAACTATTTGCTCTGAATTTGTGCATTGGTCAGTTAATAATCATTACACACTCTCCCCCAACAGGCAATTCTCTTGACAAGTGCACTGGATAACGGTATGTAATGTTTAAGAAATTGGTTTATTGTGTTAACTGTTTAAAAGCTGATTGCAGTTCATTAAATTCACATTTGGACAGGTGGAAGATAAGTTAATGGTGACAATTTTAATGTCATGTTATATATTTGTAGGACAACAGCATTGACTCCCGAAGATAAACTGTTATCAGAGGCTTAATACTCTTCCTTGGTAAAAAGACAGAGTTTATCAAGGACTACCAGGTAAAGGAAAATTTATTTAATTTTTTTATTAATGTGAAAATCTTTAACAAAATAAGTGAGATTATACAAAATGCATGTTATTTTTGATTAAGTACTCTTTTGAGTCTTGAATCTGATGATCTACGAGTGTCTTTTCTGCTTTGTGATGGATGGTCATTAGGCTTATGTTTGTTCTGAAAGGTTAAACTGCTCTGTGTGATCGTTTGATTGTGGGATTTGTCTTTCAGTCTTTTCACTCTGAGGATGATCGAGGGACTCAAACAAAGCTATTAAAAAGGTTCAACATTCACTGATGCTCCAGAAGTAAATGCAAGGCATTAAGAGCCGGGTGGTGAAAACTTGTATAATCTAAATATTAAGGTAAATTGCAATTTGCCTTTTAGAAAATATGCAAATATTTTCTGTTTTTTTTTTTTTTTTTTTTAAGTAAAATATGATATTTCAAAAAGGTATTTCAACAAAATAAGAAAAAAATGACATCATCCTGTTTAAAAGTTTTTTTTAAAGTCAGTTTAACTGTTCAGAACAAACAAGAGACTCATGAACAACCACCATAAAGTAAGAAAACCAAGGGTGAGTAAACTTTTGCAGGGGGCTATTTTAATAATTTAAGCTATGTTTTTGTTTTGTGGACTATTTAAGTAAATTTTACAGTTTAAGTAAAATGTCTTAGCATAGTATATATTGGTTCAATATTTTTGTTCAGAGGGACAGCAAACTATGTGCATTCTTTACATTAGCAAATATAAAATATATTTTTAATTATTTCTGTTTTGTTTTTTTGTTTTTTTACAGGTTTAAGATGACTACGATTCTATAACCATTCAAGAGCACCTCAGTTCACTTGTTCCCAACATCTTTGTGGACAACCAATCCAAGGATGAAGGTCACAAGAAAGCTGAAATAGCCATAGAGAGAGCAAATGTACTTTTTGGACCAGATTCTTGCCCCTTACTGTACCTCATGGGCTGCATTTATGCACTGGAACTAAGCTATCCAAAGAAACTCAAATACAACTTTGAGGTCTTTCATAAAAGCTTCTTCAAGCTTGACGATGAACAGCAACATGTTCCCGAACGTCCTCGATCTCAAGGTCAGCTTATTGGCCTAAAAGCCATACAGACATTGTTGATAGTAGTGGGATTTTGTTGGGTCACTTCAGTAAAATTGTACTGTTCAGATTCTTCAGGTTTACCAAAAGCACTTTTTTGAAATGCCATTTTCACATTTGGACCATATTTGAGGGTTAGTTGAAGGGTTAGTTCACCAAAAAATTATTTTTTTATTTGACTGTTTTCTCTCCCTAAAGTGGTTTCAAACCTTTGTTTCTTTCTTCTGTTGAACACTAAAGAAAATTATTGAAAGAAAGCTTATTGTGTTCCACAGTAGGAAAAAACAAATCTTTGTGTTCAACAGAAGACAAAACGTTTGAAACAAGTAAAGGGTGAGAAAATGATGACAGAATTTCTATTTTTGGGTGAACTATCCCTGTGCTTGTGAAGTATAGTGATCTTGTGAAGATTTTGTTTTGTTTTGTTTTTTTGCAAAGTCTGAATGTAATTTTGATTAAAGCATTACCAGTTAATATAGTGCATATGTTTAGTAAGATGCATAAAAAAAGTCCAGTCAAAAAAAAAAAAGTTTAGTTTTCTGTGAAGATTTTTTACTTGCTTGTTTACAATGCGTATGTTACTGTTTTGGTTGCAGTTAAGGATAAGTAAACACAAGCACTATTGTGTAGAAAATAGTCTGAACCATACATATTAAGTCCTTTTTATTCCATCATTTTATATGTTTTGATGGAGTAAAAAAATAAAAAATTGGTATGTTGAAATGTATATTGAAGAAAAAAATAAAACCTTTCATTTTTCACATATCCTGTCATTTCTTTACACAATTTGCCTGCTTTATGTAATATTTTGTATGAGTATTCTACACCTACTTAAAATTTGTAATATAGACAATTTAAAAAAAGATGTTGGTTTCAATACAAAATGTAAGTTTATAACTCATTAGGTTATGTAGATCCCACACACAAAATAATGGTTAGAGAAATAGAAAAATCAAGTTAAGTTTATGTGAAAATTGTATTCCGACAGATATAAACATTAAGTAAGTTCTACAAGGCCTAGTATTGTTTCATCTACATAATAAAACTATGCAAAAAAATTCATTATTTTTTTTAAGTAAATGAAGCAGAAAATTTTTATCAATGTTGTACATGACACTTAAAAAAACAAAACAATTTATTCGGTCCTTTTCTTGTTTCCCCATTCTCCCTCTGTATTTCTTAAGCTTTGTTTCTTTTAGTTTTGTTGGAATAAATACAGCTTTTCCATTAATTATTATTATTTTTTTAAACATTTCTTGTTTTCCCCTTTCTCCTTCTGTATTTTGTTCTTTTCCTTTCCCCATTATAAATATGTAAATCTTTTATTTTATTTTAATGTATGTTTTAAAAATAGTAATTGTTGAGTTAAACACTTTAAAAGCACACAATACCCTTAATTTATTCAGTCTTTTTCCCCCGTTCTCCTTCTGTATTTTAAGTTTCTTTTCTTTTAGTTTTGTTGGAATAAATACAGCTTTTACATTACTTTTTTTAAATAATAATTTTTAAAACAATTCTTGTTTTTCCTCTTTCTTGTTCTGTATTTATTTATTTTCCTTACTCCCATAAACACTATATGTATGTTGTTAAAATTTTTTTTAATTATTTTAACGTTTAGTATTTCTTTGTCAAGATAAACAGTTTTAAAGCATTGTACAAGACACTTAAAAAAAGTTAAAGTTAAAACAATTTATTCTGTTTTCCCCTTTTGTATTTCTTTCTTTTCTTTTTTTCATTTTACAGTATAAATATGATGTTAAAATCTATTGTTAAAAAACTATATACATCTGTAAATGTCTGTATCTGATTTTTTTGTGCCAATCATTAAATGTAGATTTTTTTAAGAATATAAAAATTTATTAAAGACAGACATTCTACACAAACAAACAGATTTATCCAATTAAACAAAGTAGACCTCCAGGCAAAAATGTGCATCCTACAATATTTTCACATTCCTTTTATTAATTTAATTAGTGCACATAAAGAGTGTCTCACAATATGACATCGTAAACTCAACAATTCGATGTTCCTTTCTCGGCTCGCTCATTTTTTTTTCTCCCTCTCCTTCCCTCTTCTTTACTCTCCAACCCTCCATTTCTCAGTACATTGCTCCTGTCTCCCATGTATAAATGGTTTTTGATTCCAACCAATACTGAGCGGTTACACCACAGTGGGCCAGCAAATACTCACACACACACACACACACACACACACACACACACACACACACACACACACACACACACACCACACACACACCACACACACACACACACACACACACACACACACCTTCTGCAGGCTGTAAAAGTGTATTTCTCCTGCAGCCGATCAGGCCATGAGACTCAGTCTTGCACACAATCCCAACACAGGCCAGGAATATTCGCTTAACATATATCCTGAATGCTTTATGAACACATCTGCTAGTGCGAACCGCGCAAATACTGGTTCACAGGGTCAATCAGGTGACTGATTCAGCACAGCCAAGGGCAGGTACATGTGCAAACCCTCCAAATCAGTTTATTCAACACCACAACCCCCCCATGTTTGAGGAGTGTGTCAAATAAGCTGGCGCTGTCAGCAATTCAATATACATTAACAGAGTTTTTCACACAACCACTGCAGGAGCCAAACACAATTGCTCAAAATGTCAAAACGCTCTCAAAAGGGAATTTTACACTTGTGCTGGGGTGAGAAAGCAATCAGAACTAAATCTATAAAGTAAGAGAAAATAAACTGTACTTAGGAAGGAAACGAAGCAATACGCTTGGAAGTAATGCTGCACTTGTTCATACATATCAGGTGCGCTGTGAAAATGAAAATGATTTTTTGAAGTTGTAAATAACACTATTTTACTGTCTTTGTTACAATCACTTATTAAATTAATAACAGAAATTAATGCATAATTACTAGTTCTATTGTCAAAAGTTTGTTTTGACAATTTAACTGTGTGTACTGTGTATATTTATTATGTACAGGCTTACATTTATTTGAGAAAAAATATTTGTATTAAGATATAATATAAGTAAATATATGTGTATATGATAAAAATTATATATAGATTTAAACTAGTGCACTAATCACATACAAAATAAAAGCATAGGTTTATCCAGCATTTGTTTTACACAGCGGATGCCGTTCCAGCTGCAACCCAGTCCTGGGAAACATCCATACACACTCATTCACACACATACACAACTAATTTAGTTTATTAAATTCACCTATAGCGCATGTCTTTGGACTGTGGGGAAAACCGGAGCACCTGGAGCAAACCCACGTGAACACAGGGAGAACATGCAAACTCCACACAGAAATGCCAACTGACCCAGCCGGGACTCGAACCAGCGACCTTCTTGCTGTGATGTGACAATTCTAACCACTGAGCCACCGTGTCGCCAATACATTATATATATATACAGTGTTGGGGAGAATACTTTGTAAATGTATTTAGTTACAGAATACAGAATACCTGCTTTAAAATGTATTTTGTAACGTATTCCGTTACTTTGCTTAATCCTGGTACTGTATTCTAAATACTTGGAATACTTGGAATACTTCCCCTTGAAAACAGCCTTCAAGTCTATTAAAGTGTCACACTATGCGTTGGTAGCAATTTCTGCAAGAAAAAGGGCCTCTAATGCTAAACATTATTGACTGACAGGGAAAAATAAATAAAACAATATAATTATGTTTATTGAGTAATGTTTATTTATCAAAGTGTCAACAAATTCAATTTCTGTTTCTGTAATAAAGATAAAAAGTGCTTGAACATAGACAGCATTACTGTAATATACAATATATGTATATAATATGCATTTTGCTTACCCTTTGTATTTCACAGTCTGCACAGAAAAATATCAGGTATAAGAAAAGAAAAACTTCAAAATAATTTATGTAAAACCAAGGTAATGTAACAGGTTCTATCCAACATTTTAATTTCTATTATGAAAACTTCTCACCTAAGAACAATATTGCAAAAATTAGAAGAATGCAAAATGTGTTTGCTTTACAAAAATGTAAACATCAAAATGAACAACTTTTGTTTTAAGTCAAACATATTAGACAGTAGCAATATCAAGACACTCTCTCTCTCACACACACACACACACACACACACATTCACAGCTGCGGCTCATTTGACACTCATTATCAGGACTATATATTTCAGTTTGTGTGCCCCTCTCGTAGTCTGTTGTATTTTGCGTTACTCATATGATGTCTGGTTGTTCCTGGTTTGTTGTGCCCTGTTTTAGTATTCCTGTTTTGTTATAGTTTTTTCATTAAATCTTAAATGCTGTGTTTGGATCCGATCTTTGTTTTTCCCCTTCTGAACCCTGCAACGGACCGTAACACTACCTATGCATTCCTAATCAACAGACAAGTAAAGGCGGTTGTAGCGCAGCAATAGCGACATTTCGAAGTGCTTATCTGTCATTCTGTTGCGATGAGGAGTAAAAATAAGTCCTCCCTGGCTGAAGAGTCACAGGACCACTTGATGGCAATTTAGTGTTGTACTTGATGAAGACGCCTTTAAAAATACCTGCCAACACTCCCGTTTTTCCCGGGAGTCTCCCGTATTTTAGACCCATCTCCCGTATTGTTCTGTCTCCCAGAAAACTCCCGGAATTCCACCCCCCTCAGCAACTGTGCGCGTGCTCTTCAGTTTGCTCGCAACCTCCCCGATCTACAGTTCGCGCGCCCCCATCTCACCCTCCCCGCTCTTCAGTTCGCAGCACTTTGGTACAGTCCGGCTTGTAACCTGGTGCATGTGCTCGTGCTCTTAAGTTTGCGCCTATGGTTTGCGCGCAACCTCCCCGCTCTACAGTTCGCGGGTTCGCGCGCCCCCCATCTCCATACTCCAGTCGGGAGTGTAGCTTCTGTTTCTATGGTTTCGGCGGCAATTTAGTAATATTGTTATGGGCCAGACACGCATCGCCCGAAGTATTCCAATGGTATTAGGAAAGTAACGGTATTCTAAATACCCTGTTTAAAAATAGTAACTGTAACGGAATAGTATTCTAAATACGTACCGCCGGTACATGTATTCCGTTACTCCCCAACACTGTATGTATATATATATATATATATATATATATATATATATATATATATATATATATATATATATATATATATATATATATATATATATATATATATATATATATATATATATATATATATAGATGTGTGTGTGTGTGTAGGTGTGTGTGTATGTATGTATGTATATATATACAGTATATATAAAAGCAAAACAATTTTGTTACAGATATTTATGTTTAAATATAAATATTATATATATATATATATATATATATATATATATATATATATATATATAATATTTAATATTTACACATATATTTTTTATTTAAAAAGTAAATTAACATTTTATCCAATATATGCATGCATGTGTGTATTTATATATAAATAATACACACACACACACACACACACACACACACACACACACACACACACACACACACACACACACACATATATATATATATATATATATATATATATATATATAAAATGCACACACATACACTTGAAGTGAGAATTATTAGCCCCCCTCTGAATTTTATTTTATGCTTTTAATATTTCCTAAATGATGTTCAACAGAGCAGGGAAATTTTCACAGTATGTCTGATAATATTTTTTCTTTTGGAGAAAGTCTTATTTATTTTATTTCGGCTAGAATAAAAGCAGTTTTTAATTTTTTAAACACCATTTTAAGGACAAAATTATTAGCCCTTTAAGCTATATTTTTTCCGACAGTCTACAGAACAAACCATCGATATACAATAACTTGCCTAATTACCCTAACCTACCTAGTTAACCTAAATAAGCTAGTTAAGCCTTTAAATGTCACTTTAAGCTGTATAGAAGCGTCTTGAAAAATATCTAGTCAAATATTATTTACTGTCATCATGGCAAGAAAAAAAGAAATCAGTTATTAGAGAGGAATTATTAAAACTATTATGTTTGGAAATGTGTTGAAAAAATCTTCTCTCCGTTAAACAGAAATTGGGGGAAAAAAATAAACAGGGGGGCTAATAATTCTGACTTCAACTGTATATTATGTCAAAACAAATTTTTATTTTGGATGCAATTAATCATGATTCAATTTTTGCCAACACTAAATTAAATATCTATGTAACAAAATTGTTTTGTATAGTTTTGTTTCTATGTATGTGTGTGTATAAGATATAAATAACATGATTAATCTTTGCCCAGCACTAATAATTACATATAATCAGGTATAACCCAAATGCAAAAATAAAAAAAAATAGATTTTTGTTCTTACATATTTCTAGGCCACATTTGTAAAGTTATGTTGTTGATTAATATTACAGTTAAAGGCAAACTTATTAGCCCTCTTTTGATATTTTTATTCTTTTGCAAATATTTCTTAAGTGATGTTTAACAGAGAAAGGAATTTTCACCAAAGTATTTCTGTTTGTTTTTCTTTTCAGCAAAAATCTTTGGTTGGAATAAAAACAGCTTTTTATTTATTTTTTTTAATTGTGAAATATTAGCCCCCTTAAGAAATAATATGTTCATTTATTTTTATTTAGCTACAGAACAATCACTGTTGTCCGATGACTTGCCTAATTAACACAACTTCTTTAGTTAACTTACCGCAGTTAAACTTTCAAATGTCACTTTAAGCTGAATACTAGCATCTTAAAAAACAATTAGTAAAATATTATGTACTGTCATCATTCATTTATTAATTTTCCCTCGACTTGGTCCCATTATTTATCAGGGGTTGCCATAGTGGAACGAACCACCAACTTATCCAGCACTTACACAGCAGA
Organism: Danio kyathit; assembly: GCA_903798195.1. NCBI lineage: Eukaryota > Metazoa > Chordata > Actinopteri > Cypriniformes > Danionidae > Danio > Danio kyathit. Next base: position 42,572,895 of record LR812529.1, read on the forward strand.
TACCCTTCCAGTTGCAACCCAGTACTAGGAAACACCCTTGCACACTCATTCTCAGAGCACACGGAGGACCAACACGGTGAGAACATGCAAACTCAACACAGAAATGCCAACTGGCCCAGCTGGGACTCAAACCAGCTACCTTCCTTCTGTGAGGTGGCAGTGCTAACCACTCAGCCACCGTGCCACCCTTATAACAATTTTGTTTAAAGAAATTATATAAATTTTAATAATTTTAACTGTACACTGAACACTGACACCATAAAAGTGTACAGTAGATCACATAAATATAAGTTCAGTCTTCTTCCAACATTTCGACACTCTTCTTCCATTTCAATTAAATAATAATACATTTCTATTTTTTTTATTATTCAGTAAATGTTTCTTTGACAAATATTCATATTTTGTCATTTATGTAATGCACGGTTAATACTTTTAAACTGAAAAATGTGGTTACGCATGGAAAAGCAACTTTTTAATCATTTTTTATCTTACCTTACGTTCAGGCCAGTTATATTTGGCGAAAACATCATCGTACATTTCAGTGGCTCCATCTGTTATCAGCATGATCGCCTGACTACATGTACTTCCACGGCCCGTCTGATTAATCTGCACAGCGAGAGGCAGAGATAAGGAGACATGAGAACCAGAGAGAGAGAGAGAGACTTTTCATTATGAGACTTTGGTTCGACATTCAGAATAAACTAACTCTGTGTAATAGCGCAGTGAGATTCACATGCACCTGAAATTTAACAACAAAATCTATTTTAGAGGGGACACCAAATAAAGCAGAGAAGCAAACAGGAAATTGTCTTGCAGTTTCGGCATCTGAATTATCAGACTCTGACAGATCGCTCATGTACTGTGTAATGCTTGTGAAAAGAGCTGTAGCTGAAAGCGTGTTTATGCTGTATTATAAAAAGTTTGCTGGATTTTAGCCTCAGACGTCACGCTCACAGCCCAAAACAGAGACTATAAATGAATATCAGAATAAAGAAATGACTTTTTTAAAAAAATTATGTTTACAGCTCTTTACAAACCACCCAAATATTATCTTTGAGGCGATTTGCGGAAACAAAAACATGCATGATGGTCTGTTATTGAACTTTTTAGTTTTTATGCCCTTACACACAATGATGAATTGAAAACAAACTGCGACTGGTTGCTTTATGTGTCTTTCAGACTTCCACTTGGGTGGTCTTTAATCAATAAAAGCTGTCAATTAATCAGAGTGCATACACGTTTTTACTACTAAAATTCCAGGATTTTCCCATGACTTTTCTAAAACTTTCAGGTAAATATTCATGACCTAATGTTTATTGCAATATTTACATACAAGTGGTAAATAAAAAATATATATATATACATTTGAAAGTTTCTTATTTATTACAGCATATCAAAAAAATTGTGACAATCTATGTAGTTTGTTTATTGTTATATCTGTAAAATAGTATCTTGTTGTCTGTGTGAAAATATTTTAGAAAAAGACTTATAAATAAAAAATAGTACAATTTAGCCTTTAGCACTAATAGAATTACCTCTGTAGTTAAAGATGGTTTCTGGATTCAAAATGTAACTTGAACTACAATGAATGCGAGTGAAGAGGCGAAGCTGAAACTGCAGGTTTGCCTCTTACCCCACACAGAGAATGTCATGTGAAGAGACGAACAATGCGATTGTATTTAAAATGTACCCAATATTATAATCTCAAATATATTTAAGTTTACAGATATTTGTTAAACAGATTTCCATGACTTTTCCAAAACATTTAAGCTTTATTTGTTTTTCCTAAACGTTTCCAGGCCTGGAAAACACCTTGTCAAAATTCCACGACTTCCAGGACCATATGAACCCTGATAAATGTGAAGATCTGGCAACATAGCTAGATCCTGACTGACCAATATCTAGATTATTAGCTAAAAGTGAAATTTTTTAATGTGTTAATGTGTCATTTGATAAATAAATGTAATTTATATATTAGATATACTGTATATTCTTTATATATTTAGAAACATGATGTTTCTATATTTAGATCTATCCATCCATCCATCTATCTATCTATCTATCTATCTATCTATCTATCTATCTATCTATCTATCTATCTATCTATCTATCTATCTATCTATCTATCTATCTATCTATCTATCTGATGCACAGAAAGTCCATTGTTTTAAATGGATATCCTTTGTACAAATGTCGTTACTGTAATTTTGACCAGTTTAAAGCATCCTTCCCGAATAACAATAAATAATTTCTTTAAAAAAATCATATTAATCAAACTTTTATGGTGGTATATAAGCTTTACGTGTCTTTCAGACTTCCACTTGGGTGGTCTTTGGTCAATTAAAGCTGCAGGTCTATTAATTTGAAGATCTGGCAACATAGCTGGATCCTGACTAATTAATTTCAAGACTTACTACCTAAACCTGACATTTTAAACTGTGTTATGATAGGTCCAAAAGTCATTTATTAAATAAATAAATAAGATATTAATATATAGATAGATAGATGGATTTAAATATCTATCTATCTATCTATCTATCTATCTATCTATCTATCTATCTATCTATCTATCTATCTATCTATCTATCTATCTATCTATCTATCTGCCTTTTTATCCATCCATCCATCCATCCGTCTGTCTGTCTGTCTGTCTGTCTGTCTGTCTATCTATCTATCTATCTATCTATCTATCTATCTGCCTTTTTATCCATCCATCCATCCATCCATCCATCCGTCCGTCCGTCCATTCTTCCATCTATCTATCTATCTATCTATCTATCTATCTATCTATCTATCTATCTATCTATCTATCTATCTATCCATCCATCTATCCATCCATCCATCCATCCATCCATCCATCCATCCATCCATCCATCCATCCATCCATCCATCCATCCATCCATCCATCCATCCATCCATCCATCCATCCATCTATCTATCTATCTATCTATCTATCTATCTATCTATCTATCTATCTATCTATCTATCTATCTATCTATCTATTTATCTATCTATCTATCTGCCTTTTTATCTATCTATCTATCTATCTATCCATCCATCCATCCATCCATCCATCCATCCATCCATCCTCGTTCTTTGATGCACAGAAAGTCCATCATATCAAATGGAAATGATTTGTAATTATTATAAATGCAGTTACTGTCATTTTGACCAGTTTAAAGCATCCTTCCCGAATAACAATAATAATTTCATTAAAAAATCCTATTAATCAAACTTGAATGGTGGTATATCAAATATAAACATATACCGACATGAACAAAATGTGATTATGTTCACCAAGTCTTCACCTTTCTAACTTTATCTAATATTACAGATAAACCGAGTCGTGTGGCATTTCTACCAACCCTACATTTTACTGCAAAAACAATCTGCATTACGGATGATACTCAGGCTTTTGGATTCTCCATTACAGTCTTTTTCCACCAAACGATCTGCAGTGCATGATGTCATTCGCAAACTCAAAGACTGCTGCATCTACTTAGTTTTTTTTTCCACTTTCATCCAATCAGACACAAACACAGCATGCGGTGGTTTAAAGGGGCCGGACTCTGGCTTTTACGATTACCATATTAATGGACTGGCTCTAATGAATGTGACAAATACAGATATAACCCTATCCTCCTTTCTGTCTCTGCCGTTCCCCCCTCCTCGTTTTTTCCACGAGACTAGTGGTCTGAGGAAAGAGAGATAAAGGGCGCGACTGGACCGACTTTGAGCGCTATCTCGTATGCAATTGCCTTCTCTTTCATCAGCTTATTAATCAGCGCTGCCAATTACTACAATTAATCACAGGGAGAGATAGAGGTGTGTGAGGGAGGGGCAAGAACAGTGAACAAAACACACACACAAACACTTGAACGGAGAGCTGTCATGATACCAGACCTCTGTAATCTCCCGCTTTGGCTAATCTTCACCTACCTCATTTAAGATAGTGAAAGCCTCGCTCAGTGCATTGCCCAGGAGTCCGATTCCTTTGGCGAACAACTTGTCCAGATGCTCTTTAAAGTGCTGATGAATAAGAACAAGAGAAATGGCTTTCAGATATGTTTTAGGAGTCCTAATTTCACTGGAAATTGGGTAATTACACGCAGAAAAGTGTGCACGATTGTTTCATAAAAGAAAGACATACATCCTTATTAGTACTGTCAGCTTGAACCAGAGTGCCGTTTAGACAGGGCTCCACGTAATGGATTTCTTGGTTGTACTGGAAACACAAGGAATATTAGACAGAGCGAGCATTAATTAAAAAAAGGCCTTGAAATGAATTTGATATCATAAAGGGTACTGATTATTTCAATCGTGGAAAATAAATTGTAGCTTTCTTGCCTTTTTTACTAAGTATGTAAATGATCTTAATGATTAAAAAAATATTTATTGCTAGCATGGTTTGCTTCCTTGCCTTTTATTGCATTTTATGAGCAAAATATAACTTTTAAAACTAAAATAAAATTAATATTTAATTGTGGCATGATTTGCTTCCTTATAGTTTGCTCATAAAATGCAAAAAATACAACTTTCAAAAAAAAAAAAGAAAATTAATATTTAATGCTGGCATGGTTTGCTTCCATGTTTTTTTTTATATATGAGCAAAATAAAACATTCAAATCCAAAAAAATTGAATATTTAATTTTGTCATTGTTTGCATTGTTGCCTTTTTTTTTTGCATTTTATGAGCAAAGTATAACTTTCAAAAGCAAAAAAATGTAACATGTAATGCTGGCATGGTTTGCTTCCTTGTATTTTTGGCATTTTATGAGCAAAATATAACATTCAAATCCGAAAATAATTTATATTTAATTTTGTCATTGTTTGCATTGTAGCCTTTTTTGCATTTTATGAGCAAACTTTAACTTTCAAAACCAAAAAAATTGAATATTTAATGCTGGCATTGTTTGCTTCCTTGCCTTTTTTTTGCATTTTATGAGCAAAATATAACATTCAAAACCAAAAAAATTGAATATTTAATGCTGGCATGGTTTGCTTTCTTGCATTTTATGAGCAAAATATAACATTCAAAACCAAAAAAATTGAATATTTAATGCTGGCATGGTTTGCTTTCTTGCATTTTATGAGCAAAATATAACATTCAAAACCAAAAAAATTGAATATTTAATGCTGGCATGGTTTGCTTTCTTGCATTTTATGAGCAAAATATAACATTCAAAACCAAAAAAAATGAATATTTAATGCTGGCATGGTTTGCTTTCTTGCATTTTATGAGCAAAATATAACATTCAAAACCAAAATATGGAATATTTAAAGGAAATAATTGCTTTCTTGCCCTTTAATTGCATTTTATGAGCAAACTTTAACTTTCAAACCAAATAAAATATATATTTAATGCTGGCATGGTTTGCTTCCTTGCCTTTTTTGCATTTTATAAGCAAAATATAACATTGAAAACCAAAAAATAGAATATTTAATTCTGTCATGGTTTGCTTCCTTGTATTTTATGCATTTTATGAGCAAAATATAACTTTCAAAACCAAAAAATCAAAAACTCAAAAAATCCAAAAAAGGTGAGGCAGCAAACCATGCCACAATTAAATATATATATATATTTAATTGTGGCATAGTTTGCTGCCTCACCTTTTTTTTGAGCAAACTATAACTTTCAAAACAGAAAAATGATAATGATTAAGAAAAATGTAATGCTGGCATGATTTATTACATAAATTATTTTATAAAATTCATTAATAAAGGTTTTCTAAAATGCATTTTTACAAAAATATACAACAAAATGGCAATGTTTTGAATTATTTTACAATGAAAGTTAATCAGTTTTTCCATATGATCTCACACAAAGTCATATGATGAAAAAGTCATGACATGACAAGTTATTATGTTTTAAAGAGTTCATATAGTAAACATACTAGAGTAAATATTTTAAAGAGTTCATCAGGTTTCATCTTTATTTGTTATTAATCTTTACTTAAAGGGCACCTATTTTACCCCCTTTTTAAGATTTAATATAAGACTTTAGTGTCTCCAGAATGTGTCTGTAAGGTTTCAGCTCTAAATACCAATCAGATTAATTATTATATCTTTTTAATTATGGGAAAATTGAGCTGTTTTGACAAAGTAGCTGTTTTTGTTGGCTGTGCCTTTAATGCAAATGAGCAGGTTCTCCCCACCCACCGTTCCCACGTGCGTGTCAGAACCACAGAGATCGCTCTGATGTGTGTAGCCTTCACGTAGTTAAACAGCACAGTGACAGACAAAAAAGAAGCAGATCTCTCTTACTACAGTAAGAACTTTCCCAACTGTTATTTGATAAAATTTGTTGTGAAGTTAATTCAAGCATCTTTCTGCAACGATGAGTCACACACAATGTTGTTATAAAGTTTGCATGCGTTCACACACACATATTTACAGTAGCTTTGCATTGTTTTTGCATGGTAAATGTGACAGGTTACACGATACTATACACTGCTGTGTTTACATCCGTTATGTTAATCTACAAAATAAACCTGACTTAAGTCCACAAACCAGAATTAAAGCGTCTTCATTTATAATTTTACTGACACTATGCGGCTATGATGATGAATCTGTATTTATTACATTACATACACTAATTTAAAAAGGTTTTAAATGTTTAAAACTCATTCTTGAGGTGCAGATGATCACAGAGAGCTGAACAGATTTTTAAATCCATTTTATACCTACACACAGTTCTGTCCAAACAGTTTACAAAAGGTGATTTTCATCATAGGTGCCCTTTAAGTTTAATATTTTTAAGTTTTATTTGCCATAAGTTTTATTTTTAAGTTTATTTTTTTATCAATTGAATTGCTATAAGTTGAAAATAACTTGTAAAATGAATTTGATTCAACTTAAAAAAGGCAGCTGCTAATTTATTACAGTGCATATTATAAACTATAGTCTTTAATGCCACTTTGATTCTTCAGAAAACATTACAATTTATGGATTGTTGCTAAAGGAATGCATATTATTATTATTATTATTATTATTATTATTATTATTAATGGTTCTCCTGCTTAATATCATGTATATTTTAATACAGTATATCATGAACATTTCTCTTTATAAACAATTTTAGACCAGCTGCATTTGCATCTGAATTTTATTATATTCATAAAAATACAACATGCTTTAGGAGAAACAGAAGGCTCCTTTTTCCCAAGCCTCACACTTCCACTGTGAAAAACACTAGATTCCACACAATTGATTTGAGTTGGGGCAACATGAAAGAATTAAGTTCACTTATTAGTTTTTTAAAAATTTAAGTTGATTAAACTTAAAACAATCAAGTTGTGACAAAAATTAAGAATTGTGTTGATTCAGCTCATTTAATGTCTTTCTTTGAGTGTAACTTAAACTCACTGCAATAATGTTGAAGAAGTCATCGTCGCCGAGCGTGTCCAGTATTGAAGCAACCGTCTGTCTGGCTATAGTCAATCTTAAACCCTTCATACTGCCACTGACGTCCACTAGAATCACAACATCTTTAGGTGAAGTGGCTGCTTGGATATACCTGAGACGACAAGCATCAGGAAAGAAGAGTTCGTGTTTAATCAAGATTTTCACAGGCTAATCTTGATTCTACATTTAAAATTAGACAAAAGCTTATTGAATTTAAAAAATGAATATACTAGTAGACTCATTACCTTAAAACAAATAAGGAAACAAAAGAGAATAATTTGAAAAAGAAAAAGTAATTTGTACCATTTTCTGTTTCTGCAATCAAATGCAATGACGCCGTGTTCGTCAGGATACCATTTCACGCCTGAAAACACACATAATGTAAAGAATTTATAGCAATTCACAGGTTGACACTCTAGTGATATATTTCCCATTACTGTCTCAGAACTATTCCCACTAAAGTCATTTAGTTTGCAGATGCTTTAGTTATCTCCAGCTCAGCTCTTTAACTACATCTGTTTAGCACAAATAGCTAATATATGTACATTTGGCACAATGCTATAAGACGTAAGATGTGATTTAGTCCGCCACAGGATTTTGATTAATGGAATGAATTTTCTCGATGTCCTCTCTGGTGGGCTGTAAAATTAAAACATTAGTGAAATCAGCCAGTTTGATCTTCATCAATTCCTGTGCTGACATAAAGCCACGTTACGCACCTGGGTATTGTCGGAAAAAACCTTTAGCGCTTCCAAAGTACTGCCAGATGAGGGTTGGGTCCCTTCTGAAGTTATCCACGAAAACTTTGTTCAAGGCTTCTGACCAGTAAACTCCATTGACTATGTCAGGGTCTAAAAGGACAAAGAGACTGAGTGAGAAAATGGCAACATTTATTTAAAAATCATTTGATAGCATAGTTCAAATTTGACCTTTAACCCTAATTTTGTTAATCGTACAAGCCTCAAGTGGAGCAGCTGATGTGACCTTTTTATGGTACTTTACTCATTTAGTTTTGGAGGTCTCCTACACCCACACAAGGTTAAAAAACACTTTGATTTTCTCATAATATACATTGCAGCATTACCTAATTTATCACAGTGTCTGAAATGGTTTACTCAAGGATCAAATCTCACTAAACCCCACCTTTCCTAGAGTCTGCCCTGTTTTGATTGGTCAGATAGCCTGGTCTCTTTTAATTTAAACTTCACCCCTATTTTTATTCCTTTTAGAAGCTTTAAGTGGAGTAGTTAAAGTGACCTTACCTTACTTTAAGAGATCTCATACATTCAAAAATGGTAAAAATGGTGTCTCAAACAGATGGTTCGAGCGTAAAGTCTCACTAAACCCCACCTTTCCAAGAGTCTGCCCTGTTCTTATTGGTCAGATAGCCTGGTCTCTTTTAATTTAAACTTCACCCCTATTTTTATTCCTTTTAGAAGCTTTAAGTCTTACTTTTAGAGGTCTCATACGTTCAAAAATTGTAAAAAAGGTGTCTCAAACAGATGGTTTAAGCATCAGATCTCACTAAATCCCACCTTTCCAAGAGTCTCCCCTCTTCTGATTAGTCAGACGACCTGTTCTCTTCTAAATTTAACTTTATCCCTATTTTTTCTTTTAGAAGCTCCATATGGATTAGTTAAAGTGATCTTATATGGGCTTTTCCTAATTTATTTTTAGAGGTCTCATACATTCAAAAATGGTAAAAATGGTGTCTCAAACAGATGGTTTGAGACACCAAGCATCAGATCTCACTAAACCCTACCTTTTCAACAGTCTACTCTGCTCTGATTGGTCAGATGGCCTGATCTCTGCTAATTTCATTCATTTACAAGCTATAAGTGGAGTAATTAAGTGACCTCACAAGTTTTGGAGGTCTCTTACATTCTTGCAAGGTAAAAAGAAAATCATAATATATATTACAGTATTGCCTCTTTTATCAGTGTCTGAAATGGTTAATTCAAGAATCCAGTCTCTCTAAACCCCGCCTTTCCAAGAGTTTATCCTGTTCTGATTGGTCAGATAGTCTAGTCTCTGTTAATTTGAACTTTATCCTCTATGCCTATTAGAAGCTTTAAGTGGAGTAGTTAAAGTGACCTTACTATGGCTTTTCCTAATTTTGTTTTGGAGGTTTCAAACATTTAAAAATGGTAAAAAAAAAAAAAAAGGTGTCTGAAACTGACTGTTCAAGCATCAGATCTCACTAAACCTCATCTTTCCAAGAGTATACTCTGCTCTGATTGGTCAGATGGCTTTGTCGCTGCTAATTTGAATTATTCATTTTTTAAATCCTTTTAGATGATTTAAGTCAGGGATGTGAAACTCAATTCCTGGAGGGCCGCAGCCCTGCACAATTTAGTTCCAACCCTGCTTCAACACACTTACTGGTAGGTTTCAAATAAGCCTGAAGGACTCAATTAGTTTGATCAGGTGTGTTTAATTCGGGAGTGGAGTAGTTAAAGTGGCCTTACTATGGCATTTTCCTAATTTTTTTTTAAAGGTCTCATACATTCAAAAATGGCAAAAATGGTGTCTCAAACAGATGGTTCAAGCATCAGATCTCACTTAACCCCACCTTTCCAAGAGTCTACCCTGTTCTGATTGGTCAGATAGCCTGGTCTCTGCTAATTTCATTCATTTACAAGCTATAAGTGGAGTAGTTAAAGTGACCTTATAAGTTTTGGAGGTCTCTTACATACTTTTAAGGTAAAAGAAAATCATAATATACATTGCAGTATTACCTCTTTTATCACAGTGTCTGAAAAGGTTAAAGAATCTAGTCTCTCCAAACTTTGTCTTTCCAAGAGAACTCTGCTCTGATTGGACAGATGACCCAATATGCATTGCGAAGTCAGAAACCACATGCCCATATTTTAATTTCAGCTCTGGAAGCTTTATAGCAAAAGGTTTTACCCTATAAGTGCAAGAGTGAGCTCTCATCCTTTGGAAAGGCATGCAAAGTGTTTTTGATTTTTGCCATAGAGAAAACAGCATCTTCTTGACATGTCAGCAACACAAACCAAAGACTTCCACGCCTGAAGTGTTGAAAGGTCAAACTAAACATTGTTCACAGACACCCAATGAACACCACAGAATATCTTTGTGCAAATTTGTCATAAACCATGAAGCAGGAAAAAATTTATTACTGACAACTAATTTCTGGCAGTTCAAAATCTGCTCTTTTTTTTTTTTAATTTGGGATAACTTAATTTATCCTTCAAGATTTTAAATTCTGCAGACCTTTATGTTCACAAACAGCTATATTACACACTACATGAAAGCGTAATATCCAATAATAGGACCACTTTAAATCACCTCATCTCAGTTTCACCCCCCTTCTGCTCTGAGTCCAACCTGACTCCATAAAAAACCTCTTGCCTTTGTCCTCCAGTGCACAAAGCGTCGCCAATGAAAGGCCATTACGGACGCACATAAAGGGACGGGGCGCATCCACTGTTCGTGAGCACCCACTGCAGCATCCACAGATCACAAAGGGAACAGCTACTTTAAGAGTGATTACTCTGTTCTCAGTGCGCTCTACGCTGGGGCATTGAGCCCTTGGCTTTGTTCATGGCATCGTCCCCAGGTAGTTATTGACCCGTAGTGCTGCAGTGACACTGAGAAGTTCGTTCCTGGATCAGTAACTTCACAATGACCTGAGGTGGTTGGCTATTATCACTGCTCTATGACATACTAACTTACACCTCTCTCTATCTTTCACTCCGCTGCGTCAGGACACGCAGGAGCTGTTTATCACGTAATACAGTGGCGCATTGAAAGCTGTTAAACTGTTAATCAAGGAGCTTCTCTCCTAATAATCATATAGGAGCAGAAATGCTGTCATTCGGAAATCTGATGCTTAAGAAATATTCTGTACACTGTAAAAAATGCTGGGTTCCACACAATTCCTTCATGTTGTTGTTCATTTAACTTAATTGTTTTATTTTCAGTTGTGAGGTTAAAACAAGATAAACCAAATCTCAATGGTTTTAATGGGTTCTTAAAAGCATGAAATGAATACATATTTTCCCATGTTGCTGTTCAGGACAGTAAATGGTGTTTGGGACTGTACATGTTGTTGTACTGTCATCGACCAATCAGTGTGTCAGGATGGTAGAATCGCTCCCTATATTCTATATCATGTAGGCACAGGTAAAAACAGGATGCATTACCTTTATTGTACATGTTGGTTGGCACCTGCACCACGCTGAGGCTGAGGTTGACGGATAGGTTATTAAAATGATCGTTGGGTTCCAGGAGAAACTCTCCTCCCAGCTCCACGCTATTCCCATCTTCATCCACCTCGTTTATCAGCACCGCGTTGAAATACTCATACTGTAGAAGAAAAAGGAGAAAAACAAGTCAATGTTTTGGAGTAAAGGAGTAAAGCTGAGGGGAAAAAAGAAAATGTTAATGAAAAAGTATCAATGTTAGCTAATTAAAAAACATTATAAATAAAATATTATACTTCCAAATATTTTGATAAAAAAATTGCACTTGTATGGATTAATGTCATATTAAAACTTATTTTAAAGACATAATTACACTGATAAAAACAATTAACATTTCTAAAGTTACAGTAGATTTTTATTCTAAACAATTGCTGCTGTTTTAAACTTTATTCATTTATTCCAGAATATTATTAGGCAGCATGAAACGGATTCCAGCAATGTGAATAATAAAAAACAAATTAAAATATTAAAATGATTTCTGAAAGATAATGTGATATTGAGGACTGGATTAATGATGCTGGAAATGCAATTGTGCATGAGAAGAATCAATCAATCAAATCAATCAATGAAGCCTTTATTTGTCACATACACTTTCATGTAGTGAAATAGAATTAGGGCAGTGTGAGATCAGGGAGAAAAAAAAGCCCCAGCAATCAAGCACAAACACATAGACATAAACATAACATTGCAACAGGGGATGGGAACAGGGGATGTGGATATCGTCCGATGAGGGTGGCAGCCATCCGGTCCTGCAGCTAAAGGGCGCTGGTCACAGACCCGCCTACCCACTCCAGTGGGTGAAATCACACGAAGGCATGGGATGCGGGGCTAGGTAGTGATTGTCTATCTGTAGCTGTGCATGTGTGTAAGCCTGTAGAGTCCAACAGGTGTCCTTGACAGGGAGCAGGAATTTCAGAGCGTCAGAGAGAATAAATTACATTTTAAAATAAATAAAAATAGAAAAGAGCTGTTTTAATATGCATAGTATCTAACAATAGTACTGCTTTTACTGCATTTGAATCAAGTAATTGAAAGGCATAAGAGACGTGCTATTAATTAATCCAACTTTAAACTTTTGAACAATACAACATGCCTTTTTAATAGAGATTTAATAGAGAAGTTTGTTTAAGACCGCCCTGAAATATTCTTACTGTAGAAGAAAAATGAGAAAAACAAGTCAATGTTTTGGAGTAAAGGAGTAAAACTCAAGAAAAAAGAAAAATGTTAATAAAAAATTAACAATGTTAGCTATAATTAAAAAAACCTTTAAAATATAATATTATACTTAATACTAAATACTTTTATATTTTTATACTTAACAGATATTTTGATAAAAACAATTAAGACTTGTATGGATCAATGACACAATAAAACTCATCTCAAAGACATATTTATACTGATAAAAACATTAACATTTCTGCAGTTACAGTAGATTTCTATTTTATACAATTGCTGTTGTTTTAAACTTCATCAAGTTATTCCAGAATATTATTAGGCAGTGTGGGACTGATTTCAGCATTGTAAATAATATTTAAAAAAATGTTTTTGAGGGTATTAGAATTATTTCTTAAGGATCATCTGACACTGAAGAGTGGATTAATGATGCTGGAAACGCAGCTGTGCGTAAGAAGAATAAATGACATTTTAAAATAAATAAAAATAGAAAAAAGCTGTTTTCATTCATTCATTCATTTTCTTTTCGGCTTAGTCCCTTTATTAATCCGGGGTCGCCACAGCGGAATGAACCGACAAGTTATCCAGCACGTTTTTACGCAGCGGATGCCCTTCCAGCCGCAACCCATCTCTGGGAAACAAAAAGCTGTTTTAATATGCATAATATTTAACAATAGTACTGCTTTTACTGTAAATTAATTAAAATAAATGAAGAGCATAAGAGACACAGCAATTAAACCAATCCCAAACGTTTGAACTATACTACATTTTGTTAAATAGAGAAGTTTGTTTAAGGCCGCGTTGAAATACTCGTACTGTGGAAGAAAAATGAGGAAAACAAGTCAATGTATTTGAGTAAAGGAGTAAAGCTCAGGAAAAAAAAATGTTAATAAAAAAAGTAACGTTTTCTAATTCTGATTAAAAAACATAACAAATATAATATTATTCTTAATATTTTTGTATTAGTATTATATAATAAATACTTTTATATTTTTTTAGTTAACAAATATTTTGATAAAAACAATTAGCATTTGTATGGATCAATGACACATTAAAACTTCTCAAAGATATGTTTATACTGATAAAAACATTAACATTTAGTAGATTTATATTTTAAGCAATTAGTGCTCTTTTTATTAATTTATTCCAGAATATTATTAGCCAGCATGGAACTGATTTTAGCATTGTAAATAATAATAAAAATGTTTTTGAGCACCTTATAATTATTTCTGAAGGATTATGTGACACTGAAGAGTGGATTAATGATGCTGGAAATGCAGCTGTGGATGACAAGAATAAGTTACATTTAAATATATATAAAAAATAAATTAATAAAAGAACTGTTCTAATTTGAATAATATTTAACAATAGTACTGCTTTTACTGTACTTTAATAAAATAAATGGAGTGCATAAGAGATGAGCTATCAGTTAAACCAACCCCAAACTTCTGAACAATACTACATGCCTTGTTTTAAATAGAGACTTAAGAAAAGTTTGTTATATTTAATTTAAGTATCAACTTTGCCTCAGCAGTTTCTTCCACTTTCAGAGGGTTCTGAGTCAGAACCTCTCATTAAAAAAAGTTACGGTCAGAACCGCTTCATACAGACTTTTGTGAACATTCACTCTCGGCCAGACCATTCTCTAAGAGCATTCAAGCTGAGATTGTAAATGAATTCAACAATAACCTCATTGCCATGGGATATCCTGTATTTTGGGGATATTTATTATATTACATGCATCTAAAAACATAATATAATATAATATCATAATTTTAGATACATTTTATCATGCACATTATAATTTTTTATAAATATATAGTATTTTATATACATTTTAATGACTTTTTTTGTTTTAGATTTAAAAAGAAAATTCAGTTAGATATTTTCGGACACACTTGATTTTAAGGTACAACTCTCGCTATTAATAAACCATTAGCTATGACTTTTGTTTACTAATTTGCTGGTTTTTAATAGTTATTAATATAGTAGTTTAGGTAGGATCATGAATGTAGAATAAGATCAAAAGATGTACTTCATAATAAACAGACAATGACTTAATAATAGGTAAAGGTAAGTGTATAGATAAAAATCCAGTAGTTTTTTGTGAGAATTGTTACCAAGGTGCTACCAAAACATCTTAGTGAAATCAGAAATGTATTACTTCTTGAATGCAGATATTGTGATATAAAACTCTAAATGGGAAACATGTATGATTAGGGTCTTTTACTGATTAGAAAAAAGGAGAATCCTAACCTTAATGCAAAAAAACATTAAGAAATTAAGCATCATCTGCAATTTTTCTCTTCTCCACCAAAATAGCCAGCTATGCATAAACTATTTGACTAAACCATTAAAAATGCACATTAACAGCATACACACACACACACACAAAGATTTCACGCAAGCGTCCCAGTCGAACTATAAAGGATAACGGGCCAAGAACATTTAGTTTGTGTCCAGAGGCTCTGCGTGATTAAACTACCTCTCACTTTACTGGACCAGAGGTCATTCTGTGAAAAGAGGCTATCTATCTGATAGGTGAGTGTACTTGCTAACACCTTTGTGTTTACCATTAAGCATTATGTGTGTGTGTGTGTGTGTGTGTGTGTGTGTGTGTGTGTGTGTGTGTGTGTGTGTGTGTGTGTGTGTGTGTGTACTTGGCTTCAGCTCTGGTTGGGGAGGGCGGGCATCACTACAAACCCCAGCAATGACAGCTCATACCACGGCTGGGCGCTCCGGTGATACACCCCTGGGGGAGTGGAGAGGAGAAACGCTCCGCACTCAGCATTTCTGACAGCACTGCGACAAGCTTTTGAGGGTTATCAACAAACAGCAGGAGCAGGTGCTGCACACCCGACCGAGTCCTGCTCTCAGAGGGTTCTGAGTCAGAACCTCTCATTCAAAGAGTCACGGTCAGAATCGCGTCATACAGACCTTTGTGAACATTCACTCTCGGCCAGACCATTCTCTATTGTCGCTGAGACGGTAAATGAATTCAACAATGACATTATTGGCATGGGATATCCTGTATTTTGCGGCATTTGTTATATTACATTTTCTGATTTCATTATAAATATTGTTAGCTTTAGCATGCATATTATTATTAATATTATTATTATTATTAAATATTTTATAAGCATTTTTATTTAATATTTTTTTGTTTTAAAATTAGAAATGTTTTTTAGCCAGCAAATAGCTTTTATATAAGCAGTTAAATACTTTGTATATACTTAATTTAATTAATTATCAGTAGGGATGTACAATATATCAGCGGCCATATCGATATCGGCCGATATGTGCCATTTTTAATGTTATCGTTATTGGTCAGATATCAAAATTAGGCTGATATCTTTAAGCCGATAGATTACATAATTGTACAGCCTGCCTCACACATGTGTGGGTCAAACTTGTTCAGACTTGTCCGGTGCAATTATAAATATTTTTATTTATTTTTTTGCTTTAAGTAGGCTATTCAAAAGATCAGTTCAGACTTTTATGAAGTTTTTAAAATAAAATCAGTTGTTTACTGTATAAAAATATACAATTTTGAAATATTTATATTTATCAGCCTATATATCGGTTATCGGCCTCCAAATCTAAAGAGTTATCGGTTATCGATATCGGCCCAAAAACCCATATTGGTGCATCCCTAATTATTAGTGCCTAAAATGACTAAATTTGTTAAAATAAAGAATAAAAATAATCTTCTCGTCTCTCTTGCAAAAACGTACATATCAAAATATCGGCGACCATATCGATATTGGCCGATATGTGCTATTTTTAATGTTATCGCTATTGGTCCGATATCAAAATTCGGCTGATATCTTTAAGCCGATATATTATGTAATTGTACTGCCTGCCTCACACATGTGTGGGTCAAACTTGTTCAGACTTGTCCGATGCACTATAAGCTTTTCTCACATTGTTTATTCCTTCAAAGTCTATTCCCACAAAGTTTGTGTGGTATTGCTGTCCATTAATAACTCAGTAAGTAACCATATTCCTTATCATTGTAGATATGTTTGATAGAGGGTCATCATGTATTTTGGTTTAAATTGCTTCAGGAAAAATATCACATGTGTAAAAATGTCAAATGAACTCTCTAAGATCAGACTCTCTATTCTAAGATCAGTTCAGACTTTTATAAAGTTTTTAAAATAAAATCAGTTGTTTACTGTATAAAAATATACAATTTTGAAATATTTATATTTATTCGGCCTATATATCGGTTATTGGCCTCCAAATTTAAGAAGTTATCGGTTATCGATATCGGCCCAAAAATCCATATCGGTGCATCCCTAATTATTAGTGCCTAAAATGACTGAATTTGTTAAAATAAAGAATAAAAAAAAATCTTCTTGTCTCTCTTGCAAAAATGTAAATATCAAAATATCGGCGACCATATCGATATCGGCCGATATGTGCTATTTTTAATGTTATCGCTATTGGTCCAATATCAAAATTAGGCTGATATCTTTAAGCCGCTAGATTATGTAATTGTACTGCCTGCCTCACACATGGGTGGGTCAAACTTGTTCAGACTTGTCCGATGCACTATAAGCTTTTCTCACATTGTTTATTCCTTCAAAGTCTACTCCCACAAAGTTTGTGTGGTATTGCTGTCCATTAATAACTCAGTAAGTATCCATATTCCTTATCATTGTAGATTTATTTGATAGAGGGTCATCATGTATTTTGGTTTAAATTGCTTCAGGAAAAATATCACATGCGTAAAATGTCAAATGAACTCTCTAAGATCAGACTCTCTATTCTAAGATCAGTTCAGACTTTTATAAAGTTTTTTAAATAAAATCAGTTGTTTACTGTATAAAAATATACAATTTTGAAATATTTTTATTTAATCGGCCTATATCGGTTATTGGCCTCCAAATTTAAGAAGTTATCGGTTATCGATATCGGCCCAAAAGTCCATATTGGTACATCCCTAATTATTAGTACCTAAAATGACAGAATTTGTTAAAATAAATAATAATAAAAAATCTTCTTGTCTCTCTTGCAGAAAATGCAAAAATCGAAATATGGCCGGCGATATTGGTCAATATGTGCTATTTTTAATGTTATCATTATCGGTCCGATATCAAAATTAGGCCGATAGATTACGTAATTGTACTGTCTGCCTGAAGCATGCGTGGGTCAAACTTGTCAAGTGCACTATAAGCACTAAGCACTATAAGTTTTCAAAATACAATTGTTTACTGTATAAAAATATAAAATTTAAATATTTATATTTATCGGCCTATATATTAGTTTTCGGCCTCCAAATCGAAAGAGTTATCGGTTATCGATATCAGCCCAAAAATCCATATCGGTGCATCCCTAATTATCAGTGCCTAAAATTACTGAATTTGTTAAAATAAAGTATAATAAAAAACAATCTTCTTGTCTCTTTTGCAAAAATGTAAATGATGAAATATATATATTATTTTATATACATTTACATGACATTTTTTCTATAGTATTAAATTTTTCCAACATTCAGAAATGAAGAAGCTACAAACCAACTTTTAATATAATTATTTATGTGAATAATAATAACAAAAAAACGTTCTGCATGTTTATGTTCTGCTGGAAATGTATTTTTACATACAAGCGAGGGCATGAATTCATTACTGTGGGGGGATACCATTATTTTAAACGTATTTTGCTTCAGTGAATTTTCCATTTGTCCCTGAATAGCGCAGTCAACGTGCAGTCATTTATCTTAGTCGGAGTGCAGAGGCTGGAGAGAGGGAGGGCTTTCCAACACATAAATATATATATAAATATAATTCACTTCAAGAACTAAGCTGGAGGTCATGTACAGACGATTTGCATAAAGCGGGGCCACAGGATTATGGCAACGAGTGCAGGGACTTAACATTAAAATATCCTTTAATATTCTACTCTAAAGAACACATCAGAGTTTCAGAATATTCTTGATGAAATATCAATCAAACATAGTTGCATTTTAATTAAGAATATGCACGCAATCATATTTATCATATATATTGATATATCAGAGCATGACTGTGAAAATGTGGCACTGTATATATACTTATATATTTTATTTATTGGGTGGCACGGTGGCTCACTGGTTAGCACTGTCGCCTTACAGCAAGAAGGTCGCTGGTTCGAGTCCCGGCTGGCCCATTTGGCATTTCTATTTTATATATATATATATATATATATATATATATATATATATATATATATATATATATATATATATATATATATATATATATTTTTTTTTTTTTTTTTTTTTTTTAATTTTATTTAACATTTATAAGATATTTAGCAAAACAGTACAATATCAAAAAAAAAAAAAAAATAGTACAGAATAACTGACAATAACAACCCCCCCCCACCACAAAATAAAAGGAGAGATTATCTCTGTTACCAAATGTGTATATATATATATATATATATATATATATATATATATATATATATATATATATATATATATATATATATATATATACACACACACACACACACACAGTATACACACAACATACGTAGCATTAACATAAACAAGAGATGACAATACTCACATTTTTACAAAGCCAGTGTCATGAATATATAGGTTAGAAATAAAGATGAAGATTTACAAACTTAAAATGCTAAATTCCCAAGAGTCTTAATATGGGTCCCCGTAGGGTTTCAGCTTTTTTCTGTGAAGTTTTAAGACGTAGTTGTTCCATTTAAATGACAAAGCAACTTGTTCAACCATCTCTTATAACAGAGAGCCTTTGGAGATTTCCAATTAAGTAAGATCATCTTTTTAGCTGTAATCATGCCAACCATCAGGGCTTGCTATTGCGCTAACGGAAAGGTGTCCATTATATTAGAATATCCAAAAACAGCCAAATTGTAGCCAGTTTGGATATTGGTTCCATAAGCACTGGAAAACAACTCAAAAATGTTGGACCAAAACTCATAAAGAACAGGACAAAATCAAAATAAATGTGGGGAGGATTTTTAAATTATTAATATGAGGTCAAATTAGGTTTTATCAAATTTGATATGCACAAATAAATAATTATTATTAAATACTGTATTTTCCCATATTGAATAATGACAGTTTCTGAATAAAGAGCTGTCCATGGTTCTGAAATCCTCCAATATAATACTGCAGTAACACACATGTACTGTACACAATCTCTCTCACCTGTAGGTCTGGATTTTCTTCATGCTGAAGATGAGCTTCTTCTGCTGCTTCTACGAGCCTCTACATATGAATGACAGAAAACAGCAGAAACTTAGAAGAGGTGATTGATGGCTACATACACACGCTTGTTCTTGATGGTCTTCATTGGCTTTAAAAGATGGAGACATTTGGGATAACAGCTGCAAGCTACATGTAAAAGACATTTTAGTACGTTTGTGTCTTCCATCAAGAAGTCATTAACAAATATATCACATTAAATAACGACTATCAGATCATATGATTTTGTCTTTGATTATATAAATCTTTAATTCAACAACTAATCCTGTCTTTATTAATGAGCAAATAAATGGTCAAATAATTTATCCATTAAAGTGTTTGTGTAAGGTGACCTCCTTAAAGAAAACTACTAAACACTAATGTAAATGTACAGTTTATATGCGGCTTGCAAACAGGTCGTATTTCATGTAACGGGTTGATGCCCTACGGCAAGCACAATGCTGTGTGTGTGTGTGTGTGTGTGTGTGTGTGTATAAAGGACAGTCTATGGTTTGTCGTCATTGAAAAGTGCTGGCATGCATTTTTATTTACATGGCAGTATAATTGCTTCCCGTACACAAAGCGCTTTAGGAAAAATAATTAATACTTGTCGCATTTCAAAAAAATTATAGCAACATGACCAACACAAGGCTTTGTGCCAGTTTTCTAAACACCCTCTCGAAATACAAGCCAAGCTACTTTGTAAAATATAATAATACCAATAATAATATGAGGTTGTGTTCATGTTTATGCATGTCGACGTTATAATATTTTGATATATTTTGCTCTAAATATGTTTTAGATAACAAACATTATGTTAAATAAAACGGTTAAAGTGGGAATGCATATTCTTTTAACACAGAACTACATTTCAATCGTTTGTTTACGTCTCATTAACCACAAAAGCTATCACGATCTCACAGTACGTATCTTCACCTGTCGCCAAACAGGCGGCGCTAGCGGACAAACCGAACCTTTACCTGACGAGGTAAAAACTAAAAGTGGGACGATTTACGCACCGTTTAACCGTTGATTTAAGCATTCGGGTAGATATTTACATCACAAATATGTTCTAAAAAACGCTAACATGTAGCCTAATTTAATTTAAAGAACTAAATGTCGCTTAGTTAAATGCTAACTTGCTGTTGAACCTCATAAGGTGACACCCGTAAAATCCATACAAACGTCTTTATTTAGGAAGACTATTTAGCCTATAGACACTCCTTACTCACCAAGTTAACATTATAATCAGCCCAACAGACGTCCAATTATAAATGCGAAGCTTTATTATTAGCCTTCACTTTGTTTTAGGCAAACAGCTTAGATAGCGCGCCTCAAAAACTATGCGCGTGCACTGCACACGTCGCGCGCGCGTGAGTAGATAATAATTAGCTAAATGATAAATGATGTCCTCCTTTTATCCTTAGAAGCATATAAAGATATGATTTATCATTTATTTATATAATAGGCTTAACAAACAGCCTATATTAAATATGTCCTTTTTCTGTCAGTTCCTTTTACTAATTTAATATAAGCTAGAGAAATAATTTCAAATTAAATAATACTGAATAAAAAACGCAAATCCAAATTATTCATAATATTTTGGGAACTATTTTCAAATGAATCTCAAATGCACACACACTTGGATGTCTGTGGTATAAATTGCATCAACTCCCAGCAAATCCGACGAGCGCGTAAATTTGTTTCGCATAAATACGCGCATGCTTTTTATGAAATCAGTATGCAGTAGTGAGCTACAAATGCATGAGGTGTATTTCATGGGTTTTACCTTTCATGGTAAACCGACTCCATTGCATCATAAAGTGACAGTGTGTATCTGCAGGAGTTAGATAAGCCTATCTGCTCCACACACTCCACACACACACAGGCAATTAAAGCCTGGACGCGTGTGTGTCCCTCTGAAGAATAACTGCACGAGCAGGTTGAAACGGGGAAAATCTATATGTTCTTCTGTATAAAAGGGAAAAGCTTCAATCGAGATGCTTTTTATACGTGAGCAATAAATAAAGCTGTCGGGGCTGCGGCATCCGAGACAATGAATGGGGGAATTAAACAATAAGAAGCGTTAAATAAGTCTAATACATTTCTAAGATCTTATAACAATAATTCAAACATATGTTAACTATTTATAGTAAGGTAAATATAAAGTCATTCATTTAGAAAGAATCTAACATCTATTAAACAGCATGCAGATGATATTTGAAGCGCTTTCTTTATTATTGTAACTTACTCGTGTGGCCTCCGCTTTTTTCCGAAACATCTCCTCCATGTTCTGCGCCAGATTTTTCACCAATTTTGCGCCGTCGATCTCCTCTATTCGCACCGACTTCTCATATTCCTTGTATTTCTGAGGAGAAATGAATTTTATGAATTAACGCAACGCATTTTGTCAAAGCTGCATGTCACTTTGTTGATAAAAAAAAAGATTCTTATAACACTCTTAAGTTTACACTCTTAAAAATAAAGGTTTCGCCTCGATGGTTCAGTGAAGAGCCATTAACATACAGAGAGAGGGAGAATTTTGAGTTTATTGCCATATCAGCTTCTCTAGCTATGTCATGGCAAAAAGCAGATCAAGCTTACCACATTTTATAAATATCACATTTCTATAATTATAAAAAATATTCTAACAATTAAAAGTCATCAACAGCAATAGATAATACACAAGATAAAATACATAAATAATATTTATGACAGCATATGATAAAAATCTAAAACAGGTTTACTTTTAATACATTTTAGAAGGATTCGCAACTCTCTCTAGATAAAAATTGTTGTCTGATAGCATTAAAATTAGGGCACTCCACAATAATATGTTTAAAAGTTTGGTTTCTGTTGCAATATTGACATTTTCCATTAACATACAGTAAATTAAAACTTTCCATTGCACCATAGGTTCTTGCGTTAATTCATGAATATTATGAATTAACCCAATGCATTTTGTCAAAGCTGCATGTCATTTTACTAATAAAAAAAGATTCCTAAAATATTGTAGGTTTACACTTAAAAATCTGACTCGATGGTTCAGTGAAGAGCCATTAACATACACACAGAGAGGGAAAATTTAGAGATTTTCCGTATCAGCTTCTCTGGCTATGTCAGGGCAAAAAACAGATCAAGTTTACCACATTTTATAAATATTATTTTCCTAAAATTATAAAATATTCTAAGAAATTAAGTCATCAACAGCAATAAAAAAAAATGCACAAGATAAAATACATGCATAATAATAAAAATGTTAATATATCAGATAAAAATCTAAATCAGGTTTACTTTTGATAAAAATTGTACAATTTTAGAAGGATTCACATTTAAAAATATTTAATTTAAAGTCTCTCCAGATAAAAATTGCTGTCTGAATACATTAAAATTAGGGCACTCCACAAGAATATGTTTAACAGTTTGGTTTCTGATGCAATATTGACATTTTCCATTAACATACAGTAAATAAAAACTTTCCATTGCACCATAGGTTCTTTATAGTGAAAAAACTTCAGTTCTTCAATCTAAGAAAAAGTTTGGTTAAAGGTTTTTTTTAAAGAACACAAAATAGCTCTTCACTGGCGTTATTGTAAAATTCATCCTTTAAATCTTAAAAAACCTTAAAAACCCTTAAAAAAATTAATTTACATACAGTAGGTGGCATTTCTGTGATTTAATTATAGTAGACAAAACCAATTAATAGGAAATTGTTGCAGCTTGTTTGGCAAAACAGAAAGAATGTTAGATGTATTGACACTTTATAAATAGAAAAATAAATGTATTCACACTCCACTTTGAAAACAACAATGGTTCAATAAATTTGACAAAACTTTACAGCATTCACATCTACAGATTTTAAGTTAGCAGATAACTTAGTTCTTTATTTTCACGCCCTCTCCTCTCTCTCGATTTACTTTTGCTGTCTTTAGAAAATCATTTTAAGTTTCTTAAAGTGTGTTTAGGTACCCTAAAGAACGAATGCAGTAACCAGTTCTCAAAAGAAACATTTAGTTGTAGTGTAATGAACGTTTATATTAGCTCTGAAACTTTTTTCCACTATAAAAAAGAAAGGAAAATTAAAAGGAAAGTTATGTGTATGTTAGGCATGAGCCGGTGTAAGATTCTGATGGTATGACAACCTTGGATAAAAATATCATTGTTTGTATTGTGATTACTGCTCTAAATTATGTTCTATTTTTAAATGTCTGGGTAAAAAAAAACTAAACTTTTTTCCCCATTGAACACAATATATTATATTTTAATAAACATTTAAAATATTTTGGAACAGTAAACATGTCAGGATAAATAATGAAAATAAATCATTGACTTCTGCTGTCTTCGTTAGTTTCAAAAACACTGATTTCTTTCCATCTTTCTTTTCTTTGGATACAAAGTTAAACCACTGCACTGTTCAGCTCTATAGCATGCTGGATGTTGGTTTATAAGTGATTTGTTTTTCAGATGTTTGCTGAATCGTGGCCTGACCAATAGCTTTTGATGTGCAGAGACTGTTGGACTAAAAAACTAAATAAAATCGTAAAAACACATAAAAAAACTTAAATATACCATAGGAACTGTATAACAGAAAATGTTAGCAGTTTTAAAACCTTGACTTTTCCAAACCACGGTAAACTTTGAAACTGGTTATCCTGCCATGCCTAGTGTATGTCACAGTTTATTCATGAAACATCAATACCAATAAAGAACATTTATTTTAAAACTAAAGCAAACATCTCAAAGATGAACAAATGCAAGCATAAAATGTATAAACGCCACCAAAATCAACATTTATCCCCTGTATAGTAATGCTATTTGCACAAAAGAAATTAGATTAAATGCTAAATAATTTCTTTGTAATCTAACTGATAATGTATTTTCTCCAAACACGAGTTTAAGAGATCAGTGTCCAACATGACAGGTTCATTTGTCTGTAATCAGTAAATAGTGAAGCGGGACGTTCAGATGTATGCAAATCTGAAGGAGGCAGTCATGTGTGGCAGTGGATGATGGAAAGATGAGACAAATAAAAAAAAAAAAAAAAAGTGTGAGAGCATGAGACAGTGATGGAGAGACAGGGGCCGGTATAAGATGCCGCCTCTGTGACCTGCGCTTTGCATTGTCTCAGTGTTAATACAGCTGTCATTCTCATTGGAGTAGGTGCCACAAGTCTTCAGATAAGCATGCTTTCTTTCTGACAGCGGCCTCTCTTTGATTGGCTGATAAGATGAATTCGCTTCAGATAACGAGCTCAATCTTGCTCTTGTAATTGGTGGAAGGGCTGCTGCAGTGCGTGTGATTGGTGGAGGAGGATCTCTGTGGGTGGGCTGTTTGAAGGGGGTGGGTGGGGCTTGTAGAAAAGGGCCACGCATTGTTGGAGGGTAATTGAAATGGAGTCAGAATTGGAGAGAAAGATAATAAGTTGTCAAGCCTGGGCGAGTCTGGATAATGAACTACACTTCAGACTACGCTGAGTCTGCAGAACAAGCGACACCTGAAGCAAACAGCACTCAACGGCCATTGTGATATTAGACTATTCAAACACACTCAGGCATCCACGCCTGCAGGCTTACAACACTCCAATGTAAAAAAAAAAACCTGCTGATAAAAATAAACTCAGGTTAAGTGAAACACAGAGCTGAATCTCATGAAGAAACACTCAAATCTGACAAAAATGCATCCCACACAGCTTTACTGATGAAAACACACACCTCACATCCCAAAATAATACATCACTATCTATGAAAAGTGCTTATTTTAGAAATATAGATGTCTGTTTTCATTTTTAAAACACCCGAGCATACTATTTACAAGAAAACAGACTCTTGCTCATCTCATATGACAGGAATCAGGAGTTTACCATCAATTCAATGCTTTTGAGAAAAAAAAGAAACAAATACATTCCACTATATCATCTGAATCATATTTTTCCAATACTACAGGACACGCATCCCATGAAAACTGATCCAAAAAACGTCCACCAGATGTCCTTAATCTGATCAAATATAAGTTTCTAGTATGAAAAATAGCTAGAAAGCATTCATTCTCCGTTTTTAAAAGACAAAAGAACATCATAAATTGTATTCAAACACTATGTACAACTCATATACTTAGTAAATATCAATTTACCTGTTCAGATTATTTTACAACATTCATCGATTCATTTTCCTTCAGCTTAGTCACTTTATCCATCAGGGGTCACCACAGTGGAATGAACTTCCAACTTATCCAGAATATGTTTTACACAGCAGATGCCCTTCCAGCTGCAACCCAGTACTGGGAAATTCTTTGTGTATAGGACATTAATTCACTGAAAACACACAATGTTCTGTACAGTCCTTCCATATTAAAAAGATCTAAAATGCTTCCAGTAAGAGAGTATGACCATTTCATCAACACACACACAAATATTTTATTTCAAAACATGCTTCACAATGTGCTTTCAAAACACAGAATAAAAGATATAAAAATGTATATCTGGTTTAATCAAGAAAGCATAAAACAGGACATACTGTACGTCCCATGAAAACACATCTCATATCCCAAAAACACAGCAATATCTATGAAAAGTGCTTATTTTAGAAATATAGATGTGCGTCTTCTTTTTTAAAACACCTGGGCATACAATTTACAAGAAAACAGACTGTCTCAACTCAAAACAGGAGTTACACCGTCCATTCAATGCTTCTGAGAAAAAAAAAAAAAAAAAGAAACAAATACATACTGGAATACCATTTTTCCAAGAATACAGGACACCCATGAAAACAGATCCAAAAAAAGTCCACCAGATGTCCTTAATCTGATCAAATATAAGTTTCTAGTATGAAAATTAGCTAGTAAGCATTCGTTCTCAGTGTTAAAGACAAAAGGACATAATAAATTGTATTCAAACACAATGTGCAACTCGTATAGTAAATATCAAGTTACCTGTTTATATTAGGGGTAATTGAGATTTACAGTACCTCTACTGTATTTGTATTTAGGACATTAATTCATTGAAAACACACAATGTTCTGTACAGTCCTTCTATATTAAAAAGACCCGAAATGTTTCCAGTAAGAGAGTATGACCACAGGAAATTTCATTAACACAAACACAAAAACATTTAAATCCAAAAGATGCTTCACAATGTGCACAAACTCTTTTTAAAACCATTATCAAAACTTATTTTTCCTCTTTAGGCGATAGAGATTTATAGTTTATATCTAGTTTAATCAAGAAAGCATAACAGGATATACATCCCATGTAAAACACACACCTCAAATCCAAAAAGTGTCTATGAAAAGTGCATACAGTGTAAAAATTGCAGGGCTTCACACAATTCATTGTCTCAACACAAATCAATTAAGTTAATAAATTTAGGTGGATTGAACATAAAACAATTAAGTTGTCCCAAACAGACTTAAGCATTGTGTTGTTTTAGCTCATTTTAAAAAGGTAGTTTGAACAAACAGCATTTTTTTTTTTTTAGTATATATCTGTTAAAAACATTTTTCCAGTCAGAAATATACATATGGTTCTCATTTTTCAAAACATCAGGGCATAAGAAAATAAACTCTTGCTCATCTCAAAAAAAAAAAAAAAAAAAAAAAAATCATGGGTTACACCCTCCATTCAACGCTTTTGCTTAAAAAAACTTTTGAGAAAAAAAACATGTAATATCATTTAGATCTTATTTTTCCAAGACTACAGGTCACGTATGAATACAGATCCAAAAATGTGTACTAGAAACTCATTGAATCTGATAAAATATAAGTTTCTAGTATAAAAAAAATAGATAGAAAGCAGTCTTTCTCAGTTTTTAAAAGACAAAAGGGCATGAATTGTATTCAAACACGATGTACAACTCATATACTTAGTTACTATAGTAAGTTACTAGAGAAACAGGCCTACATTTCTATTAAATTTTTTTAAATACACAGACTTTTTACCCACAAATTTACCCACATTTTTTTACTAAGACAGCATGACAAATTCTCTAAAACAAGTTACAAAAATTCTCTCAAACGAAAATGACAAACTTCTATAAAATAAAATATACAGTATATGCATACATGTCTTTCATAGTTTTATAAAAACAACAGGAAATAAAATAACACACTATAAACACACACACATTAGATCCACACAGTCCTTTTAACTTAAGGAAATACTGTACACTCAAAAAATTACATTAGCTGTTTGTTCAAACTATTTATTTAAATTGAGCTCAAACAACAACACTATACATTTTTTTGCAACAACTTGTTTTAGGTTCAATCCATTTAAATTTGTAAAAAAAATAAACAAATAATAATTCAACTTAATTTCTTCATGTTGTTCCAACACAAATCAGTTGTGTGGAACCCAGAATTCTTTACATTGTACATTTCATGAAATGATGTACTCCAATCTAAAAGCGTATTCCAGATATCGGTTTTCCAACTCGAGACAACATAACGCAAATTTGCTGAACACACACATTCTAGCACATCTGAAATCTGAAAAAAAAAATGTTGCACACAGCTTTTTACAACCAAAAAAAGAAAAAAACTTAAACATGCATGAGCATCTGAACTGTAAATACGACAGGACAGAAGAGAAACACACACACACACAAGACACTTTTTTCCCTTCTTTTTTATAAATGACAACAGAACATAAAATTGAACACACACACTGGCGCACTATAAATTCTAACAACATATTGTCTTAAAAATGGGGGAAAACAGCATTTCATTACATAAACCCTATAAAAACAGATGCCTTTTAACAAAAAAAAAAGGTGTTTATTGTAAGTGAAACAATCTTTTCTTTCCAAGACAACAGGACATGAAATTGCATTGAAACACACACACTCTGGCAAATCTCAGCTCCACCGACATGTTTCTACCACCACCAACACCCCCTCACACACACACAGATCGTGGCACCACGCAGCAAATTACCCCTTTAAGAGAGAGACCATGGAGAGTTACTGAGGCGGAACAGTTCATTTCACGCCTGTCCTGCCTCTCCACCCCCCCACCCCCCGTCCCGACACACTCCCCGTCCCAAAAAAGCCATAATCAAAGCCATTAATGCTGCGTTCATCAATAGTGATCATCACAGTAGCCAAATAGTCCTACAGAGCGTCCCGTATGTTCCCGAATAAAACATTAACGCTTTTGCCATCCGGTATTCTCAAGATACTGCAAAATTATTGACTGTAAAGACGTTTAATGCTAGTGTATTTGTTCAATCTGTTATTTTGTTGCGTCGAGGTGGAAATTTCAGTGAGTAAAAGCAACAAAGGGTGACATTTGCATGGCTGTTTTTTTTCCTCCTTTGTGTAAAAATCAGGTAATTTTGCATAACAAGCTTAATGATCACTCTTAACGATCGTCTTTAATGAAGCGGCCCTGCTGCCTGTTTCTGACTCCAGCTCTTCAGACTGACAGTTTATTGGCTGGAGCCCCGCCCACTGGTCACGCCCACTGAGCAGGATGATGGGGAAAAAGTGCAAACATACGCAGAAACGCAGATGAAGAGAGAACACAACTGGCTGGGACCTTTTACAGTGTGTTAATGTGTGTGCGCGTGTTAGCTTGATGAAGATCATTCTGTTCGGGACGATGGGACAAGGTAATTATTGATGCTTACGGACAAAGCAGGAGCAGATCTTTATCTCAACTCTGATATTAAAAGGACAAATTTGGTTACATTTATTCACATCATTCTAAACTCATATGCTCTATTTTTTATATACTGCTCCAAAAATAAAGGGAACAATTTGAGTTACATTGTTGTTCCCTTTATTGAGGTTTCTCTTTATTTTTTAGCAGTATATATTACATTTATATTAACATTTATAAAATCTAATGTATTCTTAAATTAAATGTTAAGTGATGTGTAATAGAGCAAGGACATTTTCACAGTATTTTCTATTATATTTTGTATATATATGTATGTATATGTATATATATATATATATATGTATATATATATATATATATATATATATATATATATATATATATGTATATATATATATATATATATATATATATATATATATATATATATATATATATATATATATATATATAAAGATCTCTATTAAACAGCAATTGGGAAATATTTTTTTATTAAAACTAACAGGAGGGCAAATAACATCGCCTTCAACAGTACTGAAGAATCATTCATTCATTCATTCATTTTCCTTCGGCTTAGTCCCTTTATTTATCAGGGGTCGCCACAGCAGAATGAACTGCTAACTTATCCAGCATATGTTTTACACAGCGGACACCCTTCCAGCTACAACCCAGTATTGGGAAACATCCATACACACTCATTCCCACACATACACTATGGCCAATTTAGTTTATCCATGTCTTTGGACTGTGGGGCAAACCGGAGCACCTGGGGGAAACCCACGCAAACATGGGGAGAACATCCAAACTCCACACAGAAATGCCAACTGACCCAACCGGGCTCGAACCAGCGACCCTCTTGTTGTGAGGCGACAGTGCTAACCACTGAGCCACCGTGTCACCTTTGTATTTTATATTTTAAGTTTTTTTTTAAAACATTAAAGACCCTTACATTCATTATGCCTTATGTATACATTTTTGAAGTTCACACACTATATATCTTAACCTATATATTTAAAACATTATCTGTTAATCTTCCACTGTGCTTTACATTTGCATACAATTTTTAATTAAGGTGATATGACATCAATGTCATAAAATGTTATTGGTTTTGTGAGTTTCATAAGTACAGTGTGCTTCCTTAAACATGCACAGCCAAAAAATTTACAAAATAAATCAATAAATAAATTAAATAAATAACACTTCAAAAATTACTACAACTCCACTTATTTTCCCTAAGCTGAAGACAAATAAATAATTGAATAAATGAATAAATGAATGAATGAATGAATGAATGAGTGCACATATTTGTACTCTAAACAAGACAAAAAATTTAAGTTTTTTTCCCCATAAATCATATAATTAATTAATTACAATTAATCTTTGTTACACCTCCAAACATCATCATTTTTTGTGCCCAAATAATTTAAACTCTCTTGAAATGCTCAATCAGAGGGCTTAAAAACACATGCAAATGATAAACTTTCACTTTATTATGGTTAAACTCTTACAAAAGTGACTAGGGCTGCACAATATTGGAAAAGATGGTTTGAATAGCTCGATTTTTTGGGGGGATTCTAACAGTATTCATATACAGAAATTCAATAATCACAATGTAAAAAATGCTTTTCTTTGTCTCCCTTCTAGTACAAATATCAAAAAATTCTTAGATCAAGTACAAATAGTGCTTCATTTTCACCTTAAGAAGAAATCAGTCAAAATTAAGAGTTTTTCCTTAAAACAAGCTAAATTATTAACCAATGAGGAGAGTAAAATAATCTTATTTTCATTATAAAATGTACATATTACAAGTCAAAAATTCTACATTTTCCCCAATAAATTGTATAAATAAGTAAATACAATTAATCTTTGTTACACCTCCAAGCATCAGTATTTTTTTGTGCCAAAATATTTAAACTCTCTTTAAATGCTTAAAAAACATATGCAAATGATAAACTTTCACTCTATTAAGGTTAAACTCTTTTAAAAAGTGACTCAAATTTAGGGCTGCATGATATTGAAAAAAATCTGATATAGCAATATTTTATTTTTCTGCGATAAATATTGCGATATGAATTAAATTTCACTAGATGGTTTGAAAAGCTCGATTTTAACGAGTCTAACAGTATTCAGGTGCAGAAAGTCAATAATCACAATGTAAAAAATGCTTTTTTTTCTCTCACTTCTAGTACAAATATCAAAAAATTCCTAAATCAAGTAAAAATATTGTTTTGTTTTCACCTTTAGAAGAAATAGGAGTTTTTCCTTTAAACAAGCTAAATTCCAGTATCTACCAATGGGGTGAGTAAAATAATCTTATCTTCACTTTAAAATGTACATATTTGTACTACAAACAAGACAATAATTCCACGTTTAAAATAAATACAATTAATCTTTGTTACACCTCCAAACATCATATTTTTTTGTGCCCAAATCATTGAAACTCTCTTGAAATGCTTTAAAACCACATGCAAATGATCAACTTCCACTCTATTATGGTTAAACTCTTAAAAAAGTGACCCTAAATGTCTTCTGTGGCTCTTGGACAACTATGATTCACACTCAACATTGCATATCCTGCAATGTGACTATTGCGGATGCACACATTGCGATATCAATGCTGAAGCAATATGTTGCGCAGCCCTAGACTAGATCATGTTGTTCCTGGAGCTTGACTCGCATGGTCATTATGAACTGAACTGAAAATAAAAAAGCAAATGTTTTGCAACAAAACAAGGGCAAATTATTCCGTTAACAATTATGCAAGGTAAATCAGCCACACTGGTCTCGGATCAGTGGATAAATACAACACCGGTAATGACTCTGACTACTCTATAGATTTTTCCTAAAAAGACCCAGTAGCTAAAGACAGACCAAAAAACGGTCCGCTTTCACTGCATCCTTTACAAACACAGATATAAGATAAATAAATACACCTTTACGACACACTATAAACCCAAACTTGCAAACACACTCGGTCTAGCTCAGTTAAAGAGTCACGTACACACACATTCTGAGAGGAGGTAATTACGACGATAATATGTGCACTGGGCTCTTATCTCACACCAACACTGAGAGACTTATTAATACTTCAGAGAGAGAGAGAGAGAGACGGGGTTATCTCAAAACATCCATCACTGTTTTTCCTTCAATAGGAACCGAGAGGAAATGAAGTGTGTTCTGTAGTATATAACGCCAGCGCATGCTGCATTCAAACAGCACTGTACTAGAACAAAGAAACCAGGTGGAGATGCTTATCTGCTAAATATCAGAGCTGTCACAGAGATATGACGTCTAATAGTGAAATATTAAAACTGCAATCTGTGCCTTTTTGTCACCTTTTTTGAGAGCATTTGTGTAATAAATGTGTATAAACCAATCACATCACACCAAAAAAGACTACATGGTTGGAGATGAATGGGAAAATGGGTTTTGAAATGCATGGTGGATTTATTGGTGCTGTATAAATTGCTCTAATTTTCAGTTTTTTATTGCTTTAAATTCTTAAACTCAACCTTTTTTTCAATAATATAAAAATGCAGGAGTTTTTGCCTCCAAATCTCAGAAATTTCAACCCTGTTACACAGCAAAAAAAAATCAGTGTACATTTAACTCAATTTGAGTTTAACTTAACACTCCTTGGGTGTACATATGACTCCCTCCATTTTGGAGTTAAAATAACACTTTCTAAAGTGTGAAATTTGTACAATACTCACAGAGTTCATTTTAACACAGTAAGAGTTTATTCTTACATCGAACTGGAGTGTGTTACCCTTCAAAGTGTTAATAGGTTACCTTTTTTCCTCTATTATCAATTGGTGTGTGACAGATAACAGTGATCAAATATGTTGAAAATAGTTTTCATTTATTAAATGTTCATTAATCTTTTCAGAAATAATTTCAATACATTCAACTCTTTGCATTTTGAAACGCAACAAGACACGTTTCAAGTTTAAGTAAAACATACTGGTTTGATCACAGTTTGTCTGAAAGAACCGGTTAGAGTAAAAAAAAAAACTGGACTTCCCATCACTAGTGGGAAATACACTGCATATTGGGTTAAAAGTTTAACACTGAAAAAAACCTCTTAAATATACGCTCTTTCCCACTCGTGGATTAAAACGTACTCTGGTTTTAACACTGAACAACACCAAAAAAAAAAAAAAAAAAAAATCACACTGTAAATTTAACACTGAAAATTTTGCTGTGCAACCGAAAAAGAGATAGATTTGAAGCACACAGATAGCAATATCATCTGCCACCATGTGGTTGAAATGAGTAGCACATCAGATGCTTCTTTGCCATTTATAATAAGACACACATTCATTCAGTTATTATATTTGTCTCTTCCTAGTCCTACACAGGTGTTTAGATGTGAAAGACAGATCGGGGGGAGAGAAACTGAGTGTAATGAGCCGTACAGAAAACTCCTCCTGCTCACACACACACAAATCTCAGATTATACACCTGGATGTTGTAAGGCAAAGCCATCTGTATTCATATGAGCCAAGGAGCGATGTGTGTGTGTGTGTGTGTGTGTGTGTGTGTGTGTGTGTGTGTGTGTGTGTGTGTGTGTGTGTGTGTGTGTGTGTGTGTGTGTGTGTGTGTGTGAGTGAAAGAGAGAAGGGGAAATACCTTCTGTAAGAGCTGAGATCCTGAGTATTTTGAAGCTATTGATTTTATTTCACCACCAAACGCTGAAGCCCAGAGTTTCACCCTGCCGGGGAAAAAACATTTAATTACTCAAATTATATCACATTATGACACATTAGAGTGACAGAAAATAATGCAAGATTGCTGCTGAACTAAAATCGCTAACAAGAAAAGTGCATGACTAAACTGTATGGGATTATTCTTGAAATACAGGAAACATCTGGGTATGTAGGTTAAATCCACATGATTTTTTTTCTTCTTTCTCATTCACTGTATGTACAAAATAAACCAAAACTCATGCCATAAATGCTTCTTATACTGTATTTACAATGTAAATAGAGAAATTTGTGTATATTTGGCTGTTAAATATTTCTTTAATTGATTTAAATTGTGATTACATCACACTAAATTGACTGAATTAAAATGATTTGAATTAGCTGCTATCACTTAAGCACATTTTTGCACACTAGACAATATTTTAAACCCCCCACACACATGGGATAGGATTAAAATAATAAGAAAATGTACATATACTATAAAAGCATCTTATATTAGGACTCTAGAGAGCACTAAACATTTATATTAACACAGTAACCATCAAAGCATATAGTTTTATCCTTTCTCTTGAGATTGTAAATGTAATTACTAAAACTTCTCTGCAATTTGCATACATTTAAATACAATCAAGTATGCATATATTATTAAAAAAAACTGTTCACGATTCCAGACATCACTAAAATACCGCAAAAGCAATAATGAATGAGTCTGCATCTCTCTCGCTCAACAAAATTAAGGTTTGACTATATTTTTATGCAATGTATATTACAAACGCATAATTATTTACACTCTAAAAAAAATCTAAAATCACAAATACCTTATGAAGAATAGTTTTAACCTCACTTTTTTTCTAAATACCTGCACAGTGATTAAACACAGATTAGTAGGCTACTCACACTGATAGGGGAATCTCCGGTTGGGACCCCCGCACCTCCAGCGGCGTCCAGCACGCGCTCAGCATCACACACCAGAGCAGAGCAGGATTTCTCCGGTTCCGCTGCATCCTTCCCCCAAAATTTCTTACGCTGCAACGGAACCGGCGGCTTTAGAAGTCCCCCCTCCTTTCGGGTCTCTCCCCTCGGTTACAAAAAACAGCACCGAGCGCCTGTTCACCCGCGCACGTGCCCGCCCCAGCGCGCGTGCAGGAGCCTCCGGAGTTTCAGTCTCTCCGCCCAGCTGTCACACACTCCTCGACCTCCTGCTCGCGCTCTTTGACATCGATCCTTCTGCTTTTTTTATCCGTACATTGAGGCTACGGAGAACAAAAAAATAGAAATGTAATGGTGCTGATTAGGATCAAATTAACTCGGTGATACTGTCTGGCTGCTGCTGATATTATGAGGAGCGACACTTTCGGGTCAGTGGGATGTGCTGAAGTTTTAGTGAGAGGAGAAGCGAGCTGAAAAGTCCTCGAGATTGAGAGGCTCTTGTGTAAAATCTGGGAAAGGAGACCTAGCGCGTTTTCTCTATGTGAGCGCGCCCACGAGAGAAGCTGATGCGAAACTTTCTCTCGGCCACGCGCACTCCGTGCTACTCTCTGGAGTCAAGCGGTGATGGAAATCCCGCATTTAGTTCATTCCATTGTTTATTTCAATACTGATTAACATTAACATGCACTTTTATTTTATTTCAGCAGCTTGTGAGTTTTGCATATGGTGTTATTTTAACTGTTCTGGTCACACTGTGTTAATTTAATCGGGCAAGTTGTCACACTCTGATACTGTATATCTTATATATTTTTCTATATTCATACACTGTAGGAGCACCTGGGCCTAATTTGCAATTTATTTCTTCAAATGTTCTTCAAATGATTTTGCATGCTGTAAAAATTTAAGATGATCAGTCATGATAATAGTTATGTTACACATTCTAAAAATTGCTGGGTTGTGGTAATCCAATGTTGGGTCAAATAATGCCAAAGCCAACCGTTCAAAATTGTCATTTAAATTTAATGGAAAAAAAATTAACCCACTGTTGGGTTGTTTCTAACCAGTTTACTCAATAATATCCCTTCAGCTTAGTGCCTTTATTTATCAGGGGTCACCACAGCGAAATGAACCGCCAACTATTACAGCATATGTTTTTCACAGTGGATGCCCTTCCAGCTGCAACCCAGTACTGAGAAACACCCATACACTACGGCTAATTTAGTTTATTCAATACACCTATAGCGCATGTCTTTGGACTGTGGGGGAAACCGGAGCACCCGGATGAAACCCACGCCAACATGCAAACTGACACCGCCGGGACTCGAACCAGTGACCTTCTTGCTGTGAGGCGACAGTGCTAACCACTGAGCCACTGTGTCACCTTTTAAACCAGTTTAATGTTTCTAATTAAAGTTACTTTACTTTAAAAAAGTGAGTAAACTCTTTGCTTTAAGTGATAAGTTAATTTTTAAAAAGTGAGTGAACCCATTGTAACTTGGTACTGTTAGGTCACTTATTTTTTTATAATTATGCACATAAATTAACTGACTTTTTTGTAATTTAAGGCAATGGGTTTACTCACTTAAAAAAAGTTAGCTAACTGAATTTACTCACTCTTCAATGCAAATCAAAATTAAAGAAACTGCTTTTTACTAGTGATGTACTGGTGTATTGGCAGATAATGAATTTTAAGGCTGGTTTATCAGCAATAATCCAAAAAAGCCAATACTGATGGTTAACGGAACAGTACACCCAAAAAAGAAAATTCGGTCATCATTTATTCAGCATTTAGTTGTTTCAAACCTTTATGAGTTTTCTTTTGTTGAACACATAGGGCTATACATGTTGAAAACCTGTAAAAAGTTTATGAAATAAATATGTTCTATGAAATAAATATGTTCTCTGTTTAATGTTTATCGCCTTTTTCTTTTCTCATATTTAATTTTGTGTTGTCACTTGTCACTTTATGTACACTGGATGCTTCTGTTGCCAAAACAAATTCCTTGTGTGTGTGAAGCACACTTGGCAATAAAACTGATTCTGATGTCAAACAAAAGTTAATTCTGTCAAAAGAAATGCTGCACAGAAAAACATTTGAAGATTGTCCTATTTCTCTCTTAAAATGCTGGGACAGCTGAATTTAAATGCTCCAATATTCAGTCAAATTTATTTAATGGTCCGAATTAAAGGGGGGGGGGGATTGACCCCCCTAATTAATGCTAGATGCCCCCTGAAGAACATGAAAACAAGATGTATCGGGGGACAGCCCTTTAATACTGAGAAATAGTAAATCTCTGATCTGTATTTTAAATAATAATGTCATTAATTAAAATAATAGATAATATAAATATACATGGTTCATACCATTGTGAATGCATAATCGCACTAATCAGTCTAGGGAAAAAAGGAAATTCATTCAACAGTTTGAAACTGCAGTTCTAGAGCTCCGACAGACACAGTAAGCCTTCACAAGACTGTTTTCTTGTAAAATAGGTGTTTATTTCTACATATAGCCTGAAAGTAAAGTCAAATTAACCCTTATATGGTGTTTGGGTCTGTGAGACCCGTTTTCAGTTTTTTTCAAAAGAAAAATTAAACAATTAATTATTTTTTCAACCTGAAATTCATTGCCTTTAGCTTATTTTCTGTGAAGAACATAAATCCGAATAAATTTTCAATGACCGCATACTGCACCTCCCCCCACGCAATTACATTACATACAAGGTGTTCGGGTCCACTGGACCCAGGTCTAATAAAAGTGTAGGTCCAGTGTTCCTACACTCTGTCTTCCTCCTTTCTGGTGCTGCTATTTTCCTCCCCTCCCCCCTGCTCCTGCACAAAGTTGCAACATTGTTGAAAATTCAACTATCAACACTGTCTGCTGTTACATTCCCGCACATTTTACCCTCTCTCTTGCGGGAACCAAGCTTTATTTTCACATACCCTGTCCCACCTGCAAATTAGGGGCATAATACTATAAATAAGACTTTGCCAGTGTGGTTCCTTATTACAACTGATCAAGATGGCCAAAAGATTATCTGCTGCGAGGGCCTTGCAAATGATTTTGGAAGAGAGAGGAGCTTCTGATGATGATGTCAAGGAAGAGGTTTCAGAATATGAGGATCCCATTTCTGAAAATTCAGAGTCTGACAGTGACTTTGAAGAAGAGGATGAGGTTGAGCACCATTTATTAAAAAAACGAAGGCGAGTACCCCATCAGCAGCCAGCTTCAGGACCAGCTTGTCAGCAGCCAGCTCCAGGACCAGAGCAAGCCCACCAGACAGCAAGTGAAGAAATATGGATGTCAGAAAATGGTGAAATTGAATGGTCTTCTTGCCCAAGAAATGAGCCACCCTGCAGAGCTGCTAATGTGATAAGGATGCAACCAGGGCCAACCTGGCTGGCAGTTACTCATGTGCAGGACATCAAGTCTTCATTTGAGCTTTTCATCTCAGATTCCATTCAGAAAATTATTCTGGATTGCTGTAATCTAGAAGGAGAAGGCGTGTTTTTGGAGAGAGGTGGAAGGAGATGGACCAAATTGATTTACAGGCAAAAGGAGGACCCTACGCTGGCCTCTGGTGATATTCTTTGACATGTTGGACATCTCAGCATACAACTCCTTTGTCATCTGGATGGCTGTGAACGAAGAGTGGAACAGGGGGAAGCTCCAGAGGAGACGCCTCTTTCTTGAGGAACTGTGAAAGGCACTGGTGAGTCCTAAAATCCTCAGAAGAGAATGTGTTCTAAAAACACCAGCTTCTTCAGCCATCATGAGACAAATTCAGGAGGAGAATGTTGGCCCCCCATTCACCCGACCTACAGAACCATCATCTGCCGAGCCTGAAGTAAGTGTGTGATGCTGTTGCAGTAAATGTCTGACATTTATGCCTTGCAAGAGAGGTGTTATTAGCATTTCTGATTGTTTCAACTAGGTTGTGGCCAGCAGCAATAAAAAGAAGCGCTGCAAAGTCTGTGGACCCAAGTTGGACAGGAAAACTCAATACACATGCAGCAAGTGTAAGAAATACATATGCAACACACACATAGTAAAACTCTGCCCCTCATGTTTAGGTTAGGCTGGTGTAAACAGGCAAAGATTCAGTAGGGCTTATGTGTCGAGACTGATGTTTTTACTGTATGTGTTCAACTTGTGCTATGTAAAATGTTATTTGTTATATGAGTTATATGTCTAATGATGTTCAAATTAATAAAAATCAATAGTTGTGAAACATATTGCTTCATGTGTAAATGTGTTGTGTCTTTCCACTCACTCCACTTGATTATAACTGATTTTATTTTTTTCATAACATTAATAATAAAAAAAACGAGAAGCACATTAATTCATCAATGTGATCTAACAAAGGTAAAGGGGAAAAATGAACCATGTTTGCTGTTCATATGGCTTGTAATTGGGATGAAGTAAACATTTGTTGAGTAATTTAACATAAAATTGTTTGATAGTGTTAATTTGGAAAGCCAAAACTCTAGCGGGTCCACCAGACCCATGAACACTGGCTGAGTAACAAAAATACGAACACCACACAAGGGTTAAATGCATAAATTAACTGACTTTTTAAAAAATTTAAGGCAATGGGTTTACTCACTTAAAAAAAAGTTAGCTAACTGAATTTACTCACTCTTCAATGCAAATCAAAATTAAACAAACAGCTTTTTACTAGTGATGTACTGGTGTATTGGCA
This sequence comes from Danio kyathit, assembly GCA_903798195.1. Classification (NCBI taxonomy): domain Eukaryota; kingdom Metazoa; phylum Chordata; class Actinopteri; order Cypriniformes; family Danionidae; genus Danio; species Danio kyathit. The sequence goes on from LR812529.1 coordinate 42,612,867, forward strand.
GATAATGGATTTTAAGGCTTAACATTACCAAAATATTTGACCCCCCTGATGGTCGATGTATAATTCGCACACTGGTGTATACTACTGTGTGCAACTGGCTATTATCAATATCAGTATTGGAATTGACTGAAAGTTTTATTTGTTTTGTTAAAATCAGTATCATTATGAAAAAAATAAAAAGCAGTAGACCCATCCCTGCAGTGATTTTTGGGGCCCTGAGTATTCCAGCTATAGGGCTCAACCAATATAAACGCTTTGCATTTTTATTTATTTATTAAATAGTTTTATTTATTTATTTGATTGTTTATTTATTTAGCTATTTATTCTTAAAATAAAAAACTAAAAATAATAAACTATTTTTTTAAAAACTGATTCGACTGCTGGACTGCTCCATGATTAGAGGCAGGGGACAAATTTGGACAGACGTAATGATAACATTAAAACTACACTGTAAACATTACTCAACTTAAATCGAGTCATGTGAAATAATTGGGTCGAAAATTGAGTCAACTCAAAAATGTCCTGAAATTTGTTGGTCAGTTGAGTAAACATTTTTTTTTTACTATGTATATTTCTTAGACCCTTGCCAACAAAACATGATAGAAAACTGTTATATAAATTTTACTTCTAGGTATTTTTGGGGGCTCCCAATTTTCCTGAGACCCTAAGCGGCTGCTTGCCTCTCTTACTGGTTAAATATCCCCCTTCATCCCTACTCTTAGATGTAATGCAAGTTGAAATTACTTCAAATTTAAGGCAGCAACTAATTTTTTGACAGTAGTTTTCAAATGCAATAGCATGATTCAGCATATTAATCAGACATTAACAAAAGCATCATGCACATTCGCACTCAGCTGAAACTTCTCCTCCTCAACAGATGCCATAAAAGAGCAGATAGCAGACAGAGAAAGTAAGTGAATAAGATTTATGAGCAGCCACTATTCCAGCACTGACCTCTTGTGCCTGCTGCTTAACAATGGCATCCAGGTGCTAATTGCTATTCTCTCGTTCTCTTTTGGTGTTCATCTAATTACCACAAGCATGTAAATGATGAGAAGCGTCTGCGTGTGTGTGTGTGTGTGTGTGTGTGTGTGTGTGGTAACGCGCTGTGATGGATCGGTCTTAACTCGGCCAGCGTCTCTGTGCAGTCATGATTAGCTGTAAATGCATCATACATCACAGACTCAGCAGTGACTGGAGCAGATTAACAATCTCTACTGTACTACCGCAATGCTGAGACTACAGTAGAAGACCAACCTGATGACATTATCATAAACTTCTGTTTAACATCAGGATTTAACATATGATTGCAATGTAAAATAGTAACTTCATTAAAAATATTATTATTATTATTATTATTACTATTATTATTAAAAACGTTTTTCAGTTTAAAAAATAATAATCGTTATCAGGGCCAGATTAACCAATGGGCATTATGGGCACAGGCCATAGCGAGGGGGGTAAAATGCCAATTTTGGAGTGACTATTTAGGCGAATGGCAAATAGCGCACCTCGTTGGAATAAACTAGTTGAGTGATTCATGCACATCACCGTTGGATTGACAGAGACAACATAAGTAATGAGCGCAGCAAGTATCAGCGTGAGTGGTGTAGCTCGTAAAGCGCATGGCAACATTTTTTTACGTGATCGATTATGAACCCGGTTCGAATCCAGCATCTGATGAACGCGTTCTCCTTTTTTTCCCCCACTACATATCAGATTTTGCCTACTCTTCATTATGAGGAAGACAAGTAGGAATAATTAATAAGTGTGTCTATTATGGGGGACTCAGAGAACTGGATTGGAGAGGTGTTATATCCAAATCATATGCATTATAAGTTTGTAGAAGTTATACATTAAAAATACCATTAAATATACATTTTTAGTATCCATTAATTAAAATTCATTAATTTTCACTAGTTGTATTAGTAATTTTTTTTCAAAGTGTGCTTTAAAAATAAGTTAAATCTTTGTAGACTAGAAATATATACTGTATATTATTTATTTAAAAAATGCGGACAATACATTATAGATTCATTTTATTTAAAAATAAAAATTATATTAATCTTATTTTTTAATTCAACTATAGGGGTGCGGTCAGGTAGAGGGCCTACAAGACATTGTGCCCAGGGGCCTCTGAATCTTTAATCCGGGCCTGATCGTTATTAAAGGTGCAGTATGTAAGTTTGACACCCAGTGGTTGAACTAGGTATTGCACTCCTGGATCAAAACAAACGCAAGCACAGGTTGCCAGATTGAGGACAGGGGCGAGTGATTTAAACAGTGTTCTAAACAAAAAAAGCAACGGCACCCGATAGATAGAATGTTTTCCATATTAAACTGAGTTTTTTTCCTAACCAACACTTCAAATTGATATATTAGAATTTCTCACAGGTGAACAACAGAAAACAATGATCACCTCAGATAAACCTCATGTGCTTTATTCAGTGTTAAATGCTAACAATGCGAGTCTAAATGCCATTTTACATGACATTTATTGCCATATACTAAAAGCAGCAGAAGATAGTTCACCTCAGATCGTGAAAATAAAATAAACCGCTTGAAACTGAACTTTAGAACTAAACACATATCAATGATTCAGCATCTACACTTAATGTTAAAGAGGGTTAGCATGTATTAAATAGATTGTAAAAACCTCACTATTTCGTGAGTGAGTGTATATTCTGTGCTTCTGAATGGCTGTATTTAAAATTTATGTTGTGCTGAGTGTGGTGCAAACAGTCAAATTTCTTATCACTACAATGTAACCTGCACACCTAATGTTTACGCTCGCAATATTTATATCATTTGCTAATTAATAACCTCCTGTGGGACTGAATCCATCCTATTTCGGAGTCTGCTACTGTCCACCGGAGGTTGCATTTCGGTCACGGACGCATGCCTTCAGAGACTTTCTGAATGAATGAATGAATGAATGAATGAATGAATGAAATATGCGGTTTTCCGTCAAGGCAACCCTGGGCGCTGAAATATAATTGGCTAAACTGGCATTGGGTGGGTTAAATGACCAAAACAAAGACAGCCGTTCAGGCACGGAAAACACATTTTCAAAGCAGAATATCTGACTTTAGCGTTGTTTTTCAGATAAACAAGTATATTCACTTGGCATGTTTCTTAAATATCTGCAAACATATTATGGGATTTTTATGCTTAAGAGGAGTCAAAAACTTACATACAGCACCTTTATACATTCAGATTATAAAAACAACATATTTACAGTGTTTATAGTTGAAGTCTAAATGATTAGTCCTCCTGTGAAACTGTATATTTTTAAAAAATGTTTCCCTAAGTTTTTAATAAATTATTTTTAAATTTATTTATTTTTTTCATTATTTTTAAACATAATAGTTTTAACACCTAAAAACTATTTTTATTAACCAATTTCTTTAGTCTTTGCCATGATGACAGTACATAATATTTTTCTAGTTAAGACTTAACTAGGTTAAGTTACTGGATAACAGTGTTTGTTCTTTAGACGATCGAAAAAAAAATGTCATTCTTAAAATAATAATATTGACCTTAAAAATTGTTTACATTTTTTAAACTGCTTTTATTTCAGACAAACTAAAATAAGTAAAACTATTAGAAATAATTGTAACTGGAATATTAAAAACACTATGAACATTTCTTTGCTCCTTTAAAATATCATTTGGGAAATATTTGAAAAGGAATTACAATTTGACAGGAGGGCTAATCATTTTGCCTTCAACTGTAAATGAATAGATAGGTAATAATAATAATATTCATTCATTCATTTTCCTTTGGCTTAATCCCTTTATTCATTAAGGGTCGCCACAGTGGAATGAACCACTAACTTATCCAGCATTTGTTTTATGCAGCGGATGCCCTTCCAGCTGCAACCCCATACTGGGAAACACCCATACACACATTCACACTCATACACTACAGCCAATTTAGTTTATTCAATTCACCGTCTTTGGACTGTGGGGGAAACCGGTGCACCCGGAGAAAACCCACGCCAACACAGGGAGAAACTCCACACAGAAATGCCAACTGACCCAGTCAGGACTCGAACCAGCAACCTTCTTGCTGTGAGACGACAGTGCTAACCACTGAACCACCATGTCACCACAATAATAATAGTATTTACATAAAGTATATTCTGTAATAGGGTCAGGAGGATTATTTAAAACAAAGATGCATTAATTAATCAAAACTGACAGTTAAATTAATGTACAGTGTCACTTAAGACTCATTTCATTTTCTTATACAAAAAACATTGTGGTTTCCACAAAAAACATAATTATAATAATAATAAAAATATATTATAATAAAAAAATATGTTGAGCAGCAAAGCAGAAATTGAAAATTCAGCTTTATATCACTTTATATTGCATATTATATTCTGTATGAGATCAACATCCCATAATGCTATTCACATTTGCATTTAAATAAAACTACCAAGCCCAAATTTTGAAAGTGAAATGTTTGTTAACTTAAGTCACTGATATGCTAGGGTTAGGGTTTAATTAAAATGGTCCAAATTATTTTTATAATTAATCAATTTAAGAACAAAATATTTTAGGAGAACATTTATTTTGGCAAGTCGGTAGCACGATCGCCTCACAGCAAGAAGGTTGCCGGTTCGAGACTCGGCTAAGTCAGTTGACGTTTCTGTGTGGAGTTTGCATGTTCTCCCCCTGTTGGCATGGGTTTCTTCCAGGTGCTCCAGTTTCCCCCACACTCCAAAGACATGCACTATAGGTGAATTGAATAAACTAAATTGGCCGTAGTGTGTGTGTGTGTGTGTGTGTGTGTGTGTGTGTGTGTGTGTGTGAGAATGCAAGAGTGTATGGGTGTTTGCCAGTGTTGGGTTGTGGCTGGAAGGGCATCCGCTGCATAAAACATATGCTGGATAAGTTGGCGGTTCATTCCGCAGTGGCAACCCCTGATTAATAAAGGAACTAAGCCGATAAAGTGCATTTGGTGGAACTACAGTACAGATGCGCATCCAGAAACAGAAGTGTTTTTAACTGGTGATCTGAGTTCTGCTTAATCACAATGACAAAGGCAAAGCTAAGAGTGTGGGTGTTTTAGGGTCAGAAGTCATAGTTTTATTAATCCGGTTAGTCTGTGCTGGAGTTCTGAATACAGGCCACCAAACACACATAATCTCAGTCTTGTCTTAATGAAAGTTAAAACTCTTAGCAGGTCAAATTTAGTGCTGACTGAAGTTACACATCACATTTAATCCCTTACAAAACCCTTTACAAAATCTGTGGTCTTAAACACATTGAGTTACATGATCTCATCTCAATGAACTGATTCATAGGAGCACCTCTAAAGCAATAACATAAGGCCTCACTGCATTGACATAGGGTGAATTAAGGGTAAAATTACGTTCACTTTTTAAAATATTATATGCATTTTGTAATTTTAGCTGACAAAGCACAAAAGTGTAAATTTTAATATACTGTACTTATATTTAATATTTCCATGTTAAGTAACATTTTCAAAGTTAAAGTTAAATAACACTGTAAATGATAAACTAATGAATAATAATAAAAATAACCCATCATCGTTAGCAATGGGGGATTTTTTTTTTAAATGGAGAAATGCATTGCACTCACTGCATTGGATCTGGGTTAATCACATGATGTCTGCTGCCCTTGTATTGTATGTACGGTGACAGTACAAGAAAACTTCAGCTGTAGATTTGAGCCATGATGACCTATAATTTGCATGGCTCAGTTTGCCCCTGCTGGAAAACACAGGGACAACATTATTGTAAATAGTTCTAGATCAGACGCTCTTTGTAAAATAAAATAATCATTATCAATATAAAATGACATAAAAATAAATAAATAAATAAATAATAAATAAATAAATATATATATATATATATATATATATATATATATATATATATATATATATATATATATATATATATATATATAAAATAACAACAACATATCGTTATTAATATAAAATGACAAAATTAAATAAATAAAACAACAAGAACAACAACATTAACAGTAAAAATAATAGTAAATAAATAATTTAAAGTAAAAAAATTGTTCTGTCAAACGATTATCAGCAATTAATTTATATAATACTGTTTATATTTATGTATACATTCTCTGAACTGAGTTGTGGCTGGAAGGGCATCCGCTGCATAAAACATATGTCAGAATAGTTGGCGGTTCATTCTGCTGTGGCAACCCCTGATAAATAAGGGACTAAGCTGAAGAAAAATGAATGAATTGTATAAATACAATCACACATGCTGTACATAAATACAAAAATATACTAAATAAATTCTACTTATAGTCATGCAAAAATATACACAGTACGCATACAAAATAATTTGTAAATATGAACGTCTATTTTGAAAGCAATTAATCATTTGACAGTACTAATTAAAATTAAAATAAATAAATGAAGGAATACAAAATCTAAGTAATATTAAAAATATAAACATTAAATAAAATATATCTACAAAAATTGTGGCTGATTGTGTATAATGCAAATTTCTTCCAAATATATTTATATCAAACAAATCTCTAAATCTGATTTTGTTGAATCATCATTCATTCATTTTCTTTTCGGTTTAGTCCCTTTATTAATCTGGGGTCGCCACAGCAGAATGAACCGCCTTGAATCATCACATCTGACATTATTCTAAGAGAAAATCCACACAGAGAAGGCAGCATTTTTGTTCATACTTCTTTTTCAGTAGCTCAAATCATTCCTCAACAGCAATCAAGGGAAGAGCTGGATCAGAAATCACACCCAGGAGGACTTATTGTGTCTTAAATCCGGATCTTGGGGACTTTTCTTCTTACAGCACCTAATCTGAAGAAGAGCCTTTTTTTGTGTCTCCGACTGTGCCGACATGATGATGTGATTCAAAAGTGCATGTCTGATCAACTCGAATGACACAGCACAGAACAATACATATAGCTTGACTGAAAAACTACCAACAACTTTTTTTTTGGTCAATATTTTTAGCTGAAACTTGGTAAGATGGGCTTTTTCCCAGAATTCCTCAATGACTCTTCCCTCCACGATGGCCCTGGTTTGAAGGTGCCTCTTCCCCGGGCAGGATTCATCACGCTGTCCCTCCTCATGGCCGTGTTCTCCATCACATCTGTCGTGTTGAACGCTACAGTGATAGTCGTCACCCTGCGGCACAAACAGCTGCGGCAGCCGCTCAATTTTGCCCTGGTCAACCTCGCCGTGGCTGACCTGGGCACCACGCTAACAGGAAGCGTGCCATCTGTGGTGACCAATGCTGTGGGCTACTACATCACGGGACGGGTCGGCTGCGTTTTGGAGGGATTTTGTGTTGCATTTTTTGGTAAGTCTCATCCAGGTTAAACATGAAATAATTATTTAGACTGCACTGTGTACACGGAATTTACTGGATTTACTACATTTCTTTAAGGTAAGTAGTTGAAAACTTTTAAACAAATTAGGTTGAAGATTATTACATTTAATTTGTTTGTTTTAATTCAGCTCATATAAATTGTTTGCAACCACTTAACTTACATTTTTTTAGTAAATCCAATGAATCATTTTTTTTTTCAGTGTATAAACTGCACCCAGACTTGCAGACACTGGTGAAATAAATAAATAAATAAATAAATAAATAAATAAATAAATAAATAAATAGACTTCATGTCTAATATAATGTTATTATTTAAAGAGATAGTTCACCTAAAAATTAAAATGTACTCACTATTTACTCACTCTTAAGTGGTTTCAAACCTTTATGAGTTTCTTTCTTCTGTTGAACACAAAAGATTATATTTTGAATAAAGCTGAAAAGCCATTGACTTCCATAGCAGGAAAAACAGACACTATGGAAGTCAATGGTTACAGGTTTCCAGCTTTCTTCAAACTCAAATCAAACGTGGCGCCGCGAGAACTGTTCACCCGAAATCATGTCACGTGCACCGAAAGCGAACCTCCGCAAACACAGCAATGAGGACACATTCGCAGCGCTCACTGGGCCCAATAACAGAAAGCTGATTGGCTAATGCATGCTGGTCTCATTTGTAGTTGTAATACCGCAAATTAGGACTAGTGGAGTAAAGGACTACAACACCACGAAAACCAAGCAATCGCAACAAAAAAGAATTTAAATGAGCATTAGATGTAGCGTTACATGGACATCGGAAAAATAAGACCCGAGCTAAAATCTTTAAGACTTTTTAAGGCCTTAAATTTAGATTTTTAAATTTTTAGACTTTTTAAGACCCCGCAGAAACCCTGCATATTTTGAAAAACTTTTCAAGTGCAACTGCAATATTACTATATAATAATGAAGTATAAACAGTTGTAACTATAGCCTACAGTACAATACATGTTGACAACAGTACAATTTGCAATATAATTAAAGTACAACTGCATAAAAGTAGTAATATACTGAATCATCACACATATCTCACTATTATATTTTAACACATTTTATTCTTTTTAAAATAATTTTTATTCTGTTTTTAGTTCTTCTTTCTTTAATTCTTGTTTATGTAAAGGACTTTGAATAACCATTGTGTATTAAATAAATAAACTTGCCTTACTGTCATAGTAAACTCTGTCTGTGACGTGTTTGTGTGCGCACAGGTATCTCCGCGCTGTGCACCGTGGCTCTAATCGCAGTGGAGCGTCTGTTTGTGGTGTGCAGGCCTCTGGGCTCCATCACGTTTCAAAGCAGACACGCCGCGGGGGGGCTGTTGTCCTGCTGGCTCTGGTCTCTTATCTGGAATACTCCGCCTCTGCTGGGCTGGGGGAGCTACCAGCTGGAGGGAGCGGGCACGTCCTGCGGGCCACACTGGCAGAGTCGAGAACTCAGAGACGTGTCTTACATCATCTGCTACTTCTCCGTCTGCTTCGCGGTGCCATTCACCATCATCCTGGTGTCGTATTCATGGCTGCTGTACACGCTGAGACAAGTATGACATGTTTTGGGCTACTTTTGTTTTCTTATAGATGATGAAATTCAGCCAGGCAGTAAGGCTATGTTATAAGATAGTGTTTCTCAACCACGTTCCTGGAGGACCACTTACACCGCGTGTTTTGGATGTCTCCTTTGCCACACCCATTGCAGTCTTTCAGTCTCTTCTAATGAGCTGATGATCTGAATCAGGTGTGTTTGGTTAAGGAGACATATGCTGCGTCCCAATTCACATACTTATACGCCCTAAAAGTATACTTTTTTTGTGAAGGAAAAGTATATTCTTTTGAGTGAGTAACAGAAGGGAAGTTATGTTGCTTGGTTACAAGCCCTGTCAATCATCCACATTTCTTTCATATTTAATTTCCTACCTTATTGGAAAAGCAGCAGCAGGATAATCTCCCATTCGCGAGTCTTTCATGCAGAGAAATCCCCTCAGGTCTTTGGATAAGCATTCAGACGTTAATGTCCAAACATATCTTGATATAAGTTCACATTGTTGTTGCAGATGAAATATAACACGATTTAAATATTTTCCAGTGGGCTAGATATTAATTAACAGTCATACAAACATCTTTACCGAAGCCTCTCTACTTGATGGTTGGTCTCGCGCGTCCGCCATGTTTGTAGTTTATTTACACTTTTCACCCGCGTTTGTAGTTCTAATGAAATTCAAGTCCAACGCGCAATGTATTGTGGGCAATATCAGCGGTTAGAGTATTTTTACTGGAAATGGGAAACAATCCGGGAACTTTTGGCTCTTTTCAACATACTTCGATTTGGGATATATGTTCAAATACTATATACGGATTGGAACGCAGCTATAGCTTTTTTTGTTGAATATCAGTTTGGATGTTGGATGAATAAATTTTACTTTCAGGAAAATGTCTAATGTCAACATCAGAATAGTGTTGAATATGAAAACATGACATTGGCATTGATATCATTTTGCCTGCTGCAGCAATGGTACGGCAACAAAGTTCCTTGATTATTACGCCAGAATGGGAGTACATTCATTCATTCATTTACTTTTCGGCTTAGTCCCTTTATTAATCAGGGGTCACGGCAGCGGAATGAACCGCCAACTTATCCATGTTTTTTACGCAGCGGATGCCCTTCCAGCCGCAACCCAACACTGGGAAAAATGAGAGTACAGCTTCTAGCCATATCAGGCTAGCAAATAGCAACTTTTCATTTTCAGTTGGTTTTAGTACATGATGTAACTACAGAAGAGCCAAGCTTTAAATAGGAAAGTTATTGAAACTTTTTGGTCATTTGTGAGTGAGATGCTAATGGTCTAATCCGATTCAATTATCTATGCTAAGCTAAGCTAAAAGTGCTCCCTCCAGACACGGAGATTGACTGAATGAATTAATTCATTCATTTTCTTTTCGGCTTAGTCCCTTGATTAATCTGGGGACACCACAGCGGAATGAACCGCCAACTTAGAAAAAAAATCCTTATAGTTATTAGCCCCGTATAAGTCTGAAATTGCATTAATAATGGTCTTAAAAAGGTCTTCATTCATTTATTCATTTTCTTTTCAGCTTAGTCTCTTTATTAATCAATCACCACAGTGGAATGAACCGCCAACTTATCCAGCATATGTTTTAAGCAGCGAATGCCCTTCCAGCTGCAACCTATCACTGGGAAACACCCATACACTTTTGCATTTACACACACACTACAGCCAATTTAGTTTATTTAATTCACCTATAGCGCATGTCTTTGGACTGTGGGGGAAAGTGGAGCACCCGGAGGAAACCCACACCAACACTAGAAGAACATGCAAACTCCACACAGAAACGCCAACTGACCCAGCCGGGGCTTGAATCAGCGACCTTCTTGCTTTGAGGCGATCATGCTACCCACTGCGCCACCGTGTGGCCCCCTGAATGAATTAAAAAACAGGAAAACTAAACTGTTTAACTGTAGCATAGTTGTCAAATGTACCTTTTTTTAAGTGAATTGTTCCTTTAAGTGTGTTAGAAATCAAGTACGTCTGTGCTTATACTCCAGTGTAAACGGAAATATGACAAAAAAATAGAGGATCCACAAACCAAAATGTGCTCAAAAGTGCACATAATCTTATTGCAGAGGCCACCAAAAATGAACAAAGAAATGTGCCAGATTCAAACCTGAAGGGTGTTGGCACTTATTTTGCACTCTTCTTTTTATGGTGGCCTCTGTGGAATAAGATTATGTGAGCTTTTGGCCACATTTCTTTATATGCGAGTCTTTTCAGTGCATCTGTTTTGAATCTATGCATCCGTACTGCACTGTCAAAAATGCAGGGTTTCTGTCAGCGCCAATAGCCTAGTGGTATTGTGCGCCGACATATAGCACAAATGTGCTCACGGCGACCCGAGTTCGATTCCCGGCTCAAGGTCCTTTGCCGATCCTTCCCCTCTCTCTGCTCCCAATACTTTCCTGTCTGAAACCTCTACTGTCCTATCATAACAAAGGTGAAAACCCCTAAAAAATAATTATAAAAATAAAATAAAATTAAAAAAATGCAGGGCACAATTTCTTCCCAACACAAATCAATTGAGTTAACTTGACACATTTAAGTGGATTGAACATAAAACAATTAAGTTGTCCCTCAAAATATCTCAAGAATTATGTTGTTTCAGCTCATTTTAAATTAGCAGTTTAAACAAGCAGTGTATTAGTTTTACTCAGTGCTTACTTTGTGTAATGGCCAACACTTGTTGTTTGAAAGATCTGCCGTTTATTTCCTCTGACAGGTGGCTAAGGTTGGTGGTGGAGCGGCAGCGCGGGCAGAGGCTCGGGTGGCGTGGATGGTGGCGATGATGGTGTTGGCGTTTCTGGTGAGCTGGTTGCCTTACGCTGCTCTCGCTCTAACCGTCGTCTTCAAACCTGAGGTCCAGCTGGCCGTGCTGGTCAAGGTTTTACCCATATACATGGCCAAGAGCAGCACTATATACAACCCCCTGATCTACATATACATGAACAAACAGGTGAGCGGAACAAGCAGATCATGTGCACCTGCAGGCCAGCCAGGTGAAAGAGGTGGTTCTTTTTTCTTTAAAAAGTGGACCTTTTTGCAGTTATACACCTCATTTTCTATTTAATCATGATATATAAATACTGCATTTTAGTGACATTTTAATGATTTCTTTTAGCTGAATTAGTTTGTCGGGTGGTCATCATAACCACACTTTTGGATACTATAAAATTTTTCTAAAGATTTATAATGAAGAAATGTGAAATAATATATATATATTTTAAATACACATTTATTACATCATATATCATTAGAAAAAAATAGGAATCTGTTAAAGTTTTAAATTAAAAACTGTAGCCTATTGTCATTTATTAGGCAAATAACAAACTGGCCAGCACATTCAACTTTCCACAGTGAGAATTTGGCCATTTGAATAAAAAAATTTTTTTAAACATAATAATAATATTATTAATAATAATAATGTAGAGCTTCACATTTTTTCTAGCCTCTCTTGTAAAAAAAAAAAGTACATTTGAAAATTCATGGATAACAACAGCCAAATTAGTATTCAAATCAATTTCAATATGGTCTGCTTTTGGTGCTTCACACCTTTTCATCGGTCATTTTTTGCTTCAAGAATAAGCTCCAAGATTTAGAATAAAAGTTACCTGTAAAATGTTTTCTCTGTTTAAAAACAATGCGGCAGTGAAAGATGACTTCACTTATGTCAGATTGTAAAATGAAATTATTTGTTAGCCTTGGCCAAAACTGATTAGCTGAAGTCATATTGAAGCGACAGCCAAATGAGGATTCCACTTGGTCTTAAAGCCTTTTTCGATGGTTTATTCTCACTATTTATGATGCCATAACAGTCAAAATAGGACAAATAAGCTCATGTATGGGACAAATTTTGGACCTTTGTCAGTGAGGGGTGGGTCTTCTGAAGACCCCCTGGCTACGGGCCTGACCTGGGGTGCGTTTCCCAAAACCATCGTTAGCCAACTAAGGTTGCAAGTTGTGACATAACAAACATAGTTCGTTGATTTGCCGTTTCCCAAATTCATCGTTCCAACGAACATTCGCAAACTGCGTCTTGAGTGCAAACTTGAGCACTTGCAACTACACGTCTGGAGCTGTAGTTAGAAACATAGTTCCTGGCTATGTTCTATTCCCACTTATCCCCCTATGCCCTATTCATTTAGAACATTCTAACATTTAAACTTGGAATGATTAAATAAAAGAGCATTAAGGTCATCTCTCTTAGGTGTAATTTGCTTTCAAAGTATTTTTACAGTTCAGTTTTGGCAATCTTTATGTTTACAAGTGTGCTCCCTTTGCAGTGCACTTTGAAAACATTGATATCACATTGAACACAGCCTTATGGCGAAAACTATAGGTGACCTATTTAAAATCGGAATTTATTTTACGTCTCCAAAGCTTGTGAAAACAAATAACACAGCATACGGTAATGCTTTTAATTTATAGTAGGTTGTTTATTAAGTATCTGTACTGTATATGACATGGCCCTGCTGGTTAAAACATTTCTGCAGTGGTTTGCGCGTGTCAAATTGTAAAAGTAGACTTTAAAAAAAAAAAAGAAAAATAAATAAACAATATCCTACTTAATAATAATAATAACAATAATAATAATATTATTAATAATAATAACAACAACAACAACAACAATAATAATAATAATAATAATCATCATCATCATTATCATTAGTATTAATAATATTATTATTAAAGTAGGATTTTTTTTCATTTCTTAATAAATAATAAATATAAATTTTATTTCGTAATAAATCGCCTCATTATTTATATGATTTATATATGATATTAGAATACATGTTATCTTTTGTAAGCAATTTTATGTTTTAGAATAGAATATGTAATGTTCTCAATAAGGAAGTACAGGCCCTGTATCTGCCGTTTACATATATTTCAATTAATATGGAAAGCGAGTGCATGTTTTTACCAAAACTAATATTGGATTTTTTTTAAATACGTGTGCGTGTAAAACAATATAATTTGCACAAAGAAATTATGGGGTTCTTCTCTAAAGAAGGAGTTACTCCACACCGTTTAGAGCATCATTATGGGCGTTTTATGCTATAACTAATGTGGTTCAAACAATGGATCTGCGACAGAGAAACTACGGGTTTTGGGAAACACTCGTCACTACATCGTTCTTTTCCCAAACGATGCATCATACTATGATAGTTCAGCCGCGAGTTACGTTGTTGTTTGGGAAACGCACCCCTGTATGGCTCATATTGACTTTATTCTTCACGTACGAGCAGGCACAGCCATTGGAATCTTTTTGGCTCGAGACTTCCAGTCTCATTCACTTCCACTGATTTTTAGATGTTAAAAACAGCTCTTTATGCTGCTTGATGATATTTTCTTATTATATTATTTTTTATGTATAGTCATGAACACACTTGTTTGCAGAGCAAGACCGTTTTCTGCCGTTTATTAATTCTAGTCATTTCTCCCATAGGAAATGAGCGCACTTTCGCATTGTGGAATAAGGCAATAATGCAGTAACAAAAAGATTCACAGTACTGATACACAGTTACAACTAAAAGTCTTACATTTAAAATTTAGGGTCTCTTAGAAACTATTGCATACTCAGAAAAAACAAAACATCCTCTAGAAAAAAGCATGGTTCCCCCTAGAAACTTAAGGCTTTTCTATTTAACCAGCCTGATCTCACAAGAGAACATAAGTATTTTATGTTTTGTCAGTTTAGTGGCTAATCCATACGAATTTGTACAAGTTCAATCATATGAAAACGTATGATTTTTAAAATGGAGGCGTGGCACCCAACCCCGCCCCTAAACCCAACCGTCATTGGGAGATGAGCAAATTGTACTAAATTGTATGAATGAGATCATACGAATTAGCCACTAAGTCAAAAAGTTACGAATTGCTGTGAGGTTGCGTTGATTTAACTGTTGCTTTGTTTGCGTTCTCCTAAGAAGCATTGCATTATGTTGCAAAAATATAGTGCTTAACTGACAAACCTTTTTCCCTCAAAACTATTGCAATCCTAAAAATAGCTTTACTATATTGAATTTTTTTATATTGAATTTTCACATTCAATATAAAATTTGCTTTATGTTGCAAAATGATTTCATTCCCCTCGGAAACTTTAGGCCAAATTTACACTACGATCCATTCAGAAGAGATGTTCCTATGCCTGAGGTGACTGCTTTTAAGGAATTAGGGCCTAGGGATGAGTGTTTTTAAATGAAACACAGTGTGCAACATCATTCTGAGTGGCCCATTTTGAGCTCTTCTGTTTGGAACTACACTTCAATATGGCGGCTATGATTGTTTTCATTTGAAAGTGCCCTTCGGAGGGCGAGATGTCCCATTTTGAACGCTGCGTTACTAAACAGGTCAAGATTGCAAGCCAATAAAGCACTGATAATAATAATGTGCATGCAGTTTATTAGTAAAACGTTGGGTAAGGCATTTTGGTAATTGAATAATGCCACAAAATCCATAAACATCTCAAATATAATCAGCTTGATTCATTTACCTGTAAAATGATTACAATAAATTTGTCTAGAAGAAAAATGCGTACTAATGCATTAAGTATGTTAAAAGTTTAGACACAATGTTTGTGCCTTTTTTATTTTTAATTTCTAACTGCGCCTTAAATAATTCTGGCAATTTTTAACAGTAGATGAGTGTTCTGATACAAGCGGATCCCAAATCATACAAATCTAACTCTCTTTTTTTTTTCTTTTCTTGTCATCATGTCTTTGGGTTCTTAAAATGCCAGTATAGATAATGTTAATGGTGGCTGTTTGGAATTAATGGATGTCTGTTCTAGTTCCAGAGGTATGCAATACCCTTTCTGATGTGTGGAAAGGACCCTTGGCCTTCAGAGGAGGACGTATCTGAAGTTCAGACTGTCGTTTCTCCATCAAACAACAAAATCAGCCCAGACTGAGCCTTCACTACAGACTGTAGAGTTTGATGAAGCGCTTCACTGCTTGAAGTGAGATGATTGGATGAATGTGGCATTTCCTATAAATGTTGGGTAGGTCATATTGAATGTAGCCTTTCATTCACATCACAGCTGTGCTATGCTAATATTCAAAATTAGCTGCTATTGAAATGTTTAAGAAGCATCAAATCAGCATATCGGAATGATTTCTGAAGGATCCTGTGAAACTCAGATTTGAATAGAAAGAATAAATGACATTTTAAAATATATTCAAGCCAATACAGTTGTTGTCAGTTGCAATAATATTTTACAATATTGCTGTTTAATCAAGTAAACGCAGCTCTGATGAGCATAAGAGACTCTTTCATAAACATTGAAACATCTTACCAACCTAATTTAAATATACGGTATTAATGCTAATCAGTCAAGAACGCTTATCTAGATCCCAGAGCTCCAAATGAATCTCGCACTGCAATCAGATTAAATATTTCATATTTGACCTTCCAATTAAAGCCAGCTTGACCCACAGATCTATAGAGAAACCCGCCTTCAAGTAACCGCACGCTGTTCTCGCACAAATAAACGACACAGAGGTTTATGTATTCATTAAGTTTATTCTGTATTAATCGTTAGAAAATAAAATTTCAATATTGATTAAAATCAAGTCCAGGCCAAAATAAAATAGGAAAATTACAAAAAAAATGTATCAATACAAAACCTAGAGGGATATTAGAAGTCATCTGCTACGAAGAGAAAACCCTTTTTCTTTTTCCTCATGGAATAAAAACCATAACAGAGCAAAGATAAAGACTTTCAAATGGAGAACATCACCACGCATCTTTCCGTTACGTCTGTACATATGTTACACTAGAATCCTATGTTTCCTTACAGCGTTAATAAGAAAAAAAGTACATAATAATAATAGTAGTAGCAACAACTCTAGATGAAAATGTGATAATCAACAGATGTGGCTCTGAAAACTTGTATAATACTTTTTTTTTCTCTCCCTCATTTTGTCAAGTTAACAACAATAAAGAGGAGTGCACCTTTATCCCCTCTCTCGTCTGTTTGTCCCAGCACTGAAAGGTGAAATGTAAATGACAAATATAGATTCCACTAAACCGTACGCACAGTCACAGAAAAAAAGTACAAAATTCGCCCACCTTGATACACAAAATATGAATAGAAAACAGGGAAAACAAATTGCACGTTACAGTAATCTTTGCAAAAGACGAACAGCAATGTGCTAATAGTAAAATCCCATTGGTATATTAAGAAACCTAATTTTTTTCTTTCTTTTCAGCAGTCCCTGACACGAGGTAAAAGTTAAATCTTTAGTTTAACAAGATCTTTTTTTTATTTATTTATTCGTTTATTAAAAATAATGCATATTTTGTTGTCCATACCAGTAATTGCTACGAATAGTACAATGTGCCAAGAATGTGCATTGGTCCGTTTACAAGATACAGTATAATCGACATGAAGACCGGAACACAACAATTCATATATATTTTTTTTCTTTTCGTTTTTTTTTCCATTTCAGAGAGCCCTTTCTGATGTGCACACGCAGTGACAGTATTCGGTTGACTGAAAAGCACAGTACTTTTCCAAAACACACACGATCAATAACACTCGACGAAACCCCACACGTTTCCCTTTATTTCAGCTGGACTGAAGCTTTACACTTCAAGGCAGTGGCCTTTGCAGTCGAACTTAAATTCTTTTTTTGCCATAATGTTCAGCATTAATTTGCCTGTTGGAAGTGACAAAAGGTCAATTGAATTGATGTAATCCCATGTCGAGGCCCGAGAACAGAGATTTACAACACCTTAAAGGCAAAAGAACAGACGCTTCAAATGCTGATATGTTTCCCCTGCACTAAAAGAGGTATTTTCCAGAAGCCAGAGCTGAAGTGACAGATGAAAGAGTAAAACGAAAGAGGGGGAAGGGGGTCAGTATTGCTTAGCCCGTTTCTTGCCCCGCTTAAAGGGATAGCGCACCCAAAACTGACAATTCTGTCATTATTTACTCACACATGACATGCGACTTCCAGAATGGTCACTATACTTGCATGATATCAATGCATTTGACATGCTTCTAGGGTATGCTTTTTATATGTTATTCCCTTAAAATAAAAGCTACATGCTGCGTCCCAAATGACACACTATACACTATGTACTTATGCCATAGGTCTCAAACTCGATCCCTCGAGGGCCGCAGCTCTGCACAGTTTTGCTGCAACTATAATCAAACACAGCTGATCCAACTAATCAAGGTGTTCAAGACTACTAGAGACTATTAAGTAGGTGTGAGTTGGAGGTGGTTGGAGGTAAACTATGCAGAGCTGCGGCCCTCCAAGAATTGAGTTTGAGACCACTGACTTATGCACTTACACACTCAACAGCTTAGTATATGTATGTAGTGTTGTCCCAAATAACACTGACGTTTTTTTACTAAGCGTAAATTCAAACCGTTTCTCTGATGCCGTTTGCCAAATTAGCGAAATAAATGACCAAAGTACTTAATAATACCAGCCATGAGTATAACCGCAATCACCATCGGGAGGCGCTATAATCACTGTTGTAGGAGAATTTTGCTTTCACAATCCAAAATAACTAAATTAATCCAACATGTGTGCCCGAATGTTCCGCCCCTTCCGCTACGTGAGCAAAGCAGCAGCCGTTGAGTGCATGAAGTGTCCATCAGTCCACACTTTATTTTAACAGTTGAATAAGTGCATCTTCCGGGTAATTAAAGTGCACTCCTTCTTTTTAGAGTTTTCAGTGTGAATGCACTACTTACACTATTTATACAACAAAATAGCGTAGAATAGTGCATAAGTATGTGATTTGGGATGCACCTATAATCTTGTTCTTGAGCTAGAGCCTTATATTATTGTTGTCATAATTCTAGTAAAAAAACTATATTCAATAACATTTTTGATATGACATGGAAATATTGCCAACACATTAACTGTTTATGTGAGATTTTCTTTTGTATATTTAAAGTTGAATGCAAGCCAATCTAAAAATGCAATCTCAGATAAGTATACTAGAGTAGAGATATAAGGACTCACTGAACTTGAACTGATGCAATTCATGATTTTGGTTCCACTTTTTTTTTTTTTTTACAAAATGAGATTGAATGCAGTATGCCGTAAATCAGGGGTTCTTAACCTTTTTCACTTCGAGGCCCACCTCCTTCTCTGAAAAATTCTTGAAGGCCCAAACTGATTGTCTAGAGAAAATATTGCTTATTTTAAAGCTTTATTTATTATCAAAACATTTCTTTTGCCTTCTATTATTCTCTTATTTTTCTACATCATTTTATTAAAAAAACAGAATATATATATATATAAATATATAATGATATATATACACTTTTTTTTTTAACGCACAGACAGGTTCAAAGCTCCTGATTTCTTTATTTCAGTTATTCTTTACAACTGCAGAGTATTTGGGCCTTTTCTTCAATAAATGAAGCTGACAGGACAACAGGAGATGGCAAAAAAACCTGCTGCTGCTTTGAATTAGACTGACTACTATTAATTTATTGATCTACTATTCATATCCATTAAAAATAAATGTAAAATACATTAAAACACTTTAAATCTGTTGAAACACATCGATCTGAAGGCGGTTGGGTATGTAGCTGGACATTATTGGAGTTCGCTGACAGGAACAGTGAACAGCTGTTCACTGAAACACCACAGAGTCTCGCTGGATCCTACATCGTTGCGCGTCCGTTATAAAACACTTGCAGGACGTCCATTTGGACAACTATGCGGATATTTTAAAGTGTTCACACAAGGAGGGCACACATAGTTTGTGAATCAACGGACTTGTGCGACTCTGATACAGTACAGATACTGGTTATTATAACTCTAATCATCGTTACCTTTACATTTGCATGACGGTTTGATAAATACAACTGAAGACGTAGTCCTAGTTGACGCGCGGCGGTCTGAATTAGCTTATTCAATCACAGAAAACAGGAAATGCCATCACTTTGATCATTTTATTTTGACATATTTAATAATGAAATCAAATAATTATAGTAATATTTAAGTTAATTTTAAGCTATCTCGCGGCCCACCTGCAGGATTGCTAAGGCCCACTAGTGGGCCGCGGCCCACCGGTTGAGAATCTCTGCCGTAAATGAAAAGGTGTCCATTTATTAGGTTATTGCTGCACGTTTCTTTGTAAAATTTAAATATATAACTAAATTAAATTGCAGAATATATAAGAACGAATATATTATTCATTCATTTTCCTTTCGGCTTAGTCTCTATTTCAGAAGTCGCCACAACGGAATGAAGCGGAATTTAGTTTAATCAATTCACCTATAGCGCATGTGTTTGGACTGTGGGGAAAACCGAAGCACCTTCCAAGTGGTCCAGCAGGGACTCGAATGTTAAATGCACAATGTTGTGGGATTACTATACAGGAGTTATTATTATGGATTATAGACAGCGAAATTTAGCGTTTTTTATTTTAGCATTTTTTTAACCGTGACGGTAAAACACGAACGGCGTTATGAATATATCAAAACATATGCTTGTTTGTTGTAAAAATTCCTAATAATGACAAAAAAAATACTAATTTGTGCATCTCCTGACTTCCATGTTCAGCCATGCTGCCGTTGTAGATGGTGTATTCTGGGAAATTTTCTTACCACTTAATTTCGAGTGTGGTCTTGAAAATCTCCTTTTCAAGTGCTATCTAGCTCTTCCCCTTAGCCTTATGCCTTCAAACTAAGAGAATTGGGGTAAGGGGACAGGCTAAGGGGTGGAATTGGGATTGGGCCTTAGAGGCAAGATGAACTAAAAATACCACGTAAATGTTTCTAAAGACAATCAGTTCTCTTCAGAGATTCATTCATTTTTTAACTCCTACTCCAATTGTATCAAGATTTGTTATAACCAACACATATTTGAATTGATTTTTTACAGTTCATGGTTCATCGTTACATCCCTATGCTAGAGCAAAATTACAAATGAGAACCTTAAATTTAAAGATCTAACAGCAGCAGGTACTATTTAGTCAGTTTAAGAGCTAATGCACGGACCTAACATAATGATACACATTTTTACCCTCAACTGTTTATGTTTACATAATCAACTGTGTTTAAGTACATATTTTGACTTTGTTCAATATATATTCATCTGTTAAAGCACAAGAACCTAAGCATGTTTCTATTTGCGCACAAACAATAGCACACAACAGTTCAATTCCAGACTCTTGAGCTCTATTGACACTGAGAGCAAATAAAGACAGAATTTTCATTTTTGCCTGAACCCTTCCTTTATGGCTGCACGATGTGAACATACACCTCAAGTGACCCGGAAACTCCCCAATCATCAACATCATTATGAAAGTAAAGGAAGATTTCAGTATTCAAACACCTAAAGAGCAGAAATGATGGACTGATCCGAAACCTTTGCACTATTTCCAGATCAGCAATTCATAGATCAGCCAGTGGCAGCAGGCTTTTCCAAGTGGCAGCATGTTCCTGGTGAGGGTCGTACAGTTTAATTGCAGACTAATTATAAGCAGCAGCATCATCATCGTTAATGCACAAAGCATTTACCATTGCACCGTCCTGTGCATCCCCCCGGCACAAAATATGCAACGAAAACACACGCTGAAAATGGGAAGTCCTACGACAGACTCGTTCAATACACACAAACAAGAGCACAATTAAGACACGATTCTGTAAGCCCTACTAAAGTCAGCGTTCATGACCCATACCGCATGCCGTAGATTTCGAAGGGAACACTACGCCAGTAATGAAACAGACACTGAGAAAGAACATCTTGCATATCTTGTGCGGGTGTGTCACAGACATAACCTCATAGAAAATTGGCTTTTTTTGTTCTATACTTTTCACAAACGAGTAAGAATGCATATGAGCAAAGAATAAAGGCAAAGAATTTAATAAAGTACAGTACCTATTAAAATAACACCGAATTTCGTAGTCTTTTACGTAATGCAGTTAACATCAATTAAGATTAATATTGCTGACTTTTTTGTTTTTGTACAGTACATAATTACAAAATATAGAACGTCTCTTTACAAAGTTGTCTTTTGCTCTATATATATTACAAGTCATTTACAGCATATTATGAAATATCAAACAGGCTATCCTAAATTAAAAAAATAACCTGTCTGCTAGTGCATTCAACGCAAAATGCTGAACTCCTCGTGAAAATCCTGCATGATATCCTTATTGTAAACCAGTGTTAGTGTAGACTTAGCTTTTGTTCTCTAAAATATGCACTTGACCTAAAACCTTACTAAAAAAGAATCGTACGGGCCGAAACTAAAGCCTTTGTGGAGGGATATGCCATACTTAGCTTGCATTGAGCTTGCAACGTGCTTGATATGCAAAACCCTTAATAAAGTGACTGAGGTAATGACATATTCGTTCTGATTGTCATCACCTTGGAAACAGCCTAACTGCCCCCCCTGGTTACCTCGGCTTGCTGCTCATTGGTCCGTTTCCTGGAGTGACAGTACAAGCAGCCAATGAAAGTTCGGGCGGTCCTCCCCCGGCGGCGGCGGCGATGCGTCCGTTCCTGTGGTGCCTTTCTGCTCTGCTGTAAAGGCACTTCTTTAGGTAGTAAGCCAATAAATAAACTTTATATTTGTTTGTTTTGCTAAATCAGTTTTTAGCAAACCAGGTGCTATAAAGTGGTAATGCATATCATTTCATCTGCCAGGTCCTCCTCGTAGCGAGGTCTTGGCTCGGGTTCGGGCTCCTCGTCGCTGTAGCTCGCCGAGACGTCCTGCAGCTCGTAGTCTCTGTGGGCCAGTATGGGAAACACATTGACGCCGTTGACTACTGGTGTGATGCCGCCGTTCAGAAGATGGCTGGCGGCGCTTTCCATTTCGTCTATAGTCATCTCGCATGCGTCGGCGATTTCATGCTTTGTGGCGGCCACAAATTTTGGATCCTTGGCGTATCGACCCAGTCCTTCTGATATCAAGACCTGCTTAGAGGAGAGAAAAAATATGTGTATTGTTGCAAATTTTAGTTTAATCAAATGAACTTTTCTACCCAGCAGGCACACAACATCATAAGATGTTAATATTTGGTTAGATTTAGGTCATGACATCAGGTGATCAAAATTCAATGTCTAGTCAGCGTCTAAGGATAAACTTTTTTAGACGGCCAATAACGACGTCAAATTATGTTGATATTTAGTTGACTTTGGATTTTGGTCTATTTCCAACAAAACCTAATGTCTGATACATGTCATAGTGGTTATGTCCACACAACGTCTAGGTGTAACATGATTAGACGTTGATATTTGGTTGATTTTAGGTTGAGTTTAGGTTGGACATTGACATCAACCTGACGTTAGGTTCTGATGTCAACCCGATCATGTTGATGTCCTGTGCCTGCAGGGTAGTCATCTCAACTTACATCAATAAACTGACCAAAAATATTAAAATTATTAAAAAAGTAAAGCAACATAAAAACACTTGTCTTGACTTTTTATCATTACATTTTTACAGTGTATCTTCTGTCTTCACTGACACATTAAGTGTCACTGTACATTTTGTCCTGAAACTAGAAACATCCATTTGCTTCTGGCTTAGTAACCATAAAATTGCAAGGGGTTCAGATTCTTTACATTTTTTTGTTTTTGCTGATTGAAACTTTTCCAGTGAATTTTCTGCAAGTTTCATCAAGTCAAATATAAAACTTTTTTTAACCCTCTGAGGACCCTGGTCACACTACCGTGACCAACATCTGTTTTTTTCTTATCAGTGCCAAAGACACTAAGAATACTCTGTTGATTTTGGTCGTACAAATAAGTACTGACCCAAAACAGACTTTACAAAATGTAAATCATTGTAATGTTTTTATTGAATGAGAAAACAGAAAAATTTTCACATAATTGTGAAGTAAATATTCTAGCCTACAAGACTGGTTACTCAAAAGTCTTGTTTAGGCCCATTCAGTGTGTTTTTTTAGACCTTATTTCAGCAGCTTCATGGGCATGGCTCAAGGCAAACATGCCTAGTGTGAGAACACTTCCTTTTTCTTTCGGCTTAGTCTCTGATTTATCAGAAGTCGCCACAGCGGAATGAACTGCCAACTATTCCAGCATATGTTTTACGCAGTGGATTCCCTTCCAGCCGCAACACAGTACTGGGAAACACCCATACACTCTCACACACACTCATACACTATGGCCAATTTTGTTTACCCCAATTCACCTATAGCGCATGTCTTTGGACTGTGGGAGAAACTGGAGCACCCGGAGGAAACCCACACCAACATAGGGAGAACATGCAAACTCCACACAGAAACGCCAACTGGTCTCAAACCAGCGACCTTCTTGGTGTGAGGCAACAGTGCTAACCACTAAACCACCGTACTGCCCTGTCAATTATATGTAAATAAATAAATAACCAATAAAATGATTACACTGCATACATAAATGCATAAACATTGAAAAGTATTCATTCATAATTCTCCAACGTAAAAGTTTTTACAGTTTGGAGTGATGAAGTGAAACAGGAGGCCTCTCACTCACCGCCTCCACCAGGCTGGTAGCGCTGCCTCTCTTCTGCAGGTACTGGTTCCTGTACTCGGGTGGGACCTGCAGGTGAACAGGTGAGAAGTTCCTCTGCTGGTACTCGGGGTCGTCTGTGTACCACGAGCTCTTCCTGATGGATGAATGGCTGCTGCTGGCGCTGTCTCTCAGAGGACGGTCCACGCGGATGAGCGGTGTGTAGTACGGCGTCCGGTCTTTACTTGCAGGAGTTGGAGGAGGTGAAGCCCATGATCTGGTAGATCGAGTTGGTGAAAGCCTGTGAGCTCTGCTAGAGTCCAGACCCGCCACTGCCATCACCTGAAAACAAAACACACATTGGTCAATATGAATGAACTGTTTTACTTAGAAAATGTACAAACATAACACCATGGTAATACTACAGGAACACACACATTTTGCATCTTCAAGATAAACTTTTCTACAATGTATTGTTTTATACAAAAACATTACTGAAACAGTTCTGAATAATAAAACAAATTATATCAAGTTGGCTCTAAAAATAATGTGTATTTAAAGACATTTTGTCTTGAAAATATTAAAGACTCCTACTACACCTATTTGTGGCTGTCTTTTCCTACTGAATCGGCTTCAATTAGCATGAAACAAGCCTTTCTTACTTTATCCTAGTTAAATAAAGATTTGCATGAAACATACATTTTCTGTATTGTTTATAATTTCAGTTATTAAAGTGGTGGTCTACTAGGAGATCATATTTTAAACTTTAGTTGATTTGTAATGTAGCTGTGTGAACATAAACAACATCTTTGAATTTAATACGCTCAAAGTTTAATGCAAAGGGAGACATTGGCTGTTACAGAGTTAGCTTAGCAAAGCCTACAGCAAACGAACTTTGGGGACTACAAAAAACACATCCGGGCTAGTGAGATCACAAGGGTTTCCTCTTACACGCATTTACCAGGCGCAGAAAAGGGGCATGGCCAGAGGCAATGTAATGTTTTAGCAGAGAAAGCTAAAATGCCGTCCAAAAGCTGCTATTTCCACAGAGCTTGTTCTGTTTCTGTATTTGGGCTTCCAAAGGACACGACACAAAGAGAGAAGTGCTTACAGGTTAATTTTAATTATGTTACAGAGAATTATAAATATATATATAGCATTTGACAAAGGACAGCTTCCAGAATCTCTTCCAGTTCAGTGCTGGATTTGGCTAAAAACTCCTCAAATGAGCAGCTCCAACAAGCAGAATCTGTGGATCGTGAGCCGCAACCTGCAAGTATTATTCTTTGTTAAAATTAATCTATGACATGCACAGTGTCTAGCGTTAACGATATATTGTAGCAAGGATGTAAACAACGAGAAATGCTGTTTGGCACCGCTAACAATTTAGCTACAAATTAATATTCATCAGTCAAACAGCCGTAAACACCCACAATCTTTAGCAGCGCTGCAGCAGACTCTTTCTGTGCATTCTACATCTCAGATAATGAACTCACAAAATACATGTAAATGTTTTATATTACTTACACATGCTTATAACCTGAATATATGTGAAAGACATGTAGCGTGTTGAGTTAAGAAAAAAAAAAAATACAGGATAGCTCGCTTAACTCGTGTTGCAGCAGAAAAACCAATCAAAGCTCACACGGGTCACATTCCACGTCTTGTGCTTTATTCTCCTGTCAACAGCATCACTATTTTACAGAAAAATAACTTAATTCGAGCATCAGAGAAAAAGAGAACCACACGCGTGCATGATCGTGCAGTCTACAGACTGTTTACACACATACAAAAAAAATGGAGATTCTCTTAAAGGAGCCACACCCTATTTTCACTCGTTATAGACACTTGTCAGATTTTATTTGAGAGCAGGCATGAGGTTCATCCTTTTCATTTTCTGTCTGATTAAGGCTCAAACAGATGCTGCTAACAGCTACTCTGACTGACACTATTTACACAGCAGGATCAAAGCGCGTGCTTGTGGAGGCGTGATGATTTACTGGTGACGTGGAGCTGATCCGCGAATCACAGCACATTTTGTTAGCTGACCAATCAGTGTCTCTTGAGGGCGGGCCTTTCAGAGGAACTCGTTTTTATATTAGTTGAGTAGTGGTATATAATCAAAGAAAGATATATGAAAAAATAACGGGATTTTCAACAAATCAAGCATAAACACACATTGCTTTGCATCTTATAAACACAACCAAGCCTTAAAATTACCCTCTGGACCACCCCTTTAAAGGTCCTGTGAAATTAGAATAAAGTTTTTTAGATGTTAGTATCAGTATGTCAGTCTTAAGTATATCTATAAGCTAGTAAGCTCCAAAACAATTGTGACAAAATTATCTCAAAAATCTCTAAATTAAAACGTTTATAAAACTGATATAAACATTCAAAGCTTGCAGTTTGTCACTTACACCTAAATTAATAAATGTCACCTCATATTTTTCTTATCAAATCTTGACCAATTAAATGCTCTAGTATTTGACTGTGATGTCTGGCCTCTTTCAAGATGTTTCAAGTTATGCACTTGAGCTAAACCACTCTCGCTGGCAGAGCAGTGATAAAACAAAACATTATTGCCTTTTTTTTTTTTTTAAATCTCAACTAAAACATAAAGAGAGGGCAGGACCTAGAGTAGCCCCTCCCCTCTCTTTATGTTTTAGTTGAGATTACTGTATGTCAAACATACAGTAAAAAAGAGTACATTTCAAAGGACTTTACAGGACTTTAAAAAAAAAATTTTAACTGTCCATTTGACTTGCACTAAATGATGCCACTTCCTCTAGTGGGAAACTGGAATACATTGAGGCACGTCATTTATTCGCCTCCTTAATTTGTATAAAGTGTTTAGGATACGCCAAAATGTCAACTCTGTGATATTCCAGTGATTCCTCATTCACTTTTAAAAACCAATAATATGATGAAAATACATAGAAATTCAGTTATAGACATGCCACGTACTACGCATGGTGGAAAATGTCAACTCTGTTATTGTCAGATTTTTCATGGTTTCAAAAGTTTAACAATAGGTTAATGGATTCAGCTTACTGTAAATAATATATTTGTTGTGCTGTATATCATTCCAGTTAGAGGAAAAGGAATGAAAAATGCTGAGATATACAATTGAAGTCAGAATTATTAGCCCCCCTGTTTATTTTTTCCCCCAATTTCTGTGTAACGGAGAGAAGATTTTTTTCAACACATTTCTAAACATAATAGTTTTAATAACTCATTTCTAATAACTGATTTATTTTATCTTTGCCATGAT
Source organism: Danio kyathit (assembly GCA_903798195.1). NCBI lineage: Eukaryota > Metazoa > Chordata > Actinopteri > Cypriniformes > Danionidae > Danio > Danio kyathit. The sequence continues at coordinate 42,640,538 of LR812529.1, forward strand.
GACAGTAAATAATATTTGACTAGATATTTTTCAAGACACTTCTATACAGCTTAAAGTGACATTTAAAGGCTTAACTAGGTTAATTAGGTTAACTAGGCAGGTTAGGGTAATTAGGCAAGTTATTGTATAACAATGGTTTGTTCTGTAGACTATCGAAAAAAAATATAGATCAAGAGGGCTAATAATTTGGACCTTAAAAGGATTTTTAAAAAATTAAAAGCTGCTTTTAGTCTAGCTTTAATAAAACAAATAAGACTTTCTCCAGAAGAAAAAATATTATCAGACATACTGTGAAAATTTCCTGCTTTGGGAAATATTTAAAAAAGAAAAAAAAAATTCAAAGTGAGGCTAAAAATTCTGACTTCAACTGTACCTGCTGTTCTGGACAGAGTCACATATATGTAACTAACTACGAATTTAATAAAGCACTACTGTTGTATTTAATGTTACCTGGTGTTGCATGAGATGTAACGGAAGAGCAGTTCGCTGGTGAGGAAGATCGTCTTGACTGCTCTGTCTGCGCAGACACTCAAAATTGAACGACGGTCTCCGATTACCTATAAAGAGGAACAGGCAAGATTAATATTGTCTGATGGAACAAACCAAATGCGATTTTAAAGCCTCAAGACTTGCCTTGCGGTGTTGGAGGAAGCAGTCTTCTCTTTGGTGACCTATGTGAATCATGATAAAGGGGCTGCTCATCATCTTCATAGTAACTGTCAGGATGATGGTAACCCCGCGGCGTCTCGTACTCCTGATCACTGTTGGGGTACCTGCACATGGAAGTGCCATATGGTAAATAAACATTACAGTAACTCATGATTCCTTTGATGTAGTGTTTGATGTAGCTCTTTATGAATGTACAACGTCTGCAAAGTTATAAAAACCATTCATTCATTGTTTTTTTTTTCAACTTAGTCTCTTCCCAGCAAGCATTTTTTGTTTTTAAAAGATGTCTAATAGGCATCTAAACATAGTCGCCTTGGCTAAAACAAGGCTAAATTTGGGCTGTCAGTGAAAATCTAATAGACCTCTAAGTATAGGCCAAAACTAGACTAGTCATCAAGTAAACAGAAATAAATGGCTACACATATAACGTCTTTCTAATCTGTCTATTTGATAACTAGTTTTGGGATATTCTTAGATGTCTATTAGATTTTCACTGACAGCCCAAATTTAGCCTTGTTTTAGCCAAGCTGTCTTTGTTTAGATGTCTATTAAACACAAAATTGTTTGCTGGGTTATTTATTAGTGGTCGCCACAGCGAAATGACACAGTACTGGGAAACACCCATACACTGTCACATTCACACACACAATTTTCTTCACCCAATTCACTTACACCACGTGTCTTTGGGGAAACCGAAGCACCCGAAGGAAACCAACGACAACATGTGGGAAACATGCAAACTCCACACAGAAATGCCAACTGGCCCAGCCGGGACTCAGACCAGTGACCTTCCTGCTGTGAGGTGACAGTGCTAACCACTGAGCCTCCGTGCCACCCTAAGTTCATAATTTATTGTCTACTTAAAGACAGAAGCCATTCTGAACTTCCTGAAATGATGCAGTCTTACTTCCTGCACAAACCCTTAAAGAGCTTGATTTGTGTTGTTAAAATCAACGTGAAATCGAAATGTGCAATGTTTATTTTGCCAGCAGACATTGTTATTCTTTATGTGAGCAATTAATCTGTGCATGTTATGCTAATCCACCGGAAAAAAAAATATTTTGTGATCTGGAATCAAAGTATGACCATTTGCTTCTGCATTTGGATTGGCGCTCCTTCTCTGCTGATGTCAGTTTAACTGCTTCAGCCGCAATATTCTTAACCACGCCCCTTTTACTATTAGTTTACAACAAAGGAATGATGCGCAAAAAGAAAGCCCCACCCCCATTTGATCTTTTGCCAACATACTGAAATAAAAGTCTCAGCAACTTACGGTTCACACAGATTCAACATGTCAGGAAGGACATGTCTATGAAACCAAATCAACTTTGCAAGCACCTAAAAAGTATAAGGACTTGCATTTGATTTGAATTGATGCAGTTAAACGGACAGCATCATTATTTATCTGTATCACTGTTTACAAGTGCCGAGGAACAGCTGAAATTTGAATATGATAAGGAGCGCTGGAATTGCAATTGTTGATGGAAGTCCCCAGACCAAGATATAAGCAATGTGTTGATGGTTCTTTTGCAGTGACAGGTCCAAAACTGTGGAATACCCTCCCTACAGAACTTCACACCGTCACGAATGTGGCACTATTTAAAGCAAAACTTATTTATTTAGAATTGCTGTTTTACTGCCATTCTTGTTTTGACTTTGTGTAATTTTGTTTCTATTGCTGTAAAGGACTTTGGTCAGCCCCTTGGTTTTAGTAATGTAATATATAAATGAAGTTAATTGATTGAATGATAGAGGGAGTGTATGTGTTCTGAAAATGTGCTGGCAGTGGTTGACCAATCACAACAGACTGGGCCATCTGACCAATCACAATAGAGTAGGCTCTAAGAAAGGTGGGTTTAGGCCATGTCTACACTAAAGCAGGTCATGCACCGGATGCGCTGCGACATGGCGCACACATGACAGTTGGAAGTATTGCACAGCAGATGTGCACATTCGAATGTTATTTAATATGAAATTATTCAGATGGCGCTCTGTGGCGCCGGTGAGAGCACCCTGATAGAAATCTGTGAGTTTTGCATATGGTGTGAGACCCCCTTAATACATTTTCGATTAAAAATGCATACTTTTCTCTCTGTTTTGGCCTTCCATCCACACTGAGACGGCATTTTTAGGAAACAAAAACATATCTTTTTGAAAATACTGTCCAAAGTGGATACATTTGAAAAGGCTTTCGTGTTGCATTGTGAACTCTGAAAATGGAGGCTTTTGAAAACGAAGACGCATTTGAGTCATGTGATCCATTCAGCTAACATGGTGGACGATATTGTAAAGCAGATGTTTTGGGTGTTGTCCATTTTGACAGCCTTAGTAAAGTTTAATGTCAGTTTGTACATGCTCCATATTGCCTCTTTTCAAAGGACACAGAATGTTTATGTCATAATCGCCAGCGATCTAATCCTGGCAGATCGCTAAATGACTAATAATCCGCTGGTATATGGACTACAAGTTCCAGTCATGCACCACACACACACACACACACACCTGTTCCAGATCACGATTGATTACACTCGCACAGCTGGGAGCTGCTCAAAGACTGATTACATGGACTTTAAATACAGTGCACACACCAACCTCAGTCTTGTTGTATAGTATTGTGAACATTACTACGCAGTTTCCTTGCCTTGTCTTGCCGTGTTTTTGACCCTCGCTTTGTTTGTTTAATTCTGCCTGCTGCCTGTCTTTTGGCCATCTGCCTGTGTATTCGACTACGACTCTGGATTTGCCTACATAAATCTGTTTGCTCCTGATTGTGACCATTGCTTGCCTGACCATTCTCAATAAACCTACATTTGGATCCGCACTGTCCAGCATTCACTTCACATTACAGTTTACTGGGAGCTGTCGTTCAGCGGCAAAAGCAGACGACAGTTGTGGCATTTTGATGCTGACATTATTCTGTCTTTCAAGGAGATGTAAAGTAAATAAACGCCAGGCAGATATGACACAGGTAAAGGCATGCGCAGTACTGAACAAAAGCGCTTTTAGTCGTTTCAGTGTGGATGACAAAAAGTATTAAAACAATAGTGTGCACGTGGAGTGTTTTTAGACGAAACTGCGTTTTCAAATTTATCCAGATAAGTGTAAACATAGCCTTAGAAACCTGGATCCTTGAACAAATCATTTCAGACACTGTGAGAAAAAATGATGCCGAAGATTGATGTAAACCAACTGAAGGAGACCCCCAAAACAAAAGCAGCAACCATTATTTTGATGTGATTGTTCACATAACAGCTTTACCTATCACCCGATAGCATGCTGTCGTCTTCATAAAACTCCTCTCCGCTGTAATACTCTCCAGAGTAGCGATCTTCTTCATACTCCTCTTCGCGGCGTATTGTGGGTCGTCTTCTGTCGCTGCCCTGCGACCTGCGTGAAGGTCAAGAGTTCAGTGAGAGGCTCGTTAGGTGGCGTTCAACAAACCAGCGAATAACCATGCAGTACCATGCAGACGTACAGCTCCGGAGTGCAGCAATGCAGTTAGACCTCATTAGTAAACAAGCAAAATCGTATAAAGACAGCAAATCAGCAGTGTCGTAGCCTTGCTAGCTTCTGTGTCTATTAGAAAAGAGCTCCAAAGTCATAAGAACTTGTTCCATCTGAAAACGTCCGTGCACTTGAGTCTAGATTTGTTCAATGACTTTAAATTACAGACCTTATTTCAGGGATGTCAATCTACAGTCCTGCACAGTTTAGCTTCAACCTTAACTAAACTCACATTTGTTTAAAAGCTGCATCCGAAGTCGCATACTTCCCTACAATATAGTATGTGAAAAACAGTATGTGAGGTGAGATGTATGTCTGAATTTATAGTATTCGAAACACAGTAGACAACAAGTACCTCTATGAATTACTACTGATTCATAGACATTCCATGATGCCGCATGAGAGAATTAATTAATGACAGTAAACTGACGCAAATAGGCCATAATGACAAATGTAGTACGTCCGAATTCTTTTTATACTACATAGAAAGTATTTTTCTCATGATTGTAAATTCAAATTCAAATGAATTACCTACTCCAGTAGTAGACAATTTCAGACGCAGTGTAAGTGTGTTGGAGCAGGGTTAGAGCTAAACTCTGCAAGGCTGAGTTTGACACCCTTACCTTAAAGTACACTGGCATTTAACTAAAAAATAAAGCTGTGAAAGAAGTACAGTATGTTCAGAATGTTATGCTGTGTTGTAGAGTAGCTAATCAGATGTGTGTGTCAGTATCACACCAAAATGACTAAAAATTAAACAATTAAAATGAATATCTTTTTCAAAAGATACTACATCTTTATTTTTCTCACAAAGTACTACTAAATTTTAATTTATATATACTTTATAACACCAATATGTAACTGGATAGTCAGGAAATAAAATCTTGAATTTTATAAAACTTATAAAATAATTACACTAAAGAAAAATTAAAATCTGATCAAAGTGTCAAAAAAAACTATAAATATAACTAAATTGTAATTAGCATTTTCTATGTTCATATATATATATATATATATATATATATATATATATATATAATAGATGCTAATAAATACATATATTATGTATGTGTATATTATGTTTATTTAATATAAAAGCTTGCACCCTAAAAAGGTGTAAATGTTGTTAGTGACTATTTTTATTAACTTAAAATAAATATTTAATATTTAATAAAAATAATATTTGTTTACAGTATAGTTTACGGTTTAACTACCGTAAGTGTGTTCCTTGGCGATTTAATGCAGTGCACATTGTATGTTGGTCATTCAGCATACAACAAAAAAAGAAACAAAGATATAATAACAAATAATATATATGTTGTCTACTCAAATGCCTATAAAATAAAGAGACAAGCAGCCCAATAAAAATAAGCTGAACATTCCTGCAGAAGTGAGCTTAAAGGACAACTCTTGATTTGGAAAAAAAAAATATCTGAATTAAATATAAACTGTGTATAAAGTGTTATTTCTATTTCAATGAAATATCTAATGAGTTCTCCTTTAAGGCAACCATTTTGTTTTATTAGCATTGGTTATCCAGCAGAAACATGCAGCAAGCCCCGCCTCCTTCCCTTTCTTCAGCCAATCACCACACACAGAGACCCAGAAGAAGCATCCTCATATGATAATGCTTTACTAGACGATTCAATCATGTTTTTAAGCCAGTCTATGTGTGTGTGTGTATGAAGCCCTGTCCCAAATAGCGCTCTCTCAGTCCTTGTAAAGTATGCATTTTTACTTTTCAGACATCAAGTATCAACATTAAGTGCGCCATTTGGGATAAAGCCCAATACCATTACCTTCACAACTCTGTATGTCATTCTGTTTTTCTACAAGCATTAGTACCTGCTATGTGAACATATAATACCTAATGTAACATACCTAATATATGTCTCATAGTAGCGCCTTCTGTTCCAGAAAGCAGAGAGATGGTTAAGAGAAAGCATTTCAGTTAGGAAGGAAAGAGAGAAAGGTGGAGAAAAGCAGGGGAGTAGGGAAAGGGAATGGATGGACACATATATCATACAGTATATACAGGATATATACAGCATTTGTAATATATGTGAGGCTGTTTTCACACTAGCTTCAATAGCATGGTTTATCTCTCAATAAGCACTAGAATATGGAAAGTCTGGTTTTACTTGATTAAATAGGCACAAAACTGCCAGATTATGGTCTGAAATAATAGTGTATGATATTTTTATATCTATGATAATAGCATAATTGTTGTTTTATTGACGTACAAGCTGTTATTATATTTGTGAAATGTAGTAGTGAAATATTATTTCTTATTATTCTGATGTCAGTCCAACAAGCATTTTGACATTTTGATAATCCTAATCCTAACCTTAATCATAATCTTCCCAAATCCCAACCCAGACTCATTATGGATACGTACCCCTATGTACATTTCTAGAGAGAGAAAAATAAGTGCCAGGAGGTAAGTTTTAAGTTCTAAGTTTTTTAGTTGTACGCTTTTTTTTTCAGATCTCAAATTTCTCTTATGAGTGTCATTCGCGCCTGCTGTTCTTGCGTATACTCCGCTCTGCGTCTTAAGTCTGCCGATGTACACAGCGAGCCACTGGGAAAACTAGTAACAGCGGAAAAGCCGTCCACATGGAGGTAAGCGGTCAGCCGGTAACGTGAAAAGAAACAGAAGCCGTTGGCAGCGTCATACTGCCCCGTAGCGTGTGTTTTAAAAACTAAATGCAGCCATACGTACCTCTGGCTACATAATTCGCTCTTTTCAGATATGTATACGGGTCTAAGTACTCACAATGAGCCTCAGTTGAGCCACTACGTGCTCTCGACTGAAAACCAAATCTCATGTTATTTGTTTACATTATAGCCAATTAAAATTGTAAAAAAAAAATTTGTTTATATGACATTTGTACACCTGCTTAAGCTCACTAACGGATTGATGTCACGTTTCTAAAAAATGTAAAATAAATCAAACAAAAATTTACACTAACTAAAAAAGAAATATTTTGCTTTATCGTGAAATTTGGATTCGTGAAAACACCTTGCAGAAAACATGGCATCACCACAGTACGATAATGGACCGAAGTAAGAGAAGAAATTTGGGTAGGACGGGTTTAATTAAAGGTAAATAAATGGTGAAAATTTGTAATAATTTAAAACCTGAGGTGGGCCATTAGCAAAAATTTGGCGAAATTTTTTCAGCAAATTTTTTTTCAGACTTCTGTTAGTCAATTCTGTAAATTAGCAGGACCAACTTTAACTGATTGCAAAATATGCATGGGGAAGCATTTTCCGCACAAGAAATTCCCATGGAATTTATTTTTTTCGCCAAACAATGTTAAATGTGACCACATCAGCTGATGACAATGTTGATGAATAATCATTTCAAAAGAGTATATGAATGTTTAGTTTAAAAGTAAAAAAAAGTACTTCAGGAGTTGCATAAATCTTAAAAAACCAAAATGGTAACACTTTATTTTGATGGTCCACTTAGTATTGTATAAGTATTGGTTGCCTGTCTGTTTAATATCTGTTGATATGCTCCTTCAACAGACATTTAACTGACTATAAGAAACTTTGCAAGTACATGTCAACTTACACTCACCCTAACAGTCTACTTATAATCTATTGAGAGCTAGTTGCAATGTAACTTAAATTCAACAAACGAACCATCAAAATAAAGTGTGACCAACAAAATTCCTGAAGCAGAAATTGGTCCAAGAATAAATCTCATTGGTATTAATGAGATTGCACCATACTGTCAATTGTTGACTAATACAAATAAACTGATCAAGAGCAAGATGTTGAATAAACATTCACCTTTGCCCATGAGGGGTCCTGGGCTTGTCGTATTCTCCATAATATGATCCCGGGTAGCCATTAGCAGGCGCATGTTCGTAATAGCGATTGTGTCCACCGTTGGGTAAACTGGACACGTTGGCGTTGTTGAGGTTGATGTTGGTGGACTTGGGCGATTTGTTGTAGGAGTTGTTGTGATGATGATGATGGTGATGATGGTGGTGGTGGTGACGATGATGGTTTTGCTGTGCCATGGCATTGGCGCGACCCAGACGCCCCACGGGCTGCTCCATGTGGACGTAATGTGGGGGCGGCTGCACCTGCAGGGGGCGCTGTGTGGCATTTGTTTGGTGGCCAGAGCTCCTCCGGGGGTCTCCGTTTATGTGGTTGATGTGGTTGCCGAAGAGTCCTCCGTTTCGCTGTGGATAAATACTTGTTCTTGTAAGTTCAACCAAATGCGCAATGGACTTTAGTAAGCATTGACACCATATTTAAGTTTTCAGAAGATCAGTTTATTACAATTGCAAACTACACTATAACTACACAATCGATACACAATCAATTTGTGCAGGGACAACATGAAGGAATTAAGTTAACTTAGTTTTTACAAATTTAAGTGGACTGAACATAAAACAATTGAGTTGTCCCAAAAAAATCTTCAAGAGTTGTGCTGTTTCAGCTTTAAATAATTAGTTTGAACAAACAGCAAAAAATATTTTTTGAGTGCAAAGTTTTGTCATTCGCCACTCCATTTTTTATGTTAATGTTTTTTTATTATTCCACTGTAAAAACATTTAAGTCAGTACAACAACAAAAAAACATAATCCTTATTTCCTTTCACTTTTTCTTGTTCACTCAACTTTTGAAAACATCAGCTGCACTGACCTAAAATCATTTGTCAGTAATACAAAAAACATTTAGTTGGGTTAACATAAGATTATTTATTAGTTTTCTGGAGAGGTGAACTACTCTGTAACAAAACTTTAAGTTGTGCTAACTGAAATGTTTTTTGTCTGCAGAACTGAAATGCCTGAAGTTGAGTGAACATAAAAAAACAATCATTATTTCCTTTCATTTTTTTCTCAGGTACTCATCATTTTTTTTCACCTTTAATTGATAGGACAGTAGAGAGTATAGACAGGAAAGCGTGGGGAGAGGTGAGAGGGGAAGGATCAGCATAGGACAGAGGCAGGAATCAAACTCTGGTTGCCGTGAACACCGGAGTGCCATGTATCGACACACTAAACCCTACACCATTGGCGCAGACGTGTACTCAACTTTTAAAAACATCAGTTACGCTGACCTAAAATGTCTGAAGTTGAGTGAACAAAAAAACTCTTGTGGAAACTGATATTAAGAAATAATACATTATCAGAACAAACAAACATAGCTCAATTGAAAAAACAGGAAGGCATGCTTGTCTTGTCTTGTTTACCGTTATTGTTGTTTTGCCTCCTTTCCTGATTCTAATTCTGTGTCTAATAAATATTTTGTTAACATTCGTATTAGTCGTTTTTTCAATTTTCAATTCTTTTTCAAAGAGTTTTTTTGTTCGCTCAACTTCAGACATTTTAGGTCAGTGCAACTGATGTTTTCAAAAGTTGAGTACACGTCGGCAGCAATGGTGTCGACACATGGCACTCCGGTGTTCACGGCGACCCGAGTTTGATTCCCACCTCAAGGTCCTATGCCAAACCTTCCCCTCTCTCCTCTCCCCACGCTTTTCTGACTATACTCTACTGTCCTATCAATTAAAGGTGAAAAAAATTATGAGTACATAAGAAAAAAACTAACGAAAAATAAAGATTATGTTTTGTTTTTTTTTGACTCAACTTCAGGCATTCCAGTTCTGCAGACAAAAAAGACAAAAAAAAAAATCAGTTGGCACAACTTACAGTAGGTCACCTCTCTAGAAAACTAATAAATAATCTTATGTTAACCCAACTAAATGTTTTTGTATTACTGACAAATAATTTTAGGTCAGTGCAGCTGATGTTTTCAAAAGTTGAGTGAACAAGAAAAAGCGAAAGGAAATAAGGATTATGTTTTTTTTTTGTTGTTGTACTGACTGAATTTTTTACAGTGTAGAAAAACTGATTATAAAAGTGATTCCAATGATTTAGGCCATGTCCACATGTACACAGGTTTTTTATGAACCCTTATTTTTTTCCCGCTTTTTAAAAAAAAAAAAAAGTTTCAGTCCGCATGACAATGCAAAAATGCACTGTGAAGCATGTTAAGGGCACGCTGAACCAACTGCTTGTGATAATGACACTTTTATGTTAAGTTTACAATAAACGGGGAAATAAGGCCCAATCTTAATTCTATTTTTGTACCCCTACTCCTTCCCCATGGCCTTTGAAACAGAATGTGAAAAGGAAGGGTATCAAAATTTACCCCTTAGAAATGGGACACCACTACAGTACCTGCACACGTCATAATGTATCATCACGATCTCTGACTACATAAGCGATCGACGATCGTGTCTGCTGTAGTTATTCCAGTTGCTTTATTTTTTGGTATTTATCTTTAGGAAATCACTGAAGGCAACGATATCATGTTATCGTAACGATATAATGTGGCAATAAGATCTTAACTGTACAGTACTGTGCATTTACACAGTGGCCATATTCATCCATGTAAACACACAAAAACAACAATAACATTATAGCAGACACTGTAAAAAGCTCATTCCCAGCTACTAGACTTTTCTGACAGGGTATTCAAGTGTCATTGAGTGACAGAATGTTGTGGGACTACTATACAGGAGTTATTATTAGGGATAATAGCTAGCGAAATTGAGTTTTTTTTTTAAAGTGTTTTTTTTTTTTAAAGCATGACGGTAAAACACAAACACGGTTATGTATGTATTAAAACACATGCTTGTTTGTTGTAAAAATTCATAATAATGACAAATAATAGTAATTTGTGCATCTACTGACTTCCGTGTGCAGCTATGCTGCCATTGTACGTGAATGGTGTATTCTAGGAAATTATCTTACCCTTTGGTTTCGAGTGTGGTCCTGAAAAATCTCAGTCTCAAGGAGTATCTAGCCCTTCCCCTTAGCCTGACGCCTTAATGCTAAAGAGAACTAGGACACCCCTACCACTTCACGTGAATGCGCAAAACGAGGGGTAGGGGTAAGGGGAAGGGCTAAGGAGTAGAATAGGGATTGGGCCTAAGTATTTGCATGAGTAAATTGCATACAAATCAATGCAAACATGAAAACAGAGGTGGATTGTCATCCTGTGGGCGAACGACACAGATATGCAACACATTTGCGACACATTTTGTCTCAATTGCATCTTCTGCGTTTGGTGTGAACACAGCCGTGTTGGCCAATCAGAAAAGAGTAAACAGCACACATGGTGATATCATGAGGCGAAAACTCCAGTTTTAGTGTCCACGACCACACTGTACTGTTGTTTTGCAAAATCTTCACCCTGGCCATTAGCTTTAGTCACCTGACGCTGCATTTTCATGTGGACAAACAGCAAAACGTGTAGAAAAACGCATAGAAAAAAAAGTTTGGTTTTGACAATACACGTGTTTGTGTGGACAGGGCCTTAGTTCTTTTGTATTATAATCACCTTGGAGTTCACATAATCAGAACATTTATTAAAAGTTTAATACTATGAACAACACAAGATAGTCCAACAGGTTGTACTGTATAAGACATCATTCAGCCGATGAAACAAACAAACAATTTTACTTCAAAACTTAAATATGGCGTCTTTGTTTCTCACAGCTACATTATTAGATTGCCATTTTCAATGATCTTATGGGAAAAAGAAGTTGGAAAGGAGGTAAAATGGCGTATGGTGTGAGTGAATTTCATGAACTGATTAAATCTGAACTCAACAGAAATGCAGATTACATGTGTGCTAAAGATAACAGTCGTTACTACAAACCTAATTTAGCCTCCGATAATGTTAACGGCTGATTGTAGATTGGCAACTTGGCAAATTTATCCCTATAACTGAAATGTGTCCGACCTCTAGGAATGGTGAACACTTCATCAAATCTGCCCTAAAGAACTGTTACTATTAAAAAAGCAGCTCAGAGCTCTTTGTATTTGTACCAGGCAGTTAAGGAAAGGCAATAAGGTGCAGATCGATTTTATAAGGAGAAAGGGGTCATAAAAGGTGAGTAATTTACCCTATAAATTTCTTCGTCCTCCTCTGGTATAAAGTCTACTAGCTCATCATCCTGCAGGTCACATGATATCGCGCGGCGGATTTCTGGCCCAATGTCATGCAGCGTACGAAGGCCAGCCTGCAACCATGATGACAAGATAGCTAAAGGAGCGCTCTTCAATGGAAAGCAGAGACCCTCACACACACATGCCACCAGGGGGCGCTTGACCAGACACATTTACACAAACAGGCTTGACGAGACACTTCCAGACAGGACAAATTCATGAAGGATGGCGACAATCACAGCAGACAAAGAGGAAAAACATACCAAAGTGCTTCCATATTTGTGTGCTACATTCAACTATACACTTTAGCTAAGATGCTAGGCTTTACTGTGACGTTCTGAAAAGGCCACAGATGCAATTCATATGGCTGACTAAAGAAAATTATGTTTGCAGAGAAATCAAACACATTGGTGTTTGATTTATGAGGATGATGACCAACACGATGTCTTAAAAACAATGATACATGAGTTATAACTCTGAAGTGATGGTAAACGAGTACAAAACTACATAAAACAGACAGAAATTCATTTGCAGATCACCATTATCACATTGAGGGATCCGAATTCAAGCTAAAACAACATTAGGGCATCCAGAAACAGAGAGATACAGTTGAGGTAAAGAGGTCTCATGCAAAGAAAGTGTACAGACAGTGTATTAAGACAAATCTGATCAGATTTCTTTTAAATTGTACATTATGTTTACACTGACAGTGAACATCATATTATATTTTATTATCTACAGTGCTCAGCACAAATGAGTACACCCTTCACAGATCTCTCCTTTAAATTAATATTGCTTATAAGATGCTTTACAATAATGAAAGTGTGTATTTATGTTACTGTTATGGTCATATGTATGTTTTGCTTGTGTGTGTGCGCTCTCTCTCTCTCTCTCTCTCTCTCTCTCTGTGTGTCAATTCTCAGGATCGCCCACTCCCGTTTTTTCATGAGGTCCATGAAGACGTCAATCTCCATTACTCCATGTGACATCACCACCTTCGCTGCCAATCAGGAAGGGAGCTCAAAGTTTAAAGGGACGCGAGCGGGGAAGCTCGTTCTCTCTTGCTTGCCTTTTTGTGTGTTTTGTGCTATGATGTTGATGTGACTTTAGAGTTTTGATTTTGCTCTTGTTCTTGTTTTGGTCGCTGTTACTGTCTTGCATATGTGTATTTGACGATCCCCTGATCTCTGGTGTCTGAATTCCCCTGGGAATCGAGGAATTTAGATGTCACGTGACATACACCTCGCAACACGCAGAAAACTCCACTGTCTAAACACACTAGTTTAGAAGTGAGCGCCACCTGCTATAAGTTTTCTCCACATCTTTGGTTAGAAGTGTAGTATTAGGTGTAGTATTAGTTATAGCGTGCAAAAGCTGAAGATGTTTTGTTTGTTTATTTTCTAGTAGATAGTTTAGAGGGTAATTTTCAGCTAGTTTTGAGGTTTCGTTTTATTGCTTTCTTTTATTTGGCGCCACTTAATTCTCATTTCCCCATTCATAATATACATTAATTGATTTATTTTCTTTTGTGAGATCTTGTATATAATATTTCTGTTTGACTTTCACTTTTGTAAATAAATTCACTTATTTTTGCAGTATTTGGTTGTCGTTTTGCTATTTTGCAACTAACTCACCACAAACTGAGTCACTTCAAATGTTACCTCTTTAACCCCTAGAGATAAAACTTTAAAGTCGTAATAGTTACCAGCAATGTGTGAAATGTTCTATAGAATGCCAAGGTAATGTATAGAATGCCTAAAATCGAACGTTAAAGTATTTAATGAATGCTACTTTATAGCAGCCGAGATGCTGTGTGGCAAAGTATGTAACTCGCCTATCCCCTGACATTTTTCCCACCACTGAACAAAGACTATAGAATACATAAGACGTGTCACTCCTATAGTTTTGAATGGGTAAAAGTGTAATGGTCAATATGGGGAAGAAAGCCCCACCTACTAGTACAGGACCCAATCATTGATCGCTATAGATTGACGTTTCTCCAGGGGGAAGCTCGGATCAGACGTGTGGTTTTACGACAGTTTGGTGGTCAACAAACACACTGGAATCTCAGCGAATACTTGCTTCACAGACATAAGAAGTATATCCACATAAAGCTTGAAATCTGTGCTTTTAAATTAACAAACTACACTTAAAAAAAAACGTTTTCTGGCTTTGTAATCAGTATGACGCATGTCACATGGCAGCAACTACAGTACTCAAACGCCCACAAACTTGTAAACAACAGCCCCGTTTACACTATCAGGTCTTGATGCCCAATTCGGATTTGTTGCCTATATCTGATTTTTTTGCCTGTCCGTTTACACGTTCTTTTAATTGTGACCCATATATGATTTATGTGTTTACACTTGCCATACAATTTACGACGTTGCGCATGCGTAAAGGCGGGTTCCAGTATCTGCGCCACACTAGCCACAATGGCAGAAACGGTCTTGCTTTTAGCTCTGCGAAATACGCGAAGTTCGCCCAACTTTAAAATGATTTTGAGGGAGGAGGGAAAGGGCCGTCATTGCAGCTTGCGCCTATGTGGTTTATATATGGTGTCCTCCACCATTCAGAGGAATTTGTGGGTATGAGAGAGATCTCAGGTCTGTTGGGAGCAAATTGTGGCAACTGACCACATTCCTCCTCCATGTTTACTCTGTTGTTGTTGTTTACCACGTCGGCACTCCATACACGCTCCTTCTTCTACATAATTAAACCGCGGAGAAGTACAGTACCACATTGTCACAAGTTTAATGATGTACAAAACGGAATGCCTCAATCTGCCTGTTTACATGATAGTCACATTGTCACATATCTAATTTATATCTGATTTATTTCCACATATGAAGGAGGCCTGAAACCGAACTCTGAATGCATGCGTTTTTGTTTGTGTTTACACGGTCATAAAACAGATCTGATCTGTGCCACATATGAGCAAAAAAAATCAGAATTGGGTCACATTTATCTGGCAGTGTAAACGAGGCCAAAGAGCCGCGGTCATTTCTGGAGGAGATTCGCCATCAAGACCAAGTTGTGAATTACTTCAGAAGAGCAGTGCTATCAGGCAAAGCATTATCCAGAGGATGATAACGTGTAGAACGGCCATAAATAAGGTTGGGGTCGTTATCTCGTTCGCTCTGAGCGTGCATTAGCTTGGGCAACCTGAAAATATGCCATTTTTGTTTGATTCGAACGTTTAAAAACGAAACTTCTGAGACAGTTGTTGTTTAATTTTATTGGTGATTCCAAGTATGTAATGTAATCATAAGCTTGGCTAACAGTTTTAGAGAATTTGATGTTTCCCCATTCAGACAGAATGCACCAGCATACTGCCCGACAGGCATTCAAAGATGGCCACCGAGTGAAATGACCTGCCTTAAAGGGACTTTGCACTAATGTGGTGCTGTGGTGCTTGGGTCGTTGTTGGATGATGGCGATTAAAGCACGTGAATGTTGAACATTATTGTAAGAAAGTGTATTGCCCGTACGAGGTTCCACTACTACATCACAGACAATTTTGCCATAATTCTTCTCACGACATCAGTGTACATTATCCGGCTGAGGTTCCAGAGATGCTCTCCAGTAACGTTTTCCTGTGGATTGTTATGTGACCATGTCGGAAGGGAATGTAGTGCCAGGACAGGAATTACATCATGTTGACATGCAACAACGGTTCTATGATGAATTATCTCAAGTAAGAGCCAATGCTGCTAAAAACTGTATCAATTATTAGTGGACGAATCAATAAAGGCTTTTGTTGTGCTCTTCTGACACTTTAATGCCTAGGAATTTTACAAAATGCCTAGGAAAAGTATGCAAAATTTTTACAAAAAAAAAAAAAATTGATATTTCATATTTTGCCTAAAACCATCAGGCATTCGAAACATATCCTAGGCATTCTATCCAATACCAGGATTTCACACATTGTTTAGTCATGCAGTACCAAAGCCAAAACTGGAACTAATCTAACAAAAAAAAACAATAAGATCTAACAATAAGATCATGCTCCAAAAATTAGAACACCAAAATTAATATGTTGGGATAAATATTGCATAAAATGTTAATAATCAGGAAAAATCCTGATTATATTTACTTACATTATATTTAGTTGTTAAAATAACTAGTTTAAAGTTAAACGTATAATATTTTTTATTTCTAAAGATGTTTGGTGACCATATTGACATTTCATTCATTCATTTTCTTGTCAGCTTTGTCCCTTGCGGGGTCTCCACAGCGGAATGAACCGCCAACTTATCCAGCACGATTTTACACAGCGGATGCCCTTCCAGCCGCAACCCATCTCTGGGAACTTCCACACACACATTCACACTCATACACTATGGACAATTTAGCTTACCCAATTCACCTGTACTGCATGTCTTCGGACTGTGGGGGAAACCGGAGCACCCGGAGGAAACCCACGCAAACGCAGGGAGAACATGCAAACTCCACACGCCGAGGTTCGAACCTGCGACCCAGCGACGTTCTTGATGTGAGGCAACAGCACTACCTACTGCGCCACTGCGTTGCCCATATTGACATTTAATATAACATAATATATTGTGTATAATCACTTAGATAAAAAATATTCATTTTCAAAAGAGGTGCACTAATTTATGCTGATATATATAAAGTGCTCAGCATAACTGAGTACACCCCATTTTGAAAATAAATATTTTGATTAATTTCTCAGTGAATATAGGTAATGTATTTTGGTGCATTTAAACAAAACAGATTTATTAAACCGATATATTTATTAAAATAATATTTTAGTCATTAAACATATTTAGAAATTGAAAGATAATACAATTAAATTCAAGCAAAATATTGCAAAAAGAAAAATTATAACCTACAAAATTTTAACATAATTTTTCAATTTTTAAAAAAAATTTGTATTTAATATTTTTCTATAACATATAAATTTGGCTGTACTAGTTTTTGGATTGTTATCCTAAGTTAATTCATTAGATAAGCTCTAGATTTGGCTTCAGTACTGACTAATCTAATGTATATGCACAAATATAATATTGTAAAGCTTCCTATTAAAGATATGAATTTAATAGAGAGATTTGTAAAGGGTGTACTCATACATGCTGAGCACTTTTTATATTTAGCCTATTTACACTGTATTTGATGTAACCATTACCTAACAGAGAACCATAAATATGTGGTTAAATCATTCAAATATTAATTCAAGTAATTATTTTTAAGGAAAAGCATTTCAGATGACAAAAAAAATTGAGAATTGTTGGAGTAAATTACAACCCATTTCGATTTAATTATATAACAAAAAATAATACAACATTGAAAAATATACAATAATAATAAATAAAAACCATTGTTGTCTGACAGAGAATTAATACACACAAAATCTAATGCACCGACATGTAGACAGTAGGTTCTGCTTACCTGCAGTGCGATGGCTGTGTTGTTCTGTGCCGGATGAACTCCCACCAGGCCTTCCTCTTTGCGTTTCTTGAATTTCCTAAAGTAGTCCTGTATCAGGAAAGTGGCATAGAACTTCCCCACCGTTACCTCATCATCTGAGTGAACAGACCACACACACGGCTTCGCTGTCAGCAAGTAGCTTCAACGCACGCATACACACCACTGCGGGGACGCACGTTGAGAGACAAAGACTGACGCTAAGAGATGCTTTCTGTTTTTCCAACTGCTCAGTCATTTGAGGAGAAAAACAGCTACAAAGTGTCAAATCTAGCAAAAGAACTATTCTCAATTATCTGGATTTCAACACAAATGGCTACTAGATAGTAAACACAAACAGTCTTAATTAACAAACACCTCATCTATCACCTAAATATGCTCTAGATCACATGACATCAATGAATATTATAGTCAAGCTCTTTCAGTTCGCCTTCAATGTATATGTACTACAGTTTGATAAGGGTCGATAAGGCTCATGTTAAACGTTTTAATAATTTTCTGCATCATTACTGTTAAATAATCCTTGAGAAATTATTCTACTACACTGTATTGGTGCTTAATATGTTGTTTTTTGTGATATTGTGATGTTTTATTAAAAAGTATGATAGAAAGACAAAGATAAAGGCAAACATGCTTATATAAAATAAACTAAAAATGTGTTATTTGTTACATAAAACTGCTTTTACCTCATTAATTTTTCTTAAAGGAAGCATATTAAAGCCATTCAAACAAGAAATACAGATAATTAAAATAATTATTAGGAATAATTACAAGAATTATTAGTTTTACTGTTACATATAAACAATTAATAAATCAAAATAAACTAGACAATTTGCTATGGATTCCCTGTTTAACCCAACTTAAACTGGTAGTTGTGTTTTGAAACATTCTAGCAAGATTCTATATGGTCTAAGCCAGTGGTTCTCAAAGTGGGGGTCGCGACCCCTCGAGACAATGGGGGGGGTTATAGTTACTATATACTACAGTTACTATAGTAGCTTATAGTTACTAGTTCTATTGGATTACGACCCTTGGGGTAATTACATTATATTAAAGACACAGCAATAGCGTCAGATTGATTTTATAACACCAGGTTAAACTTTCTGGCACATTTACAGCACTAACATACATTTAAAAAAATTAAACGAAGAATAGACTTGGGTTTATTGGTGTGTGTGCGCCATTACATTCAAGGTTTTTGTATTTATAACCACCTCAGAGGATATTGGGGGTTGCAAGTTACTGGCATTGTTATATTGGGGGTCGCGAGCTGAAAAGTTTGGGAACCCCTGGTCTAAGTGAATAATTAGCCAGCTACAAAGTGTCAAATTTAGCTAAAGAACTGTTCTCAATTATCTGGATTTCAACACAAATGGCTACTAGATAGTAAACACAAACAGTTTTAATTAACAAACACCTCATCTATCACCTAATTATGCTCTAGAACACAGGACATCAATGCATTTTACTTTCAAGTTCTTAAACTTGCCTTCAATGTATATGTACTACAGTTTGGGGTTGATAAGGCTCATGTTAAACATTTTAATAATTTTCTGCATTGTTAAAGTTAAATAATCCTTCAGAAATCATTCTACTACACTGTATTGGTGCTTAATATGTTGCTATTTGTGATATTTAATTAAAATGTATGATAGAAAGACAAAGATAAAGTCAAACATGCTTATATAAAATATAATAAATGTGTTATTTGTTACATAAGACTGCTTTTACTTCATTTATTTTTGTTAAAGGAAGCATTTTAAAGCCATTAAAACAAGAAATACAGATAATTAAAATAATTATTAGGAATAATCATAAGAATTATTAGTTTTAATGTAACATACAAGCAATTAATAAATCAAAATAAACTAGACAAGTTGCTATGCATTCCCTGTTAAACCCAACTTAAACTGGTAGTTGTGTTTTGAAACATTCTAGCAAGATTCTACATGGTCTAAGCTAGTAATTAGCCAGTATCAAATTTAGCTAAAGAACCATTCTGAATTATCTGGATTTCAACACAAATGGCTCCTAGATAGTAAACACAAACAGTCTTAATTAACAAACACCTCATCTATCTAATTATGCTCTAGAACACATTACATCAATGCATTTTACTTTCAAGTTCTTTAACTTGCCTTCAATGTATATGTACTACAGTTTGGGGTTGATAAGGCTCATGTTAAACATTTTAATAATTTTCTGCATTGTTAAAGTTAAATAATCGTTCAGAAATCATTCTGCTACACTGTATTGGTGCTTAATATGTTGCTTTTTGTGATATTTAATTAAAATGTATGATAGAAAGACAAAGATAAAGTCAAACATGCTTATATAAAATATACTAAAAATGTGTTATTTGTTACATAAGACTGTTTTTACTTCATTTATTTTTCTTAAAGAAAGCATTTTAAAGCCATTAAAACAAGAAATACAGATAATTAAAATAAATATTAGGAATAATCATAAGAATTATTAGTTTTACTGTAACATACAAGCAATTAATAAATTAAAATAAACTAGACAAGTTGCTATGCATTCCCTGTTAAACCCAACTTAAACTGGTAGTTGTGTTTCGAAACATTCTAGCAAGATTCTACATGGTCTAAGCTAGTAATTAGCTAGCATCAAATTTAGCTAAAGAACTATTCTGAATTATCTGGATTTCAACACAAATGGTTCCTAGATTTTAAACACAAACAGTCTTAATTAACAAACACCTCATCTATCAACTAATTATGCTCTAGAACACATGACATCAATGCATTTTACTTTCAAGTTCTTTAACTTGCCTTCAATGTATATGTACTACAGTTTGGGGTTGATAAGGCTCATGTTAAACATTTTAATAATTTTCTGCATCGTTACTGTTAAATAATCGTTCAGAAATCATTCTGCTACACTGTATTGTTGCTTAATATGTTGCTTTTTGTGATATTTAATTAAAATGTATGATAGAAAGACAAAGATAAAGTCAAACATGTTTATATAAAATATACTAATAATGTGTTATTTGTTAACTAAGACTGCGTTTACTTTATTTATTTGTCTTAAAGGAAGCATTTTAAAGCCATTCAAACAAGAAATACAGATAATTAAAATAATAAATATTAGGAATAATCATGAGAATTATTAGTTTTACTGTAACATACAAGCAATTAATAAATCAAAATAAACTAGACAAGTTGCTATGCATTCCCTTTTAAACCCAACTTAAACTGGTAGTTGTGTTTCGAAACATTCTAGCAAGATTCTACATGGTCTAAGCTAGTAATTAGCTGGTTATTAGCTGGTCCATTCCTGAACTAGCATCAAACCAGCTACTAGCTGGTAAAACAGCTAACGCCCAGCTTAGACCAGCTAGAAACCTGCTATCGTATTCCATAACACAGCTACCAGTTTAATTCAAATACCAGAAGTGTTCAGTCACATTTTAGCACCTGACATATGCAAACATGTTAGCGTTAGCATATTAGTATAGCAACAGGAGAGAGATTACTGGAAGTTAGAACTGCATCAACTAAGCCAACTAACTAACTAAAATCTAATTCTATATAAGCTAAGCTTCTACCGGGAACATGCAAGCAAGCAGCACTGAGCAATATGTATTAGCACATTAGCGTAGCATTTCTTTAGGTGCATGTCTAACGTGTATATAAATGTATACAAAGTGTTCATCTGTATGCTGGTATCTGTGTATGTGTAAGAGTGTGTGAGAATCATTCTGAAGCAGGGGTCTGTGTCACTGTTTTAAACAAGCACTTTGGGGACAGATCAGGAAAGAAGAGGCAACATTAGTTCCATGCCACCACCCTAAAACAGAATTGCTTCAGAATATTCTGAAGATTTGAACTTTTACATGAACAGAAAGACAGTTAATGAGGAACGGAAGCTGTGGAAAAGCTCAAGCAGAGACAGGAGAGAGCAACAGCGTAGTAAACAGAGAAAAAGAGACATTTTTATAAAGACACAGCATGCCTGAGTTGCCATGCAAGCCCAAAGCTCAACAGACACACACACACACACACACTTACACTCTTTCTCCTCCAAAAGTATTCTCATACACACTAACACACATCATTGAGGGTCCAGTGTGGACGCAGTGAAAGAACCGAGCAGGAGAGGACAGCATTCGCGACACATACGGAAACAGAACAAACATTGCAGAGACCCGACCAGGAGAAACTAAGAGCAAAACAGCGGGAGAAAGCTAGTGCTGGTGTGTGACTCAAATGTTCAGCATATGTGTGTGTATGCTAAAATAAACGATGCTCAACAATATTTATGCTCTAAATGCGAGTTAAAAGATGCAGAGGTTAGTGCTGTTGTGTATGCTCTGTCATGAATGCACATTTCCATTAGCAGCGACAAACTCTCAGCTGTATCACTGACCACCAGCAGGGGGAACCACTTGATCCAGAAGCTTCATGCTTGTTCTCTTCCAGATCTTTTTAATCACAGCTCGGAGCTCTTCATTCGCTTGTTCTAGGTTACCTGCATCAAAACACAGAGCATGCTATAAACACAACTGATAATGTAGCTTCTACTCACTGTAGCTTCTACTGTCAATATAGGTAAAAAAAAAATTATCTCTTATTGGCAATAGAGTAAAGAGAAAAGTTCAAAGAGGGTCATATAGAGGGTCTATGGAGTCTAACAAGTTAAATCGAACACTTTAATCATTTTTTAAAACCAACATGTAAGAAATATAAGACCACCAATACTGCAATACACATGCATACAGTGCTCAGCATAATTGAGTACACCCCATTTTGAAAATGAATATTTGTATCCATTTCTCAGTGAATATATGTAATGTATTTTGGTGCATTTAAACAAAACAGATTTCCTAAACATACAGTTAAGGTCAGAATGATTAGCCCCCCTGAATCATTAGCCCTCCTGTTTATTTTTGTCCCTAATTTCTGTTTAACAGAGAGCAGATTTCTTCAACACATTTCTAAACATAATAGTTTTAATAACTCATCTCTAATAACTGATTTATTTTATCTTTGCCATGATGACAGTAACTAATATTTGACTAGATATTTTTCAAGACACTTCTATATAGCTTAAAGTGACATTAAACTTAACTAGGTTAATTAGGTTAACTAGGCAGGTTAGGGTAATTAGGCAAGTTATTGTATAATGATGGTTTGTTCTGTAAACTATTGAAAAAATATAGCTTAAAGGGGCTAATAATATTGACCTAAAAATGTCTTTTAAAAATTTAAAAACTGCTTTTATTCTAGCCAAAATAAAACAAGACTTTCTCCAGAAGAAAAAATATTATCAGACATACTGTGAAAATTTCCTTGCTCTGTTAAAACATAATTTGGGAAATATTTAAAAAAGAAAAAAAACATTCAAAAAGGGGCTAATAATTCTGACTTCAACTGTATATGAAATTCATGAAAATATTATTTTAGTCACCAAACATATTTAGAAATTTAAAGATAATTTGATTAAAGCAAAATATTGAAAAAACTAATTACAACCTACAAAATTTTTCAATTTTTTTGCTTCGCTTGATTTTTCCTTTTTTAAATTTGTATTTAATATTTTTCTATAACATACAAATTTGGGTGTACTAGTTTTTGGACAGTTATCGTAAGTTATTTTGTTAAATAAGCTCCATATTTGGCTTCAGTACTGACTAATCTAATGTATATGCACAAATATAATATTGTATATCTTCCTATGAAAAAAATATGAATTTAATAGAGAGATTTGTGAGGGGTGTACTTATTTATGCTGAGCACTATACAGAGTATATACAGTATACAAATAAATGAGTACACCCCTCACAGATCTCTCTTTTAAATGAATATTTTCTATAGGATGCTTTACAGTAATACATTTGTGCTTATACATTAGATTAGTCAGTACCAAAGCCAAAACTGGAACTAATAAAAAAGTGGATTTTGTTTTTGCAAGATCTCGTTTCAATATAAATGGATTATCTTTCTATTCCTAAAGATATTACGAGACCAAACTCTTACTTTAATAAAAATAACTGTTTAATAAAACAGTTTTGTTTAAGAGGACCAAAAATTATTGGCTATATTGGCAGACAAATTTATACAGATATTAATTTCCAAAGGGTCGTGTACTCATTTATGCTGAGCACTTCATATAAATGTTGTGCTTCTGTTTTTTTATTTCATAGAACACATCAGAACGCCACAGAACACACAGAACATCATGTCAGACAAAGAATTTTGCACATATTTAAGTTTTTACCTCACAAATCAACTAGTAGCCTTCACTCGCACAGTCAGAATCAGTGAGATTTTAATGGTAGTAATTGCATTACATTCATTCAAAACCATCATGTATTCAGAGCTTTGGTTTGAGCTGACTGAAATGTAAATATTCTTTGATCTATTATTAATAATTTGTTCAATGAATGGTTAAAGCAAACATGGAATCTGCTGCCACTCACAAAAAGACTAAATATTTTTATATCACGCTCTTGAAAGCAGCAGGACTTTGAGTGCACGAAAATTGCTTTTTATCAGTTCTATGACAAACAGAACCGAGCACGCCTGTTATGCTGTTATGCTTCCACACATAGTAGATTGATCCAGCGAGAGGATAACAGATCTGTGCTGTGGGAAACAGCAGCCAGCGAAGTCTTTTAAAACACATACAGGCTCATCACATCCCTTGTGCTTTAATCTACTACCTGATTAGTTCTCTCTGATAAAGCAATGTTCAATGATTGTAAAAAGCTATTGGGTCTGTCAGACTAAAGGGGTTTTTATTGCGGTAACGTGACCATAATATTTAAGACCTATCAAATCTGAATTCAAGGTTTTTTTTAAGAGTTATTTATTATTATTATTATTATTATTATTATTATTAAAGTAACTTTATATGAGACATTTTAAGACTTTTAAAGACCCCCAGACACCTAGAAAATGATTTGAGTAAATCATTTTAAATAATGTAAAGTGGTGTATTGACTTCCCAACTTTGATTTGGAGTTCAGCAAAGAGCAAGCACATACCTTCTGTTTTGATTTTCAGTGCGGTTCTCACGAGAGCAAACAGTGTTGCGTTAAACATGACCGTGCCGTCGCTGTTCAGGGGCATGTTCATAGCCACCAACCTCTGAAATAATGAGAGAGATACAAAGAGATGTAGAGGGTGAGTTGTGTGTGTTAGAGCATACTGTACGTTAAAACATTTTATTTATGAATACATGTCTCCAACCTTGCAGGCGACTCTATGAGGACAGAGTTTCCCAAAGCCGAGAGGAGGCTGAATACGGCGTAACAACGTCACTACATCAAGATGTTTTATTCTGCCTCTTTGATAAAAGAAAACTTTGCCTTATATACGGTCTGCACAAGCAACTAGCATAGTGACATTTCTTCCTACAGGTACAATCAATCAAATCAATCAACCTTTATTTATGTAGCACCTTACTTCAACCAAAGTGCTTTACAAAATTAAAACTAATATCGCGGCAAAACTTAAAAACAAATAAGTATTCTATGAACAATACAAGAATGTCAATAAAACACAAACACATTAAAATTGATGAAGTAAATGCCAAAATAAACTCATCTTACTTGGCCTCTGGGTCATATTCTGACCAAATCCGCTTAAACTCATCAAGGTGATGTGGCCCAAGAATTGACCAATCACGGGTCAGATAGTCGAAGTTGTCCATAATGACAGCCACAAACAGGTTAATGATCTAAAACAAGATATCACTCAGTCTGAATAATTATTCAATGTATAGCTTTTGGAAATAGCATTGTTGATCATTTTCATCCGGAGCACAAATAAAATAAAATAAAATAAAATAAAAAATAGAATCAAACAAAATAATAAAACAAAAAATAAATAAAAAAATGAATAAATATTTTTATAAATAAATAAAAATAAATAAATAGAAAATAAATAAATAAATAAATAAATAAAAAAGAAAAAAATACAAAAATACATAAATAAATAATAAATGAAACAAAACAAAAATAATGATAATAAAAAATAATAATAAATAAATAAATTTATAATAAAAATATATAAATAAAATAAAAACAAATAAATAAAAAAATAAAAATAATAATAAATGAAAAAAAATATAAATAAAACTTTTATAATTTTTTATAAATAAATAAGTAAAATAATAAAATAAATTAAGAAATAAAATAAAAAATAAAACAAAACAAAAATAAAATAAAATAAAACAAAAAACTAACAATAAATAAACAAAAATAAATAAATAAATAAATTTTTTTTTAAAAATTAAATAAATAATTAAATTATAAATAAAAAATATAAATACAATTTTTATTTAATAAATAAAATAAAATAAAAATAAAATAAAATAAATAAAAAAGATAAAAAATAAAATCAAAAAGTTACATTCAATAAAAAATAATAAATAAAAAATAATACATCAATTTTAAGAAATAATTTTTTTTAAAAATAAAAATAAATAAATAAATAAATAAAATAGACAGGTGATATTATACATTATATTATTCTAGTAGCTCTAAAAACTATCCAGTTAGTGTGCGTGTGTGTACCAGGAATGCACAGAGCATGTAGAAGGTGATGAAGTAAATGATGGCGAAGCCGCTCCCGCAGGTCATTTCTTCTCCAGGACTATAGTCTGACTCCGGGTCACACAGCTTGCCTGGCATACATGCTAACATGATCTCCTGCCAGGCTTCACCCGTAGCACATCTAAACCCAAAAAACAGCCCATTTAAATTCATTTAATAACCTCAAATTCAATTAGAAAGCTTAGTATGTGCTCAAACACCAAATTGTACCGGTAAAACAAAGAAAATGTATGATTAAGGTATATTTAAAAGAAAAATTACGAGACAAATGCAAAATCATCTTCATAAAGGTTTAAAACTCTGCTGTTTTTAGCTTTAGCATATTCACTGTGCCGTTCCCTGACCTGAAAAGCAGAAGCACAGCCTGAGGGAACGTCTGAAAGTTGTTGTTCCTGTTGATTTGAGTGTGATCCACCATGGCAATTTTGCCAAACACCTGAATAACAGAGTGAAGTCCTCTGATGGTAAATCAAGTTGCTCTGTGCCATGCCTAAATGTTAACCATGTAATTTGTGCACATCATGTGTTATCAAGTAAACCACACATGGGTGATTTGCATTTTAGGTAAAATATCAAGAGCAGATAAAAACAGTCTACAGAGCATAAAAACTGTAAACAATCTTCAAAATAAACAGCTGATTAGCTGCTATACATTCCTTTTTGATACTTCAAAAATGTGAAATGCTTTAAATGCTTTGATTTGTTTTCTTAAAAGACAATTTTCATGTGTGGGAGGAAAAAAATATAACCACAGTATTAAATAAAAACCTTTTTGCACTTAAAATCCATTACGAAACTCACCTGCATGCCAATGACAGCGTAGATAAAGAAGAGCATGGCTATCAGCAAAGCAACATATGGCAGGGCCTGAAAAAAGAATATAAAAAATGTATAATTTATTATGATATTATTCTATTATATATTATATTATTATATATAATTTCTTAAATGATGCATAATATTATTACTAAGCATATTTTTTATTCCAAGAACATAATAATATATAGAATACAAGAATATATAAAATACATTTTCTTGCAAACGTATACTGTAAAGAATACCTTGTCTAATACATTGCATTTGTGATAAAACACAGGGGAAAAAGACGTCAATATAATTTATACTTTATCTTTTTTACTCGCGATTAATCGCATGCACGGTTGTCTGCGATTAATTGCATTATGCCGAAATTAAGTATTATTTTAAAAGAAGTGTATTAAGCACTTTTATTTACAAAGTGTAAGTGTATAAACAACTAGAAAAACATAACATTCCAATAACATTTTAGCAGTTAAAATATTTATTTTACATTTATTCATTTTATTTATTTATATTTAAATACACTTAAACAGTGTAAATTTACAACCAAAGATTGTAATCAAAGATTGATTGCACTGCCAGTACATAAATTTTTTTGCCTACCATTAATTAACATATACACACACACACATATATATATATATATATATATATATATATATATATATATACACACACACACACACACACACACACACACACACACACACACACACACACACACACACACACACACACACACACACACACACACACACACACACAACAGTTCTGTCTGGTTCTTGAATCTGATTGGCTGATAGCCGTGCAATATTCTGCCAGTAACAGCACTCGTACCGCCTCTTAACCCTTCACCCTTGTGTATTACTCTGCCCACATACAGCAACAAGCAGAGGACACTCTACAGTTTGACAAATATTGCTGCTGCTGGGCAACATAATGTACTTTTGAGGCTTTTTTTAGTTGAGAATGTAGTTGTTTAGATTGCAACTATGCCTTTATTTATAAGGATAGTGCCTATTTGAAATATTTATAATTTCTTTGAGCAAAGACGGTTGATGATGTTCATCCACAAGATGGCGACAGAGACGCATAATAAGCCCTAAAAGAAAAACTGTGTAATTTCAAATGACTTTCTTAGTTGTTCTCTTTCTTTTGTATGTTGTAGTGCTGTATTTATACCACAGTAATATTGTGATCTCCCGATTGCAACAGATAAATACTGGGAAATCTCTGTAGACTGAGATGGCATTTTATCATACATTATATGCCTTATAATCTTAAAATGTCAGCAAAATCACCTGTTTTGTCATCACTTTAGACATCCTTTAAATACTAGCTCTAAAGTGACATTGGTGAATTAGTAACGGCTTCTGTTGAAGAAAGTAGTTTTGAGACTCTCTGTGTTTGATTTTCTTTTTTATATATATATATATATATATATATATATATATATATATATATATATATGTATATATATATATATATATATATATATATATATATATATATAATAAAAAATAATAATAGTCAGACCTGGAAGGACTTGATAAAGGTCCAGAGTAGGGTTCGAATTCCCTCCCCTCTGCTCAGCAGCTTGACCAATCGCATCACTCGAAAAAGACGGAAGAAAGTGATGGAAATGCGAGCGCTGTCCTCAGTGTTCTGTAAGGGCGGAGTCAGCATTAGTGAACCAATCAGAGGAAAGATCTAACACAGGGCTTCAGGCTGTATTAAGGCAGTCTGACCAGCGGAGGGCAGAATAATACATTTAGCAGGAATCATTTGTTACCCTATTGCAGCCAAAATGTATCAATTCAAGCTTCAAATCAAAGAATAGCCACGTAAATAAAGGCTTTTTAATATATTTTCCACATTTTTCGAGTGCCTTGGAGTTATTTTAACTGTTTATTCTGATGAATCCCTTACCCAAAAGAGAGCCAACACATTATTTAAGCTACCCCTCAGCACCTTTTGTTTGATTTTGGATTTTTTTTTATAAGAATTTAGAATTGATCTTTTAAAAACAGCTGGTTTGACTGATCCAGAAACACTACCAGAGACCCTGTGTTTCATGCTTACATCCTAGAGAGGAGAGGAAGGGGCAGAGGGGTGCATGCTGGATAAAAAACAGAAAAACCTTGCCATACTTGACTGCACGCATCAGCGCAAGCATGGCTCTCTTGACCCAAAGTTACTTCATGCCAACTTACATCGGGCCCCTAAACCTCATATAGGGGAAAGGTCAGTTTGAGGTCACAAGCTTACCTGGTCCAATCCGACCTAATCTGACCACAGGGGCCCCTTAACCATGCAGCAGTGTCAGCGCTACAAACGTGAGGGGCTGATAACCCCACACACACTCACACACACACACACACACAGTTTGTCACGTTTGGGTGACACTCCCTTAATCGACAAAATAGTCAAAGGATGTAAAACCAAAGCAAAACCAAAGCAAATGAAATCAAACATCAAATTGAAGTTGGGGTGGGTTAAGATGAGAGGCAACAATGTTTTAATCAAGATTTCAAAACTCAAACGGAAACCTGAAAAAGAATGCAGACTGTAAAACTGGGCAAAAGAGCCCAAGAGGGGCAGAAATTCTTACCCCCGACTCATCCACCTGAGGTGCCTCTGTGGGCTTTAAAATCAAAGACCTGAATTAATCTCTCACACATGACGTTTGCATAGCCACTTATGCTTTTAAACGCATTCACAACATTCTCAGACTCTCATGTTATCACGCACTCTAGAATAGCATGTATACCCATCAGCAAAATGGCTTAAACGTCTACAGCAGACAATCCTCCGTTCAAAACTGACTGAAAAAT
This sequence comes from Danio kyathit, assembly GCA_903798195.1. Lineage (NCBI taxonomy): Eukaryota > Metazoa > Chordata > Actinopteri > Cypriniformes > Danionidae > Danio > Danio kyathit. The sequence continues at coordinate 42,670,378 of LR812529.1, forward strand.
GACCAGTGACCAGAGACAAAGAGGACTAGATTCACATAAGGGGCTTACATAACACAGAGGTCCATCATGTGACCTTATTTCTATTCCGTGGATTACATAATCAGCTGCAGACAGCATTCAACATTCAGTACAGTACACACACAAACACACATACATACAGGAATGCATCCCAAAAAATGCTAAGCAACAGAAACAGACAAGTAAAATAATCCCTTAGTGCCACATTCTGAAATTTCTATTTCTCCACATTCAGGTCAACCAACAAACCTGCACTGAAAATAATGATTCATTATTTTAAGGTAAGGGGTTGCAAACTATTCATTGGGGCTCAATTTAAACTAACCAAATAAGTTAAACATTACTACATTTAATTGATTTGGTTAAATTCAGCCCATATTAATTGTTTGCAACCACTTAACTTTACTAAATTTAGTAAAATGTGTAACAAAAAAAAGTATTATAAATTGACAAACGACATCATTTTCCAACCCAGACTCATTCTGAATATGCACTGTTATAGACATTTCTGGAGAGCGCCAAATATGTCCCAGGAGGTACGTTTTTTTTTGCAGGTTTTGTTTTCACGACCAGAGGCCGCTATGCACGCTTTTTAAGATCTCAAATTTCTTTTGCGAGTACCATTCGCGCCGGTTCTTTTCACGTAAATCCACCAGAGGTCGCTGTGTACACTTTTTCAGATCTCAAATTTCTCTAGCAAGTGCCATTTGCGCCTGTTCCTCTCACATAAATCCACCAGAGGCTGCTGTGTACGTTTTCTCAGATCTCAAATTTCTCTCGCGAGTGCCATTCACGCCTGTTCTTCTCACATAAATCCACCAGAGGCTGCTGTGTACGCTTTTTCAGATCTCAAATGTCTCTCGCGAGTGCCATTCACGCCTGTTCTTCTCACATAAATCCACCAGAGGCTGCTGTGTACGCTTTCTCAGATCTCAAATGTCTCTCGCGAGTGCCATTCACGCCTGTTCTTCTCACATAAATCCACCAGAGGCTGCTGTGTACGCTTTTTCAGATCTTAAATTTCTCTCGCGAGTGCCATTCGCGCCTGTTCTTCTCACATAAATCCACCAGAGGCTGCTGTGTACGCTTTCTCAGATCTCAAATGTCTCTCGCGAGTGCCATTCACGCCTGTTCTTCTCACATAAATCCACCAGAGGCTGCTGTGTACGCTTTTTGAGATCTTAAATTTCTCTCGCGAGTGCCATTCGCGCCTGTTCTTCTCACATAAATCCACCAGAGGCTGCTGTGTACGCTTTCTCAGATCTCAAATTTCTCTCGCGAGTGCCATTCGCGCCTGTTCTTCTCACATAAATCCACCAGAGGCTGCTGTGTACGCTTTTTCAGATCTCAAATTTCTCTCGCGAGTACCATTCGCGCCTGTTTTTCTCACATAAATCCACCAGAGGCTGCTGTGTACGCTTTTTCAGATCTCAAATTTCTCTCGCGAGTACCATTCGCGCCTGTTTTTCTCACATAAATCCACCAGAGGCTGCTGTGTACGCTTTTTCAGATCTCAAATTTCTCTCGCGAGTACCATTCGCGCCTGTTCTTCTCACATAAATCCACCAGAGGCTGCTGTGTACGCTTCCTCAGATCTCAAATTTCTTTTGCGAGTGCCATTCGCGCCTGTTCTTCTCACATAAATCCACCAGAGGCTGCTGTGTACGCTTTCTCAGATCTCAAATTTCTCTCGCGAGTGCCATTCACGCCTGTTCTTCTCACATAAATCCACCAGAGGCTGCTGTGTACGCTTTTTCAGATCTCAAATTTCTCTCGCGAGTACCATTCGCGTCTGTTTTTCTCACATAAATCCACCAGAGGCTGCTGTGTACGCTTTTTCAGATCTCAAATTTCTCTCGCGAGTACCATTCGCGCCTGTTCTTCTCACATAAATCCACCAGAGGCTGCTGTGTACACTTTTTCAGATCTCAAATTTCTCTCGCGAGTGCCATTCGCGCCTGTTCTTCTCACATAAATCCACCAGAGGCTGCTGTGTACGCTTTCTCAGATCTCAAATTTCTCTCGCGAGTACCATTCGCGCCTGTTCTTCTCACATAAATCCACCAGAGGCTGCTGTGTACGCTTCCTCAGATCTCAAATTTCTTTTGCGAGTGCCATTCGCGCCTGTTCTTCTCACATAAATCCACCAGAGGCTGCTGTGTACGCTTTCTCAGATCTCAAATTTCTCTCGCGAGTGCCATTCACGCCTGTTCTTCTCACATAAATCCACCAGAGGCTGCTGTGTACGCTTTTTCAGATCTCAAATTTCTCTCGCGAGTACCATTCGCGTCTGTTTTTCTCACATAAATCCACCAGAGGCTGCTGTGTACGCTTTTTCAGATCTCAAATTTCTCTCGCGAGTACCATTCGCGCCTGTTCTTCTCACATAAATCCACCAGAGGCTGCTGTGTACACTTTTTCAGATCTCAAATTTCTCTCGCGAGTGCCATTCGCGCCTGTTCTTCTCACATAAATCCACCAGAGGCTGCTGTGTACGCTTTCTCAGATCTCAAATTTCTCTCGCGAGTGCCATTCGCGCCTGTTCTTCTCACATAAATCCACCAGAGGCTGCTGTGTACGCTTTCTCAGATCTCAAATTTCTCTCGCGAGTACCATTCGCGCCTGTTCTTCTCACATAAATCCACCAGAGGCTGCTGTGTACACTTTTTCAGATCTCAAATTTCTCTCGCGAGTGCCATTCGCGCCTGTTCTTCTCACATAAATCCACCAGAGGCTGCTGTGTACGCTTTCTCAGATCTCAAATTTCTCTCGCGAGTGCCATTCGCGCCTGTTCTTCTCACATAAATCCACCAGAGGCTGCTGTGTACGCTTTCTCAGATCTCAAATTTCTCTCGCGAGTACCATTCGCGCCTGTTCTTCTCACATAAATCCACCAGAGGCTGCTGTGTACACTTTTTCAGATCTCAAATTTCTCTCGCGAGTGCCATTCGCGCCTGTTCTTCTCACATAAATCCACCAGAGGCTGCTGTGTACGCTTTCTCAGATCTCAAATTTCTCTCGCGAGTGCCATTCACGCCTGTTCTTCTCACATAAATCCACCAGAGGCTGCTGTGTACGCTTTCTCAGATCTCAAATTTCTCTCGCGAGTACCATTCGCGCCTTAACCCAACTGATTGTGTTTTCAAAAGCCCCGACTGACCAGCGCCCACCCATTTCTGTAAACCCAACAACAGTGTTTTTAAAAGCAATCCAGAAAAATAAAAGCCCTCGCAACGGCCTGCTTTTTACCACCTTTTCAGATTTTACTACATTCTCACCCTGTTATTTACTTGTTTATTTTATTTTTTGGCTTTTGTTTTTGTCTTACTCGCTTTCTGGAAACATTCTTTGCCGGACTCAAACCCCGTCATAGTGGTCAACGGCGCTCAACGTCACTCTGATGATGTACGCAGCGAGCCACTGGACAAACTGGTAACGATCAGCTGGTAAGCGTGAAAAGGAACAGTGCCATACCGCTACATAGCATTTGTTTTAAAGACGAAATGCAGCCATACATACCTCTGGCTACGTAATTTGCGATCTCCAGAAATGATCTTCTTTCAATCAATCTGAAATGATCAATCTTTTCAGAATGAGCCTATGTTGCCATTTTCTGTATTTTAGGCATGCTTAAGCAGAACTACAAAAATAAACAATAAAATCTAAATAAACTGGTTTATATTCCTGATTTTCCAGTTTCCTTCTAACAAAATTTCTTATTTTCAGTCATTCGATTTGACAAGATACTAACAGCAACCTGGCAACTTTTACCAAGAAGCAAACACAAATCATTTTAATTACTTCTTAAAGTAATTTTCAATTATTTAAAGAGTCCCGTCATCATCTTTCTACTAGATAAATGTGTCAACTAATGACATAACCCCTTTATTTTATTTTTTTTAAACAGTGTTTTAAATGTAAGATAAACATGCTAAACATGCACAAAATATACATCCGCACATTTGGTTTGAGAATAAATCCATTCTTGACCCTGAAAGAACACAAATCAAAACCCATTCAACAACTTTTAAACACACACACAGTGGGGAGAAAATCCAGCATAAAGTCAGAAAAAAGGATGAATCCTTTATCTGTGCATAAAGAACAGACTCCAGACAGACATGGCTTCACTCACACAACCTAAAAACCCTCAACATAAACTGTTTGCATTTGCATGAGAAGCAGAAATGATAAGATGCAGTTTGCAGCCGTTGCATTTGATGGCGCATGCGTTAAGCAGTCAGGCACATGTGCGCACGCTTTCAAACATACAAAGTCTTTCTGGAAGACACTTTCTTGCCATAACAGAAACAAGACTTGAAGGAGCTCAGTTTTGCAGAGCATCTCCATGCATGAGCACTGAAGAAGAGACACCACTCGAGGGCGCTCTCACAGTCCAATGCAGGAGAACAGACGAGTGTCCAATCAAAGAAGAAGAGGAATTAAGAATAAAATGAAAGGAAAATAAAGGAAAGAAAACCAAAAGGCAGAAAAAAGGACAGACAGGTTTGTAAGGAAGCAAAGAAGAAAAAGGAAATGACAACAAGAAGGAAGAAAGGATGAAAGAAAAGGAATGAAGAAAAAACAAGACGAAGAAAGAAAACTGCTAGAAGGAAGAAATCAAACACAGGAAATGCGAGAAAGTAAGCAGAAATTAAGCAAAGGAGGAAGAGAAATGTATAAAGGAAAAAGAAAGAAATATATTTTATAATACAGAAATTTCTAAGAAAAAGAAAGCAAGGGAGGAAGAAAAGAAAATTGACAAAGGATGGAAAGAAAAAAAGGAGCAAGGAAAGGAATGGGCAGAAAAACAAGCAAGGAAAAAATGTAGAAAAAGAGGAAGGAAGGAAGCTAGGTAGAAAGCAGAACATTTAAGGGTAAAGTAATTAGAAAAAAAGAAAAAGAAAAGAAAGAAGGAAGAATCAATGGGAAAAGCAGTTCAAGTTCAATCAAGTTTTAAAAAAAAGTCAAGTAAAGAAATAAGGGAGAAATATACAAAAGAAAGAAAAATGTTGGATCGAAAAAAGAAATGACAGAGAAAAAGAAAACAGCAAAAACATACGGAAGGAAAACCAAAAACAAGGAAAGTGGGAAAGTAGAAAGAAAAGAAAAACAAGCACCATAGAACAATATAGAAAAGAAAGGAAAGAAAAGAAAAGGATGGATGGAAAAAAGGAAGAAATTCAAATGAAAGTAAGAATAAACGAAGGAAAGACAGAAATAAAAGAAAGAAAGAAGAAAGAAAAACAAAGAAACACAAATAAAGAAATGCAGAAATTCAGAAAGAGAAAAACAAAAGAAAGTAAAATAATTCAGACAGTAATTTAGAAAGGAAGAAATGAAAGACAGAAAGAAAATATAGAAAGAAAATATAGAAAGAGAAAAAGAAAGAAAAACAAAGAAAGAAATGCAGACAAAAAGCTGAAAGAAAGAAAGAAACGAAAGAAAGAAAAATAATTCAGACAGACAGTTAGAAAGAAAAAAATTCAGAAAGAAAGAAATAAAAAAGAAAATAAAGAAATGAAAGACAGAAAGAAAATAAAAAGAAAGAATTGCAGATAAAAAGAAGGAAAGAAATGCAGAAAGAAAGAAAGAAATGCAGAAAGAAAGAAAAGAAAGAAAGAAATGCAGAAAGAAATGCAGAAAGAAAGAAATGCAGAAAGAAAGAAAGAAAGAAAGAAAGAAAGAAAAATAAGAAAGAAAGAAAACAGGAATGAAAGGGATGAGAAGAAAAAAGGCAGAAAAATATATACTAGCCTAAAAATAGCCAAAATTATGGAAAATAAAAAAGGAAAGAAATGTACCAAAAATAAAATAAAATAAAATAAAGAAACAAGTTGGAACAGAAAGGAAAGCAGAAAAAAAGTAAGAAGAAATTTTTTTTTTACCAAAATAAGATAAATAAGATAAAAAAAAAAGTTATAAGAGGAGGGAAATCATAAAGTGAAATGTTAAGTAATTCAGTCAGTCAGTGAGCCAGCACTGGGCAGGGCAGAGATGAGGTCATGCAGCCTGTCTGACGTCTACACACCTGCTCTACTCAAGCTCTAACAGCTCACTGAAGAGAGACAGAACAGAGAGACAGACAGTCACTCACACGGACACACAGAGATATGTTAACTGCATCTCATCACGCTCAACACACATTGTTAGATGTGATGTCACTTAAATTCCACTAACTAACATTACACTGTAAAAAATGACCGTAATTTCAACAGTAAAAAAATGCAAAAAATGCTAAAACAAAAATTTGTAACCTGGTTAGCAGTACGTTTCCTTAATATACACGGTTAATAACCATAAATTGACTTTCCCAGAATTCCCTGCATGACACTTCACTTTTTATGCCTTTTTGTTGACAAAACTGGTCCTTTTTAGTAATTTTTTTCTCATCAGTGATGTACATTAGTTTTATTTGGCATCTAATGTTGATAAATACTGTTTTTTTTTTTGCATTATTTAAATTGTATGCGTGTTACCATGATGGTACTTAATAATTATATTATATAATAGTATGTTTCTCTGCTCCTGGGAAAGGTTGTTTGTGATCAGTTTTGGTTCATCATATGACTTTCTGGTTGTGTTTTTTTATGATGTGTAGATGTTCGTACTTCAAAACACTGGTTTATAATATGGGACATTCTACCAGAAACGTACATTATCTGTCCCAGAAATATAAACAAATACAGTGAATAAAAAGTATTTCATCCCAAAAATTGGCGAGCTGTTCTGTAGAGGAATATGTCATTCATTTGGTTCTCAGATTTCTTTTCTTTATTAAAAACACTTTACAAATGTACAAACCCTATCATTGTCCTTGTCCTCAGCCAAACTGAACCTACAGCTTTAATAGTTTTGCTATGCTAAAAACTGTTATTTAGAAAAAATACTTCAGAAATAGAATGTTTAAGTTGTTATCATTCACATCAATTGATTAAAAACATAAAATTATAAATAAATTCTACAAATAAATCCTACTAATATATAATAATATTAAAATATAAAAATATATAACAATATAATAATGTTTTCGGTCAGTCCTGTCACATTTGCATTCAATTTAACATAAAATGTGGTGCAATACACCTTTAAGGCTATGACTCGGAAGTGACATCATTTGATGGAGAAGAAGCTGACAGTCGCTGTGTCTCATTTCCGAGGCAGCATCCTCTGAAGGATGCAGACTTCAAAGGTGAGTCCTTTAAAGTCCACACAGGCCGAATTGAGTGTTTTGAAAAAAGACGATCTTGCCTACAGAGGACAGATCTTGTCACCAGGCAACCGTAACAGCTGCCGTTAATAAGCTGTAATAAAATATGTAATGACTTTCTTTTCAAAGTGATTTTAAAACTTATTAAAGCGATCTGAGAGCAAACAAAAGCTGGAAATATATTTCCTTTGATCCATACATCTACACATACAAATGTAAAGTGTATAAAATCACTTTTTAGTAAGAATGATCATAGTCTTTTTGGTTTTTAACATGTGTTTAGATATCCAAGTAAAATAAAAACCTAATTCATACATTTAATCCAGAGTTTTCTTTTAAAAACATCCTGCCGTTATCAGCGCGCAATGAATCTTGGGATGTTCGAGGCTGTGAAGGCAAAGAGCATAAAATTACCAAGAGGCGACACTCTAGTGCGATTTGAGAAAAAGCCACTAGATGCCGCTAGTGTCACGCGGTGACCATTTTAGAATGAAAATTCCAATAGAACAACAGCATATAATAAGTCTGTAAAATAAACTATTAAAAGTGCTTATGATTGTGATAGTAAGTGTTGTATTGTCGTCTTTCAGGTTGTATCTCAGCTTTAATGCACTTTTTAAATAAATAAATTTTAAAAAAAGCAGCTGCTTGCCATCACGACAGCAACGAGATCCAATGGACGACCAACAGCTTTCACTCCAAAATGGCAGAATGTGGGACTGTTGCTGGGCGCTGCTGTTGCAATGTAACATTCTATTGAGTGTCGCCTCTTGGTCATTCTAAGCTCTTTGGTGAAGGATCCACCGGTTGTATCCTTTGTTACCTGGGAAACGAAGGGCACATTTTGAGACTGCATTTGAAGGAGCCTTCGCACTTTTTTTAAAAATGAGATCGTCTTCGTCGTGACGCGATGAAGCAGCACACTTTGAATGTATCCTTCGGAGGATGCAGCCTCTGAAATGAGACACAGCTAGTGATCAAGGATGCGTTCTAGCATTGAATTATATGATTTTATGTTTGTTTTGTATGATTTTTTGGAGGACGACAAGCTTAAGTCAGGCCCTGTCACATTTTTTATAAGTGAAAATGTACATTTCTGGAATGTCCCATATATGATAAAATAATGAAATAAAGTAGTTTACCGTTAAACTTAAGAACTTTATTTTACGGTTTGCACCATATTTTTAACTGTAAAGTTCTGGCCACCACAGCTGCTGGTTTTTTTACTGTAAATTTTACTGGATTTTTTCAATCAGTGTAGTCTATATGAGTTATAGAAAAGTCCAACACTTCTCAGACTAAGATACTGTTCAATTCTATTCCTTTTTTTTCCATGAACATCTCTGTATACTAGACTGATGCTGCTTTATGATTGGATGCTATATAATCTGTTTTTTAAATAATCTCTGAGCTCCAGGGCCATTCTGTCTGGAGGTGAACAGGAGGAACTGAAAGAGATGAGATGATTCAAACTTTAAAACTACACCGCCTGGGGCACTGACCGGAGGAGAATGGAGTGGGTGGCCGAGCGCCATCTGCAGAAAATCAAGCTAATGTTAGCGGGCTACATATCATGCAACAGGGGATGGGAAAACCAGTCACTCCAACCACTGCAAGATTGGGTGAACGTCACACATACCCCTGAGTGGGGATGAATGAGTATAGATATAAAGGTGATGGATCAGGGCACATTGGTGATTCACTGATCCAAAGCTTCATATCTATAATTGCAGAATTTAGCAAGCCACTAAAACAATGAGTGATGAGTTTCACAAGGCTTTAAAAATATGAAAACTGTCATTGTAATAATCTAAATAGGTTTCAAATATGAATTGTCAGGCCAATTAACAACTCCAAAATGACAAAAGCAACTATAAATATCCTTATTATGGTCAATACAGTATAACAAATGTCTAGTTACAATGTAAACCGGTTACTGTAACTAAACCATTAAACTTTTCCATTGAAAAAGCGAAGTAATTGATTAATTGTTCATTTTGTACACTGTAAAACCCAAAAAGTTAAGGTAACTCAAACCATTTCAGGAAACCGATTGCAACAAACCATTTAAGTTCAAAAACTAATCCTAATAAGTACTGTGAACTTAATCCATTTAAGTAAATGAAGCAATTTGAGCACAGTAAAACCCAATAAATGAAGAGAACTCAAACCAACTGAGTACTGTAAAACCTAATAAGGCAACTCAAACCGTTGATTGCTACAAACCATTTGAGTTAAAAAAAAAAAAAACTAATCTATATGAGTGCTGTTAACTTACCCCATTTAAGTTAAAGTAATGAGGTATTTAATTAACTTCAAAAGTTCAAAACTCTTTTCAAATGAGTAGAATGAACTTTCAGTCAATTTTGAGATAACGGCACTCATTTCATTTGATAAAGTTGACTGTTGGGTTTTACAGTGCAGGTAATTTAATTGCAGTTAACTATACTTTCCTTAAATACTGTACATAAATTTAGTGGTTTGTTTATAAATCAATTTAGAGAAGCAAAGTAATTGTATTTTAAATATATATATTTTACTGAATAAAATATTTATATAAACTTTTAGAATACTTGCACATGAATAAGAATCAAAATTAAGTGAGTTAGAAAATAGTTCATGATAATATAAGATTGTAAATTGTACATATATATATTTGTTTGTGATCATAAATATTATTTTTGTCAGATATTTTGCATATCTCCTTTTTCACCTAAAGGTTATGATTGCACATGCTTAAGAAACAATCATTTGATTAATAATTTAATATCAAGTGAATTATTGCATGTCCTTACTTTTAAATGTTTTATGTTTTGATACATATATTCACCATTTTAAGTATTTTATTTATTATTTTTTATTTTATAATTATTATTAAGATAAAAGGCATTTTGATTGAAATGTAAAGAATTAAAATAATTTAATTTCTCTTGTCTATCCATTGCGATTTATAGAGAATTGTAGTATGAAGCCAAGCAATTAAATTATTTATTTATAATTAAAAATAAATAAATATAAAAAACATTTAAATACTGGTTTACTCATTCATTCATTCATTCATTCATTTTCTTTTCAGCTTAGTCCCTTTATTAATCCGGGGTCGCCACACCGCAATGAACCGCCAACTTATCCAGCATATGTTTTACGCAGCGGATGCCCTTCCAGCTGCAACCCATCTCTGGGAAACATCCATACACACTCATTTACACTCATACACTACAGACAATTTAGCCTACCCAATTCACCAGTACCGCATGTCTTTGGACTGTGGGGGAAACTGGAGCACCCGGAGAAAACCCACGGGAATGCGGGGAGAACATGCAAACTCCACACAGAAACACCAACTGACCCAGCCGAGGCTCGAACCAGCGACCTTCTTCTGGTTTACTTATGTAATTTGTAATTAATTACTCTTTAATGTAACTTACCAAACAATCAGTAAAACTAATTTGTATTTTTCCCCAACTTGTTTTAAACATAAAATATGATTATGTTATAAATTGAACAGAGCAAGTTTTAATCGGTTACTGACAAAAAAAAAAACTTGAATGCTTGAAAGCAGAAATGTCTGATTTACTAATAAAGCATTCTATAGAGTCTTGTGAATCATTTCACTGAAAGTGATTCAGTTCTCAATTCACCCAAAGAGTCAATGGCTGTTTCTCAATATGCGTTCTTCAGCGATCTTGCGTCTTCGTGTTCTCGTGTACTGTCATCATCAACTGCCAAAGTTCAGTTCCAAAACTCAAGACCGCAAGAACAAAGGATGCGTGAAACTTCCCGGATGTGTTCTTGGCATTGAGGACGCATCGATGCAGACTTGAGCGCAGCATTTAATACAGATTTATTATTAAGTTCAGAGATATAACTTATTTATCTCAGGAGTTTTCCTAAATGAAACGGTGAAAGTAAACATAAATATAAAAATCTTAATAAAGGCATAAACACATTAAGAGTGTTTATTTGCTAAAGTTCATAATAAAATATGTTTTATTTGTATTGTGCAACGTATATTTGTAAGGTCTTTATGCATAGTATATATTGTGAAAACAGGAAAAAACAATAAAATCGTTGGATGAATGCTGTAATGTTTAAATAATTTCCTGTTAAAAACGCGTGAAGGTCATGTGACAATCAGACAGAACCAGAGAAGAACGCAGCATCTCACTTCTCACAGGACACGTTCTCTGTTCTCGCGGTCTCCCGAGTTCGTTCTTCCGAGGTAACTTGGCAAGCCCGGTCTCCACAAGAACACGAGTCCTTTCTCTACGTTCTTGGAATCGAGAAACAGCCCATGAGTCAACAATTAAGAGAGAAATTATTATCTAAATTACCTACATTTAAATCATTTTCCTACTAAAAACTACCGACATTCATAAGATTATAAAAATAAGTCGCATTGATCACTTTTATGATATTTTTATTAAGCTATGATATTTAATTTATATTATTTTTATTGAGTTCTTTAATTGTCCAATTTATTGTCATTGCATTGAAAAAAATTATTTTAAATCATTTTTATATTTAACTTTAAAATATTTTTATTGATATTATTTAAGATTTCTACAGAAAAAAAAGGTCAACGAGGCTTAGAACAACGTGAAAATGCGCGAATAATATATGTTTTTTATTTTGCTTTAACTATCTCTTAAAATATATTTCGTGAGAATACTACAAATTTGACAAAAGACCCTGTGAAACCTCTTGATGGTTCAATCACCAATGAAATGCACAAAGACAGCAGAAAACAAAGAGATAAGAGGAAAAAAACAAACAAAAAGACAAGACGCAATCACTCTCTAATTCTCTCTGTCACACAAACATCCACAAACTCTCATCCATACTTATCACATACACAATACAAGGACAAAACGTACAGAGACTCGACACACTAATACAACATACCCAATGAACATGGCCACAATACAAACACTTACAAGGACATATACACATATATACATTTATATATGGACGCTGGGACATGAAACTCCAAAGAAATAGCTCTGCAGCTCAGACAGCGGAATGACAGCTGTGCGACAGATATACATCTACGTGTGTGAGCATATTTCCTACAGTATATGTCTGAAGCTGGACAGCATCGGTGAGATGTTAAGTACAGTAGCACCACCAAAGAGATCGCACACAGAAACTCCACCATTGATCTTAAAGAAACACCATGACTTTCCAGCACCACCCTCATCATGACCAGTTTTACATTTATTAACCTTTCAGAAATCCCTTTTAGGTTAGGTTTCTAAAGGGGTTCTTTGCTCTATATAAACTGTAAAACTGTGAAATGTTATTGCACTATAAAATAACTGTTCAAAAGTAGTTTATCATTTAATTTAATAATTTATTATAGTGATTTTAATGATGAATTTTCATCTTCATTACTACAGTCATCAGTCACATGATCCTTAAGAAATCACTCTAATATTAATTATTATTGTTATTGTTATTATTATTATTAATATTATCATTATTAATAGTAATAAAAGCAATAATTACTGGAGTAATAGTATAACCTGAAACTAAATACAATAATAAATAAATAAATATTTATTAAAAAGTATTTAACCATTTTTTAACATTCAATAATTGCTGCCTTGATGAACAGAATATTTTTCTTTCAAAAAAAAAAAAAAAAAAAAAAAACATGGAAAAAAAACCTGACCCCAAACTTTTGACCGGTAATGTATATGAAGAGTTGAGATGCAAAGACCTCTAAATGCCATCTGTAAATTTCTCCTAAAATGAGCATTTTTGTCAGCCTCTTATGTTCATGTTCAGTTACTTCACTTTTAAAGGCAATGAAAATAACTTATTCCTCACTACAAAAGTAAAATTACTGAGCCTACACACAGGTGTCGGATAAAAATGCTCATTTTAGAAGAAAATATCAAACAGCATTTAGAGGTTTCTGCATCTCTACTCTTCATATACACACAGTTGAAGACAGAATTATTAGCCCCGCTGACTTATTAGCCTCCCTGTTTATTTTCCCCCTATTATCTGTTTAACGAAGAGAAGATTTTTTTCAACACATAATAGTTTTAATAACTCATCTCTAATAACTAATTTATTTTATCTTTGCCATGATGACAGTAAATAATATTTTACTAGATATTTTTCAAGACACTTCTATACAGCTTAAAGTAACATTAAAAGGCTTAATTAGGTTAACTAGGCAGGTTAGGGTAATTAGGCAAGTTATTGTATAACAATGGTTTGTTCTGTAGACTGTCAAAAAATATATAACTTAAAGGGGCTAATAATTTTGACCTTAAAATGTTTTTAAAAAAATTCAAAACTGCTTTTATTCTAGCCGAAATAAAGCAAATAAGACTTTCTCCAGAAGAAAAAATATTATCAGACATACTGTGGAAATTTCTTTGCTCTGTTAAACATAATTTGGGAAATATTGAAAAAAGAAAAAAAATTTAAAGGAGCGCTAATAATTCTGACTTCAACTGTATATATTCTTTCATTTATTTTCCTTCGGCCTATTCCCCTTATTTATCAGGGGTCACCACAGCAGAATGAACCACCAACTTATCTAGCATATGTTTTACGCAGCGGATGCCCTTCCAGCCGCAACCCAGCACTGGGAAACACCCATACACTCTCGCATTCACACACATACACTATGGACAATTTAGCTTAATCAATTTACCTATACAGCATGTGGGGGAAACCGAAGCACCTGGAGAAAACCCACGTGAACACGGGGAGAAGATGCAAACTCCACACAGAAATGCCAACTGATCCAGCCGGGGCTCGAACCAGCGACCTTCTCGCTGTGAGACGACTGTGCTAACCATTGAGCCACCTTCATATATACATATTAAAATGCTAATTAAATAATTACAGTTAGGTAGTAATATACTGTATAGTGATTAAAATAATAGCATAATACATTTACATTATATTAAGGGATGTTATTTACATTTAATTATTAAAAGAGAAACAAAATAGAAGTCTAGATATCGTTAACAAACTATGAAATGCTTTCATTAACAAATAATAATAATAAATTATTAAGCACTTATGCTCCAATATCAATGTAATAGATAAATATAAATGAACTATTACCCCACTATAACTAAAATCCACTAGGAATCTGTTATTATATTTTAGATTGATTTGATGCTGAACATTTCGTGTGAGTGTGCCAAAAAGTGGTGGTTGGTTCCTTTAAAAGTCATCAACCTAAACAAATCATTAAAGCTGACTTGTAATCAATTTTCTGAACTGATCTTGATGACGTCTTTAAACCAGCACAATATTTGGGCATTTTTTAATAGAGTCATATTTAAGCAAAACACAAGCAAACAGAGGATCACATCTTGCCATACTGTATACTTGCCTCTAAAAGTTTCTATGGGGGACAGAATTGAAGAACAAGCATTAGATAAAACCAGAGGATGCTTTTCTGCAGCTCTCACTGCATTTACACACATTTGGATGTGAGACCACAGATTAATGGTCAACACAAACACACAACACAACGCAAACTAAGAGATTTGAGTTGTTTTCTCAGCAGCAGCCGAGTCCTCATGAATCACAAGGTGTCATTTTATATGAGATAAGCAGGGGAAACAGAAAGTGTCACTGTTAATATTGTTAAGGTTAAATCAATTAAGAACACAAAGACAACATATTAGGAAACCTCGCAAAAGAAACATCAGTGCCATTACGAGACAAATAGGAAGAAGAAACTAGGAAAATATTGAATTCACAGAATTGACAGCTTTGCATATAGCTGGATGGTTTATGAAAATTAATAATACATACAGTATACAGCATCCTATACATACACATTTAAGTCAGTAATCTTTAATTCAATCATTTTGAAATTAATACATCTAATTAGGTTAGACTTGCATAAAATACTAAATTTAAAAAAAGTGAAAAAATAAATATATAAATAAAATTAATAATTCACTCTATCTGGGTTTTTGAAGCACATAATAAAAACAATATTGCATATGTAATCTGTGTAGGGCACTAGATAGTTTTTTTTTTAAATAATATATATTTAAATTATATAAAATTTATTATAAATATATTTATTATTCATACATTACATTAAATGTATTTATTTATATTAAATAAATGCTGTTCTTTTGAACACTACTTTCATTAAAAATCCTAAAAATATATACATCTAGACTGCCATAAAATACTGAATATAAAAAAATTATATACATTATATATATATATATATATATATATATATATATATATATATATATATATATATATATATATATATATATATATATATATATATATATATATATATATATCCATATAATCTGGGTAATAAAGACAATATTGCATATGTAAACTGTGTAGGGCACTAGACAGATTTTTAAAATAATATATTTAAATTACATTACATTATTATAACTATATTTATTATTCATACATAATATTAAATGTATTTTTTATTAAATAATTGCTGATCTTCTCAACCTTCAATTCATTAAAGAATGCTAATATATATATATATCTAGACTTATATAAAATATTGAATTTAAAAAAGTGAACAAATAAATATATAAATAAAATGAATAATCCACTTGATCTGGGTTTTGAAGCACACATAATAAAGACATTATTGCGTATGTAATCTGTGTAGGGCACTAGATGTTTTTTTTTAATATATACATTTAAATTATATTACATTTATTTTAAATATATTTATTGTACATAACATTACATGTATTTATTTATATTAAATAAATGATGTACTTTTGAACACTCCTTTCATAAAAAAAAAAAATCCTAAAATACTGAAAAAAAAATAAAATATATATATATATATATATATATATATATATATATATATATATATAATAAAAAATTCATATAATCTGGGTTATAAAGCACATAATAAAGACAATATTGCATATGTAATCTGTGTAGGGCACTAGACAGATTTTTAAAATAATATATTTAAATTATATTACATTTTTATAACTATATTTATTATTCATACATAATATCAAATGTATTTTTATTAAATAACTGCTGATCTTCTCAACCTTCAATTCATTAAAGAATCCTAATATATATATATATATATATACTTATATAAAATATTGAATTTAAAAACGTGAACAAATAAATATATAAATAAAATGAATAATCCACTTGATCTGGGTTTTGAAGCACACATAATAAAGACATTACTGCGTTTGTAATCTGTGTAGGGCACTAGATGGGTATTCTTGCGAGGCTTCCACACTTAGAAAGGTGAAAAGCAGTTGTACTTACGTTGACTTCAGTGATAGCAATATCTACGACGCTACCGACAACAATTAAGGCGTCAAATGTGTTCCATGCGTCAGTGAAATAATGCTGTTAATAAAAGACACCACACCACACACAAGGGGGAGGAAATGAACAGAGAAAGAATGAGGGAGGGGAAAAAAGAAGGTGTGAAATACAGATGTTAGATCTCAGCGGTCAAAGAAACAAGGTGTCAGTTGAGAAAGTAGCTCAACCTGAGCTGAAACCTGAGCCTGTCTGAAGTCAAAGATGGATATATAAGAGGACAGGGCCTAGAACTGTGCTGTACTTACATCAATCTCACTGAGCACTATGTCTACAATGCTGCCGATCACAACCAAAGCGTCAAAGACGTTCCAGGCATCCCCAAAATACCCCTGGGGACGGCCAGGTAATATTTATGTCATTAGGAATAAGATGTAGTTTAAATCAATTTACGTTTAACTTCGTTATTGTTAATAAGCTAAATTATTAAAACATAAATCAACACTCAAACTCAAAAGTACACTCAAATAAAATATTAATGCCTAAAATTAAGATTTATGCATTCAGGAAAACTGATTACACAGTTTTATAAAGAATAGAGCAAAGTTCCAAAATAAAAGTTTGTTTTGACATAATATATGTATGTGCATTATATTTATTTATTATGTATATGTGAAACACACACATACATACATAGAAACAAAACTATACAAAACTAAATTGTTACATAGATATTTTAATATATAAAATTTGCATCGTACACACTTATATTTTATATCTAAATATAAAATAAACATTTTTTCCTAAATATATGCATGTGTGTGTGTATATTTATACACTACCTGACACAAGTCTTGTCGCCTATCCAAGTTTTAGGAACAAAAAATAATAACTTGACTTCTAGTTGATTATTTGGTATCCGAAGAGGCTTATATAAAAGGTAAAGGCCTCTAGATTACGCTTATTTTACCAAAATAATATGTACGGTGTAGAATTTAAAGTCACGGTGCAGTGGAAAAAGAAAGAATATTGTGTATGACTCCTATGAGCTTGGAGGACTGCATCCATACATCTCTGCAGTGACTCAAATAACTTATTAATAAAGTCATCTGGAATGGCAAAGAAAGTGTTCTTGCAGGACTCCTAGAGTTCATCAAGATTGTTTGGATTCATCTTCAATGCCTCCTCCTTCATCTT
The DNA here is from genome assembly GCA_903798195.1 of Danio kyathit. NCBI lineage: Eukaryota > Metazoa > Chordata > Actinopteri > Cypriniformes > Danionidae > Danio > Danio kyathit. The sequence goes on from LR812529.1 coordinate 42,688,085, forward strand.
ACCCCAGACATGCTCAATAATGTTCATGTCTGGTGACTGGGCTGGCCAATCCTGGAGTACCTTGACCTTCTTTGCTTTCAGGAGCTTTGATGTGGAGGCTGAAGTTTTAGAAGGAGCGCTATCCTGTTGAAGAATTTGTCCTCTCCTGTGGTTTGTAATGTAATGGGCAGCACAAATGTCTTGATACCTCAGGCTGTTGATGTTGCCGTCCACTCCGTGGATCTCTCGCACGCCCCCATACTGAATATAACTCTAAATCTTGGGTCCATGCGGGTTCCAATAGGTCTTCTGGAGTATTTGTGATGATTGGGATGCAGTTCAACAGATGATTCATCGGAAAAATTTACCTTCTGCCACTTTTCCAAATGATCAACTAGAAGTCAGGGTATTATTTATTGCCCTTACAACTGGGATTGACAAGATTTTTGCCGGGTAGTGTATATACAAATAATATTAACTTAAATAATAACACACTTAAATTATTTCAAAACAAATATATTATTTCTTTTATTTTGGATGCGATTAATTCTTGCCCTAAAAACAAAACAAAACAATGAAACTGGATTTCTGCACTCAAAATAAAAAGCTAAAAATAGTTAATTTACTAAAAATAAACAAATTAACATAGCTTATATAAACATTTGGTTTAATCTCATTACCTCATACAGCACCTCAAAATTAATAAAAGCTATATAGACATACTTAAAGTAATAAAAACACACCAAATGTAATAATGTTTTCAAAATGCATTTTTATTATAGTTAATAGGTATAATAGTTAATTCACTAAGATTAAAGTCATCAAACTAATTATATCAAATCGTATATAAACATTTGGTTTTGCCTTATACTAGGGGTGTCCAAACTCGGTCTGGGAGGTCTGGTGTACTGCAGATTTTAGCTTCAACTTGTCTCAACACACCTGCAAAGATGTTTCTAAAAAGCCTAGTAAGGCTGCAGTCACACTAGAGTTTGAGCTTGCGAAATTCTGTCGTACGGTGCTGCAAAAAGGGGTGGGATTAAACAAGATGATTAGATGTTTAAAAAGCAAGCGATTGGTCCATATAATAAATTTCTGCCCAGAGAGGTCATGTTTTGATCTTCGATTGGTCTTACGCAGTCACGTGATACGTTGTTCACCAAGCTTGAACTTTGCACCGCAGCGAAATGCGAAACTTGTTGCATGAGCTTGCGATTCCGGTCTGACGCATTCGCGTGCGTATGAAAGGAAGTCTATGGGGAGAAAACTGCAGTGTGACAGCAGCTTAAGAGCTTGATTAGCTAGCCCAGGTGTGTCTGATTGGCGCTGGAACTAAACTTTGAGGTCACCAGCCCTGCAGGACCGAGTTTGGACATCCCTTCCTTATACCTAATTATAAAAATACCATAATTAATAAACCATAATTAATACCATGCTAAAATTTATAAGCTACATAGACATACTGTACTTAAAGTAATAAAAACACACCAAAATTACTAAAACTGTAACTATTATCTGTTTATTTAAATAGTGAAATAAATTATTAACAGATATATTTAAATCAAACTGAAACTATTTGGATTGCTTGATGATAAATCTACAAACCTCATTACTGTCTACATAAAAAAATATTCAATTTATTTGTTTTAGTAATCAAAAAAACTGTTTCATTACACTGTTTGACTGACAAATATTATTCATTTATATTAAAACTCCAAACGGCACTCGAACATAAATCTTAAAATCAGGGCTAATACTTTGAGTGTATTACTGTCAAAAAAGTTGACTATCTTGTTATATAATATGCCAAGTTCATGCATTTGTCAGATTGTCAGATTATGGGCCGAATCTGTTTGTCTAAGAGACACTTGAAGTCACGCCACACTGAAAAAAAAAGTGCAAACGACAGCACTGCACAACACGCGAGAGGCTTACTAGCATCCTGTCCTTCTTCTGAACACAAATCTGCATGTGTGAAAGTTTTCAATGGGGAGAAGGATGTTAATATGAACTTGTATAGTGATGTAAGTAATATTAAATACAAAATGATGGCATATAGAGGAGGAGGCACTGTATACAGTTGAAGTCAGAATTATTAGCTCTCCTGTGATTATCTTTTTCAAATATTTCCCAAATGATGTTTAATGATGAGCAAGGAATTTTTTCACAGTATTTCCGATTATATTTTTTCTTCTGGAGAGTCTTATTTGTCTAATTTCAGAGAGGATAAAAGCAGTTAAAATTTTTTTAAAACCATTTTAAGGTCAATATTATTAGCCTGCTTAAGCAATATTTTTTTTTGATTGTGTACAGCAGTGGTCCTCAACCACAGGGTACCGGTCTGTAGATCAATTAGTACCGGGCCGCACAAGAAATCATTAATTATTTCCGTTTTATTTATTATCGGAGTCTGAACAATCTTTTATTTTGAAAAATCTTTTATTTAAAAAAAAATCACAGTATTCTCTCTTGCTTGAGCACCCAAATTTAACCCACAAGCAGCAAAATGAGTGAGAAACAGACCTCTTTGGAAAGTTTCTTTGCTAAGGGGAAAAGGCCCAGTGAAGGACTCGCAAACTGCCAAAGATTGGATCCGCAACCCATTTGTTAACAAATCAGGTGATTCCAGCATGTCTGTGCAAGAAGATGATCAACTGCTGGAGATTGCAAATGAGCCCCTTTTAGGGGCTGTTCGCATATCGCGTCTTTTCTAGAGTTCGCACAAGTTTGTTATTTCCAATGAAGGTGACGCACACCGGCACCCAGTTGAATGAATGCACCACGAGTCACACGACAAGAACTGACCTGTCAGAAAGACAAGAACTGACCTATCAGAAAACGGTCGATGGTTGCCTAGCAACCTATGAACCACCCCTCCCCCCTTCTCCCCGGGTAAATTGGTATGCGTTGACTGGTCTGTGGTGATATAAAGGTTGGGGACCACTGGTCTACAGAACAAACCATCATTATACAATGACTTGCCTAATTACCCTAAAGGCTCGTACACACCGGGATGCTTTTCGTTTGTGTTTATCGTCAGCGTTTTTCAAGTTGTTTTTCCGGATTCAAACCCAATCGATTTTCACAGGCGTCGAGCAGAAGAGTATTCAAAATCACTCCTTGATGTTAGATGGCGCTACACAGCTTTAAGCTTGTGACACCCGCTTGTAACACAGAAGAAGAAGACAAAGTTGACACGCTTGTTGTTATGGATGGTTCAAGTAGCAGCTCCAGCTCTAGCGATGAAAAAATGATTATTGTTCACCAGTGCAATAAGCAACTCCACGTTCACATCGCCTCTGGGCATCTTCTTCAATGTGCGCTCGCATTGACAGTTTTGCGCTTGAGCGCCTCCAAGTGCTGTTTACTGTAACTTCAGCAGCTCAGTGCACGTGAACAAAAGTGCCAATCTGATTGGTGGAGAGGGTTTTGATGCGGCGCATCAAAACAAAAAAACAACCATGAGGCATTTTTTTTCTAATGACACTTTTGCGCCTGCCGTTTTGCACGTTGGTGTGCACGATCACATTGGCGCCCTTCATTTAGTCACGAGGCGTTAAACGACGACGGAAAACGCGAGCAAAAAACAGCTCGGTGTGCACGGGCCTTAACTCGCCTAGTTCAGCCTTTAATTGTCACTTTAATCTGAATAGACCATTTTGAGGAATGTAAACAAAAACACTGGTCGCAACGTATTTCCTGTTTTACATTTTTAATTTCTATAGCTTCTCAGAATCCAAAAGAGCCACATATTGATAAAAAATGTTATGATAGCTGTTTTAACATTAAGTTATGATTGAACTGCCTCTTGTTACAGTTATGAAATAGTTTGATAAGCAGGAAATGTTTATGGGCAAATGACATGACCACTATGAAATGGTCTATACTAGTATCTTGAAAGATACCAAGCAAAATATTATGTACTCTCATCATGGCAAAGATAAAATAAATCAGTTATTAGAGATGAGTTATTAAAACTAGTATGTTTAGAAATGTGTTGAAAAAAATCTTCTTTCCATTAAACAGATATTGGGGAAAAAAATATACAGGTGGGCTAATAATTCTGACTTTAACTGTAAATATTCATTCTGTACTGTTCTAAATGTACATATAGGAAATAGTGATTATGTATGTATCAGCAACATGTGTTTGAATGACTCACCCGAGGTTTGAAGGCGATCAGTTTGAGCACCATCTCCACAGTGAAGACGGCAGTGAAGACCATATTCAGAATGTCCATAACATAATTGAACAGTTCAGACTGACCATAGTGCTGGAAAAATAAATATATGATGTTTAAAAATATTCTGAAAATGTTTACGTGAAATGGTAAATTATAGACTGATTAAATCAGTTTACACAGAGTATACCAGAGTTGTTTTTGTTGACTTAATATAAAATACTAATACTACTACTAGAATTAGCTGACAAACTATGTTTGCAGATTTTGTAAAGGTGTAACTTTGCTTTGACAAGCATTTAATTATTGAATTATCTGCATCTCACAATCATATACAGCATGGATTCACAAGAAACAATTACAAATTAATTCTTAGTATTTATTAGTAAAGAAAAAAGGTGGATTATGCAATAGATATCTCATTCATTCATTCATTTTCTTTTCAGCTTAGTCCCTTTATTAATCAGGGGTCGCCACAGCGGAATGAACCGCCAACTTATATAGCATATCGTCACCTTAGAATTATAAGGTTCTATCTGACATTTTTGTTAAAATTGAGTTATTGACATATTCTTATTAAATGAGAACTTATTTACATTATGGGATGTTTTTTATAAGTTGTTTAAATTTTAAGATGTTTTATTTAAACAACAAATGTTACACAGTTACAGTTACACACATGCTGTTTGCTATGGAATGCAAAAACTTTGAAGCTCAATATCTCAAAATCATTCAGAACGCAGATAGAACTTTATAATTCAAAGGTGAGGATATGTTTTACACAGCGGATGCCCTTCCAGCTGCAACCCAACACTGGAAAACACGAATACACTTGCATTCACACACATACATTACGGCCAATTTAGCTTATTCAATTCACCTGTACCGCATGTCTTTGGACTGTGGGGGAAACCGGAGCATAGATATCTCAGTGATATTAAATGATTGTTTAACATAAAATGAATAAAAGCCACCAAAAAAAAAAATGTATGAAATAAAAAGGTAAACAATAATAGTGTTGTCCTTAATATACATTTTTTATCTAATAATAGTAAAATACATGCACACTTGAATATTTAAACCCAAGCATAGTCATGCATTTTTGAAAAGATGAAGAATAAATCTAACAGAGAAAGTTACCTGTACAGCAAGACAGATGGTGTTGAGTAAAATCAGGACAAACATGATGTACTCGAAGCCGGTGGAGTTCACCACATACCAGAACTTATACTGATACGGGTTCTTAGGGATGTACCTCCTGAGAGGACGTGCTTTCAATGCATACTCCACACACTGACGCTGAAAACACACACACACAGCACGTCTGAATGAAATACTGAGTGTGATCCAATTAATATGAATAGAGGGCGTATAATATGAATAGAGGGTATACAAAATATAGAAGTGTAGAGAAATCTACCTATAATTAGCAAAAGCACGCTTGTGCAAGGCATTTGTAATGAGGTGTCTATGGACAGGACAGTAAATTTGATGTTGTTCTCTCTTCTGGCTGCCGATACCAGTCTTACACAATTTTGGAGAAAGTCTTGATAACTTCATCTTGGCGTTTTTCTTTTAGTATTTCAGCAAATAAGATTGTAAAAAATTATTTGTTGTACTCTCCCACTCACTGCACTCCAAGTTTACCCAACTATGATGAGTTGCACTACCGAGAAACCCAGACATTTTTCACATTAATCCTTACAATACACTCTGACCTTACCCATATTTACATTAACCCTTACAAGTCCAAAACCATCTCAAGTGAATTTTTTGCAAACTAAGGGAATTTTATTTGAAACTCCAGTGTTTCCAGTTAATGTCTCTTCTCACCTGGTTCTTGTCCAGCTCACAGTTCTTGTACTCCTTCTCTCCCTGTTCCTGAAAGGTCACGATGACAAAACCCACGAAGATGTTCATCATGAAGAAGGCGATGATGATGATGTAGATGATGAAGAAGATGGAAATCTCCACCCGGTAGTTGTAGATTGGACCCATGTTCTCCCGGTTAGAGTCGATGGCCTTGTACAGCAACCTTAAAGGTACAGTGAAATTGTTAGTTTTAAGATATCTATAATCTAGTGTGTTATAAAACAGTGACAAATTTTGCGTTTAGAAGATATAAAACTGATATAAACATGTAAAGCTTGCAATTTGTCACTTCCGCCTAAAATGGATCAACGTTCTTTTCACGTCACCTCAAACTTCAGTTTCTCACCAAATTTAAACCAATCAAATGCTCTCTTATATCTGACATGCCCTGCCACCTTTAAGATGCTTCTCATTTGCTTTTCTTTTGATGCGCTTGAGCTCAACCACTCTCACTGGCAGAGCTGTGATAAAAAAAAAAATGAAAAGCCATTGGCTGTTTTTTTTAAAAAGGAAGGCGCTAATCTATGTCATGATTCAGTTAAGATTATGTCAAACATCGAATAAAAAATATCACCTTACCCAGATTGTAATTTATGTTCACAGAGGGCAGGTGGCACTTATTTTAATTATTTTTGGAATGTCCTGCACTTAAATCTATTTGGTCTTAGCTGGCTTACGATATCTTATTCTTGTTAGGACAAGATGTAGAACTGACTCCAGTACGCTTTTTCTAACTTGTCACTCTCACTGCAACAAAAGAACTGCCTCTAAACTGTCAATGGGGCCTGTCTTTGCTGGACATTATTTATATGAAACTTTCAACAGCGCACATACATGAAGCTCAGCCAAAAACTGTCAAGTCCTGGAGTATAACTTTTTTATATTGTCAAATCTTCTGTTTATGTCTTCTAATGTACAGCTTTTCTGTTTATACACTCACCGGCCACTTTATTAGGTACATCTGTCCAACTACTTATTAACGCAAATTTCCAATCAGCCAATCACATGGCAGCAACTCAATGCATTTAGGCATGTGGACATGGTCAAGACGATCTGCTGCAAGTCAAACAGAGCATCAGAATGTGGAAGAAAGGAGATTTAAATGACTTTGAACGTGGCATGGTTGTTGGTGCCATAGGGGCTGGACTGAGTATTTCAGAAACTGCTGATCTACTGGGATTTTCAAGCACAACCATCTCTAGGGTTTACAGAGAATGGTCCGTAAAAGAGAAAATATCCAGTGAGCGGAAGTTATGTGGGAGCAAATGCCTTGTTGATGCCATAGGTCAGATAAGAATGGACAGACTGGTTCCAGCTGATAGAAAGACAACAGTAACTCAAATAAGCACTCATTACAACTGAGGTATGCAGAAGAGAATCTCTGAACACACAACACGTCCAACCTTGAGGCAGATGAGCTTCAGCAGGCAGAGGACCACACCGGGTGCCACTCCTGTCAGCTAAGAACAGGAAACTGAGGCTACAATTCACAGTGGCTCACCACATTTGGACAATAGAAGATTAAAAAAACGTTGCCTGGTCTGATGAGTCTCGATTTCTGCTGTGACATTCGGATGGTAGGGTCAGAATTTGGCATCAACAACATGAAAGCATGGATCCATCCTGTCTTGTATCAACGGTTTATGCTGCTGCTGGTGGTGTAATGGTGTGGGGGATATTTTCTTGGCACACTTTGTGCCCATTAGTACCAATTGAGCATTGTGTCAATACCACAGTCTACCCGAGTATAGTTGTTGACCATGTCCATCCCTTTATGGCCACCGTGTACCCATCTTTTGATGGCTACCTCCAGCAGGATAACACGCCATGTCATAAAGCGTGAATCCTCTCAGACTGGTTTCTTGAACATGACAATGAGTTCACTGTACTCAAATGGCCTCCACAGTCACCATATCTCAATCCAATAGAGCACCTTTGGGATGTGGTGGAACAGGAGATTCGCATCATGGATGTGCAGCCAATATATCTGCATCAATTGCGTGATGCTATCATGTCAATATGGGCCAAAATAAGGCAGTTCTGAAGGCAAAAGAGGGTCCAACCCGGTACTAGTAAGGTGTACCTAATAAAGTGGCCAGAGAGTGTATGTACTTTATGTATCTCATGGTGTAATAGTTATTTATTTTTCCTTTTTTTTACTACTCTTTATTTGGTTTAACTATATTCCTGTTTTTCACGGCAATGTTTTAATTTCTGCCATTATAGAACAAATCTAACCGGGTAGGGGTGGAGATTTGGGGTTCTTTACAATATAATCGTATGCTGTATTCTGTCTGTATTGAACAAAAATTGCAATAACAACAGTTGTTCACAATTTATTTAAAAAAAAAAAGCACATTTCAAAGCACTTCACAGGACCTTTAAGAAAACAGGAACAACATGAAGTAAAGTAAAAGATCTGAAAGCCATGGAAAAAACTGCTTCAACACCCACAGACGCAGAACAGCCATGTAGTGTCATTCTGTGTGCGAGTGTGAACATTTGAAGCAGTGTGGTGTTGTAATTACAGGGACAGCGTGGTACTGTTGGCATCGTGCTCACAGTGCCACTTACCAACAGCGCCAATGCAAACACTAAAATCACAATAACACACTGCTTCATTTCCCCCCTGTGCTTCTGAATGAGGGAACTCAACTGTCTGAGTAAGAACTCTCAAATCAAAAACCAATATTAATAATTTGACAAGATCCATTTACAGGGAGCCATTGTCAAAATCAGCTATAATGCAGACTAATGCTGATTTAACAATACACAGAATAACAGGTTTCTGATTACTGCTTGTGAGTGTGTATTGTAATGAAGTGTGTATATAATAAGACTTTTGCTCCTTTTAAAATAGATGAATGAAGTTTAAATGTAAAAGACTTTATGCAAATATGATCTTATGTGCATGAAATAGAATCAAATTAAACAGAACAGTGCTATTTTTTTCAATAAAATTTCTATATCAAGATGAATAAAACAAAGATATATAAAATGTACATATACATATATATATATATATATATATATATATATATATATATACATATATACATCCATTCATCCATCCATCCATCCATCCATACACTCATCCATTCATCTATTCATATACAAATCCACCCACCCAACCATCCATCCACCCACTCACCCATCCATCCATCCATCCATATACCCACCCAAGCATCCATCAACCTACCTACCTACCTATCTATCCATCCATCCATCCATCCATCCATCCATCCATCCATCCATCCATCCATCCATCCATCCATCCATCCATCCATCCACACATCCATCCACACATCCATTTATCCATCCATCCATATACCCACCCACCCAACCATCCACCCACCTACCTACCTACCTACCTACCTACCTACCTTTCCATCCATCCATCCATCCATCCATCCATCCATCCATCCACTCATCCATTAATCCATCCATCCATCCATCTATCCATATACAAACCCACCCACCCACCCAACCATCCATCCACCCAACCACCCATCCTACCACCTACCTACCTACCTACCCATCCATCCATCCATCCATCCATCCATCCATCCATCCATCCATCCATCCATCCATCCATCCATCCACTCATCCATCCACTCATCCATCCATCCATATACCCACCCATCCATCCATCCATCCATCCATCCATATACCCACCCACCCACCCATCCATCCGTTTGTTATGACTTATTTTAATATATTCATCACTTTCATTGGAATGTATGTATATGTGTCATTGTCTTAATGTATTTTACAAAATTGCCCTTTTTATTTTATTGTATTAATATTATTATTATTATTATTATTATTATTTATTTTTGCATATGTGTATATATTTTTATGGCTCTATTGAGATAGGGTCGGTGTTCTTTAATTGGTGTTTGTTTACTAATACAGTACATAAGTATCATATTTTTTCTTAATGTTTTGAAACAATAAAAGTATCTAAAAATTACCCAGTACTATTTAATATCTGATTTTTACTAAAAATGCATAACAGTGCTATACAGTACATATTGTTGAATACTTACGCTGGCCAGCCTTCAAACGTGGACACGGTGAACAGAGCCATCATGGCCATGAGCACATTGTCGAAGTTAAAATCACTGTTGTGCCAGTGGCGCTTCTGAATGATTGGCTGGTTCACGTCTCCTTCCTTATACAAGATATACGTTCCCCTGAGAAAGAGAAAAGATTCTATTTACAGCTCAAACTGCAGTTTCATTTTGTGTGAATTCAGTTATTACAGTAATTGAGTGGTATAGCCAAAATGCACAGTGTTAAGTGCAGCTATTAATTAACATGAGTGATGCTACGAAATATTCAACTTGACCCACTTGCACTCCTCTGGGCTGGACTTGGCTTCATCGTTACAACGGTAAAACTTTCCCTAAAAAATGCAAAATAATAAGTAAAATACATGCTTTTCTTTTGAACTGCTTATTCATAAAATTCATTTAAAAATTCTGAAAAATCATAATATTAGAATGATTACTGAAGAATCAGGTGACACTGAAGAATTAATGATGCTAAAACTCAATTTTCCATCACAGCCAAACATTTAATTAAAAATAAATCCAAATACAAAACATGTACTTTAATTGTAATAATATTTCAAATATTACTTCTTTTCTTCTTATATTTAAATGTGAGACTTATGTGACAAGTGTGAGAAAAACTGTACCTTGAAGAGCTGTACACCAATGCAGGCGAACATAAACTGCAGCAGGGTGGTGACGATCATGATGTTTCCTATAGTCCTGATGGCCACGAACACACACTGGACCACATGCTGCAGAAGGCAAAAGTTAAAGTTCAGAGGCTGTCAGACATTTATGATGATAAAACAGCTGGTCAAGAATGTATGTATTTGTTTTCTGAACCAAACATATACATATAGAAGGCATTTGTATGAAAGTAAAGCAGAACCTTGAGTCCTTTAGCTCTGTTTATGGCTCTGAGCGGACGCAAAACTCTCAGAACCCTCAGAATCTTCACTACTGAGATGGCTGAGGATCTGTGACACACAAAAGCCATGATGTTAAAGAAATGGTAGTGAACAGAAAGATAATGTTTAATAAAAAATTAATAGTATTAATAAAAAATATATAATAAAAAAATTAATAATAAGAATAATTATAATTGCTAAATACAAATTTAACACAAAATATGTATTGTTATAATTAGCTACAAAATACAAAAAATGAAAATATTGAAATAATATTATTAAAAATTATATTTTAATATTTTATAAAACAAAATAATATATTTTTTTAATTAATATGAACTATTTTATACTTACACAATTGAAGAAAAACCTATAATAATAATAATAATAACATAAACAATAAATATTATTATTATAGGTTTTTACCAGTGGCAGCAGTTTTCATTCATTCATTCATTCATTCATTCATTCATTCATTTTCTCTTCGTCTTAGTCCCTTTATTAATCTGGGGTCGTCACAGCGGAATGAACCGCCAACTTATCCAGCACATGTCTTACGCAGCGGATGCCCTTCCAGCGCAACCCATCACTGGGAAACATCCATACACACTCACTGACACACATACACAACGGTCAATTTTAGCATACCCAATTCACCTATACCACATGTCTTTGGACTTGTGGGGGAAACCAGAGCACCCGGAGGAAACCCATGCAAACACGGGGAGAACATGCAAACTCCACACAGACATGCCAACTGACCCAGCCGAGGCTCGAACCAGCGACCTTCTAGCTGTGAGGCGAACGTGCTACCCACTGTGCCACCACGTCACCTTATATAATAATAATAATAATAATAATAATAATAATAATAATAATAATAATAATAATAATAATAACAACAACAATAAATCTTCATCTTCTTCTTCTTTTTCTTCTTCTTCTTCTTCTTCTTCTTCTTATTATTATTATTATTATAGGTTTTTACCAGTGGCAGCCGTTTTTAAAATAATAATAATAACAACAACAACAATAATAATAATAATAATTATTATTATTGTTAATTTTAAAAACGATTAATAATTAGTAATGATTGCATGTTTTAATAATAACAACAATAACAACAACAATATGTTATTATTATTAATTTTAAAAACGATTAATAATAACTAATGATTTCATTTATTAATAACAACAACAACAACAACAACAATAAATATAATTTTTATTATTATTGTAGGTTTTTACCAGTGGCAGCAGTTATGTAATAATAACAATATTAATATTAATATTAGTATTAGTATTATTAATAATAATAATAACAATTATTATTATTCCTAATAATAATTATATTACCAATTAATAATTACTAATGATTGTTTTTATTATTATTATTATTAATAATAATAATAAAAATATTAGTAATAATAATAATTACTATGATTGTTTTATTATTATTATTATTATTATTATTATTATTATTAATAATAATAATAATAATAATAATAATAATAATTACTATGATTATTATTATTATTATTATTACTATTATTATCGTTATTATATAAGCTGCAGCCACTGGGATTTAATCAAATGTATTTAGCCACATAATTTAATTTTTAAACTGATTAATCTGTCATAAACATAAGCATCACTCACTGAATCCCGAAGGACACGAGTGAAACTCCGACCACCAGCAGATCTAGAAGATTAAAGTAGTTCCTGCAGAAAGCACCCTTGTGGAGAAAAGCGCCATACGTGGTCATCTGGCAACCGCAAGAAAGAGAGCAGCGGATTACACTTTGACACAGAGAACATACTCAGACATACAGTAGCAGTGCACACAGAAAACACACATAGTAATACACTCCTTAATATCACTCTTTTTAAGGGTGGCGTGCTAAAGGCGAGTTCCTAGCTAGTGCTAACTCCGCCAAACCCTCACGGCTTCAGTCAACATGAATGTAGTAGTAAGCTCTGTTTCACAATCCGCCACTAGGGGGCCTGGCAATAAAACATGCTGTTTGTTGCCGAGCACTAAAGATGCCTACCTTATGACAGAAGAAGTTAGGATTGACAGAAAGAAAACAGGTCATAGAGCAAGAGAGGGGAGAAAAAGTCAGAAAAGAAAGGGAACCTTTCTATCAGGCGATCTGAAATGAGAACTTCCCTTACTGTCACATTCATGTGAGCCGTTGTTTTTTTGTGTTTTTTTTTCTTTAAGAACATTGCGCCCTGTTCCCTCGGCAAGATTCGGTAAAGAAAAAGAAAGGGAAGAAGCTCCAACTGCAACTTCATATTCAGCAGGCAGAGAAAAACCAGCCAAAACTAAAACAAGTCGCTCCAAAATCATGAATGCAAAAGGAGTCGTTTGCTGAATGTATATGAATGCAGATGCAACCATTCTAAGAAGGCAAGCACTGGGTTATCCTAATGTTAGCAGCTGATCAGAGACCAGTTGGAGAAATTTATGTAAAACATTTTAAGTAATACTTTAAATAAAATAAATTTGTAGTTGATGGTCCATGATCAGCATTTATAAGATTCCCTCCATAAATCAGTGTTCAGAATATACGTATTACTATCTTACTTATCACCTTACAGGACACAGTACACTGTAAACTGCCTACTTAGACCCTTCAAATCATCTGATAAGCACAGATTGTTTCCTGCTGTATATGCTTCTAGTTGTAATGTAATGTAATGTAATGTAATGTAATGTGTATTTATATAGCGCATTTATTGTGTATGGCCATACACCCAAAGTGCTTCACAATCATGGAGGGTCTCTCCACTCCACCACCAGTGTGTAGCATCCACTTGGATGATGCGACGGCAGCCACAGGACAACGGCGCCAGTGCGCTCTCCACACACCAGCTATTATTGGAGTAAAGAGACAGTGATAGAGCCAATTCGGTGAATGGGGATGATTAGGAGGCCATGATGGGTAAGGGCCGATTGAGGGACTTTGGCCAGGACACCGGGGTTACACCCCTACTCTTTACGAAAAGTGCCATGGGATTTTTAATGACCACAGAGAGTCAGGACCTCGGTTTAACGTCTCATCCGAAAGACGGCTTGACAACAGCTAAACAATATTAAAAGGATCGTTCACACAAAACTGAACATTCTGTCATCATTTACTCACCTGTTCCAAACCTGTTCTTCTGCTGAAGAAGATATTTTGGAGAATGATTGGAAACCTGTAACCATTGACTACCATGGCATTTGTTTTCCTACTATGGAAGTCAATGGTTAAAGGTTTTTTTTGGCATTCTTCAAAAGAACTTCTTTAATGTCCAACAGAAAAAAGAAACTCAAACAGCATTCTAACAAGTGAAAAGTGAGTACATTTCAGTTTTGAGTGACTTATCCCTTTAACTAAAATTACAATTTTAGGTCTATACCAATGGCCTAGTGGTTAAGTGTGCTGACATATAGCACCATGGTGCTCATGGCGACCCGAGTTCGATTCCCGGCTTGAGGTCCTTTGCCGACCCTTCCCCTCTCTCTGCTCCCAATACTTTCCTGTCTGCAACCTCTACTGTCCTTTCCAAATAAAGGTGAAAACCCCCTAAAAATTTTTTATAAATTACAATTTTAATAGTGTATAATAATATAAGAGAAATTGTGATAGTAATATGCTAATTACACTTCTGGCAAATAAAATGACTATTTGTAAAATAACATTGTTTCTGTGATGAGTTCTCTTTAAAGTCTGCATAAACCGGAAGTTGCTGCACACTTTTATTTCGGTATAATGATGCATTTCTGAAGTGGCTTTATTTTTGAGCTCTTTCTCTGAGGTCTTCCGGTCTTTCATTCACAGCAAACTAAAGGCTGGAGGGGCATGGACCCAGAGCTGAAAATAAACACTAATGACGGGAGAGAAAAATGATGACAGCCAATCAGAGTCAGGACTATCTGCTGAGGTTTTCACTCATTCATCTGCTTGTTAAGTGTGACGTCACACAAAGCGGCTTCTGGGTCCAAGCACTCTGTCAAACTGTATGGTGAGACTCATGTGTATATATATATATATATATATATATATATATATATATATATATATATATATATATATATATATATATATATATATATATATATATATATATATATATATATATATACACATGCCTAAAATCCGATGGCCAGAAAGTGATTCATTTTTATAAACTGTTAAAATATTGATGTCTGTGATGCAGCAAGTCTAGAGACTGTTGTGCACACCATAATTTTATATAAAATGCATTTTAATGTGTGATAGGACTAAAAAGTGGTCATAAACGAGTATTTTCTCAATTTAAATGAGTAGCGGCTTGGACCTGGAAACAGTATTACATACGTCACGAATTAACAAACGGATGGTGTTTTAAACACTAAATGATTGCACCATGACAGTTTTTTTTGTCTAAATTAAAATAAATTAGATCAGAAAATATCGTATACATGTTTATTTTAATATTGTTAATTAAATAAATATTTTAAATACATATCTAATAAAAAAAATTATAGGGGAATGTTATATTATAATAAATATCATTAATAGCAATACTCAACAACAACAGTATCGCATATTTTTGTTTTATATATATATATATTACACTTTTCAGATTTAAAAAAAAAAGTGAATTAACACTCATTTTGCTCATTTTGCCCATTTTTTTTATTATTATTAAAATTACAAAATACAAAAGAGTTCTGATTATATCGGTCAAAATGACTGAATGCATTTCAGTGTCTGCTACTTTTCAGCATTACTTTAAATATGCGTTCCTCTGTTGCCTAGCAACTTCCTAATAACAAAAACATAACTTTCTTTTGTCAACTTTTGACAACTTTACTTCAGATATGTCTATTAAACGGCATATTTAGTGCTGTGAAAAATTTTCTCCCCTGCTTGTGAAAGTGAAAATAAAACTGAGGAACTGACAATACTGGATGGTCAAATGTTAGTAGCCTAACCATACATTCATAGGCTGTATTACCAAAAAGATCGTATTTTTAGGGTGATAACTTAAATATAATGACAGACATTCAAAGCTTAATTTTAATATCTAAGCTTTAAATGTAAATATGACGTGACAATATGACGTCTTATATGTTAATGGACAAGGTAATTCTAGTTATAGAATTCTGGTAGTACCCGTGTATTAACTTGCACAGATTAGTTGTTCACCTTAAGACTAACAATGTGCGTTAGCAAAATAAACATTGCAAATACTGATTTCATGCAGACTTTAAACAGCATCACATCTATTAATAAATAATAACACATACTAAACTGGAGGAATAAAAGTAACAGTAGTATTCTAGTATGATATTCTGAACACAGCCAGAGAGAATTTACTGTATCTTCCTGAAATAACAGCCAGCTGAAGCTGGAGCTGTGCTGTCCCACGCGGCGCTTGAGGTCACATTGCATTGATATGCACTCAGTCAAGGGGTTTGAACCATGTTCTGTCCAAGCATGGTTGTATTTGCCCCCTCTTTTATGGACTGGAAACGGGCCAATCAGTTATGAAGGCATGAGAGAGGCAATGCTGTTTTTCATTTCACAAAGAGTTGCATAGTTTTATCTTTTCGTATATTTTCGACAACATTTTAGTTTCACAGACACTTCCTGTGTGATTTCTCCAGATCTCTTTTCTTAACCCCACTTTAACCAATCAGGGTTGAGTTCAAGCCCTGTCATTCTCCCCAAAACAAAGGTGAAAACCTGACAACTCTTGTGCTTTGATGAGGATGTTCGGAGACTTTTTCTTTGAGTCTTTTAGTAAAAGAGGTGCTATGGTTTAAATAATAAAAAGAAAAGAGATTGATCAAGCCAGGAAGTACTGAAGTAGCAGGTGACACACATGGAGATAATGCAGCCAGGCCTGTGTGCCGAAAGGTTACCTTCAACACGATCTCAAATGTAAACATACTAGTGAAGACATAATCTGCATAGCCTAGGACCTGGAATAAACCAGACGGTTACAGCGTTACTGCACATACACCACACACAACACCAGCACAGGCAAGGACATTTACCTTTAACACGATCTCTACAGTAAAGATAGCCGTGAAAGCATAGTCAAAGTAACCAAGTATCTGCAAAGAGCAATGTACATGTTTAACAAAATTAAAAGACATCATTGTTTATCATCAAATTATGTAGATTTAGATTTGTAGGTTTATCTTTGATTAATTAATCCAGGGTGTACCAGTGTGTCTTTTTTGGTAACACCACAAAAACAAGTGTTTCAGTAAAGGTAGATTCCTTAGTTTGAAAGAAATAGGTTAGAAAACATAATGACAGGAAGGAACAACAGAAGCACAGAATAAATACTACCAGATTTTCTGGAAAATTTCTCTCAATAAAATCATATTGTTAAAATTACAGTTTTTTCAATCAATATTTTAAAGACAAAATTAGTATTTACGCTGTTTTTAATATTTTATCCAGAAATAAGGTACAATAGGTTAATAGTAGCCCTAAATAAAATGCTTACAAGCACTGTAAAATGTACTTCACCTTACTCTACAGCAAGTCATTTAGCATTTAACAGTATTCAGAAAAGGGCAAGGCATGAAAAATCTAAGTATAATGTAAACATATATGTGAACTTCAATATAAACAAAATCACTCTGCCCTTTTTGTCCATTAAATTATGTAAATTGAAGCAGATCTCAGATGGCAAACAAATAAACAAACGTAACTTCTATTCCAGAAAATATGGAAGTCGCAAACAAATCCACTAATTTAATCTCAACTGTCACATTTAACTTGTTTAACTTTATCTGTAAATGCGTTTAGAAACAGTTATTTAATCCATAAAAAGCACTACACACACACACTGTATGTATATGTATATGTATATATATATATATATATATATATATATATATATATATATATATATATATATATATATATATATATATATATATATATATATATCAAATGTAGATAATAAAAGTATTAATAAATAAATAAGAATATAAATAAAAAAATTTAAGTATTAAAGTATTAATAAATAAATAAGAATATAAATAAAAAAATTTAAGTATTAAAGTATTAATAAATAATTTAAAGTATAAATAAACAAGTAAAAGTAAAATAAATGTATAAAAGTATAAATAAATACATAAAAGTAAAATAAATTAATAAAAGTAAAATAAATAAATAAGTATAAAGTATAAATAAATAAATAAATAAAACTATAAAACTATAAATAAATAAAAAATAATAATATATATATATATATATATATATATATATATATATATGTGTGTGTGTGTGTGTGTGTGTAAAATAAATAAATAAAAGTATAAAAAAATAAATAAAAATATAAAAAAATAAATAAAATTATTAATAAATAAATAAATAAGAGTAAAATAAATAAATAAAAGTAAAAAAGTATAAATAAATAAATTAATTAAAGTATAAATAAGTAAAAGTAAAATAAATAAATAAATAAAAGTATAAACAAATAAATAAAAGTAAAATAAATTAATTAATTAATTAATTAATTAATAAATGTATAAGTTTTCATGATGGTAACATTTAACTGAAATGTTGTTTTAGTTTAATTATCTATTAAATTGTTTGGACTTTACTGTATAATCTTGACGCTACTGTGGTAATACTCACAATATTACGAGCAGAGAAGTTTCTGATTGGATCCTCAGCAGCCAATGAGGCTGAGCTTAGCATAATGAACACAAGGATGAGGTTGGTGAAGATGTGGTGGTTTATCAGCTTGTGGCAGGCAACTCGAACTCTAGAGAGAAACAAAGAGAGACAGAGAACGACTCGTTTTCAACGTAAAAAAACGTTTAGGGTACAGAAACAGAATAAGTTGACTGCTGATTTTCTTATTAAAATGTCATTTCTAATCCATTTTTTTTGTCACATGTTCTGTCCAATCATCTAAATAATTTACTATTTATTAATATTACAGCATATTTATTTTAAAGAAATAATGCATTTTCAGCATTTGTGTAATTTTCAATATTCTCAGATCATGCTTCTAGGACCATAACAAAAATATATCAGAAAATGTCAATCCTAAATTAAAATTTTAACTTACAAATTGCTTCAACATCAATACATTTTCAAATGTATCAACAAATTATGAAAAATAAATTTCAAATAAAACAATTAAAGCAAAAAAGAAATAAAAACAAGAAAAATTATTTTAAAATATATATATATATTTTTATATTTTTCAGTGTTCTCAGATCATGCTTACAGAACTCTACAAAAATATATCATAAAATGCAAATCCTAAATTAAAATATTAACTTACAAATTACTTCAACATTAAGAAATTTTCAAATGTATCAATAAATTATCAAAAATAAATTTCAAATTAAACAATTAAAGCAAAAAGATATAAAAAACAAGAAACATTATAAAAAATAAAATAATATTTTTCAATATTCTCAGATCATGCTTCTATAACTCTAGAAAAACATATCATAAAATCCTAAATTACAATATTAACTTACAAATTACTTCTACATCAACACATTTTCAAATGTATCAATAAATTATCAAAAATAAACTTCAAATTAAACAATTAAAGCAAAGAAATAAAAATGAGAAAAATAAAAAATAATAATTTTCAATAGTTTCAATATTCTCAGATCATCCTACACATTCATACACATACATCAACACATTTTCAAATGTATCAATAAATCAAATTGATTAAAATTCAAATAAAACAGTTAAAGCACAATAGAAATTAAAAATAAGATTAAAAAAAGTGTGTAAAAACCTTTGACAGTGTATATGTTTTTTTTTCCCCTAGTTTTGTGAATGTTAGATTTCAGTGTCACATACGGGTTTGTGTTGCTGAAGATGAAGAATGCACTGCCCTCTGGGATTGGAGTGATCTTCTCCTTCTTAACAAGCTCTGAGATCTTTGGACGAGGCCCTGCAGGAACGTCTGGCTCCTCTTCATCCTCCTCTGTTATACACATTGATCAAGACAAACAGAGAAAAACACATTTCAATCACTGTGTAACTACATAGCACATCATGATTTTGCCAAGTATGATCCAAAACCCTGGATTAACATCTATCTTGATCCTAGAACATCATTTTTGTTCGAAAATGTAATCCATACCTATTCCTTACCCCTAAACCCAACCCTAACTGTAAACTATTCCCAAATTAAGAGGGAAATAATAGTTGAAAAACAATCGTGTAGAAGTGCATAAACCTAGCCGTAAGCCTAAACTTAACATAAACGGCAAACATGTCGCTTAATTTTGATTAGCTAATTGGAATGTTGTTCCAGGATCAACATAGATGATAATCCAGGACCATGTGTTATTTGGTGAAACTACATGCACATAGTTCTTTACCTGCATTATCCTTCTCATCCTCCTCTCCAGCCTGAAACAAAGAAACCACAACCGTCATATCCTAATACTGAAGCAAAAACACTTAAAAGACTCAAACACACACAGATTAGCTACCTTGGCTTCATCTTCAATTTCATCGATTTCCTCACTTTTAAAAAAAGACAACAAAACAAGCAGTGTAAAATTCAGCACACATTAAGCAGACGCTAGATTGAGACCCTCAATGTCTGATTAAATGGACAAGGTTTTATCATTTACGGTTTCTTCGTATCGTCCGTGTTCAGAGACTCTGCATCAGCAAGATTGTCCACAGCGATAGCCAAGAACACATTCAGGAGAATGTCTGTGTGTCATCATTTAGGGAAACAAATTAATTAGGAATAAAACAAAATTACAGATCAGATACAGAGTTGATCACAAACCCGCTTTGTTATAAAGAAAGATGTCAAAGATATACTAAATTAAGCCTTTTTACATTTAGTCATTTAGCAGACTCTTAAGTCCAAAGTGATGTACAATTAAAGAGGCATTCAGTGATTCAAGAAGAAGAGGCAATACACACAAGAAGTGCTAATTATACAAAGTAACTATTAGAGATCAGAGAATGAAATGCTATGAGTGGGAAGTGTTTTTTTATAGAGAGAGAAGAGTGCCTCTACAGGTGGTTTGTCAAGCCCACTAACCTGTGTGAATCACACTTCATAAAGTCACAATGTTTTTATTTTTTCAATAGATATGGATTGATTGTGTCAGGATCACCAGCGATCTAGCCTATGCAAATTGCTGGAGAACTACACATATGCTGCTTTAATGAACTACAACTTCCATCATGCACCTCAGACACACCAGTTCCTGATTCCCCGATTACACACACACACACCTTGAAGCTCATGATGAACTAATCAGATGGACCATATAAACAGCACACACACACGCTTTGCTAACTTTGCTTTTGGATTACCCTCATGTAACTCTTTGTTTCTCTTTGACCATTGCCTGCCTGACTATTCTCTAATAAATTTGCACGGGGATCCTCAACTCCATTGTACTAGACTCCCAAAGTTACAGATTGTAAGAAAGTGTCTGGTGCAAATGTGGTAAACCGGTGCAAGTGTCGGTTAAAGTGTCAGAGAGATGAAAGTGTGTGTTTTCTACAGGTGGTTTGTCAAGCCCACTCACCTGTGTGAGGCATTGTATAATGTTTAGAGGTTGTCATTTGACGTGTTGTTGGGGTGGGGGGGGGGGGGGATCATTTCACCAGTGAGGAACATTGAATGAAAAGGCTTATAGCCTTTCTGTGAGGCGGCGGCACTCACTTACAGACCGGAGGCTCCTGAGCTTCTAGATTTCCTTTACAGTATTATCACTGTTGAAATCAGTTAACAGTTATTTTTCTTCAAGATTCTTTTGTTGCTTAAAAATCAATACAAACAACTGTACAGCATCTTTTGATTAATTGAATGCATCCTGACAAAAGTACATTTTAATAAGAAACAAATACATTTTGAATATGTTGTTTTTTTATTTCATTATTTTTATTTTCTGTTTCCTACTTGGCAGCAGCTGTTTATTCTGAAGAAAAGGATACAGTTTCCACAGATGAAAAGGATGATGAAGTAGATGCACACAATCATTCCTGATGATGAAGGGCCGCCGTACGCCATAATTCCATCATACATGACGGCATTCCAGTCTTCACCGGTTAGAATCTGAGAATCGCATACTTAAACATGAGCAAACACCCATCATAACAAAATAGATTCATAGCTTTCAAAAAAACCCACCTGAAACACAGTGAGCAAGGCCTGAGGGAAGTTGTCGAAAGTGCTCCTCTTGGTTTGTGTCTCGTCAAAGTTAAACTTGCCGCCGAACACCTGCATACCGAGGAGGCTAAAGATGATGATGAAGAGGAAGAGCAGCAGCAGTAGAGAAGCGATGGACTTCATGGAGTTCAGCAGAGATGCCACCAGGTTACTGAGTGACGCCCAGTGGCTAAAGACAAAAAAACAATATGTGTGAAAAAGCTGTACTCATATACTTACACATACACTCAAGATCTGAGGAACTTCTGAATCATTAACTGTAGACTCACCATAACCAGATCATTTGAATCTGTGAATCATTAACTGTATATTCACTCTGACTAGATCATTTGAATTTGTGAATCAATAGGTGCGTTCAACATGAAGCACAGCTGCAGCCGGTGATCAACGAGATTAGCCGAGCGCAGGCGGGGGCGGAGTTGAAAACGGAGCCATCAAGCCGGACACTTCGGGACTCGAAGTTGCTGCTGTCATGATGACTGATCACATGGCGGGATCATTTATTTATTTTGTTTATTTATTGCAATAACAACAAAATATTTACAGTACACATAAAGCAGAATACAGTCTCTACAAACTATAGTTCATTTTTAAACAAGGGAATTATGAATTAAATTTAAGTAGCCTATATAACAAACACATGAGAAATAAGGGGAAAACCAGAGAGCACATAAAAAGGAAATAAATATCCACCAATAGGCCTATTAAACAAAACAATAAGCACAAATTCTTGGAGTTTAAGCATCAGTCTTTGGGCTACTAGATGTTGAATGGTGTGTCAATACTGTTCCAGTGCTTGTTTGAATATACTAAAAAGGGTTTACATTTATTTACATTTATAGATATAAAACTTTCCAATATATATTAGTGTAAAACCCAAAAACAAGGTGTTTTGATTAAGTCTTAAACATTGATTATTTTGGATAATAAAAACATTTTTTAAAAAGCACTTTAATCCATAGAGATTGAACAAAAGGACCACAATAACTAAATAGAAAATACCCAGAAAGAGCAGCTACATCAATGACACTTTTAACAGTTCTGCATAAGCGGCTTAACAGGAAATAAAATATTTTATAATCATATATTTTTATATTTAATAAAATATGTTTTACTTAATTTGTTAAGAAATCTTCATAGGGGTGTCAGGATCAATGATGATAATTATTTTATTATAAGTCTGTAAGACTTATTTGAGTTAATATTTGGTCATTCACTAAAATGTATAATACAGTAGTCTGTATAAAAAGGCCGAATAAACCTGTTCAAAACAATCTAGACATTATGAACAAATTATTTAACAAAAGATGATACTGCAGTAAAATATTTGTAGTCTTTTAATAAGCATGATGTGTACAAGATAGAGAGGGTATGAAAGTTAATTGTTTGTTTTAAAATTTGGGAATTGGAATTTGTCCAGTAATAAACCCGAAACACACGTGGTTGTTGTCATGCTGTGAACTCGTGTAACAATCGTGTAACATCAGTGTCGTCATCGCAGTTCCAGCAGGCGCTCTTCAGGTGCTGCGCGGGCTGACTCAATCGTCTGATCTCGGAGCGCTGTCGCGGTACTTTGATGCCACATGTGACAGTCACATGGCGTCAGTGCAACATCAATCCGGCCAAAATTTCTAACCGGCATGCTCCGCTTTAAGACAGATTTCGATCGATCTGCCCAGCGCTGCATGAAGTCGAACGCACCTATTAACTGTGGACTCAGCCTGACTAAATCATTTGAATCTGTGAATCATTAACTGTTGACTCAGCCTTACTGAATCATTTGGATCCATGAATTGTTAACTGTAGACTCACCCTGATTGGATCATTTGAATCTGAGAATCGTTAACTGTATATTCACTCTGACTGGATCATTTGAATTAGTGAATTATTTACTGTTGACTCAGCCCGATGGGATCATTTGAATCTGTGAATCATTAACTGCTGACTCATTCCAATTGGATCATTTGAAATTGTGAATTGTTAACTGTGGACGCAGCCTGACTGAATCATTAGAATCTGTGAATCATTAACTGTTGACTAATTTGGATCATTTCAATCTGTGATTTGTTACCTATAGAGTCAGCATGACTAAATCAATTGAAACTGTGAATCATTATCTGTTGACTCAGCCTTTCTGAATCATTTGGATCTGTGAATTGTTGACTGTTGACTCACCCTGATTGGATAATTTAAATCTCTGAATTGTTAACTATTGACTCACCCTGATTTAATCATTTGAATCTGTGAATCGTTAACTGTTGACTCAGCCTGACTAAATCTTTTGAATCTGTGATTTGTTTACAGTAGACTCAGCCTGACTGAATCATTTAAATCTGTGAATCGTTAATTGTAGACTCACTCTGACTGAATCATTTGAATCTATAAATTATTAGCTGTAGACTCACCCTGACTGGATAATTTCAATTTGTGAATCGTTAACCGTAGACTCTCTCTGATTGAATCATTTGAGTCTGTGAAGCATTAACTCAGCCTTACTGAATCATTTGGATCGATAAATTGTTAACTGCTGATCCACCCTAATTGAATCATTTAAATCTGTGAATTGTTAACTGTAGACTCAGCCTGACTTTATCATTTGAATCTGTGAATCATTTCCTGTAGACTCAGCCTAACTAAATCATTTGAATCTGTGAATCATTTACTGTAGACTCAGCCTGACTTTATCATTTGAATCTGTGAATCATTTACTGTAGACTCAGCCTGACTTTATCATTTGAATCTGTGAATCATTTACTGTAGACTCAGCCTGACTTTATCATTTGAATCTGTGAATCATTTACTGTAGACTCAGCCTAACTAAATCATTTGAATCTGTGAATCATTTACTGTAGACTCAGCCGGACTTTATCATTTGAATCTGTGAATCATTTACTGTAGACTCAGCCTAACTAAATCATTTGAATCTGTGAATCATTTACTGTAGACTCAGCCTGACTTTATCATTTGAATCTGTGAATCATTTACTGTAGACTCAGCCTGACTTTATCATTTGAATCTGTGAATCATTTACTGTAGATTCAGCCTGACTTTATCATTTGAATCTGTGAATCATTTACTGTAGACTCAGCCTAACTAAATCATTTGAATCTGTGAATCATTTACTGTAGACTCAGCCGGACTTTATCATTTGAATCTGTGAATCATTTACTGTAGACTCAGCCTAACTAAATCATTTGAATCTGTGAATCATTTACTGTAGACTCAGCCTGACTGATTCATTTGAATCTGTGAATCATTTACTGTAGACTCAGCCTGACTTTATCATTTGAATCTGTGAATCATTTACTGTAGACTCAGCCTAACTAAATCATTTGAATCTGTGAATCATTTACTGTAGACTCAGCCTGACTTTATCATTTGAATCTGTGAATCATTAACTGTAGACTCAGCCTAACTAAATCATTTGAATCTGTGAATCATTTACTGTAGACTCAGCCTGACTGATTCATTTGAATCTGTGCATCATTTACTGTAGACTAAATTGTTTACCATAAACTCAGCCTGATCCCTTACCGTGTGACTTTAAAGATCCTGAGAAGTCGAACACATCGAAACACTGAGATGCCGAGGGGTGACATGATCTCAAACTCCACAAGGATGGTCTCAGTGATGCCTCCACACACCACAAAGCAGTCGAAGCGATTAAAAAGAGACACAAAATAAGCCTGCAGGCCCAGACTGTACATCTTTACCAACATCTCACACGTGAACATGGCCAGCAGCACTTTATTAGCCACATCTAAAGGAGGAAGAGAACCAGAGAATTATTAATATAGTGGGGATATGAAGCAGTGGTGAACTTTTACATTAATTTCTAGACAACAATATAAATGTCATGTAACAAACAGACAGAGTGCACACCCTGTACTTGTGTGAGCCACATGGGCTGGTTGTAATGTTCTGAAGAGATGGTCAAAGTGTTCAGGAACACCAATATGATCACCAGCCAATAGAATGGCACAGATTTTACAGCCAAGCGACAATTCCTCCGACACAACCGGTTCCAGCGACGCCAGCGCCGACTAAAATGGAGACAGTGAAGTCAGACAACCATTGAAGACTTCGAACACATACACTTAATACACTCCATTGAACATCTACACATATAGTAGACATCACCTATATACTATGTAACAGCAGGGTAACTGTGTTTGCATAATAACTGTAAAAAGCTATTAGTTACTAGTTAATTAAAGTTATTAGAAACTAATAAAGTTATGGTAACTAATAACAGGTTTCACCAAGTTAAATTTAGGACTTTTAAGACATTTGTAAGACCATTATGAATTAAAGTTTTGACTCATAAAGGGCTAAATCCTAAGGAATTTTTCAAATGGCCCAGATGGAAAAGATTTATTTGCACTATCAAAAAAATATTATAAATTAATACATTTAATAATACAATAATAAATGAATAATAAAAAGTTTAAATATTTTAGATATTTCTTAGCAAATAATTTTAAATATTGTGCAAAAACAAGCAAGCTCTACTTGTATCCATACACTTTTTTTCCAACATAAACTTTCTTCAAAATAAAAAATAAAAAAATGTTTTAAAAGTTTTAAAAACTATAATAAAGTAAATCTATGCACAACAAACTGTCCAGGGGTGCGTTTCCCAATCAACAACGTAACTTGCGGCTGAACTATCATAGTACGATGCATCGTTTGGGAAAAGAACGATTTATTGACGAGTGTTTCCCAAAACCCCTAGTTTCTCTGTCGCAAATCCATCGCTTGAACCACGTTAGTTATAACGTAAAACGCCCATAATGATGCTCTAAACGGAGTGGTACCAACTTCTTTAGAGAAAAACCCCATAATTTCTTAGTGCAGCGACGCAGTGGCGCAGTAGGTAGTGCTGCTGCCTCACAGCAATAAGGTTGCTGGTTCGAGCCTCGGCTGGGTCAGTTGGCGTTTCTGTGTGGAGTTTGCATGTTCTCCCTGCGTTCGCGTGGGTTTCCTCCAGGTTCTCCGGCTTCCCCCACAGTCCAAAGACATGTGGTACAGGGGAATTGGGTAGGCTAAATTGTCTGTAGTGTATAAGTGTGAATGAGTGTTTGGGGATGTTTCCCAGAGATGGGTTGCGGCTGGAAGGGCATCCGCTGCGTAAAACATGTGCTGGATAAGTTGGCGGTTCATTCCGCTGTGGCGACCCCGGATTAATAAAGGGACTAAGCCGAAAAGAAAATGAATGAATGAATTTCATAGTGCAAATTATATTGTTTTACACGCACACGCATAAAAAAAAAATACAATATTAGTTTTGGTAAAAACATGCACTCGCTTTCCATATTAATTGAAATATATGTAAACGGCACATATAGAGTCAATGTTTCTTTTACAAATATTATTGAGAACATTACATATTCTATTCTAAAACATAAAATCATTTACAAAAGCGAACACGTATTCTAATGTCATATATAAACCATATAAATAAATAAATAATGAGGCTATTTATTAAGAAATGAAATTTTATATTTATTATTTATTAGGAAATGGAAAAAAAATCCTACTTTAATAATAATATTAATAATATTAATGATGATGATGATGATTATTATTAAGTAGGATATTGTTTATTTATTTTTTATTTTTTGAAAAATCTGCTTTTACAATTTGACATGCAAACCACTGCAGATCAATGATAAGAACGATGTTTCTAACTACAGCTCCAGAGGTGTAGTTGCAAGCATACAAGTTTGCGACACAGTTTGCGAATGTTCATTGGAATTTGCGATCAAATTAACGAACTATGTTTGTAATGGCGGAACTTACAATCTTAGTTGGCTAATGATGGTTTTTAGAAACAGGTCAGTGTCCTCAGCAGTTAATACATGGATCATTTTTAAACAAATGTTATTGTTATAAAAATAGTTAAACCATTACATTAAATATGACAAAATTACCTTTTTTAAATAAAAAGTTAAAAGTTTTATTGAGATGGACTGTAGGTGATTGTATAGGTTTTGACCGGATTGGGTAGCAATACGTGAACAAAGGAAAATTAAGACTTGTTTAAAAAAGATTTAAGACCTACAGCACAATATTTCAGTAAATGTAAAACTTTTTAAGGCCTAAAATTTTGATTTTGAGATTTAAGACATTAACCCCCGGTTTCACAAACAAGGTTTAAGGCTAGTCTTGGATTAAATTGCATGTTTGAGCTGTCTCAACTGAAAATAACTTGCAGTGAGATGTCTTAAAATATGTCAGTGTCATTTTTTGTTTACAGGTGCACACCAGTAATGTATTTTTCTAAGGCTGTTTTTATAAATGTGGTTTAAATAGCCTAATTTAACTAAGGTCTAGTCCTGGCTTAAGCTAAACCCTGTTTGTGAAACCGGGCCTAAGACTTTTTAAGACCCCACAGAAACCCTGTAATAACCTTAACTTTTCTGAATTTGACTGTAATACAATAATGTGTACCTATTGTGAAGCTGCTTTGAAACAATAATTATTGTGAAAAGTGCTATACAAATAAACTTGAATTAAAGTCAGACAATACAATACAA
The DNA here is from genome assembly GCA_903798195.1 of Danio kyathit. Classification (NCBI taxonomy): domain Eukaryota; kingdom Metazoa; phylum Chordata; class Actinopteri; order Cypriniformes; family Danionidae; genus Danio; species Danio kyathit. The sequence continues at coordinate 42,716,808 of LR812529.1, forward strand.
ATATGAATACATATTAAAAATAGGAAACTGAAACAATGAAATAAGGAGAGATGGAACATTAGCTAGAATACTCTGGATATATTGCACTGATGTAGAATTTTAGATAAAGCAGATCATTGTTATAACTCTGTTAGCTAGAATACTCGATAGAACACTAGAACTAGTTTTAATTTTTAGATTGGACATTCCAAATGGAGAATTACATTATATCATTTTGCAAACATTATGGGAATATTTCCAGCAGGCATAGGACATCAACATGATGTCAGATTGACATTGTAGCCCAACATTGTGGGGAAGTTGCATTTTGTTTGGAAATAAAAATCGGGTTGACGGGTTCACCATAGATGTTGATCCAGGAACATGTCCTACTTGGTGAAATCAGGTTAGGGGTTACAGTATGTTTACGTGTTCTCTGAACATTCTAAAACAAGTAAAACATTCCCTGCTTAGCATATGAGAGGTTTGGCAATTGGAATATATATATTTAGCTCACAAATTTGAATTGTTTTTGCACTACTTACGTTTGTCGACAATGTGTCAACACTGAACATTTACAGTCTGAAATAGACACTACTGAAGTTGGCATATATATATATATATATGCATATATATATATATATATGCATATATATATATATATATATATATATATATATATATATATATATATATATATATATATATATATATTAGGGCTGTCAAAATTAGCGCGTTAATGCACGCTATTAATTTGGAATATTTAACACTTAAAAAAATTTACGCAATTAACGCAGTTGCAGTTTTTTTTATTTTCTGTTGTGGCCGACGTGTGTTTAATGTGCAAAGAAATATGGATAAGACCAAGGAAGCGTTTTAGAAGGAAAGTTTCAGTATAAAACAATTAATGTCGCATCACCAGGCTATCCAGCATTTCCTCCAGAGTTTCATGCAATTTCAAGTGTTTCATTTTTAATCTTTAGACTTTAACTGCAGTTCAGCAGTTCACTTTCATTCAGCAACATATTGTTCATGCCTCGTGACAATTATTGGATGAAAATATGTTGTAAGGACTGCTGGACGAGTGCTGTTTTAATGGAATTTGATACCGCATGGCGAACGGAAAGAAAAACCTCTGCATTTCGGGACTCGGGTGGTCCTTTAAGGTAATCAAAAATCGCTGCTTACATGGTAGACTCTTAATCAGTATTATCTTAATCATAAAATTGGAGTATTGGTGTCCATGTAAATGTACTCAGTGAAAGTGTCAGATGATGTCGCAAGCTGTCAAAGACAGCCCATTCCTCTGCCTATAAGATGATATCATGCGCCCTCAAATGTTTAATTAAGTTTGACGTGTTTCCCCTCTACAAGCAACTATTGTAAAGTGTCTGCTTTACGTTGCTGTGTCAGAATCCTTGTTTGTAAAATACAGCCATACTTTAGAACGTTTTAAGCAAATATGATGAACGCGATCGTGCGTTTTTATGGATTGCTGAGGAGGTTGAGGAGTTGCTCACCGGGTGCGCTGTACTGTGCGCATTGTCTGTGTGTGTGTGTGTTTCCTAGCAACAGCAAACGCCTGACATAGCTGACTGTGTCCAAAGAAGTCTCTTTAAGGCATTCTATAAGTGTTCTATAGTCTTTGCGGTGTCCGTATCCCTCAAAGCTGTTTAGAATTAAATGTTTAGAGATGGTGTGACCAAAGTACCTGTAAGAAGTCTATAGTCTTTGGTACGTGCCTTTGATGTACCCCTTGGCCACATTGTCCCCCGATAATGTCAATAGACTGGACTGTCTTAGCAACTGGCTAAATGTTAAGGAGGACTAAGCAAAATTGTTTCTACTTTATAATTAATGTTCTCAACTCGCAATACAACTTTACAATGAGTACGATTGTTTGTATTTAATACTTTATTATTATTATAATTTTCCATATTTGCAAAGCCTGTATTTTGGAATTTTTTTGTAGTCCACTTAGAATCCAACATGGAAATCATTTGTGTTTGTTATTTGCATTGATTGTTTTGAAATACAAATGGCACTTACATGCCTGTGTTTTTATTTCTGTAATAAATACGGCTTTCGTGATTAATCATGATTAATTACAAAAAAAAGTGTGATTAATTAGTTAATTTTTTTTAATCATTTGACAGCCCTAATACATATATATACATATATATATATATATATATATATATATATATATATATATATATATATATATATATACATATATATATATATACATATATATATATATATATATATATATATATATATATATATATATATTTTTTTTTTTTTTTAAATCGCAATACAAACTGGATCAAATGTTATAACATTCAATATGCAGAATGTTAGAATCATAAACAGAACAACCTAGAATATAATACAAGAAAAAAAAAAAAATAATTGAAAAGAACACAATAAAGTGACAGAATGCTTTTTATAATGAATACCAGATTGAGTAAACACCAAGCAAAACACATGAAGTAATAGATAACATGCTAAAACTATAGAGGTAGAAAAGATAGCTAGAATGCTAGCTAGGTTTTACGCTAGCTAGAATGTTAGCTAGCAAGATGGACAGCATGCTTTATAGATAGCTAGCTAGACAGATATATAAATATATTTAAATATATAAAGCTGGCTAGATAGCTATAGCATGCTAGCTCACAATAATACATGCAATGGCACACAGGCATAAATAAACTTACATAAATGTACTGACCTGAACTTTGATTTTGAAATTTTTTGACTGTAATTTGAAACACATTTTAAAGTTAAACAATACACCAGAGACTTCTTAAACAGTGGTTGAGTTAGTACATCAGAATGGGTCGTTTCTGACGAAACATACATTGACTTAAGGTATGTGTGTGTTTTCTCACCATGTCGGGCCGCAACATGTCGCCTTCTCGTCTTCTCCTTTCTCGTTCTCTGTATTCATGGATTCAGTCTCACTCGCCGGCATACTCGCTATTGTGTCACAAACACAGGGTTCAACATACACACAATAAAACACAATCCTCACACTTTCCTCTGCCAGGAAAGATCTGTGCACAAGACTTGATCCTCTATCTTTCTAAAAGTTATTTAACAACACCATAGAACTGTGGATTTAGTGGAACTGAATCAAAAAGCTCAACTGAAAACATAATATCAACTGTTTTAAAGAAAGAATGTAATAAATGCAATTTCTAAGTTCTGGCATGAAGCAATTTGATCATGAGACCCTAATTGACAAAAAATTACTTACTGGTAACAATTTGCAATAAAAATGTGTACATTTAATACAATACTTAGCATAAATAGACAATGAAAATAGCTTTTACAATTATTAAATCATTAATTTCTGCATGTATTAAATCATGTTATGTTAAAATATCGCTCTCTCTCTACACATACACACTTGAAGTCAGAATTATTAGCACCCCTCAATATTTCCCAAATGATGTTTAACAGAGCAAGAAAATTTTCACTAGTCTGAAAATTTCAACATCATATGTCTGATAATATTTTTCTTCTGGAGAAAGTCTTATTTGATTTATTTCGGCTAGAATAAAAGCACTTTTTAATTTTTTAAAAATCATTTTAAGGTCAAAATTATTAGCCCCTTTAAGCTAAATATTTTTTCAATAGTCAACAGAACAAACCATCATTATACAATAACTTGCCTAATTACCCTAACCTGCCTAGTTAACCTAACTAACCTAGTTAAGCCTTTAAGTGTCACTTTAAGCTGTATAGAAGTGTCTTGAAAAATATCTAACAAAACATTATGTCCTGTCTTCATGGCAAATATAAAGTAAATCAGTTATTAGAAATGAATTATTAAAACTATTATGTTTAGAAATGTGTTAAAAAAACCTTCTCTCCGTTAAACAGAAATTAGGGAAAAAAATAATTGAGGGTGGCTAATAATTCTGACTTCAACTGTATATATACACTACCTGACAAAAGCCTTGTCACCTATCCAAGTTTTAGAAACAACAATAAATAACTTGACTTCTAGTTGATCATTTGGTACAAGTGGCTTATATGAAAGGCAAAGGCCTTTAGACTACACTTATTTTTCCGAAATAAAATAGGATGTGTGTATGCCAGGACAGTAAGGTCTGACTTTGCTTAGACAAAAGTCTTGTCACTTAACAGAAATAATGCACAGTATAGAATATAAAGTCATGGTGCAGTAAAAAAAAAAGAATGAATATTGTGTTTGACTCCCATGAGCTTGGAGGACTGCACCCATACATTTCTGCAATGACTTGAATAAAGTATTAATAAAGTCATATGGAATGGCAAAGAAATCATTCTTACAGAAATCCCAGAGTTCATCAAGATTCTTTGGATTCATCTTTAATGCCTCCTTCATCTTACCCCAGAAATGCTCAATAATGTTCATGTCTGGTGACTGGGCTGACCAATCCTGGAGTACCTTGACCTTCTTTGCTTTCAGGAGCTTTGATGTGGAGGCTGAAGTATGAGAAGGAGCGCTATCCTGCTGAAGAATTTGCCCTCTCCTGTGGTTTATAATGTAATGGGCAGCACAAATGTCTTGATACCTCAGGCTGTTGATGTTGCCATCCACTCTGCAGTTCTCTTGCACGCCCCCAATACTGAATGTAAACCCAAATCATGATTTTTCCTTCACCAAACAGATGATTCATTGAAAAAAATCTATCTTCTGACACTTTTCCAAATGATCAACTAAAAGTCAAGTTATTATTTGTTGCTCTTACAACTGGGATCGATGACAAGACTTTTGTCAGGTAGTGTACTATATATATATATATATATAATTATATATAAATATAATATATAAATATATAAATATATATATATATATATATATATAATTACTTATTCCATTGTTAGTTAATAAAAATAAAAAAGGCTAAATATGGCCAATTTATTTTTAATAGTTTAAAAGTGTGCCATTATCTCCTAATTCAGGTTTTTCCATTTGATACTTTCATACTCCTGAATTAATACTTTATTTCTCACAATTACTATTCTACAAAATAACTCAAAGTTGTTTATTTCTTGCAATTTAGAGTTTGTATATCACAATTATGACATTTTTACCCTTAGAATAAAATTTTCCTTCGAATTTAAACTTAATTTCTAGCAATTCAACACCTTGGAATTATAATCTATCTGTGTTCTAAATGATTTTGAGATATTGAGCTTCAAAGTTTTTGCATTCCATAGCAAACAGCATGTGTGTAACATTTGTTTTTAGATAAGAAGTCTTAAAACTTATAAAAAACATCCCTTAATGTAAATAAGTTGTCATTTAATAAGAATATGTCAATAACTCAATTTTGACAAAAATGTCAGATAGAACCTTATAATTCTAAGGTGATGAATTGTCAGATTTTTACGCTCTGACAATTGTGGCCCTTTTTACTCAGTATACAATGCAAAACTGCTAAATCCAGACTTGCAATTTTTTAAAAGAATTACCTCAGAACATTTTAGGAGAATTATGAGAAATGAATTTGCAATCAAATTGAAGGCAGAGCATTTGATCATGAGTTCACTAATGGAAAAAACAAAAGGCCACTTGAGGGCACAAGTACAAAATAGCTGTCCCGCTCAGCCCTCGCATTCCCCTCAGGATATATGCATAAATTCTGACACGTCCGAAGACGGTAATAAGCGAGTGTGATCAGAATTTTTTGTGACTGCTCTATAAACTGCTGACCACAAGCTTGGTGATCTGGGTTTAACCTCATTTCTGTGTTCGAAACTCGCTGTCACTGTTTTAAAGTGGGATTTTTAAGTTAGAGAGACGCTGCACTCCCACTCCTGTCGGATCTGATCTCTGACTCACTCTGATTTGGAGAGAATGAGAAATGAGAGGACCAAATTAGTACAGGAAGGAGGAAACGGGCAAGCGAGGAGTCTGATAACACTAATGTTAAGGAGAAACTGATGGGCACAGTGAGCATAGAGAAGAAAAACGCACACATCTGCACAGCACAAGTAGCACGAGAAGGAATTAGCAGTGCATTCACACACTATACAGTAGCTTCCACATAAAACAACACACAGATAAAAACATACTGGCCAAAAATGGGGAATTTGTGCATATATTAAGTCATTAAGTAGTAGTAGTAAATATAGTAAACAGTTACATGCTAAATACAATCAATTAATAGTATAACTAATCACAAAATGAATCATTATTAATATTTGTGCATTCAGAAGTTATTTTATAAATGACATTACAGATTTTGTCCATTTGTGTCATGCCTAATAAAAAACAAATGTAAAGATTCCAGCAGTAAACATCATGTCCACACCAGATGTGACAACTATAAAACACAACAAAATCTAATAAAAATAACATTGTCTCATTGTCCATTAAAATCTGGTGTTTACTTAAAACACCAGATTCAAGCACTCTTTGGTTAAAGAAAGTTCCAAGCGTAAAACAGATGCCTAATTAAATATCTTTGCTTTACCCTTCTAGGGCCCGAGTGTCCACATACGTGGACAGCACATTTTTAACTCTTAAGTGGCTATTTAAAATACTTTGAATGTTTTATATTTTGTTACAGACATACAGTGTCATCCTGCAACTGTTTTGTAGCATATGAAATGTCCTAAACCCTATTTTTAATTGTCCAAAATGGGGAAAAAATGTTGTTTTTACTCTCTGACAGTCAAAGTAAGTTAAAAAAAAATTCTATGTTAAACACGCATAAAAGAAAATTTGGGAAAAATGTTTTATGTAAATTTGGACCACGAGTCCACATATATGAACATAATTTTTCTCTATATATACATCATATCAAAAGATGATACTTAGATTTTTATTCTAATTAGGTTCCAATAAGCCCAAATAGCAAGGAGAAATAAAAAATGCATGTAAAAAAACACCTTGGGCCTTAAGAGATCCACGAAATATTGTATGAAGGCAAATATTGTAAAAACTTGTCATAATTCTATGTTTTTTCTATTACACTGAATGCATGATATCACCTTTAATTATAATTTTTTTCTACTTTTTACTTTTTTTTTTTACAATTAAACCCCTTACAGATGAGCGGAAAAATAAATTATAATTAAAAAAATGCTGAAATAATAATAATAATAATAATAAAAGATAACTAAAATAAAACAACATTTGGCAATCATAACTTCTTTTCAGAGGAAACATTTGTACATCAACACATTGAGGTTACATTGAATATTAAATGACTTTAAAGAGTTTGTGTATGTCTGTATGTGGTGTGAAATTATGGAACGGTCTAGAACAGATTCTCAAACAATGTCAAAATATTAATCAATTTAAAAAGTTGTATAAATATATTATTAAAGGAATATAATGATGAATAGAGGTGATTGAAAAAGAACAAAATGAGAAAGATATGATGAAATTTGATTTAATGGTTTGCAGTACTATGTATTTTTTGGGTCTATGTTATAAAATGTACAGTAAATGTACAAATGGAATCAAACATATAACATGTTAAAGATGCCAAAAGGGTAAAATATGTCTCATGTAAAGCTCATATGTGTCATGTAAAAAAGAGATAAGTAAAAGAAGAAATAAGTTGAATAGACAAATGATGTGTGTGGTAATGGGGTGGGAAAATAATAAGCTTGTACCGCTCTATTTCAACCATGTTGAAATGTATTTTTTTGTTAAATAATTTTTATGTATGATTTTTCTAATCGAAATAAATCAAATCAAATCAAATCAAATAAAATCAAACTTCTAAGTGTACATATCTAAATATCTTAACAATACTTTTCCACCTCTTCTAAAAAAATTGTCTTCAATTTAAAAGTACCAGAAAAGGTACGTTAGTGCATCTTTTTTCAAATGAAAGCAGAGGCGGGTTTCCGTTAAGGTGACAACAGTGTTTATGTTGTCAAGACGACTACAGAGACTTTTAAAAATGGAGGAGAGACTTGTGGTAGCTGTTTCGAGTTATCTGGAGCTTTATGGCTGCGTCTGAAATCGCATACTTCCATACTATACAGTACGCTTAAATCAGTATGCGAGCCGAGTAGTATGTCCGAATTCTTAGAATTCGAAAATCAGTATGCGAGAAGTACCCGGATGACTTACTACTTCCGGCGAGATTCTGAAGTGCGCATCCCATGGACGCTGCGCTATCCCATGATGCGGATTTTCTTTTTTGCTTGCCACCACAACAACAACAAAATCTAAACTGTAGTTATTTCTTAGATACATATTTGAATGGTTTTTTTTTTTCAACATAATGTTTCTTTTTTTTAACCGAATACATTTCTGTTTTAAAACATTAAGTTTCATGCTTATTTATAAATATTATGTCCACTCTCCCTTACTTCTGTAAATAGTTTTTGTATAAATGGAAGATCATGTAAAGCAGGGGTGTCAAACTCAGTTTCAAACCTGTACCTGTACTGTACATTTCAAACAAGCCTGAAGGACTCAATTAGTTTGATCAGGTGTGTTTATTTAGGGTTAAAGCTAAACTGTGCAGGGCTGCGGCCCTCCAGAATCTGAGTTTGACACCTGTGATGTAAATTTAATTTAGAGAATTTTCTGTTAAAATGTAGATGGCTTGTTAGTGATTGGATGGGTGTCGGCCCGATTGGGTAGCTTAACTTGGACAGAGAAAATTAAGACCTGTTTAAAATGATTTAAGACCTACAACACAATCTTTCAGAGAATTTAAGATGTTTTAAGACCTAAAATTTTGAAACTTAAGACATTTTAAGACCATTTAGGACCCCATGGACACCCCTATAACAGTCTCCCTTGTAGCTCATTGCGAGTTGCTATCATGTTTGACTAAAACAAACTTATTAAGAGGTTGTTTTCATTGCATCACATCTGGTTAGAACACCATGTAAGGCTTGTAACAGTTCATCTTTACGAATATCATCCAATAATCAGACTTTAAAGTGAAAGGGACAGAAGGGTGGGAGGGAGATTTACCATGAGTGTCAGAGGACTGGCTGAACCAGCCAAACCCTTTCTTCTTCTTCTCCATGAGGCTGGCCAGTGTAACCCCTTCATTTCCCATGCACCCAAAGCCCATGCATGATTTACACATCAGCACAGCACAGCACCGCAGCATGGTCACGGGTGCGAACGAGTAGCCACATCCACACAGGTTAAATGCACAGGAACAAGAACAGCACCAACACAACAATTAACCACAATAAAACAACAACAACAACATCAACATTGAGGCAACTGATCAGCGGGAGCAAAGGATGATGGGTAATTAGTTAACAGTGAGCAAGAGCAGGTTAATAGGATCACAGTGCAATGAATTTAATGAAAACATTCGGTAGGAACATAGAGAGGATGCAAAAGCTGAGATTTGAAAGGTGAAGGTGGCCTGTTGGCATGTGCATGATATCAAGCTGACCTCTCAGTGGCCACTAAATATATTGATTTCATTCAAAAAACATTACAGGCATCACATTATAGTCATTGACTATTCTTCTGAACAAATTTAAATAAAATTTGGCAATTTAGACTAGGTGTATGATCTTTACTAATCACTAAACTGAATAATAATAATAATAATAATAATAATAATAATATTGCAAATGGGGTGAATGAGTCAATATTGAGATGGAACTGCACATTCAACTTATCTAAAGTCATAAGTAGGGCCAGACGGAATCTGCGGACAATTTTTGCTATTTCTGCGGAGAATTTTGGTGAAAATCTATGGATTTCTGCGGAATTATTTTGGGAGTATCATAACTAAAACCTTAAAATGTTAAATAAAAAAAGAATATCTTTTTAACTTGTATTTAATGTTTAAAATGCAAATCCAATTAGATTAACTGTAAATAGTTAACTTTAAGTAAATACACAGAATTAATGATGGGCTAAAAATCTGCGGAAATCTGCGGAAAATCTGCAGAAAATCTGCAGAAAATCTGCAGAATTCTGCGACCGCAGATTCCGTGTGGGCCTAGTCATAAGCAATAAAATGCATACACGGCATGCCAATAAAATGACAGCACAATGTGATGTGATATTTAAGTAACAGCATTTATTACTTAATTACTTGATTTATTTGATCATGCTTTATTAACCAAATGCAAATACGGCAAAAAATTATTCAGTAACTTTCTAATTTTTCAGAATAAAAGTCTATATTTTAGAATAACTTTTAAAAACATCTCAATAATAAGTACGTAAACAAGTACGCAAAATGTATGTTTTTTTCTCCCTCTAACAATAGACGCAAATTTATTTAACTACTGTAGCATTTAAAGTAAATTTATGAAAAAAGTTCTGCAACTTTTATGTTTTTTTTCCACATTTATAATTAAAACTATTTTAAGTTTTTACTTATAATACTGTATGTCTACATGTTCTTTATCTCGTTTATTATGACACCATATATCTATTTATATTTAACTTAAAGGTGCAGTAGGTGATTGTTTTCAGAAACATTTTGTTGTTGTGCTGGTTGAAAGTCTCATCACATTCCACTAGTAATGATTAAAGTAAATGATCTAATTGTATTTATATGTATTTTTATATTCTGGGAAAGGCAAAAAACAAAAACAAAAATTTCATCCAATTAAAATTTGTCGGGTCAGCAATTCCCATAATTCTGATAAGTAGCCCAAACTGTCTGTCAACAAATGTAGATTTGTACATCTGCACAGCCATTTACACAGATCCGCCATTTGCGTGTGCACGTATTCACTTGCACATGAGACAGAGCAGTCAAAACAAATGCTGAATCAAAACTTTTTAAAATCCTGAATCAATATTGGAGTTACTTCTACACGCTGGAGGAAGGACGACACCATGGCTGAAGTATTTCTTTTAGACAGATAATGTTCTGTTTTAAAACTATTTTAGTCATGCAAAGCTGATGTAGATTGTGTTGTTATGAATGGGTTATATGCATAAAAGTGTTGTTCAGACACTGAAATCTTCCGACGAAAGATTAATGTGACTATTTTCAATTTCAGAAGGTACCTTTTACAGCATCGATAATGCAGATTTTTATTTAGTTTAACTACAAAACATCAGTATATAGCGCTATTCCGCCTAGCCTGCTTTACTGAGGTGAAGTTGGTTTTATATTCACATTGGTTCATTTTTGAACAATGACAAGCTCTGACGCGCTCCTTATATTGTTTATCGCTACTACCTACATGTAAGTATGGCTTAGTAATAAGTGTGATTCCTGCACCCACCGGCCAACCACTAAGAAGAGTTGCTTTAGGACAGCACGTGAGAGAGGGTTGTCTGCTGTCATCTTTAAGGTGCGAGTTCGTGATTTCAGGAGGCTTGGCTTTGGACAGCAGGGGAGGGACTGTGTTTCAAAGATATTATGCTAACCGGTTAACATTGTGGCAGATTACCTACTGCACCTTTAACTAGCACCTAAATTAAATTAATGAAAAACGTTCAGCATCTTTTAGGGATTTTTCCACTTTTATTCTTACAGTAAGTTTAAGTTTTTACTTACAATATTGTATGTACACATATTCTTTATCCCATTTTAAAAGTACACACTTAGCTGATGATTGATATTAAAGTGTGTTTGGCACGCTGTCCCAGGAGAGAGCCCTGAGCTCAGAAGATCCTCGAGCCTGGGGCACCCTCCCGTTTGAAGGGTGAGAGGGGAGTTTGAGCTCAGGTAGGTCTCGAGAACTCCCCTGCTTATTTATGGCTAATGGTAAATTAGGAATGGCTATGGAGAGACATATTGCTAACTAAGAGCTCATCTATGATGCCAATTTGGTTTGGTCAATTCACTTATGTCACATGTCTTTGGATGATGTGAGGAAACCGGGGAACCTCGATGAAACCCATGAGAGCACAGGGAGAACATGTAAACTCCACACAGAAACGTTGACTGTCCAAGTAAGGACTTGAACCAGTGACATTCTTGCTGTGCTAACCACTGGGCCGCCCTATCTATAAAAGGAGAGGAGGAGTAGGGGTGGAAGGGGGGGTTCTTTAAGACGAAGATGACTGGTTATTTATGGTGACTTAGAAATCATCTGATTTGTGAATCATGTGTTAGCTAATGCGGGACCAGCCGTGGTCAATCATAAGCATGTGATCCTCTCGAAATTAGTTTATAAATAAACCACACTTAAAACAAGTTAAAAAACCATGTACTTATAATAAACTGAATGGAGAAAAAAAAATATTATTAAAAATATTATTACTGATGTAAAAAAAGACCATAATTCAGTATTATAAGAATCTAAATTCTAAAATTAACCTGCAAATGGAAATATATTCACTGCAAAAAGATACAGCATTCTGTGAAAACAGAATTCAACTTTACTTTCCACTTGCAGGAGAAGTTCAGCATTAATGCTAAGCCTTCCAGACAACTGACTTTTGTGGCTCCGTATCAATCAAAGAAAAAAAAAGAAGAGCCAAACCTTTCAGAACCCGGCCTGCTAATCTAGCCTGACCGTCCTCTCACTGAACCGAGGTCAGTCAAAGAGCTCTAGTGACAGAGGAAGTTGAAATCCGCCGTATTGTAACATCGGCTCTAACCGCTCAGAATCATGTGTACTGCTTATATAAAAGGGATTAGGATTAGGCCTTATTTTGCTCAGTTTCTCCACTTTAGAGCAAACTCCTCTCATTCAGCAGATACCAGCCAAAATGACTACTAAAGTGCTCCAACTGTGCTTTTTTCAGATATTAGCTTTCATGTAGTGTGCAATAAAACAACAGGGTATATGCACATGTGATTATTTTCAGTTGCTTTTACAGAATTGATGTTGTAATGTAATTAAAATATAATTAGTTAAACAGACTTAAGCATTCATTCAGTTTTTCAAGCTTAAAATGAGATGAAAAGCCATTTAAACACAATCGCTGTCAGGAGCAGCAGACGAGCACAGAAACTTCATTGAAAATACTGTTCAAAATTTTCATATTTTAAAGACATGGCGTGGAACAAAGGAAATTAATGCAGTGCTTCTTGTACAGTCTGAGACCTAATGTATATCATATATATTAATCAGGCAGTGTACATCATTGATTTTGAATGAAAACAGACCTTAAATGCTGCACCTTAAATTTTGTAACTGCACAGGAAGCGGTTTAGCAGGGTTACTGAAAATTAAAAGTCCTTGTGCATATACCCTATTATATAGTTATATAGAACATAAATAAGCTTGACAACAGTCAAAGATTAAAGTGCACAATAAATGTCTCCCAAAAGAAAGCATCGATTCTGAATGGATCTAAAAATCCAATTTGGTAATGAGTGTTTGGCTTAAGACACACTCTGCCAGCAGTAAACCACTCACAAGAGATCATCTGACCAATCAGAGGAAAGGAGGAGTTGACTGGATCCTTAAACAAAACATTTTAGACACACTGAGAAAAAAGCAGATGCTGCGATGTATATTACTAAATAAATTATGACCTTTTTTGACTTGTGTATTGTTCAAAAGCCTACCTTTTTGTTATGTTCGTGGCTGTTTTTGCCCTATTGACGTCTATTAAAATGACATTTTTTGATTGCAAAGCCTTGACACCATATTAGCATGCATTCTTAAAGGTGCAGTCGGTGATCTGACAAAATGCTAACCAGTTAGCATAATATCTTTAAAACACAGTCCCTCCCCTGCCGTCCAACGCCACGCCTCCTGAAACCGGAACGCGCGCACCTTAAAGATGACAGCAGATAACCCACTAGTTCATGTCATTCGCCAGTTAGAAATTTAGTTAGTGGTTGGCTGGCAGCGTGCAGGAATTACACTTATCACTAAGCCATACTTACATGCTATTTCAGACCGAATATTCAGAGTAGGATGGTAAGTAATGTATTGTTCAAAAATGAACCAATGTGAATATAAAACCAACTTCAGCTCAGGAATAGTGCTATTTACTGATGTTTTGTTGTTAAACTAAATAAAAATCTACATTATTGATGCTGTAAAAGGTCCCTTATGAAACAGAAAATAGATCAATCTTTCGCCAGAAGATCTCAGTGGCTGAACAACACTTCTGTGCATATAACCAATTTGTAATACAATAAAATCCACATAAGCTTTGTGTGACTAAAATACTTTTAAAACAAAACATTACCTGTCTAAAAGAAATACTTCAGCCATGGTGTCATCCTTCCTCCAGCGTGCAAAAGTAACTCCAATACTGATTTACGATTTTTAAAAGTTGATTCAGCATTTGATTTTACCGCTTTGATCTCATGTGTCTCGTGTGCACGTGCACACACAAACGGTGGATCTGCGTGAACAGATATGTAGATGTACAAATCTACATTTGTTTACAGACACTTTGGGCTACTTATCAGAATTATGGGAATTATCGGCCCGACAATATTTAATTGGATACACATTTTTTAGTTTTATGCCTTACCCAGAATATACAAATACATATAAATACATTTAGATAATTTATTTTAATCATTACTATTGGAATGTAAAAAGAATTTCAATCAGCACAACAACAAATGTTTCTGAAGACAATCCCCTACTGCAACTTTAATTGTTGGTGGTTTTCTCTGTTGGGTAGATGTACAACTTGTCATTTTTACTGTTATCTTCATTTGGCAGCATTAACCCTTTAGATAGGGCTGTGCAAACAGTGTTTGGTTTTTATATGGAATTCTATGTGTTTAGCCTACAAAAGTGGACAGGTAATTTGTAAAGTTTTATGTCTTTCTGTTGTATTCATATTTCATATCATTATCTCCGAAAGAAAGAAACCCGGCCACTCGCAGCATCAACAGAGCTGTGAAGTGAGTGCTCTCTCGCCCGATCTCTCACACACATATACATGCATCTAAACACGCACGTTTCATGCACAAACACACCTTTTAAATGTGACAAACTCAACAACTGAAAGTTACTGGCTGCTGTGTCTTTAATGTGGTGTAAATATTATTATGCGCTATTGAAACATCAAGGAGGACAGCAAAGAAATGTCACTTATTAAATTTAAACTACATTATTATTTTATGTAACACCTTTAAATTTAACAAAAGGGAAACAAAAGGGCAATCTTAGGCAAAAAAAGACCCCTAACCTATAGACCTTTTTCTTGGCTGCTGCTGCATGGAGAGCGCCATAGCGACCAACGTCTTCCGGTAGAATGTTTAGAACTTCCGTTTACAGCGTTTACAACTGGTAATTTGCCATCCGAAAATGGGTTTCAATAGCATTTTGAGTGAATTACGGAGGGTTTTTGTGACACACAACTTTGAAAGGTGTGTGTTAAAGCCGTTATAATATAATCTGTCAGATGTGGTTCAAGTACAAGAGAATAACGTTCTCCTAGATTACGTGTCTGCCGTCAGAAATACAGTGTGTGTGTGTATGTGTTTCCAACCTGTCAGCTGCTAGCTCAGCAGCTCTTCAATGCGCACGCACGCACGCACGCACGCGTGCACACACACACACACACACACACACACACACACACACACAAACACACACACACACACACACACACACACACACACACACACACACACACACACACACACACACACACACACACACACACACACACAAACACACAAACACACACACACAGGCAATACTTTACTGCATTATAGGGCAAACTAGATCACTGGCATGAAACATAACCGGTATGTAAATCATGCAATTTACAAAAATGACCAATAAATGTCTGTTACTGATACTCTATTGGCTGATTTGCATGTTGTTTCTAATCGGGAGCAGTTATCTTTCATTTAGTTAGTGTGTGTTGTGTGGTATTTACCACAATTTGTGTTTTTCTGTCATTTCAAAACGCCACTTTATTTCACTTTGTGACACTTATTCAATCAATGTGTTAGTGGGACAGTACAGGCTATGTGTGTGAGTCAAACATTGGTGAATTACATTTGTTTGGGTTGGTTATATATTTGAAAGAAAGAGAAAATGTTGACTTTAGCGATGACGAGGCTCCATATTAAATGGCACAAGATGCCGTCTGACAACGAGGGTAAAATGCCTTACAGTAGTTGTTTTCCATCCTATTAGATCACATTTTTTTAAATGATCAGTCCAGGAGGTGGCGCTGATCGACAGCAGTATTAGTTCAAAGACGTTAATAACAAGTAAAATAGATTAAAACTATCATTTCAAAGCGGTCCAAATGTGACTGTTTATACGCATCAGTTGCTGACTGGAAGTTCTTAGCATCCTCCTTGCGCATACACACAAAGCATAATGGGTAATTTTGTGTTCTAAGAACAAAGTCTATAAGATGTTTTATGGACTATCTTAAACTGACCATTAGCTATGGTTTTTTCTTTCCCTTATATTTAATTAGGTAACACTTTATTTTGATGGTCCATTTAAGTATTAGTAGACTCTCTGCTTAATATCTGTTGATAATGCTCCTTCAACAGACATTTAACTGACTATAAGAAACTTTGCAAGTACATGTAAACTTACACTAACTCTAACCCTAATCCCAACCCTAACCCTAACCTAACAGTCTACTTATAATCCAGGGCTTGGAATTAACCTTTTTGCTTGGTAGCACTGGTGCTCCTAACTTTAAAAATTTAGGCGCACCAGTCAAAATTGTCGTACCCACCAATTATGAGCACCGTTGCTTATATAAACAGATTTATTGCATTTGAAATCAACACTAATCAAAATTAACAAGCAAAAAAAATATATGCTTGTGTGAGGAAAATATGTCTCAACGAAATCCCGTTATCACAAGAAAATACATTTTTATAACATAATTGAATGACCAAAAGATACACGAATGGACCGCTCACCGGGCCTGCACGCACTACCTGACATGAATGAATCTGATACGAGTCTGATACTGCACAGATGCTTTTGACATATACCTTATTATTTGTATACGTCATTTTAATAGCAATACCGGCCTTTTCATGAGCTGCAATATTAGTTTAATCTTAGTAAATGCAAGCCCTTTTGCGATGGTGTACGTGGTGTTAACTTTTACTTATAGCTGCACGGCTGACGGCATCTGGCAATTAAATGAAGGACTAAACAGAACATCTCGTGCTTAAAATGTGTAGATGTGGCAAACAGTTACCTTAAAATTCCATCACACAGACTTTACAGTGAATGCTTTAGTTATTTTCATAGCGGACTTGAAGCCAATGGAAGTCTTTTATACACTCTTCGACAAATGTAGATTGTGGATTAACATTCACTACGATCAGTAATCAGATGTGCCATTATTTGTTGCTTTAGGTGGTTTGTAAAACAAAATCTGTCAGTGTTGTTGTCATTCTCATCTTCAGCGCTTTACATTTTCGCGGTTGTAGCTCTCCTGTCATCTGAAGGCAGAGGACATTGACTGAGTGATTGACAGCTGATTTTAACCAATCCATTATCAGTTCTAGCGCAGTGGGCCAATAAAAAGAGCGCGAAGGCAGGGCAAGCATTGGGGGCTGTTTACTGCAGCAAGTTGACATGGCAACAGTTTTAAACTGTTACTGAGCGCTGCGTTTCAAGTGCAAAGATGCATTCTGAACGTGTCCTAAATCCGCGCATGCGGTGAACATTTGGCAGTGAAAACCGATCGCATGCAACAATTTTATGCACTCGCACAAATGCTCTTAAATATATTTTGAGGTCGCATAGATAAAATTTCGTGCGCATATGCGACCAAAATGGTCGCAATTTTGAGCCCTGTAATCTAATGAGAATTAGTTGGGATGTAGATGCAATTTAACTTAAATTCAACTTTAAAGTCTACTTTTGACCTTAGTTGGCTAACGATGGTTTTCGGAAACGTACCCCTGGAGGGGTTGTTTGATTTGGGGGGCGTTCGCTCGCACAATGGAAGCTGACCCAACAATGGAAAAGCGGTTGTTCCTTGCACCACTTGGTGGATATTGTGTAAAGCACAATTTTATTTGTATTTTTTTTTTTTTTATGAAAAGGAGGCCCTTGCTGCTGCAGCACAATGTGTGCTGAGCTGCTTATTTAGATTTTTTCAGACGTATCAAGGTAAGTTGATATGCAAAGGTCTCTCACTCACACACACACATACACACAAAATACTCTAAATACTGTAACTGCACATAAAAGCGAGCAACTAAGATTGTTTTGCACTACAACTGATGATCAGCAGTAAAAATGACTAATTGTACCTCTTTCCAACAGGAAAAACCACTAACAATCAAGAATACATAATAATATGCTGTCATGGCTTTGCAATCAAAAAAATGTCATTATATTGGAAGTCAATGGGGCAAAAACAGACCCCAACATAACGAAAAGGCAGTAAATTTGCCCAGAGTGTATTAGGTTTTTGGGTTTTTTTAAAAGCATTGTGCCAAAATAAGATTTGTCAGCAAAAATCGTTCCATTTGCTGAGACACTGAGAAAATTGTGGCCAAATGAAGACTCAAAATCACCCCAGAGTAAATAAAAACACCCTTAATAGCACACAAGGGTTAAATGAAAGTAAACCTACTGTGCAAAACCGTAAAGGATCCTTTAGAATGGCACAATAGAGGCACTTTAATGTCACTTCAAAACAATACATGAAGACAGCATCCAGCTCCAGAACTGTACTGAACCACCTGACCTGGATATGTTTGACTTTGATTGACAAATCTGCATCTCAGTGACAGAGACAGCACTCGTGGCGTCAGCGCATGTTGACTGCTCTTCAACTATTTCATCAAAAATACACCAGAGGCAGCTGTTTTGGGTTTGCTGACGTCTGTTCGGTGTCACGCTTCAGTTTGATGAGCATGACGGGCCAATTAAAGACAGCTCTGTTGCTGCTGCTGCAAAAAATGCCAAAGCTTTGATTGTACTAGAATATCAACCTTAGTTGTGACCAGTCTAAACACTGCAATTCGGAAGTACACTGAACAAATTTCATCAATTTAACAAAATATAAAATAATCATTTGACTAATTATGCCTATTATATCCTTGACTTTTAAACTACATAAAAATCTGTAAAAAAAAATTGGATAATATTATGACAGTAAATTATCAGTATAAATTTTCTTTACCTTTAAAACACAATACAGTGAATGATGAAACATATGGGTAAAACTCATCTAATAATAATTACGGAAAAATTATTTCATATTAAGATTAGGGCTGCATGATATTGGGAAAGTCTAACATTATGATATTTGCTATTTTGCGATATATATTAAAATTCCACCAGATGACTTAATATCTCTAGTTGGAAAGAATTTATAATGTTAGATTTATTAGGCTGATTCTGCAGTGTGAATCTCCATAAAATCTAATAACCAAAAATGTTTTGGGTCCCCTGACACATTTTCGTTGTCGTCTGTGTTATTTGCAGTGCATTTCTGTATTTTCATGCATGTGTTTAGTCAATGACGGATAAATTGATGTTTACTATTTGCATCTCCATAAAATCTGATAAACAATCTATAAACTTGTTTGGGTCCCCTGACACATTTTCGTTGTTGTCTGTACAATTTGAAGTGCACTTCTGTATTTGCATGTGTTGTGAGGATTTTCATGCACGTGTTTTGTCAATGACTGATGACTTGATGTTGGTAACACTTTATTTTGATGGTCCATTTGAGTATTAGTAGACTGTCTGCTTAATATCTGTTGATACTGACATTTAACAGTCCTTCAACAGACATTTAACTGACTATAAGAAACTTTGCAAGTACATGTCAACTTACACTAACCCTAACCCCAACCCCAACCTAACAGTCTACTTATAATCTAATGATAATTAGTTGCAATGTAACTTAAATTCAACAAACGGACCATCAAAATAAAGTGTGACCTTGATGTTTACTACACTGTAAAACCCAATAAGTTAAGGCAACTCAAACCGTTTAAGGAAACCGATTGCTACAAACCATTTGAGTTAAAAAACGAATCTATATGAGTACTGTGAACTAACTTCATTTAAGTTGAAGTAATGAGGTATTTAATTAACTCATTACCTTCAACACTGAGTTCAAAACTCTTTTCAAATGAGTAGAATTAACTTTCAGTAAATTTTGAGTTAACTACACTCATTTCATTTGATAAAGTGGACTGTTGGGTTTTACAATGTATTTGCATCTACATAAAATCTAATAAACAATCTATAAACTTTTTTTGGGGTCTCCAGACACATTTTCATTGTAGTCTGTGTAATTTGCAGTGCATTTCTGTATTTGCATGTGTTGTGAGTATTTTCATGCATAACAATCTAAAAAATCAATCAAGTAAAAGATACACAAATTGTACAATTTCTTATGCCTGAATGCATAATCATTCAGTCCTTCAATCACAGGCATCAAAAACACATGCAAATGATAAATTATAATACACACTCAACATTGCATATGCTTCGATGTGACTATTGCGAAGGATCACACTGCGGTATCGATGCCGAAATGATATATTGTGCAGCCCTAATTAAGATTATTATTTTTTTTGTATTTTAAGTGTATCCAATGCTTCTGGAAAAGTGAAAGTTGATGTTGACCCTTAAAATCATATTCAAATTCATGAAAAGTATCTAATTTGTTACTCTGCTCAAACTTTATTGAAATTTATGAACTTAAACATATATTTTTTCATGGCTAGAAATTATGTTTTCCTTTTCCCCTAAATGCGGACAGAATGATCATTGCTTTTGAGGTTAATAGTATGTATTTCAATGACAATTTAGGTTAGTTGTGATGAACATGCCAGTTTCACAATACTTACAACGGGGAAAATAAGTATTGAACACGTCATGTTTTTTCCTGGGAATAATATTTCTAAAGGAGCTGTTGACATGGAATTGAACCAGATTTTGATAAAAACTCAAATAAAACAAACATCTAAATAAAACAAAACCAAAAAAAATTGGATTTATGTGTAATAACAATGTAAATGACACATGGAGAAAGTACTGAACTACTTATACGTATTTAATACTTTATATAAAAGGCTTTTTGGTGACGGCAGCTGAAAGACGCCTCTCATATGGAAAATGAAGTCACATGCATTGCTCAGGTGTGAGTTTTTCACAGACTTCAACAGAGTGTAAAAATCTTGATGGTTCTGTGGGTCTTGTTGATTAAATCTGATCTTTAATTTGTAATTTATATTGGATTTAGGTCAGATGATTGGCTGGGCCATTCTACAGCTTGATTTTCTTTTTGTGAAAGCATTTGAGAGTTTTCTTGGCTGTGTTTTGGATCATTGTCTTGCTGAAATGTTCACCCTGGTTTCATCTTCATCCTCCTGCTAATGTAGATAATGTACTGAAGAAGCTAAAATTCATATACAATGGCAAAGGGCAGAGGGTTGCTGAAGAACTACTGAGAGATTTCAGCTGCTGTCTGGGCTTTCACTGCCTTTCTACACCTCCCTTTCTTCATGTGTTCAATACTTTTTCCAAGCGCCATTTCATTTTATTACATATAACAAAATTTGTAAACTAATTAGGGCAAAATTTTAAGTCAACGCCACACTTAGAAATATGTTTTCTGAGAAAAATGATGACGTGTTCAATACTTATATCCCCCACTGTATATCATTAACTATAACATAAATCACAAAAGTGCTAATATGCAGTTATGTTCCAGCATGAAGGGAGATCAGATGACGTGTAAAGTGTGATCTCTATTAAATGAGCGAAAGCTGACAGCGATGTGAGGATATTCCGGTACTCACGGTTGCGTTTGCTTTCCTCCTCTTCCTCCTCGTTCTCAGGGTCGATGTCCTCAGCCTGCGTGATCCAGTCCAGATAACCTTTCAGATCTTCCTCCAGCTGCTGTTTCTCTCGAAGCTTCTGGAAATCTCCACGAGCCTTCGCCTTCTCTCGTTCTTTAGAGAACTCTCTGGGGTTCAGAAAAACAGGGATTTATCTTCAGCAAACTAATACTGATATGAATATACAGTGACTTTTGTATATACAGTGACCGTTGAATATACAGTGACTTTGTAAGTTCATCACACTGAATTAAATGCAGTAGTCAACATTTGAAGTGGATCAAAAAGGTTTTTCAAAATGTCAAAAACCAAGACAAGAATGCATGTTCAATAGTTTTAGGACACATTTGATGAAAGGTTTTGATCCGCTTTAAATGTTGACTACTGTATAAAAATATTAAATATTAAAAGTGTGCAAGGTTTGGCTTTGCTATTGTTACAGTGTACACTTACAATGTAAACTGTAAAAAATGATTACTTGACTTAAATCATTTTAAACGGCACCTATTTGACCCCTTTTTCCAGATTTAATACAGTTTGTATACGTTCAGAATGGGTCTGTAAAGTTTCAGCTCAAAATATCCATCAGATTACTTATTATACCTTTTTAAATCTTGGAAAATTGAGCTGCTTGGACATTGTAGCTGTTTTTTTTTTGTTTTTTTTTTATAATAATTTTTTAGGGGTCTTCACCTTTATTATGATAGGACAGTAGAGGTTTCAGACAGGAAAGTATTAGGAGCAGAGAGAGGGGAAGGATCGGCAAAAGACCTCGAGCCGGGAATCGAACTCAGGTCGCCGTGAGCACATTTGTGCTATATGTCGGCGCACAATACCACTAGGCTATTGGCGCCAACATTGTAGCTGTTTTTGTTGCCTGTGCCTTTAATGCAAATGAGCTGGTTCTCCCCGCCCACCATTTCCACGTGTGTGTCAGAGCCAGAGATCTCTGTAGCCTTCACGTAGATAAGCAGCACAGTGACAGACAAGAATGAAGCAGATCTCCCTTACTACAGTTAGAACTTTCCCAACTGTTATTTGATATATTTGTCGTGGAGTTAATTCAAGCCTTTCTGAAATGATGAGTCACACACAATATTGTAATAAAGTTTGCGCGCACGTTAATTTCCACTGCTGTAAGGACATTCGTTATGTTAATGTGCAAAATAAACCTGATTTAAGTCCACAAACCGAAATTAAAGCGTCTTTTTTATAATTGTACTGACATGTGGCTGTGGTGATGAATTCCGTAGCGATTTTACTTTATTTATTACAAACATGTACTGTTTTTAAAATGTTTTTATAACTTGTAAAACTCCTTCTTGAGGTGCAGATGATCAAAAAGAGGGATTTGGATCATATTTTAACATCTGGAAATAAAAAAATGAGACTTATTATGTTTCTATCACTCCAATATGACTGTGGACACACTATACCTACACACAGTTCTATCCAAATAGCTTACAAAAGTTGATTTTCATCATATGTGCCCTTTAAGACAATGGATTTACTAATTTTTTTAATTGTAAATGAACTACATGCATAATTAATAGTGCTGGTCAAAGATTAACCATGATTAAACGCATTGAAAATAAAAGTTTGCTTTGACATAATATATATGTGTGTGAACTGTGTATATTTATTATGTGTACATTAAAACACACATGCATGCATGTATTTGAGAAAATGTTCATTTATATTCAGATAAAAAAAAAGATATGTACAGGTATATGATACAAATTATCTATAAATTTAAATATCTATGCGAAGAAAAGTTTTCTATAGTTTTGTTTTTATGTACGTGTGCTACATATACATAATAAATAAATGTAATACACTTACAAAAAACAAACCTTTATTTTGTATTAAATAAAATTAATCATGACTAATCTTTGCACAGCACTAATAATTATAAAAAAATAAGTTAACAGTTTCAATTTACAACAGATTTACTCCCTTTTTTATTGTAAAGAAACTAGCTGATTTTTACGGTGTAGGTGTTTACTGACTCAGATTGTTGTTTTTTTTTTTGTTTGTTTGTTTATTTAATGTTTGTGAATTATATTAAAATGCTAATTTAATGTCTATTAGGCCAACTTTTTTGATAGCACAATAACTTGCAAAAGCAACCACACTTCTTTTCTTTTCTTGTGAAGTTTCACAAACTAATTTCGAGAGGAGCATGTGATATGATTGATCGCGGCTGGTCTCTCATGAGTAATCATTAGTAAGCCAATCGGATCATTTCAAACTCACTATAAATAGCCCATCTAGCATTATTACCCTATCTTCAGTTATGAAGAATTCTCCCTTCCACCCAATCTCCCCCTTTTCCTCCTTTACTAGGGGGAGCTACAAAGAACTACCTGATCTCGGACCCCCTTACATGCTTATTGACCAGGTGAAAGCTCTGGGCTCAAGTATCTCCCAGCTCAAGGTTCTCTCCCGGGACAGCATGCCAAACCTGCTATCAAGCAATATCTAAGTGTGAACTATTAAAACAATCCACAATAAATATATTTATCATTTATATCTGTAACAAACAGCAACCAATTAATATAACCAATTATAATAGTAATTCATGAGTAGCTACAAAAAATACCATTAATGTACAGTTGAAGTCAAAGTTATTTGTTTCTTTTTCAAATATTTCCCACATGATGTTTAACAGAGCAAGAAATGTTTCACAGTATTTCCTGTAATATTATTTCGGCTAGAATAAAAGCAGTTTTTAATTTAATTAAGTAATATTTTTTTTCGATAGTCTACAGAACAAACCATCGTTGTAAAATAATTTGTCTAATTACTCTAATTTGCCTAGTTAACCTAATTAACATAGTTAAGCCTTTAAAAGTGAGCTGAATACTAGTGTCTTGAAAAATATCTAGTGCAATATTATTTACTGTCATCATGGCAAAGATAAAATAAATCAGTTATTAGAAATTTATTATAAAAACTATTATATTTAAAAATGTATTTAAAAATCTTCTTTACATTTAACAGATATTAGGGAAAAAATATTCAGTGGGCTAATAATTCTGACTTTAACTGTATATGCTCATTATTTACACACATAGATGTAGCTAAACATTGTGTAAATGCTTCAGGTTCCTGCCAGCAGAGTGCATGCTTGCCCACAAAGGACTAGGAGAAATCTCACACACAAATGCGCCTGAAAGGTCACACGATGTGTGTGGCGTCCTTAATAAAATGGCAGAATAGAAATCAAATGTAATTTCAGAAGAATGCGCAATCTGCAGATTGTATATGTTGCACCATAGGCACGACGTGTGCATCTCTCTAGGAGGAATTTAATAACCCTGCAGCTCGAAGAAATCCTGTAGGACTTACGGACACAGGAAGGAGATTAATTTCAACCTTTGGAGGGGAGTCAGAAAGTCAGTGCCCCCCCTCTGAAAGAAATGAAGGAGCAGAGGATGAATATCAATGATATCTAGTTGTCTTTCTGATGTAAAAAATCTAAATAACGGTAATGAATTGAGTCATGTGTCTGGATCAGTTCTCCTTCCTCACCTCCATCTGCCCTTCCTCCATTTTTCTCATCTCTTCCTGTTTCTCATGTCAGTCCCACAAGATCATATGGTGTCTTTTTGAGGAATTAGCGACTTCTCATTTTATGTTGGTCTTAGTACATGAAGTAACTACAGAAGAGTCAAGCTTTAAATAGAAGAATTTTCAATAAAAATTGGTCATTTTGGAGGAAATGCTAATGGTCTATCTATGCTAAGCTAAGATAAAAGTGATCTCGACAGACCCGGAGATTGGCTGAATGGATTGAAGAATGGTAAAACTCAACTGTTTAACTCTAGGGGAGTTGTAAAATGAGCTTATTATCAAAAAAGAGAGAAATGTTCCTTTAGATCTGTATATTTGCATGATTTTTGAAAGATCATGATGGCAAAAATTCAGCTTTTAATCACACGAATGAATGAAATTTAGCATTGCATTTAAATTTTGACTTTTTTTAAAGAGATGATCTCCTGCCTTTAATTCTTTAATAATGAGCTAATTTGTTATGGTCAAGGTCACTCATTTCTTTCTCCACTTTATCATCTTAATATTGCCTTATTTATTCTTTTTTTTACATTACTATCATTTTCTTTCTTTCCTCATTATATGTCCTAGGGATGATTTTTTTTTTTGTTCTCTACCTGTATTTACAACCATTATGGTAACTAGAAATTAATGGACTAGCATGCAAAAAAAAAGAAAGTTATTTTTTTTCTCAAATAAATACAGTCCTGATGATTATAAAAGACTTCAGACTTCTTACAATAACATTATAAAAATGGTGGTACCAACACAAACTTTTGAAGAACAGTCTTTTTAAGTGCTGAATTGCTAAATGATCCCTGATGACAGATTTGATAGGTCTGTTCAGTGTTGGGGAGTATTACTTTTAAAAGTAATGCAACATTATAGGATACAATACAACACAAATACAACACTGAGTTACTCCTAGTTACTTTTTATAGTAAGTAATGTGTCGCGTTACTTTTGCATTACTTTTTCTGACCTGGCAGAGGTTTAATCTCTTTCAGAATTTCTTTTTTTTTTTTTTTTTCCGCTGTTCCTTAAATAGAGGAGTTCTGCAATTAACATTACACTGTATAACCTTCATTTACCTTAAAACACACCTTAAAAAATAATAATAATTTAGAACAATGTTATCTTCTGAGAACTCCTGAGCAGAGAGCTATACATGTTGTATATTCAGATTACTGAAAGTTGTGTTTGCTACTTTTGTACTTTTTGACTTATTAGTGAAGCAAAATCAGTGTCCCTTGAGACAATTCCTTTTTCCTTTTCTTCCATGAGATCAGAATAATGAGAATACTTCCATCACAGAAATGTACAGCTCTGCTTTCTTAGTTTCTGTCTTCTGTCCCATGGGAAGCGCATTCTCATTGAGTATGTTTACAGTACATGGATATCAATACTCTGATTTTAATATGATTAAGACAATACTCTGATTAAGAGTCTACCATGTAAACAGCGATTTTTGATGACCTTAATGCGACTAAAGTCATAATCGAACTAAACAGAAATCGAATTAAAACGTGGAGTATGCTGCATTATTGAACTGCAGTACAGACATCTGTAATCAAACTACCGTCGTGTAGGACTTTTCACCAAATTTTGCGACAGGATATTCCATAAACACACAGCGTATCTATTCTCTGCACCTACCGAGTCAGTAAAGGACCACAGACATCCGCAATGCAAAACGTGGTTGCTTTTCATTTGGAATTAAATTCCATTAAAACAACACTCTTACACTAGTCCTTACTCCATACTTGCATCCAATTAATACCTCAGTTAGTCACGGGGGCATGAATGAAATTTTCCTGAATGAAAGTGAAAGTGCCGAACTGCATGTATTGATGAAAACACTCCAAATTACATGAAACTCCAGAGGAAACATTGGATAGCGATAACGCAATGACGTTAATCGATCTATGTGCTATAACGTGTAAAACGGGATCATGAAAGCAACATTCAAGAAGCAACTCACATAAACACTGTCATCATATTATTGTCTTATTAAGGCAAATACTTCCATTACTGATGTCCACTATGTGCAGGATTAAATGTGACTATGTTAATTCCAATTCAACAACTTATTTTTTAAAATCTAATTAATTAAACTAAAAAGTTGCATTACATTTTTAAAAAGTAACTCAAATATTATTACTTAATTATTTTAAGTAATGCATTACTTTACTTATTACTTAGAATAGTAATAATAAGCGTTACTTGTAATGCATTATCCACAACACTGGATCTGTTGGATTTCATTAATCCTCTGATTTTGCCCTAGACATCGTCCTTCAGTCTGAACAATTCCCTTTTCCTTCTTTGACTTTGCTCAGTCTGAATCACATCTGCTCTCATAGTCTTTCATTCTGACCTTGCAATGACTCTGTTTAATAATGTCATCAGCTCAGAATGATTCAACCTGGCAGACATGAGGATCATTTCACAGCACACAACACTTCAGAAAACACCTGAAACCTGTAATAAACAAAAAACATCTTGCAGTATACAGTCACAGAAAAAAAATGATTGCAGACAAAGCAAGCAGAAGGATTTGAATCATTGCAAGTTCACAACGAATCTAAAATTCTTTCGGTTTTCAACTGCACACAGTATTTATGTTAATCTGAAAATATCTTCAACAAATTTGATTATAAAATATCCATTTGACCAATGACATACAGTTGATACCAGAAGTTTACATACACTGTATAAAAAGGCACATAACCATTTAAAAAAAAGTCAGATGTTAATGTGACTAAACTTTTTCTCTTTTAGGTAAGTTAGGATTATCACATTTGTTTCTGTTATGCTTAATAGCAGAATAATGAGAGAGATATTTTTTGAGAAATTGTTATAACTTTTCTTGAAAGTCAAGTTTACTTACAATAAGATTATTATGCCTCTGAAAAAGCTCAGATGATGGTGTCAAGGTTTTGGAAGTTTCTGATTGGCTAATTGACAACATTTGAGTTAATTGGAGGCCCAACTGTAGAATAGTATTTAAGGAAAACCTCAAACACACTTCTTCCTTGTGTGACAACATGGGAAAATCAACAAGCCAGAATCAACAAAAAAGACAGATTACAATTTGCTAAATTACACTTGGGAAAAAGAATAATTTTTGGAGACATGTCCTGTGGTCTGATGGAACTAAGATTGAACTGTTTGGCCATAATGACCAGTGTTACATTTGGAGGACAAAGGGGAAAGCTTACAAGCTTAGGAACACCATCCCAACTTTGAAGTATGGGGGCGTCAGCATCATGTTGTGGGGCTGTTTTGCTGCAGGAGGGACTGGTCCACTTCACAGCATAGATGGCATCATGAAGAAAGAACATTATGTAGAAATACTAAAGCAACATCTCAAGACATCAGCCAGGAAATTAAAACTTGGCCACAAATGGGTCTTCTAAACAGACCATGACCCTAAGCATACTGCCAAATTAGTTCAAATGTGCTTTAAGGACAACAGAGTGAATGTTTTGGAGTGGCCATCACAAAGCCCTGAACTCAATCCTATAGAAAATTTGTGGGCAAAGTTGAAGCTTGTGCTAGCAAGGCAGCCTACAAATCTGACTAAGTTACACCAATTCTGTCAGGAGAAATGGGCCAAAATTCCTGCAAACTATTGTGAGAAGCTTGTGGAAGGATACCTAAAACATTTGACCAAAGTTATACAGTTTAAAAGCAAAGCTAAAAAACAAGGAAATGTATGTAAACTTATGACTGTCTAGAAATTATTAAAAAATTATCAAAAAAAATTATCTCATTATTCTGGCATTTAGCAAATGTAAATGATTTAGGTAATCCTAACGGATTAAAAATAGTAAATGTTTAGTATGATTTACTAATTTTAAAAAAGAAATGGTTATGTTCCTTTTTTTAGAGTGTATGTAAACTTCTGGTTTCAACTGTATATACAAGTATATTATTATTATTGTAAATGTTATAATAATAATATTAATTGTTATTATTGATATGATTATTATTATCATTATCATTATTATTATTATTATTATTATTATTAATAATAATAATAATAATATTGTGTGAAAATTAATATACATTATTTTTGCTTTAACCCAATTTACCAGAATCGACTCTATAGCCTTATGAAAAAAAGCTGGATTAGTTTGCAATTTTTATCCATGACTCTACACGATCTATCAAACTTCATGCTCAAGTCCATGCAGAAATAACTTAGATCAGATGTTGAGAGAAATTACCAGCAGACATAAAAAAAAAACACGGCAATCTCCACAGCACACAGAGATTCTCGTTTTCTTACCCACTCAGTACACCCAGAACAAGATTCAACACAAAAAATGAGCCCAGAATGATCAGACTAACAAAGTAGATCCAAGGCGTCTCCCAACCAATGGCGTCATTTACCTACAGGGGTCCAAATAGGACGGTTAACTCAGAACAAGAGTGACTGCATTCAGCTTAGAGAAACTCCAGGCATGGAGTTCAGTTTTGCAAGACAGAGAGAGATAGAGAGAGAGAAATAAAAGGACCAGAGATCAAGAACTGCGGAGAAGAGAAAAGAGGAGCTGCTCACCCGCTCAACACACCCAGAACCAGGTTCAAGACGAAGAAAGAGCCGAAGATCACCAAACTCACAAAGTACACCCAGGGCAGCTCCAAACCCATAGCATCATTCATCTGAAAGAGGAGAGGAAGACATCCAGGAGGAAAAAAAGAACGATAGTCTAAGTATGTGAGGGAAACTGTAAGGGAAAGTGTTAAAAACAGATCTAGAGAAGATTTTGGTTTTAAAATAGTTAGATGTTTTGAAGAAATACCATTATTATTCAATAATAATGAATAAAATATGTAGGATAAAGTTGATAAAAAGGAAAGACAAAGAGTCCCACAAACTATCTACAGTATAAGTCTGAAAAAAAAGCCTGAAAAAAATGTATAAATTCAATTTTAGAGAACTTTGTCGTGCATTAAAAGTTAAAAGGTTAAAAAAAAGTTTAGAAAAGATCAAATTACTTAAAAATAACCTTAATAAATAAGAAAACACAAAAAAAAACACAAACAATAATTAAATAAAATATAATATATAAAACATTATTTAAAATGAATGAGCAATAACTATTTTTATAAATACAATATAAAAATAAAACATTATTTATAAAGCATAGGATTGAAATGTTTTTTCATTGTCTGGCATTGGCATTTTCTTAAAATAAATAACTTCATCTAATTTGTTTACACAAACACACATAACACATACAGTATACACACACTACACAACTTATACAAATATTACTTAATAAGTTCTGTATTAGAAACTTTTCTGTCATTTTTTAACAAAAATAAAAAATAAACAAATCAATTTATTTATTAAAATGATAAATGTATTTAAAAATGTACTACTTTAGTAAGATCAAAATGGTAAAATGTGATTGAATGCATTACCTATTCATTATATTCTGAAATCAAGCATGAAAAACAAGCAGCAAGCATGCAATTCTAATTAAAGAGACAGTTCGCCCAAAATGAATTTACTGCATAATGAATTAAAATTTCCTCACTATTTATTCATATTCAAGCAATTCTAAACTTTGATAAATTTCTTTTTTCTGTTGAACACAAAACAAGGTGTTCTGGAGAATGTTGGATAAAAGCAGCCATTGACAATAGTAGGAACTAAAAAATACACTGTAAAAATATTTATAAATTAGCAGCTTTCTGTATTTTGTAATTCATGTTTTTACTTTTCCCCATTTATTTATACTTTTTAACTGCATTATGGAACCTTGATCTTTCTTCCAACAACTTTTATTTTTTTAAGTGACTTTCTCTAGGGTTTACAGAGAACGGTCCAAAAAAGAGAAAATATTCAGTGAGCGGCAGATCTGTGGGTGCAAATGCCTTGTTGATGCCAGAGGTCAGAGGAAAATGGCCAGAAGCCATCTTCTGATGGCTACTTCCAGCAGGATAATGCGTCATGCCAAAGCACGAATCATCTCAGACTGGTTTCTTGAACATGACAATGAGTTCACTGTACTCAAATGGCCTCCCCAGTCACCAGAGCTCAATCCAATAGAGCACTTTTGGGATGTGGTGGAACGGGTGATTCGCATCATGGATGTGCAGCCGACAAATCTGCAGCAACTGTGTGATGCTATCATGTCAATATGAACCAAAATCTCTGAGGAATATTTCCAGTACCTTGTTGAATCTTTGCAATGAAGGATTAAGGCATTTTTGAAGGCAAAACCCTGGTACTTGTAAGGTGTGCCTAATAAAGTGGCCGCTGAGTGAATATTACAGTACAAAAAACATGCAATAAACTGTCAGTACATTCTGTTCATTTACTTATTTTTTTTATACATTATTTTATTTACATTATATTATTTCAATCTACTAAAATAAAATAATAAAAGTCACTGTTAAACTGTAGAGTTGAATTTTCAACATCAAAAGTCCCCAGAGCAGAGATCAACATCCCATAATGCAATTCATAACTGTAAATAAATTGAAAACACTTAAAATATGGAAACTATTAAAACTTTTTTTACAACATTCTTCAGTATATCGTTCATTATGTTCAACAGAAGAAATGACTAAATAGTGGCAGAATTTACATTCTGGGGTGAACTATCCCTTTAAATTCTAATCTAAAAAACATGAATAGACAGTTCCTGAGTGTCTACGGTGCTTCACAGTTAACTGAGGCTTTTTTAAATCCTCCTTAACAAGGTTTAAAAACAGTTATTAAGAATTTCTGGAGATGATTCACTGCTAAGCTGGAAATCTAACTTTCTAGTTCTGCTGCGGTAACTGAAGCGTATGCTGGGATGAAATGTATTCCAGAGGCTGATGTGAAAGGGTGGGCGGATCTCATCAGAGCACACTGGTCAGTCGCAGACCCTTGAGTTCCTGCTTCAGTGTGTGTGGGCTGCTAGTTTGAGCATCTCGCACGCTCCTCAAAGCACTAATGACTGTACGAGCACTTCATCCTCTCTACACAAATATAATTATTGACTAACACTCATTATATGCCAGCAAGAAGACGTGCTAGGAACAATGTGAGAGGAAGTAAGCATTTAAATACTAACCCAATAAAGCACGTCCGTCCAGCCCTCCATGGTAATGCATTGAAACACAGTGAGCATGGCGAACATGAAGTTGTCAAAGTTCGTGATGCCTCCGTTGGGTCCTTGCCAGCCTTCTTTACATAGAGTGCCGTTAATGGGGCATGTGCGGCCGTGACCGTTCACTGCACACGGTGCCGGTTCATCCTCTAAAATTTCTGCAGAGAGACAGGCCAGAAGACTAAATATATACATGTGTAATGTAGCTTTATAAACACAATTCACACATTATTTTCAAGCAACTCCTCAATGAAAATGGTTCCAATCTGCTACAGGAAAACAGCATGTAATATTGAATAACAATATATTTATATTGTCTAACAGTCAGTATTACATATCACAATATATTGAAAACAGGTCACTTTACAATAAGGTTTTATTATTTAATGTATTTACTAATATTAATAATTCTTGTACAGCATTTATTAATCGTAGTTCAACATTTACTAATGCATTATTAACATCCAAAAATAATGTGTTTGTTCACATTACTGTAGTTAATGCACTGTGAGTGAACTAAAAATGAACAACTGTATAGGGATGCTCTGATCGATCAGCCAGAGATCAGTATCGGCCAATAATCAAATTTTATGACTCGATTGGTACTCACCAATCTGGCCAATCTCATGAACCGATTGCAAGTGTTTGTTTACAACTTTCACCCTTATATTACACATCAGCAGCGCTAAAACACGTGAGGAGGTAAATGATGCATCAGCGATCGCTGGGCTCCCAACACCGTAGGTAAAATATATACAGATTTATTTGTAATTTATAGGCCTACTTCCTTTTAGTAAAGAAGTTATGGATATATAGGTGTGCATTTTAACTTCTTAAGCATTAAATATGTGCTTCAAACTTTTTCTTGATTGAGACATGTTGAATTCTTCTTCCATCAGTGTTTACAAATTGCATTATTAGTCATTTTTCTTACCATTTTTAATACGTTTAATATTATTTAATATAGTAAATGCTTTATTTAACATTAACTAATCCAACCTTTTTGTAAAGCTAAAAACAATATATTTTCTTGCAAACGTTTAGCTCCAAGTTCTATACATACTGTATATATATTTTTTATGAATCAGAAAATATTGATTTAAATTAGGTAAAATGGTCTTAAAATAACAATCATATCATTTATCGCAATAAAATATTGTATAAATATTGTAAAAAGTTGTACGGGTGTGCAATATTTAAGTTCTATGACATTGGTCCTCAATCACCGGTACCGGTCCATGGATCAATTAGTACCGGGCCACAGAAGAAATCATCAATTATTTCTGTTTTATTTATTATTTAAATGTGAACAATTTTTTATTTTAAAAAAATCTTTTATTTTGAAAAATGAATTCTCTCACTTGCATCTCGGTGACTTGAGCACCAAAATTTAACCCACAAGCAGCAAAATGAGTAAGAAACAGACGTCTTTGGAAAGTTTCTTTGTGGAGGGGAAAAGGTCCAGTGAAGGACCTACAAACTGCCAAATGGATCCACAATCCATTAGTCAACAAATCAGCTGAATCCAGCATGTCTATGGAAGAAGATCAACTGGTGGAGATTGCAAATGCCACATATCGTGCCTTTTCTGCACGCAAGTTTGTTATTTTCAATGAAGGCGCGCGTCTTGTACTCGCTCGCGCCTTCCAGATGCACCGAGTTGAAAACATCTTCAGAATGCTCTGAACGCACCATGAGGCATGTGACAAGAACTGACTGATCAGTAGGCATGGGCTGGTATACGATTCTGATGGTATGATAACCTTGGATAAAAATATCACAGTTTCACGGTACCGTGACCACTGGTCTAAAATATATTCTTTTTAAATGTCTGGGTAAAGAACAAAAACCTTTTTCCTGTTGAACACAATATATTTTATTTTGAGAAACATTTAAAATATCTTGAAACCGTAAACATGTTATTCATTTAAATGAATTGCAGATTTATTTACAATTTAAAACAACATCTTTGGTTATCTTTTCTGCTGAAGATACTGTTGTCCTAAAAAAAACTACAAAAAAACAAAAAATTAAATGAAACAAAAATCTTACATAAACGGAATAGCAGAAAATGTTGGCGTTTTAAAACCTTGACTTTTCCAAACCGTCATATACCTTGAAAACGATAATCATCCCATGCCTACTGATCAGCTTCATATTTTGTATGGAATACACACGTTTCAGTAGACTAATTATCTCAGACAAACACTGTAGTGTTTTTAATTTTCTCCATAAACAAAACTTGTCTCAGAGTTGCAGCAATGTTTTGACAGCTTGTCATCCTCTGAACAAAACGGTTATATCTTAATCTTTAAAAAAAAACAGCAAACAAAAACCAAAATAATTAATAATTTGAAACAAAAAACTATTAATAATGCAAATGTATGTGTAATGCTATTTTTGTTTGTTTTTTCTAAAGATTAAGATTGCTATATATTATATTTTTTATATGATATATCATATAATGTCATATTTTGATCAAATAAAGCCTTTATGAACAACTCCTACCAATTCCAAACTGCATGTAAAAGGCTAAACATACCTGTCCCTTGGAAATAACAGGAAGCGTGCATTTTTCCAATGAAAAGCTCCAAACCGATAATGGCATAGATGATGATGACGAACAGAACCAGCAGGGCGATGTGGAGGAGAGGAACCATGGCTTTAATGATGGAGTTCAGCACCACCTGTAAACCTGGCGAAGTACAGAAATGCATACAGATTTACACTCATCCACAGAGTTAGAGTGCTCACTTGGGTGCATTTAAGTCCAAACTTTCACTTTAACTCTTATTACATGCATACAGACACAAACTAGTATCTTCGGGGCATTGAGTTTGACAGCTTGTTCTCAGAGAAGGTTCCTGAGGGGATACAGAAAGGAATGCTGCACTTTTCCTGCCATATGGCCGTAGCATACGCATCTCTCAACCAACGTCCAATGCTCTGCTCTGAGGACACAGAAGGGAATTCTGTCAAAGTTCTCGCGATTAGTTTTGTGCAAAATTACTGATTTTCTAAATATATAATGTTATATTATAATATATATTTTTTTTCTTTTCTCTCTCTGTCCAGACCCTCATGCTTAGTCTACGTTAGCCTAAAGTACAATAGTAAGATAGCACTGCACTATCCATGATTGTAACACCCATTATTGTTGTCTATTTATTTATTTATTACCATTTTATTTTATTCAATTTTGCTGTTTTTTTTTTTTCTATTACTATTTTTTTTTTGTGTCTTTACTATTTTCATTATCATTACTGTCAATATATTAGGTGGTGTTTACTTGGCATAAAAATAAATAAATAAATAAATAAATACATAAATTACACAAAATTATATTTATTTTTAGCTAGTTTTTAAGAGTGACAGTAACAAATGGAAAATAAACAAAAAAAATAAAATAAAAAAAAATAATTAACTTATTAAAATTAAACTAAAAGTAATAACAAATGAGTAGATTTATTTTTAAATGCATCTACCTGAAATAAACAATGAAACAACAAATTGAAATATTAAAAGAAAAGGTTGCCAAAACAGCATTTGTAATTTTAGTTACATTTTTAGTTAAAAACAAAGATTAAGCCCAAAACTAATATTTAATAAAAATAAACTATATAAATGTAGAACATTTTTCAAACCTGTACTAAAGTAAAGTATTAAAAGACAAAAACTAATGAACTGAAATATTTGAAAATACTAAAACTACTGATATCACTATGTTCATTCATTCATTCATTCATTCATTCATTCTCTTCTGCTTTTCTAGGGCCGGGTCATGGGGGCAGCAGTCTCAAGAGAGAACCCCTGACTTCTCTCTCCCCAGACACTTCTTCCAGCTCCTCCGGGAGGATGGCTTGGCGTTTCCAAGCCAGCCGAGAAACATAGTCCCTCCAGCATGTCCTACGTCTTCGCCGAGGCCTCCTCCCATTGGGACATGCCTGGAACACCTAGATAGGCGTCCAGGAGGCATCCGAAACAGATGCCCGAGCCAGCCCAGCTGACTTCTCTCGATGTGGAGGAGCAGCGGCTCTACTCCGAGCTCCTCCCGGGTGACAGAGCTCCTCACCCAATCTATAAGGGTGCGCCCTGCCACCCTGCGAAGGAAACTCAATTCAGCCGCTTGTATCCGAGATCTTGTCCTTTCGGTCATGATGACCCAAAGCTTGTGACCATAGGTGAGAGTAGGAACGTAAATTGACAAAAGGCAAAGAGCTTGATTCACTATTTTAGTGGTTTGGATATAATCACTATATTTGACAACAATAACACTTCAATGTTAAAAATGCTGGGTCCTACACAATTCCTTCATATAAGATCCCAACACAAATCAATGAAGTTAGCTTCCATCGTTTTTGCAATTTTAAATGGATTGAAACATTTGTCTGAGTTTGAGTATGAGTTAACTCATATTATAAAATGAAGGATTCGGATTTCTACCATCCCATCCGGTCCCATCCATCTCAGCATGGATGTTTATCCTTTCCTCATCATCTTATTTCTCATTATTTTCATTAAAGATAATTAATTGATTATTTGAAAGACTATTTAACTTTGCATTGATTTCAACTAATGAATATGTTAATTACACTGCTTTATGTAAGAATGTTTAGTGCATTGCCTGTCTCTTTGAAACTATTTTCAGGAGCCACCAAACTAGGTCAGAGGTCACAGAGACCTTAAGTGGAAATGAACGGCTGAGGACTTGAAGCAATATTGCTTCTATTGTTATTTCTATGACTTAATTCTATTTAAAATGTCTTGAGTGATTTTGCTATTTTTATGGTTAATTCTTTTAAAGTGATTTTACTTTTTATTCAAGATAGACTTGGTGTAGTGAGAATTTAACTGTCTGA
Source organism: Danio kyathit (assembly GCA_903798195.1). Taxonomy (NCBI): domain Eukaryota; kingdom Metazoa; phylum Chordata; class Actinopteri; order Cypriniformes; family Danionidae; genus Danio; species Danio kyathit. The sequence continues at coordinate 42,753,966 of LR812529.1, forward strand.
ATGTAGATTATACCGGTTTTTAACCAGTTTTGATAAAGACGGCTGAGAAGTACACTCAGCCTTGGATAAGAACCAGATTGTACTTTAAGTGTGTGTGCTCTATTTGATTGTAGATACTTTTAACAGGTCTGGAGTCAGCTCTAAACAGTCTAGTGGATGTCTGAAGATATTCTTCAAAATTGTATGCACGCACCCATGTGGAAATTTTCTAAGTCTATCTGTGTCTTAACCAATCAGGTTAGAACACCTATATGTATGACGCAGATAATGACGTTATGTGAGAGTATAATTATTATTGATTTGTGATAGTAAGCAGAGCGGCCTAGGAACTCATTGCGAGTGTTGAAGCTGGCTTCTGCTGATGAAACTGCAAACTATCTTCAGTAAACTTTATTTATTTATTTAAATCTCTGACTCCGGCTCTTCTTCATCTGACAGACTGCTCATTCTTTGGGTTAAAACTGTAAATACCCCTACAATAAGTAGTTTGAACAAGCAGTAAAAGTCATTTTTTGAGTGTAAATTGTTTTAAAGGGTTTCAATTTTTTTTATAAATAATAATAATAATGCTAAACTTTTGTTTTTAACTCACTGGGCACTCCTGAGACCAGGCGAAGCGGTCGCAGCACTCGAAAGGCTCTGAGGGCTTTAACATCAAAACCTCCTGGTTTTCCTCCATGGCCATGAGCAGACAGATTTTCTCCAACTTCTTCCTTCTCACCCCCTTCTTTGGTCAGCACTTCCAAGACAACACTAAACAATCTGGAAAAAATATACCTATCAATGATGAACACTATAATGGAGAATGATGGATAGTGAATTATATCATTACCTTCACAGTCATGTGTTTCATTAAAGGTCAATCAATATTGAAACTTCTGTCATCATTTACTCAACCTTCATTTGTTATAAACCTAATTGAGTATCTTTCTTTTCTCTAGAACACAAAAGAAGTTATATTGAAATCCATAACTACTGACTTTCATTGTATTTGTTTTTCCTACTATGGAACTGTGCTGTAGCGTTTAGCGCTAATTCTACCAGGAAGAGCTAATGTCACGTCACTCATCACAATCATTCATTCATTCCTTTTCCTTTAGCGTAGTCTCCATTTCAGAGGACGCCAAAGAGGAATGAACTACCAACTATTCCAGCATGTTTTACGCATCGGATGCCCTTCCAGCCGCAACCTACTATTGGAAAACACCCATACACAGTCATTCACACGTACACTACAGACAATTTAGTTTAATCAATTCACCTATAGCTCATGTTTTTGGACTGTGGGGGAAACCGGAGCACCCGGAGGAAACCCACACGAACACGAGGAGAACATGCAAACTCCACACAGAAATGGCAATTGACCCAGCCAAGACTCGAACCAGCGACCTTCTTGCTGTGAGGTGACAGTGCTAACCACTGAGCCACCGTGCCACCCTCAACATAATCAGTTCCAACCAATAACCACTCGACTCAAGGAATAAATAAGCAATTCATTCATTTGGTTGCAGATACTGATGCAGATGTTCACCCATCATCCACCCCACTACCACCAAGTTGGCTCTGTCCAGGGGTGTAGGCTCCGTCGTGCTCGGCAGTCATAGCTGGAATTACAAGCTTCCAATTCAAGCTATAGACAGGGCCTCCGCCAAAGAAATCCTATGTTTTGTTATTAAATACTTTTGTCAAATAGTACATAAAATAAGGGCGACATGGTGGCTCAGTGGTTAGCACTTTTGTCTCGCAGCAAGAAGGTCACTGGTTCAAGTCCTGGGTGGGTCAGTTGGCATTTCTGTGTGGAGTTTGCATGTACTCTCCCTGTTGGTGTGGGTTTCCTCCGGCTGCTCTGGTTTCCCCCACAAGTCCAAAGACATGCGATATAGGGGAATTAAATAACATAAACTGGCCGTAGTGTATGAGTGTGAATGAGTGTGTATGGATGTTTCCAAGTACTGGGTTGCAGCTGGAAGGGCATCCGCTGTGTAAAACATATGCTGGATAAGTTGGTAGTTTATTCCACTGTGGCGACTCCTGATAAATAAAAGGACTAAGCCAAAGGAAAATGAATGAATGAATGAATGAATGAGTACACCAAATAAATGTCATTTGATATCATATTTATCTTTCTGGTAGAAGTCCATGGTTACAGGTTTCTAACATTTTTCAAAATATCTTCTTTTGTGTTTAACTCAAAGCTGGAACCATTTGAGTGTAAGCAGTAAATTTTAAATACGTTGACTGTTAATCTGGTACTATTTATATGCTATGGCAAGTATTTATGTTATTTAGTTTGTTTGTTTTAACAGTTTTTGTTTGAATGTTAGTTATTTTGTCTATTTTGTTTGTAATTTGTGTAGTTTTTATTTATTGCTATTTTGTTATTTGTATAAATGTGTGTCATTAATTCCAGTTTTATTCATTTTTATATTCAAGCCACAAACTTTTTTGTGATTTTATTTCAGTTAGATGCCGAGGCACAGGCCTGTTACAATATCTATATTTTGTTGTACGCTATATTGCACCAAAATATACTGCGATAAATGTTATTATCATCAATATTCTAAGACCATTTTATGCCACTATTCATTATGTATTGCCAGAATGACAATATAATATCATCACAATGCAAGTACACTCTTCCAAAGAACACATTATATTTTATTCTTAAGAATATTTAATTTATTTATAGTAATTTTAACTATTTAATAATCAGGCATTGGAATCAGAGTGTGAAAACACATATCCTAAATAAATAATAATAAATGTCACCAAAAAAGTGCAAGGTAGAAAGTAACAGAGGCTGCGATATCTGCTACCAGATCTATTTTTTTAGTTGTCAGACACCCACATGAAAATAAACTACAGTAATTTATAGTAAATACTATAGTGTTTTTTAACCATACTGACACTGACACCTCCAATAGAGATAGAGATGCTGCACAATCAGCTAAAATGTTGCTAGAATTGGTTTTTATGTATGGGCGATATATATTGCATCACCAAAAATGATTGAGCTTGTGTCCATGTGTTATGCGATAAGTCCATATATTGATTATTGTGAAAGGCCTACGAAGGCATGCATAACATTTTCCTAATATAGCACAATTCACAAATAGCTTTGAGAAAATTCTTTAACGTACTAGGTTAATAGGCGAAACATCAAGACGTCTATGGATTATAACACAGATAAACCAGTTTCAGCACCACATCACTGATGATGACCTTTTGTGAATGTGCCAAATTTTAAATGGCAAGACATTCAATGTGAACAACATCAGACAGCATCATCTGCTGTGTGCATGAAAAAAAAACAGCATGTGATGACCTGAAATGACCACAGTGCACTTCTGAATAATCAATCACAAAATGTCAACTGGTGGGGTGCGTGATAGTAACACAAAAGATATATTTCAACATATTATCAGCTGCAATAATTACAAATATTTAGCGGAGTGTGTTTTTGTGCAAATGCTGGTTAAGGCCTGTCAAGAGTAAATAAATGATGAATGAATGAATGAATGAATAAATAACACTAAAATCGCCAGTGGCAGGTAATGAGTTGACTGACTGATTGAGTGAATAATTTAATCATTTATTTAAAACAATTGATTCCTTTAGATCAGGAATGTCAAACTCAATTCCTGGAGGGCCCTGCACAGTTTAGTTCTAACTCTGCTTCAACAGACTTAAGCTGCGGTCACACTGGACTTTTCTCCCCATAGACTTCCATTTATACGCACGCGAATGTGTCAGACCGGAAACGCAAGGTCGTGCGTGAAGTTTCGCAGATCGATGCGTTGCAAAGTTCAAGCTTGGTGAACTCTGACCTGCGAAATCGCATCACTTGACTGTGTGAGACCAATCAAGGATCAAAACATGACCTCTCTGGACAGAAATTTAAAACATGGACCAATCGCTCGCTTTTTTAAATGTCTAATCATCTTGTTTAATCCTGCCCCTTTTCGCAGCGCCGTACGACAGAATTTCGCACACACAAACTCTAGTGTGACTGCAGATTTACTGGTAGGTTTCAAACAAACCTGAAGGACTCAATTAGTTTGATCAGGTGTGTTTAATTAGGGTTGGAACTAAACTGTGCAGGGCTGCGGCCCTCCAGGAATTGAGTTTGACATCCCTGCTTTAGATCTTTGCAAATGGATTTTTGCATTAACTTGCCTGATTTGTAAATGAAACATTCCAAATGCTTTGCTTTTTTCTTTGATTTAACTATAATTGTATTCGTCAAAACAGGAGAAAAAAAACAGCTATTGCATAAAATAAACATAACATTTGTGATCAAGATTTTCCCAAAATTGAGTAGGGATGCTCAGTTATGGGAAAAATAATAATCATGATTATTTGGTCATAATTAGTGGTGTAACGGATCACAAATCTCATGGTTTGGATCACACTACAGTTTGGATCGGACCATGTTTCGGATCAGCAAAAAAAGGAGGAGACAAATGTCATTTGCTTTCCATTTATACAAAAATATTTATGCAAAAAACATTGGTTTAAACAACCAGAACTTAGAACCTGTAATTTGAAAAAAAATTAAGAAAGAACCAGCTGAAAAAAAAAAATATTCATTACAAAAAATTATCTTTGCTACTGTTGCTGATAATGTTAAATATAGAAATCTAACATCTTGTAGAACAGATCATATTTATTTTTAAGTAATGATTTAACAATTCACACATAAAATTTCATGTTTTATTATACTGTGGGTAGATCATTTTTGAAAACCTATTCAGTGACATAATTTTGATGGTTGTTTTGGTTACACAATGTAATTCCTACAACAATCACCAACGTCAAGTTCCATTAAACATGTGATTTTAATCTTTACCATAAACAACAGTGTGTATATCTGAACTATAAACTGTTCCCCCTGAAAAAGTGTAAAAACTGAATCTCTCTCGATCAAACGCAGATTTGACTGCAGCGCTTCGAAGGATTAATAAACATTATTATTTATCATTAATGTTGTGTGGGTTTGAATTGAGATCACAATCTTTTAATGTTTAATTGTGCAGCTTACTGAAATTTAACTGAATACAAACAGTGACAGAAAACATCTTTAATTAATACCGTAAGAAAGCATTTAGGTCCCACCACAACTTTTTTTCATCATCATTATATTTTACAGGGAAGCAAAATGCTTTCATACAAGTGATTTGAATGACAGGGAGGTGATCTCCCTGCGACTGTTATAAATGTTGGATTAACCAACAAGTTCATTAATTCGTAATAATAAGTTATTAATCCGAGGGTCACGTGCATTCTGAACTGTGGGTGATGATCTGTACGGATCAGGGATCAACCGTGATCTATTACACCCTTAGTCATAATTGTTACCACGATAATGTAAAACAATATACAGCTGGTCAGAATTATTAGGCCCCTTGTGTATTTTTTCCCTAATTTCTGTTCAATAGAAAGAAGATTTCTAGTATTCAGCTTAAAGTGACATTTAAAGGCTTAACTAGGGTTAAGGCTTAACAAGTTAGGGTAATTAGGCAAGTCATTGTATATCAGTGGTTTGTGCAGTAGACAAACAAAAAAAATGTTGCTTAAGGAGGCTAATAATTTTGACCTTAAAATGTTTTTAAAAAATTTAAAACTGCTTTTATTCTAGCCAAAATAAAACAAGACTTTCTCTAGAATATAAAAATATTATAGGAAATACTGTGAAAATTTCCTTGCTCTGTAAAACATAATTTGGGAAATATTTAAAAAAAAGAATAAAAATTCCCAAGACGGTTAATAATTTTGACGTCAACTGTATATGGAGCTTTTCCTCCCTGTAAATAAGGTTGCTATTACACCTTCAAACATTTGTAAAATTCTTATTACTGAAGCAAAATGGGAAAAACAAAACAAAAAAAAAACTAACAATTAACTTGCAATTAAGAGGAAAAAAATACAATAGAGTAAAAATATGAAACAAACTGTGCATTAAGCATCTTTACTGAAACAAAAATGTTTTTAGCTTTCTTATTAAAGCTACAAAAGTCTGAGGTCTAATTAAAACTACAAAAGACTGGGGTTCGAGTCTGGCAAAGGGGAAACCAGGTCAAACGAAACCCAAAAAAAAGCCCATGGTTGCAGGACGCACACAAGAAGGACGTTAATATTCGTGGGAAATGTACACAGCGGCCTCTGATGGATTTACTAAAAATGACATGTATGCGAAAGCCCAAGTAACATATTTGAGATCATCAGAAATATACATGGCATCCTCTAGTAGATTTGTAAAAACAAAAACTCCAAGCACACGTAGCCCAGGGTACATATTTGTTGGTTCTCAAAAATGTAGTCCTGGGCACATATCAACAATGAGCCTTTGTTGCAAAATACACTTGCTTGTGTGATGTAAATAAACTACATGGTATCTTATTTTAAAAAAAAAACACATACAAGGTTATTTTTAGATTTCACGTCTTGAATTGTCAGGTCATATAAACTGATTTTAATAGTTTTCATTACGCATTGTTTTTGGGTTGTCAATGCACGTCAATGCGCGTTTTTGTTTTTTGCTATGTGACTTACAAAAACATTAGCTTGGACATTGTAAAAACAATACTTACGATATTACCATAAACAAGTAACATCACCTAATCACAATATTAAAAAAACACCAAACACCAAATGAAAAAAAATAAATAAACATTTGCTTATCAGCAAAAACTCACTCTATACGCATATGCTTTAATTACAATAATGTCAGTGATTCATTTTTTAAAGACTCACTACCTATCTGTAAGGATCCGTGCCTGATCTTTAATGCAGATCAAGAGCGACAGGCTTGTGAACAGAGGGACAGTAGGTGAAGAGAGAGCGGGAGAGACAGCTCTTTCTGCATGAGGCGAACTGATCGAAATGTGACCTAGCTACCCAGTGGACTGTGTGTGTATGAGTGATGAGGAAATACAGAGGAAAAGCGGAAGAGAGTGAACACAGTTTGAGATGATTTACACAGAAGTGAACAAATAAAAACATCAGCGGTGAGAGATACAGAAAGAGAATGACACTGCCAAATGGACAGGATGCCATACATCGCACACATAAGATTTTATTTTTTCAATTATAAACGCTTTCTGTTCAATTAAATGACCAATCCCAACCCAGCAGGCACACAATGTCATAAGACGTTAATATTAGGTTAGATTTAGGTCGTGATGTCAGGTGACAAAAATTCAGTGTCTAGCCAGCGTCTAAGGACAATGTTATTTTGATGTCCAAAAACAATGTAAAATGACGTTGATATTTGTTTGATTTTAGGTTGTGTTGGAAAGTGACCAAAATCCAACGTTGAGCCAACATCTAAAACCAACGTCATATTGACGTCAAATACTGACATTTAATCATTAGGTGAAGTTTCATAAACTAATTTCGAGAGGAGCACATGATATGATCGAGCATGACTGGCTGCTCATCTGTAATCAGTAATAATCCAATCAGAGTGATCCAAACTTGCTATAAATGGATCGTTTTTTTTCCTGCTGCTCTATCTTCATTTTGGAAGAATCCCCCCTTCCACCCCATCTCCTCCTTTTCCTCCCTTTTCTAAGGGGGAGCTCTCGGGACCTACCTGATCTCGGATCCCCTTTTATGCTTATTGACCGGGCGGGAGCCTTGGGCTCAAGTATCTCCGAGCTCAGGGTTCTATCCTGGGACAGCATGCCAAACCTGCTATAAATGCTAAGCATATCTGAGTGGGAACTCTTGAAGTATGGCAATCAAAATCCAACGTAGGGCTGGGCGATTTGGCCTAAATTCAAAATCTCGATTAATTGAACATTTTAACTCGATTACGATTAATGAACAAATATTTTATTTGTTTATTTTATGGTTTTGCCCTCATAGTACACTGAAAATTTTTGTACAGTAAATATGCGCACATATTACAAGCGAGAGATTTTTCAATGAAGGGAACTTGATTTTAAAATAATTGAAGGAAACGCACAGTATACACAATCTATGATTATTTACTGAATTTTAAAGCTGAACAACTGAAATTAAAACACACATTGCCTAAAACGCAGCTCTCCGCACCACCCACCGTCGTCGTCGCTACCAAACTGACCAATCACAAAGCTATGTGTCTTTGCGATGTGTAGTTAAATTTTTTTGAGAGGTGCGCAGGTTTGAGAAGGCTGCGCCGGACCGTACGCATGCACTTGGCAGAAGCATAATATCATAATAATATAGTAAGTATAAATCATATATATATATAGTATAAATTAGAGTGGGGTCACATGACTTGCGGTAGGGAAAGTAATTTAAAACCTGAAAAAATTGACATGGAAAAATTTGATCGATTAGAAGTTCTGAATATCAATTTTGATTACTTTTCGATTAATCGCAGAGCCCTAATCCAACGTCTGATAGACGTACAGTAATAGTGGTAATGTCCACAACATCAAGCTGTAACTTTATTAGACGTTGATATTTGGTTGATTTTAGGTTGGACGTTGGATATTGACGTCGGCCTGGCGTTGCGTTCTGATGTCAACCCAATTTTCATTTCCAAACAAAATGCAACGTCCCCATGACATTAGTGTACAACGTCAATCTGACGTCATGTTGAAATCCTGTGCCTTCTGGGAAAGGTTTAAGTACTTTGCAGTTGAATTTAAAATATTATTACAATCTTTTGTGTTATGTTATCCTTGGAATCCCACTCTAAAACCGCAACACGCTTTTTTTTGCAACGCGAGTTTTTGTCCTAACCATTTGCAATGGTGGCCCGCAAAATTTCTATTTTAGAAACCGTTTCTATATCTGCAATACTGCAGCACAACATCAGCATATACTACTAAGACAATAGCCCCTTTCACTTACCAGCAAATTTCCAGAAAGAAATCATGTGTGAACAGACTCTTTTTGAAAATACTGGTAAATAGTGGTAAAATTACTGCCAATTTTCCAGAAAGAGAAGTTGTAACATTACCGGTAATTTGCCAGAATTCTGATCTGTGTGAACCCAGAAGAAAAAGTGCCGGAAAGAGCGCGTTCACGCTTAGAACGCACCGAAGAGAGACGTCTACTCCAGCCATTCAGAAGCATTCACATCCGCACGGTTTATGCACATAAATATTTTTCAAAAAGTACAAATAAAAGCCTCTGAATATTTTTCCAGACACATTTAGCTGCTAGATGTTAGACAGATAACATTTCTATGTTCCTTCTTAATGCCAACTGTGGAAAAATTATCGATAAAAATGTTTACGATAAACCGATGTTTGTTTACCTTCAAGCTCTGCTTCAGTTGCTTGACGTGTGTGCACGTAAAGAAGTGCTCCGGTGAACGCCAGCCACCAGCACATATTATGTAACGTTACATCTCGACATGCGAAAGTGTTCCTCTATATGTTTTCATCAAAGTTGTTCACAATACTTATCCATCCACAAAACTTGTAATGTAGTCAAATGTGTAAACATTTAGCTGCGGTTCATGCTTCTGCCTTTGGATGTCTCTGGGACAAAGCATTTGAATGCTAAAGCTTTAAAGGGGAAATGAAGCACTCGGTCAAGTTTACATTATTTTGTACATTGGATTCCACTTTAATGAAAATATATTAAACAAACTCGATTAATGTAACCATTTAAAAGCATTAACCATTTAACCATTGTAATGTAACCATTTACTATAGCTTTTAGACCTAGGGCGCCACCATCTTAGAATATTGCTGTGTCTGACATCATGGGGTTGGTTCCATCCTCTTGGCTGAGCAAATACAGTTGAAGTAAAGGACTGAACACAGAGACTAAACAGCCTAATTTAACCCAATGCATGAAGTTGTGGACGTGGAGCGGTTGCAAATACAAGCATCAGATGTGTGTCTAATATAAAAATATATATTCATTCTATTTTTACCCTTTTAATTACCGATCATTTGATGTGCTTTGCTCCACTCTCTGTATTATGCTGCCTGACTGCCTGTCTGGGTTTCAACCATGGTTTCAACAAGGTCCACTACTGACATAATGGGGGCGGGTACTTTCACTTTTCACTACTACAGCTGCACACCTCTGTTCGTGTTCAAACCAAACTAAGATCGGCACGTTTTTTCCCATGGCAGGTTTTTACGTCCTTCAAACATGTTGAGACATTGAATTGATCGACTTGAAGAGGGAATATGTCTTGACATAATTCACACAGACGTGACTTAGTAAGGCTTGAAGTCATGTATCATTTTAATCGCTGCATGAGTCTGAAGGTAAATCCCCTCGTCAGGCAGTGCTGGAGCAGCGTGAGAGAGTGGATCAAAGTGCATCAAACAAAAAGTACTAACAAAAGAAAAATATGCAACTTAAGACACTTCCATATCACCCTGCAGCCCAAGACCGGTTACTTACTGAAGCTAAGCAGGGCTGAGCCTGGTCAGTATCTGGATGGGAGACCACATGGGAAAACTAGGTTGCTGTTGGAAGTGGTGTTAGAAAGGCCAGTGTCCTGGCCAAAAGCCCCTCAATTGGCCCTTATGATCATGGCCTCCCAATCATCCCCATCCACCGAATTGGCTCTATCATTGTCTCTTCACTCCACCAATAGCTGGTGTGTGGTGAGTGCACTGGCGCCGTTGTCCTGTGGCTGCCGTCGCATCATCCAAGTGGATGCTCCACACTGGTGGTGGTGTGGAGAGACCCCCTTCATGATTGTGAAGCGCTTTGGGTGTATGGCCATTCACAATAAATGCGCTATATAAATACACATTACATGACACTTAAATGCTTGTATTTGATGCATGTCCACAACTTCATGCATTGGTTTAAATTAGGCTATCCAGTCTCCGTGTTAAGTCCGTAACTACCATGGTTGAAACCCGGTCAGGCAGATTAATACAGAGAGTGGCCCAAAGCGCATCAAATGATATACAGTAATAGTAATTAAATGAGAAAAAAAGAAAAATAGAATAAATATATATTTTTATATTAGACACACATCTGAAGGAGCTCCACGTCCACAACTTCACACGTTGGGTTAAATTAGGCTGTTCAGTCTCAGTGTTCAGTCCTTCTACTGTATCTGTTCAGCCCTGTGACGTCAGACACAGCGACATTCCAAGATGGCCCTAGGTCTAAAAGCTATAGTAAAACATGCCGTTTTCTTCTAAATGGTTACATTAATCAAGTTTGTTTAATATATTTTCATAAAAGTGGAATCCAATGTACAAAATAATGTAAACTATAATGACTGAGTGCTTCTTTTCCCCTTTAAATAAAAGTGAAACCATCAACAGCCGTTTAGAGGCCATTTCTGGTTAATGACGTCAGAATTTACTGGTATTTTGGAATAAAAGTTTGAATGGTCTTTTCCAGAAAAATTCCAGAACGTTCCTGCCTGCGTGAACAGCGCTTTTTTAAATGTAACGGTAAAGTCGTTGCTGAAAGTTTCACTGTGTGAAAAGTCCTAATGATCACCTCAGGTGCAGGTTATGTGCTTAATTCAGTGTTAAATGTTACCAATGTGCGTTGAAATATCATTCAATATCAATATCATTATGCGTGCAAGCCATGCACCTCAATTGTAAATAACCCTAAGCTTATTGGCATTGCTTCCAAGGCACGCACTCAGCAGACACATTTTAATAAAAACTGCTTCAAATTGAAACTCCATACCTAGCTTCTTTTACCATTATTGACAATGGTCTTCGGTCCACACCTGTCAACATTGGGATGTGAAAATAAGGGATATGATCTCATTAATACTTTCTTCACTGTATAACTTAAATATTCTGATTGATTACATTTGATTACATTAAATAACAGAGGTGTCACTTTAAAAATGCACACATCTAATTTTATAATGAAAGCATTCGATTGCTTTCCTAAATTTTAATGCTCATTTAGGACAAAATTAGTTGTGTTTGAAAAAAACGTCATCTTTAGATGTTATTATTATTATTAATCATCATTATTATCATGTGTATATGTCTGTTCAAACATGCACCCAAAACCCAGACTTTCATTCCGCTTTAGATCGCATGTACAGAATCCATTTGGGAAACAGCGACTATTAATCACTATGGAGCACGTCAGCTGACAGTCACGCACTGCTATATGACTGTTTTGAGGATTGGATAGGAAGGGCAACAGCACCTGTAATGAAATCCCACCATTTTATATTTATTTCAAAGTGTTTTCATGCCTAAATAAAATGAAAGCACAGAATAGATTCACATTTAAGAGTGAGGGCCGTCGCCAGGTGGTTCGGCAGTATGGGTTGCGTATAATATTGCCACCCTTCATAAAAAGATTGAATTTACAGGAGAAATATGGGAAAATATCTTTTTGGGATGATAGCGGGATAGAACTGTAAAGTACGGGAGAATCCTGGGAAAAATGAGAGGGTTGACAGGTATGGTTCGGTCAATAAATACTGATAACGTTTTATTGGCTCAGCCCGAGTCATGACAACATCTAACCCCACCCTCACCCCCCATTCGCTCTCATTTAAATTAAATTATTTTATTAATTGATTTATAGCATGGTTTTTACAGAAGAATTAATTGTAAGTGTTTTTAAAGCCCATATATATATAAACATATATATACACATTATTTATTTATATATATATATATAATATATATATATATATATATATATGTTTTATATATATTTGTTTTCATTCATTCATTTTCTTGTCGGCTTTGTCCCTTGCGGGGTCGCCACAGCGGAATGAACCGCCAACTTATCCAGCACGATTTTACGCAGCGGATGCCCTTCCAGCCGCAACCCATCTCTGGGAACATATATTTGTTTTATATATATATATATATATATATATATATATATATATATATATATATATATACACATACATACATTTGTTTTTGTTTTGTTTTTTGCTTTTTTAGTTTTTTTTTTCTGTAATGAACATTAAACCAAAGATGCTGTCGATCAAGCTTTGAACTTATATTGAACCTGGAATATTCCTTTAATTATCATTTGAATGTAAATGTGATCACACTCCTCATGCAAATTAGATGACATGAATCAAGTTTGTAATAATTCTCGAATAGCACACTCAGTAAGCACTGTATAATGTATGGACATTATAAAACCAAATGCTCAATGTAGTAACCCAGAAAATGCTTTATTCTGGGGACAGAGACACAGACGCAAGCGCTGTCAGTGTGAAAGCACAGTGTGAGCCTGATGGTGCAGTTATGCTGCTTTTGCTTACACACTGCTTATGCATGCGCTATGAAACAAGCCTGAGGCGCAGACAAAAGAGGAGCAGCTTTTTTCCTCATCATTTTATCTTTTCAGGCTGATACAGTAGAAAGTGACATGAAATTGAAACATTTACATAAAAAAATGCAGGAGTCCTGATTTTTATTCACGATCTATCTCATCTTCTAAAAATGAATGCTCTGTAATAAGTGGGATGTTGTTTATGCATGTATAAGACTTGCACATGTAGATTCATATTAAGGACGTGCATTATTGGCAAAAATAGTCTTATTATTTGTAGTTAAGAATAACTTAATTTATTTTGAGCTAGTACTGTACCTTGGCTGCTTTAGGCATGTCATGGATAAATTTATATGACACTTAAACCGCCAGTAGGTGCCAGATGAAGTCTAATGCAAAGGCAGCAGCCAAGATTTCCCTGAATTGCAGCGCTGTCACATTTTGTGGAGACGCTCTGTTTTTCCAGGGAGTTAGAAAATTAAAACGTACCACTGTGAAGCGTTTTGCTCAAGCTGGCAACGCTGATATGCTTAATTATAGCATTGTCAGAATCTGAATACACTCAAATTAATGAAGTACTCTATGCGTCAGTCTACATTTCTGTGAAATTCAGGTAAATATTCATGACCTAATGCTTCATGTAATATCTAATGTATACGTGGTAAATGATACAATTCATATTTATCACAACATGTATATTAAAATACACAACAATGGATGTAGTTTATATTCATTTTTAGATCTATAAAATCATGTTAGATAATGCTAAGACAGCACTGTTACTTAAAAAAGTAATATTGAAGCATGTGATTGGAAAAAAAAACAAAAAAGAAGTATTGGATAGGTTTAAAATGTTAGAATAACAACAGAACCTTACTGAAAACAAATGATAGAACTAAATGACTTATAACTACACTCACTTTATTGGGTACACCTGTCTAACTGCTTGTTAACGCAAATTTCTAATCAGCCAATCACATGGCAGAAATTCAATGCATTTAGCCATGTAGACAAGGTCAAGATGATCTGCTGCAGATCAAACCGAGCATCAGAATGGGGAAGAAAGGTGACTTAAGTGACTGAACGTGGCATGGTTGTTGGTGCCAGACGGGCTGGTCTGAGTATTTCAAAAACTGCTGATCTACTGGGATTTTCACACACAACCATCTCTAGGGTTTACAGAGAATGGTCCGAAAAAGAAAGAATATCCAGTGAGCGGAAGTTCTGTTAGAGCAAATGCCTTGTTGAAGATCGGAAAAAAATTCGGATGCTAGGATCAGAATTTGGCATCAACAACATGAAAGCATGGATCCATCCTGCCTTGTATGAATGGTTCAGGTTAATGGTGGTGGTGTAATGGTGTGGGGGATATTTTCTTGGCACACTTTGGGCCCATTAGTACCAATTGAGCATTGTGTCAACATCACAGCCTACTTGAGTATTGTTGCTGTCCATGTCCATGCCTTTATGACCACAGTGTACCCATCTTCTGATGGCTATTTCCAGCAGGATAACGCACCATGTCATAAAGCGTGAATCATCTCAGACTGATTTCTTGACAATGACATGACAATGAGTTTAGTGTACTTAAATGGCCTCCACAGTCACCAGAGCTAAATCCAATAGAGCACCTTTGGGATGTGGTGGAACGGGAGATTCACATCATGGATGTGCAGCCGACAAATCTGCAGCAACTGTGTGATGCTATCATGTCAATATGGACCAAAATATAGTAATATTTCCAGTACCTTGTTAAATCTATTCCACGAAGGATTAAGGCAGTTCTGAAGGCAAAAGGGGGTCCAATCCGGTACTAGCAAGGTGTACCTAATAAAGTGGCCGATGAGTTTAAGTTTTGACATGCCTAATTATATCTTAAACTGATATGCTTAATCATGGAATTGTTGTCAGAATCATTCAAATTAATAAAGTATGGTATGCTTTAGCATACATTTTACAGAAATTTAAAAAAAGGAAATTGAGGATGCACTGCAAGTAATACAGCCAATAATGAACTCTAATCTAAAATCAGTAAATGCTTCATAGAGGCTTGTATAATGAGGCAGAATGCGGAGAATAATGGCTGCTGGTTTATTTTACAGGTCTTTTCTGGGTCATATCACCATAAGGAGTGTGGATGTGTGTGAGTTGAAGACAAGGTGAACGGCCTTGAAGGTGGAAAATCTGTGAAAGCGACATGATGATGGAAAAAAAGAAAGAAAGAAAGAAAGAAAGAAAGGCAACGAGAAAGAATAGGTTTTCTTATTTTTATAATTTTTTTCTTATTTGTTCTATTATGTTACTGTTACACATTTGCCGTCCATTTGAATTTTGTTGGGCAATTAAGGCTTCATTTATTATTCATAAATGATTATAATTTTAAATGTACAGTGGTCCCTCCCTATAAAACGGTTCACCTTTTGCAGTTTCACATATTTTTTAGTGTAATTTGACATGCTTTTTTGTTGCAGCGCATTGTGTTCTGCGTCCTGATTAGCTATAGACCATTGTCAATCAATCTCCTCTGTGCCGTGTCTCCTGTACAGTTCAGAATGTGTTCAGCTTGACAAATTTACATAAGTCTTCGATCACTAGCAGTGTGACTGGTGTGCTGTACTGTATGTTTGCAACTTTTCTCCCCAACAAACCCCACAATGTGTCGACGGAACATTCTGCACCATCAAAGGCAGAGGAAGATGCTCACTATCGCACAAAACTTTGGACTTTTGGACATGCTAAAGGTAGAATTTAAGTGGTTGTAGGGCGCCATTATGGAATAAATAAATAAATCCGTTCATTACATAAAGAAGAAAAATAACACAAGAACAACAGCAGCAAAGAGTTTCAACAAGAATGCAAAAAGGGTTGTATCTGTCTGCAACAAGACCATCGTAAGGATGGAGTCTGCCTTAACATTGTGGATCAGTGACTGCAGGAAAAATGTTAATGCCTGTCGGAGGAAAGTGTATAAAGTGTGTAGTGAAGGGTTTTACATCCTTAAAACATACATAATAACTCCCACGATTAATGAGGGACCACTGTAATTTATTCCTGTGATGAAATGCTGAATTTTAAGCATCATTATTTAGTCTTTATTATTACACAGCTGTCTGGAATACTCGATTCTGATTGGTCAGTGGCAACATTCCAAAGTATGTTATCCCAAGATAACAACCACTAAATAACGCAGGCTCATCCGGGAACTTCGAAATCACCTTAATCATCAGTGAATACATTCAAATCCATATACTGATGTTACATCCACGTTCTTTTTTGTCTGCTTGTTTTTCACAAATCTGTTTTTGAATGTGTAGCGCCATCTTGTGAATGATAATGCGTATGAGCTTCATTCAAATGATTTCGGTTCTGTCAGCTTTGCGTTTTTGACTGTTTGGCGCCATCTTGTGACTGAATAACGCTTGCGTAAGCTCAGTTGTTTTTGTTTCTTTCAGCTTTGTGTTTAGCCTAATTAAAGAAATTATTTATTGTAAACAAAATAAACCTATGTGTCTCAAAACCACAGCTTAATTGACTTTATAAGAAGTGAACTGTAATGTAGCTTAGCAAAACAATCAGCTAAACATACCCAATGACGACAATGACGAAATCCAGCATGTTCCATCCATTCCGGACATATGCATTCTGATGCATCACCAAGCCGTACGCTATAATCTTCAGGAAGGTTTCGATCGTGAAAATGATAAGGAAGGCATATTCGACTGTTTCCTGTGAGAGACAAAAGAGAGCAAGAGAGAGAAATTAATCCATAAAATGAACAACTGTGGACAGTGTACAACATTACAGCACACTGCCAAGATTCCTCCAGCCTCTGTCAAACATATACAAACAAACATTTGGGCATTTGTTCCATTATGTGCAAACAACCACAAGAGATCTGAATGACTTTTTTGCAGCCAGCTTTGTCAGAAAAAAAGGTCTTTTTAATCCAGGGAACACAGTCATGTCAAAAGAAGTAAATTAAGAAAAATGAAAACTTAAGTCACATATAAGTTCACAGCACACACTGACAAAATATTTAGTATGCAGGTCTCACAGAAAATCAAAATGTTCTTCGTATTTAATAAATAAATTACACATTATAAATTTCATAAACCACTGTCTTTTTATAATAATAATATTAACTCATTACATTTATAGAGCGCTTTTATGGACACTCAAATCGCTTTACACACCTGGATGACACGACGGCAGCCATATTGCGCCAGACCGTACACCACATAATTGGTGGAGGTAAATTTGGCCAGGATGCCAGGGTTAAACCCCTACACTTATAGAGTCCCCATCAATATACTGGGCAACCCCTGTTGGCCTCACTAGCTTTCCCATGTGGTCTCCCATCCAGGTACCAACCGGGCGCAGCCCTGCTTAGCTTCAGTGGGCGACCATGTGAGAGTTGCAGAGAGCTAGCTGCCGGCTATAGAAATTGAATTATAGAAATTGTTTTATTGAAGACATCAAAAGTACAAAAAGTACAAATGAAAAGTAAAATTCAGTAATGGAACTAAGAAAAACGGATAGAAATTCATTTTGGGTTAATCTGACTAATTTGATTTTAATTTTATTAATTTTAAAAGTCTTTATAATTTGCAGGAACATAATATAATAAACCATTGTCATGAACCATTAAACCGATTTATCTTAAATAAAACAACATAAATCATATAAAAACATACACTAAAACATGTACATGTATATATAAAAACATCTGAACACACTAAGACATGTACAAATATATCTTTAAATTTGAAAAAATATAGTTTCCCATATTTTATGATTCATGTTTTTATGTTTCCTCATTTATTTCTGCTTTTGAATTGCATTATGGGATTTTGATCTTTCTTCCAACAACTTTTAACCTTGAAAAAGTGACTTTTAGGGCCCTATCATACACCCGGCGCAATAAGGCGCAAGACGTGTTTCCAAGACACGTTGCTAGTTTCGGACCAACGCAACCCTAATTTTCTTGTTTTCCACCACGTTGTTTAAATAGCAAATCCATTTGCGCCGCTTTGTAGACTCATGGGTGTTCTGGTCTGGAATTGAGGTGTGTTAGGGCGCATTGTTGGTGCATTGCTATTTTGAGGAACTAAAATAGACTGCTCAATAGACCAGCTGAGAGCAGGTCTAAAGTCCAGCGTAGAGCGCGTCAGTTGTGCGCTTAGCTTAAACATTGCTTAAACCACGCAGGATGTAGAGCAATACAGAAATATCTTTACAAATGAAAAAGAATTAAAGGATTAAAATGTTACAAAAATTATTGTTTTCTATAAATATAAAAACCACTGCCTCCAAGCCTTCATCACCTCGGGGGGCTTTTTTTCAGTTTATTTACGACAACTTGCTTTTGTATAAAGTTATTATTATCATTAGTATTATTTGTTATATGCATATTTATATGTGTTTTATCAAAAACAAGCTTAGATTTGCCCACCTGTCAGGTTTTAGACCATATGGGGCATAGGACGTGTCTTTGGATATAACTCAGTTTTTTGACCACACTTCGTTATTATTGTTCATTTATTCATTTGCTGGAAATTAGAACTGAATTTAAAAATAGTTTTGAAACAAATCTTTGCGCTTAACAAACGAAATTAATTATGCAGGCTAATGCATGTCTTCAGTGGAGTGCATACAACACCGTTTCCTTATCCACAAAAGAGAGAAAGTGAAAGTGAAGGCCAAATGGAGGAGGCTCATTATCCTCTTGCTGCAGATGCTGTTTAACTGTTTTCTTAACTGTTTTGAAGTGTTCAGTTTTTACACTTACAAAGTCCGCCATGTAAATAGCAAACGTGCCATGGAGCAACGCAAATGACTCTTAAAGGGAATGGGAGATGAGACTCTGATTGGTTTATTCTCAAAACACACCCATAACTCATTAAGAGAATAAGCTCAACCCTGTTAGACCATGAGCAGCGGCGCAGAGTGGATTTTCCCATCCTTAAAATAGCAATAATGCTTTTGCGCCCTGCGCTTTAGACTTTGCACCTAGACCGTTAAAATAGAGCCCTTGTTTAAAGTGATATATTGTCTGGGTAGGTGTTGTATATTACACTACAAAAACCTTGTAAATAAACACCCAGTACATATTCTGTTGTTTATCAGACTTATAATGTAATGTGTGTATTTATATGGCGCATTTATCGTGTATGGCCATACACTCAAAGCGCTTGTGGAGGGTTCATGAGGAGGGTTTGTCCCTCCACACCACCACCAGTGTGCAGCATCCACTTGGATGATGCGACGGCAGCCACAGGACAACAGCGCCAGTGCGCTCACCACACGCCAGCTATAGGTGGAGAGAATAGACAGTGATAGAGTCAATTCAGTGGATGGGGATGGTTGAGGGCCATGATGGTAAGGGGCGATGGGGGGTATTTTGCCAGGACACCGGGGTTACACCTCTACTCTTTATGAGAAGACCCATGGGATTTTTACTGACCACAGAGAATCAGGACCTCGGTATAACGTCTCAATATAGTGTCCCCTTCACTAAACTATGGCATTAGGACACAGAGTGCCCCCTGCTGCCCTCACTAACACCACTTCCAACAGCAACCTAGTTTTCCCATCCAGGTACTGACCAGACTCATCCCTGCTTAGCTTTAGCGAGTAACCAGTCTTGGGCTGCAGGGTGATATGGCTGTGGCTTAGACTTATTTCTCTTTATGTTAATTCTTATTGATTATATTATTTCAAACTACTAAAATGTCAATAAAATTCACTCTGTAAAACTGTAGAGCTGAGTCGACAGAGCAGAGATCAACATCTCATAATGCAATTCACATCCATAAATAAATGGAAAACTCTTATGAATCACAAAATACGGAAACTGTTAATTAACAGATATGTTTACATATATGATTCATAATTTATTGCACCATTATTGAAAACTATTTTATTTCACAGTAATATTTTACTGCATCATTTGTTCTCACCAGCTGAAAATACATCTGTACTATAAATACTACATTTTAATGAATAAAAAAACTGAATCCAAGGAGAAATAAAAGCATAAACATCATCTTTTGCCGCTAAATATCATCCTTGATATCATCTATGTGTAATGATTTGCCTTCTACACACTGTCACTATGTTGCATTACTAAACCTAAAAGTGTACTGTTTTTAAAGCATTAAAGCATGCGGCCTGGTTATGGCAGTGGCTAGTGGGTTGTTTTCTGTGCATTGATGGAGTTAGACACAGCCATTTAACTTGTCAAATACCATCTCTTTATACAAACACACACACAGACTCAAGCTTTCTCCTTTATGTGTGTGTGACAGCTGTGCAAAGGTTGCACAATGAAAGAGGTTAGATGGCGCGTGTGCCTGTGCGTTTAAGTGTAAGGACATTTGGGAAGCTTTTATACGCTGTGGGCCTCGTTTTGCCAACATTTTACAGACGACTGAATGGAGCACTTAGCTCTGTGTAAGAGAGAAAGAGCCTTTTGTTACTGCGGGAAAAGAGTAACCGGGGCTCACTGATACTGCCACTTCAACAGAGAGAGAGAGAGAGAGAGAGAGAGAGAGAGAGAGAGAGAGAGAGAGAGAGAGACTGTGAGTGACAGAAAATATGAAATCATCACCGCACCGAAGATGAGATATTTATAGGATGTCAAAGAGGAAATCAGAAACAGATGACACTGAAAAACACATTAAGAAATAAACAAACAAATGACTTTGTATAAAACATGTATAGCACACATCGTTCCATCCCTCTAAAATACATTGATTAAATGACATGTTTTGATACATATTTAATTTGTTGCTCTGCCTTTTAATAAAGCTAAAATAAAGTAAATAAAAAAATGTAATGACAAAATTAGGCATAAAATTAAAACAAACAAAAAAAAAAAACTTTGTGATGAACAAGATGAACTTCGTGGTGAACTAGACAAAAAATAAAAAATAAAACAAAACCAAAAGGGTAATACAATAAAATATTAAATGATATAGAATAGCAAAAAATTGAAAATAAACATTCATTCATTCATTTTCTTGTCGGCTTTGTCCCTTGCGGGGTCTCCACAGTGGAATGAACCACCAACTTATCCAGCACGATTTTACGCAGCGGATGCCCTTCCAGCCGCAACCCATCTCTGGGAATTTCCACACACACACATTCACACTCATACACTACGGACAATTTAGCCTACACAATTCACCTGTACTGCATGTCTTTGGACTGTGGGGGAAACCGGAGCACCCGGAGGAAACCCACGCGAACGCAGGGAGAACATGCAAACTCCACACAGACCTCCAGCCCAGCAGAGGTTCGAACCTGCGACCCAGCAACGTTCTTGCTGTCAGGCAACAGCACTACCTACTGCGCCACTGCGTTGCCCGAAAATAAACATATATAAGCTTAATATTATTAATGAATAAATAAAAAACTAAAACAATACTGAAAACTGTCACGATCACCAGCGATCTAACCTTCATAGACATGATAATAAACAAACAAACAAACAATCTAACTTATGTAGTTTTCTAAACTAGTAGTGTTTTGAAAGTAATGAATGCACAATAATCATGATAACCGTGAAATCGTGATTATTCCTCAGACTATAATCGTACAACTGAAATCTATAATCATTGCATCCCTTGCACTGTACAAAGATGTCATTCAAAATGTGTTGTTTCAAACCTGCATTTTGCTATTATACAGTACCTCTATAGTACAGTATAAATAAATAAAAGAGAAAAATAAAGAGAAAACGATTAAAAAAAACATAAAACAAAACAAAACGTGTAATTTTGGTATGTTTAGGATGCATTCTACTGATGATCTTTTAGGATAAAATGATTTTGATATTTAATTATCATATCAATGCTACAACTTTCTGATTTAAATAAGCAAGCATTGACATCTTTCAGGGAAATTCACACAAAAAAAGCAGACAGATGCTGTTTTATATATGGCCACTTTAAATAATGGGCTTTATTAACAAAACAGCCCTTAACTTGTGATATCATGCAAAATGAACCACGCATTTACATATCAAATAAACAAACGGGTGCGAGAGAGCTTCATTAAGCGATAGGTGGTTGAGAACAAAGTGATAGAGCATTCCCAATCCATTACCCCTCTACTTTATTCATCCATCAGCAGAGAGTGTGAGAATAGAGAGAGAGAGAGAGAGAGAGAGAGAGAGAGAGAGAGAGAGAGAGAGAGAGAGAGAGAGAGAGAGAGAGAGAGAGAGAGAGAGAGAGAGAGAGAGAGAGAGGAAAACAGAGGCCTGTGGGGCAATCCATAAATATCTCTGACTCATCTCTGCTTATTTATGCTCTAAAGACTAACTGTACATACTCTCTCTCTCTCTCTCTCTCTCTCTCTCTCTCTCTCTCTCTCTCTCTTTCACACACACACACACACACACACACACACACACACACACACACACACACACACACACACACCGTCATTAGCTAGTTTACTAAAACAAAAACATCTCACAAACACATGCCCTATTGTTCCACACATGCAAATTTCACCTTCAACATCAAAAGCACAGCATCCCTTTTATGTTAATCAAGTCTGGTTTAATTGTTTTGGGTAATGTTGCGATACATTTTTGTCGGGATATTTGTTAATATCAAAAATCTGTCTTTACTCAAAACGGCCATACAGTGGTTTGGATCAATCATTTAATCACAAGAACAGAATAGAATAGAATAGAATAGAATAGAATAGAATAGAATAGAATAGAATAGAATAGGAAGGATTAGAATAGAATTCTCCATGTAATACAAGTGTTTGATATCTGTATTTTCTGAACTAAGCATACCTAAACCTATCCTTTGACTTTGATTTAATTTAATTTAACTACATACGCATATAAGAAAACTTAGGACAACTACACTGTTACCAATATTTGTAAAATCACACAGTATTTCACTGTAATTTAAATTGTTGGATGGGCGGCACAGTGACTCACAGCCTCACAGCAAGAAGGTCACTGGTTCGAGTTCCGACTGGGCCAGTTGGCATTTCTGTGTGGAGTTTATGTGTTCTCCCCGTGTTCATGTGGGTTTCCTCTGGTTTCCCCCACAGTCCAAAGACATGCACTATAGGTGATTTGAATAAACTAAGTTGGAAATAGTGTATGAGTGTGTGTGCGCGCGCGAATAAGTGTGTATGGGTGTTTCCCAGTAATGGGTTGCAGCTGGAAGGGCATCCGCTGTGTAAAGCATATCCTGGAATAGTTGGCGGGTCATTGCACTGTGGCGACCCCTGATAAATAAGGGACTAAGCCGAAGGAAAATGAATGAATGAATGAACTGCAGGCCAGTTATGCAGTATGTTACTGTTTTAAAGTTGCATTGTAAAAACTACTGTACATTTTACAGTAAAGATAAACATAATTTTGGAAATACATTTAAAGCAAGATAAATGGTGCTGTACATGTAAATACAGTATTTTTGCTGTAATTGACTTACATTAATTTACTGGCGAATTGCTGAAAGAAAATTACTGTAGATCTTACAGTAAAGATATACATACTGTATAATTCTGTAAATACATATATGGCAAAATAAATGGTGCTGTAAATGTAAATACAGCATTTTGCTGTAATTGATTTACAGTAATTTTCTGGCAAACTGGGGCCAGTAAGTCACTATAGATTTTACAGTAACAATATACTGTACATACTATTATGTAAATATATAGTGTATACAGTAAGATAAATGGTGCTGTAACTGTAAATACAATATGTTTGCTGTAACGGATTTACAGTAAGTTACTGGCAAACTGCTGCCAGAAAGTTACTGTAGATTTTACAGTAAAGCTATACATACAATTCTGTAAATACATTTACAGCAAGATAAATGGTGCTGTACATGTAAATACAGTATTTTTACTGTAATTGACTTACAGTAAGCTACTGGTGAACGGCTGCCAGAAAGTTACTGTAGAACTTAAAGTAAAGATATACATATAACTCTATAAATACATATATGGCAAAAAAAATGGAGCTGTAAATGTAAATACAGTATTATGCTGTAATTGCTTTAAAGTAAGATACTGGCAAACTGCTGCAGGTAAGTTACTGTAGATTTAACAGTAAATATATACACACAATTTTGTAAATACATAAAAAGATAAATGGTGCTGTAAATGTAAATACAATATCTTTGCTGGTATTGATTTACAGTAAGTTACTGCAAACTGCTGCAAGTTACTGTGAATTTTACAGTAAAGATATACGTACAAGTCTTTAAATATATATACAGCAAGATAAAAGGTGCTGTAAATGTAAATACAGTGTTTTTGCTGTAGTGTATTTACAGTAAGTTACTGGCAAACTGCTGCCAGAAAGTTACTGTAGATCTTACAGTAAAGATGTACATATAACTCTGTAAATACATATACAGCAAGTTAAATGATGCTGTAAATGTATATACAGCATTTTTGCTATAACTGATTTACAGTAAGTTACTAGCAAACTGCTGCCAGTACAGTAAGCTACTGTATATTCTACAGGAAATTGTTAATGGTGTATATATAACGATGAAACAAAAAAAAATGTCAAATGTAAAATATTGCCACAAATACTGTCATATGTAATTCATAAACAAGACTAATTTGGTATTGATTTGGTTCTATTTAATGTTTTGAGATATTGTATATCTCTTAAATACGGCATGTAATTCAGTATAATCATGGGTTTGAAATGAAGCATGTAAACACACACACACACACGCAGGCAGATTTGTGCATGTGGCGAATGGCTGGCGTGACATGAGTCAGTGTGACATCATGTCGTTCATCATCCTGGAAACATCACAATGTCCTCTGTTTAAAGAAACTGAAAAATATATATGCCAGATTCCAGCGCAGCATGCACAACATCCATCTAGCAAAAGGTCACGAAACTGCATCAAAAGAACATTTAATGCAGCTAAATATTCAATATTTATTAGTGTTACACAGCAGTGCTTCCAACCCTGTTTCTAAAAGCACACTAGCAGTACTTTAGTGTACATTCATTTAGACTTTAATGTAGACAGGGAAATATTTTTACATTTTAATAATTATTCAGTGTGATCATTTAGAAAGACAAAAGTACACTTCAACTAACAACATTTGCCAAAGAAAGTACCCAAATAAAGAGATAAATCAAAAACAATATTGTGCTATGTGAGTAAATTAACAGACAAAAAATAGTTTCATAAGCTAATATTTCCATATCTATGATATTTATTTAGCTGAATGATTCTGCATACATTTTCAATTACAATTGTTTTGTTTAAACAGAGATCAATATTTCTCTCTGACTACAAACAGATGATTAATACAAGTTCTGAAAAAATGATAAATGACTGAAAAAATAATTTAAAAAATTAGTTTCAATTAATGATTCAGTGACTCACTCATTAAGACGTTGCTTGCTTAGTACCTTATTTATCAGGGGTCGCCACAGCGGAATGAACTACCAACTATTCCAGCTTATGTTATACGCAACGGATGCCCTTCAAGCGGCAACCCGGTATTGGGAAACACCCATAAACTCATTCACACACATACACCTCAACCAATTTTAGTTTATCCAATTCACTTATAGCGCATGTGTTTGGACTGTGGGGGAAACCGGAGCACCCAGAGGAAACACACGCCAACACAGGAAGAACATGCAAACTCCACACAGAAATGACAACTGGCCCAGCCAGTTGCAGGATGTCAAGTGATTACAAATGAATTTAAACTATTTGGACACAATAAATTATAGAGTTTGCCATTTTAACATAGATTAATTGTGTTTAATTATTTATACAATGAAGACTGCTGTATCATTTTACATTTGATTATTGAACTTCTGTATTTAAATACTGTTAAACTCCAAAAAAACAAAAAATAAAAAGCACAGTTTATTTAATTTTTATCTTTGTCCTATTATCAGTGCTATTAGCAGTGCTTTAATTTATTTTATTTTGTGTGTATAATATATATATATATATATATATATATATATATATATATATATATATATATATATTTACATATACACAGTTGAAGTCAGAATTATTCTCCCCCGTTTATTTCCCCCCCCATTTTCTGTTTAACGGAGAGAAGTTTGTTTTTCAACACATTTCTAAACATAATAGTTTTAATAACTCATCTCTAATAACTGATTTATTTTATCTTTGTCATGATGACAGTAAATAATATTTTACTAGATATTTTTCAAGACACTTCTATACAGCTTAAAGTAACATTTAAAGGCTTAACTAGGTTAATTAGGTTAAAGGTTTGTTCTGTAGACAATCAAAAAACTATATAGCTTAAAGGGGCTAATAATATTGACCTTAAAATGGGTTTTAATAAATGAAAAACTGCTTTTATTCTAGCCGAAATAAAACAAATAAGACTTTCTCCACAAGAAAAAAATATTATCAGACATACTATGCATCATTTGGGAAATATTTAAAAAAGAAATTCAAAGGGGGGTTAATAATTCTGACTTCAACTTTATATATGGCTGTCACAGTTGCGCAGTGGTTAGCACTGTCGCCGCACAGCGAGAATGTCGCTGGTTCAAGCCTTGGCTGGGTCAGTTGGCATTTCTGTGTGGAGCTCACATGTTGTTCCCGTGTTGGCGTTGGTTTCCTCCGGGTGCTCCGGTTTTTCCCCACAATCCCAAAGACATGTGCTGTAGGTGAAGCTAAATTGTCCATAGTGTATGTGTGTGAATGTCCTGGTCCTCCAGATTGCGGGTTGAGCGTTGGGCTAACAACTCATATCGTAAAAACTAGACGTTTCGAAACACCAATATGGTGTGGCTAAATATCAATTTCGATATAAATGGCCCTGGGAGTAAGTAAGTAATGTAATATCATATATACAATTAAAGTCAGAATTATTAGCCCCCCTTTGATTTTTTTTCTTTTTTAAATATTTCCTAAATGGTGTTTAACAGAGCAAGGAAATTTTTTGTCTGATAATATTTTTTCTTCTGGAGAAAGTCTTATTTGTTTTATTTCAGCTAGAATAAAAGCAGTTTTTAATTTTTTAAAAAATATTTTAGGGATAAAATTATTAGCCCCTTTAAGCTATATTTTTTTCGATAGTCAACAGAACAAACTAAGGTTATACAATGACTTGCTTAATTACCATAACCTGCCTAGTTAACCTAATTAACCTAGTTAAGCCTTTAAATGTCCCTTTAACCTGAATACTAATATCTTGAAAAATCTAGTCAAATATTATGTACTGTCATCATGGCAAAGATAAAATAAATCAGTTATTAGAGATGAGTTATTAAAACTATTATGTTTAGAAATGTGTTGAAAAAAATCTTCTCTCCGTGAAACAGAAATTGGGAAAAATAAACAGGGCAGCTAATAATTTAGGGGAATAATAATTCTGACTTCAACTGTATATAAAAAAATATCATAATCAATGTAAAATTATGAATTCTTTTCAAAAAGTCGAGCGTTTTAAAGCCATGGAGATCAGTCGATTCCTCAGCAGATCGCTCGCATGTCAGCTTATAAACAGACCAGCTGATCATCATAGCTTTAAAATGCTCCAGTGTCCCTGTATCTGTAGTTACACTCAGTAAACATCGTGAGTTCAGAGAACTGATGACCTTCACCGCAATCACAGTCCTTTCTGATGAGCATGTGTGCACAATGGCAAATCAGCACTTTAAAAACATGCTCAAGAGCGCTCAAATGTTAGCAGGAAATTGACGTGTTTAAAATTTCAGTGCCGATTGGTATCGAATTCAGTATTGTGGCAACAATATTTTGTAGTACATTTGGACTAGGGCTGGGCGATATGGCAAAAAAAAAAAATCTCGATTTTTTCATAAAGTTTGACCGATTCACGATTTCGATTTCGATTTTTTTATTTATTTTTTTTATAAAAAAATTTTTTACTGTGTAACTACCTTACCAGCTTACCTTGTTCATTTAAATTTAAATAAATGCTGAAACTAGTTTTTTTCATGCTCACTTGTAAAAGAAAAGCAATAGTGTGACTAAACGCGGTTATGGCACTCTCTCATATAGGGATGCTAAACATAGCTACAATAGAAGTCACAGCAGGTCATATGTTGTGCAGCTTTGGGCAAATTTTATTTGGAGAGAAAATGACCAAAATGTAACGTGAAGATTAAAAAGGATTGGAGGGGAAATAAATATTTCAAATCTCTGTACATAACAGAAAAATAAACAAGGATAATGCAACAATAGTTTATCTGTATTAGTGGCATGGCAGAAATATATATTTAGACAGGCCTTGTCAAAGTGAGCGGGCACTTTCACTAATAAAAAATATAGCACTTAAATTATTTCATAATAATCAATAAAATAACAGCGGTTTTATATCAAAAGTTGGTAATGATATAAAATATACTACATTTTGATGGTAAAATATAACCATTTAAACGATTTCAGTATTTAAACATTAAATAACGAATGCATCAAGTTAAATATAAAAAAAACGAATGAAACAACACATAGCATATCAGGATATAAAGGACTATATTTAGCAGAATGCTGCTCTTTTATCTTTGTAATTTTATAGTTTTATTTTTGTTATTTTAATTATTTTTTGTCTTCATAAATAACTAACGAGCTATAGACAAATATCTGCTTGACGTTTTAGAAAATATTTGTGCGTAGCTACACCACCCAGTGTATATTAAAGATCACCGTGAAAAAAAAACCCACAGAAACCTGTTACATATCTATCTTTATTTAAATGTCTATCTTATATTTAACTGAATCGTATAATGGCCTATAGCTGAAATGTTGGAAATTGCTTAATTTATTATAAAACATTTGTCGATACGTATTGATATTTTTTGGAGTAAAAACTGCCGACATTTAAGAATCCATATTTATTTTATTCATTCTGTCATTTGACTTGTTTATTGGTGCATATATGGGTTATGATTTAATTCATACAGTACCTTGACAGCTACTGTGCCACTCCATAATTCAAGCAAAAGTCCAAATTAAAGAAAGATTTGACTTTCTGCGGTGACCGACATTTACAACACGCCGTAACCGTCCTTCAGGTGGAGCGCGGGTATAATATACAAAACCAGCCGTCTGGGCTTTGAACTAGGTGCAATTATTTACTCGTGTGTGTGTGTGTGTGTGTGTGTGTGTGTGTGTGTGTGTGTGTGTGTGTGTGTGTGTGTGTGTGTGTGTGTGTGGAGCGATGGGTGCGCGGGCATAAGTGACTAAAAGTGACTCCACCTGTCGAGCCCGTCTCGCAGCTTGCGCGGGAGAGACAGACGGCTGCGGGGACGCGAACAACAGCACGACGCGCTTGGAAACATTAGCAAAAAGCTGGCTGGCTGCGGAGCTGTTGTTGCTCTAGCGGGAAAATGTCCCGGTGTTCCCAATGGCCAGTCCGCCCTGGCGCGCTTCCGCTAAATCAGCTGTGACAACCGTGCTGAATTGTGCTGATTCTGTGTGTTGACGTCGCGGCTCTGTGTGTGTTGACGTCGCGGCTCTGTTGATCAACAGAGCCGCGACGCCAACACACAGAATCAGCACAATTCAGCACGGTTGTCTAACAGATTAGAACGGTTTGGCACGATAGTGGAAAAGTGGCTTTAATATTTGTATAAAAAAAAATCGCGATTCTTCGATTTTGTAAAAAATAAAATCGTCTTAAAACGTAAATTCGAATTAATCGAAAAAATCGAAAAAATCGCCCAGCCCTAATTTGGACTAAAGCCCATGGCGCATGACTTGTAAAAATTGCCCCTGATTGTATTTCTGGATGCACATTGTACATTCATTCTGATCATTTTAAATCAAAATCTTCACTAAACAAACATTATATTGAGCATACTACACATACATGGATACATGCATGTCTAGAGTCCTGATGCCATCCTGTTTGAAGGAGCTTTGTGACAAGATTGGTATTTGTGAGGAACAGGAGAAATGCATTAAGACATCTCTCTACCTCCTCCACTTCCATCTCCCTCTCTCTCTTGTCTGTATAGATCAGTCAATGTACAGCAGCAAAGCTAGAGGGAGAGCAAACCACTTCATACCGTCGCTCCTCTACCTCCTACGGTGTGTGACAAACAAGCATGTCCCAGCACAGGAAGTGCTTTTCTCCAGGAAAAAAAAAACGAAGAAAGAAAGACATCCAAAGATAGCTACACAAACAGATGCCGATCACAAATGCACTATAGAAACATGACTGTATTTCGAATGACCTTGCAGTGATAAAGTTTGAATGCATGCAGTTGAATCCAGCATCTATTCCACCTCCTCTCGCTCAGTAACCCAGCAACAAACCATATCCTTTCGCATAATTATTATTATTATTATTATTATTATTATTTCGCGGAGCTGCTCAGAATCTGGTGGTCTTGGGCGCTGTTCCACCCCTGACCACCGTGGGGCGGTGTGTGTGGGGGCGACAAACACAACACCGAATCGCAGATTGCTAATGAGAACAAAACCTTCAAAACATCATCGGACTGTAATTCAAGCGCATTCAGCACTCGGATCCCATTCAGATTGCCATTTATCAAAGCGTGACCTCTAGAGCAAAGCAATTTCACCAGACAAATGTGCTTTCTGATTGAACGGATGAGAAGAAGCATATCTGAAATATTTGAGGTAGAGAGCATTTAAGGGATTCACACACACACAGACACAGACACACACACTACAGTATTATTTAGAAACACTTAGGTCAAATGTAACGTTTTTTATTTGCTGAACAGCTAAGCATCTCTTTTCTATACAATAAAAGCTGAAGAGAACTAAAGGTCCGGCTGTGGTCATTTTTTTTCATTTTTTGGTCATGACTTTTGGTAAGATATTGATATATGTGCGTTTTTCTGAAGTCTTCATGTATGTTTTCAGAATCCTTTAGTCTTCAGAGTCACATGATCCCTAAGCAATCATTGTATATGCTTTGATTTGTTGCCCAAAGAAGGTTATCGGTGCTGAAAACTACACTGCAAAATGCAGCAGTGCAATTAATTAAAGGAAATGAGTTCCTCTGACTTCCTTTTTTAATGGAAGTTCATTGTACCTAATTGAAATAAGTTACATGCCCTTAAAATTTGATTGTATTAGACTGAACTTAAACTGAAGGAGTTAACCTAACCATGAAGATTTCTCATACTGGAAGATAAATGTAAAAATTAAGTGTATTTTTTGAACACGATTAACATAGGGAGACATGATTTAGACTTTAATGTTGTGTTATGTTGAAATATTTTTAATATACAGTATTAGAAAGAAAGAAATACTTAATACAATAAAGTTCAAATTACTTAATTGAACTAAGGCAATGAGGTTGCACAATTTAATTAAGTAAACGTAACACATTTATATTTACAGTGTACCATGCTGGAAGGGCATCCGCTGCGTAAAACATATGCTGGATAAGTTGGCGGTTCATTCCACTGTGGCAACCCCAGATTAATAAAGGGACTAAGCTGAAAAGAAAATGAATGAATGAGTGTACCAAGCTAAAGAGCAAGATTCTTTGAATATGGTAAAATAGTTCAAAACAGAACTGATCTGAAACACAATTACCATTAAACTCTATAATTCCATATTCTTTTAAAGTCAGTTTTAATATTTGTAATGTGTTCTGACTCCTCCTGACTTTTGAACAACAACATAAATGTTTTTCCCTAATGTTTCAATGTTGTTTAAAAGTAGATCTCAGTCAATTATCAAAAGTCCAGGGTCAGTACTTCGGTCTGACCGCCCTGACAACAATACTGTCTGCCTTCACAGCTCCGCCGGTGAGAGCATCAAAATTCACTACATTGATCTCGTATTTAAAGGGGCCGTTGCAGCATATCAGCAAATCAGTTACATTCCTGCTTTCTAGCGTGAAAATTTGGAATGCTTTTATCAAATTTAACAATGGAAGATCAAGTTGTTGTGTGTGCTGTGGCTTTGCTCCACTTATCCAATATGTGCCCAGAATAATATTCTGAAGCCCATAGCGTCATACTGTAGCTCATTACCATAAAGTAAATTAAGTAAAATGTAATAAAAATGTATAATTTTATAAAAATAAATAAATTAAACAAAATAAATAAATATAAAAAAATAATATTAAAATATTTTTTTATAAAAATAAATAAATGGAAAAAATAAATAAATAAAATAAAATAAAATAAAATGCACTGACCCCTATGAATGTTTTTGTGGTCCATGGTCAAACAATAGGGAAAATAACAAAAATCACAGCTTAAAGGGGAAATGAAGCACTCAGTCAAGTTTACCTTATTTTGCACATTGTATTCCACTTTAATGAAAATATATTAAACAAACTCGATTAATGTAATCATTTAGCAGAAAACGGCATGTTTTACTGTAGATTTTAGACCTAGGGCGCCGCCATCTTGGAATATCGCTGTGTCTGACGTCACGGGGTTGGTTCGCTGTGATAAGCTGAACGGACACAGTGGAAGTAAAGGAGTGAACGAGGAGACTGGAAAGCCTAATTTAACCCAATGCGTGAAGTTGTGGGCGTGGAGCTGCTGCAAATACAACCATTTAAGTTCTTGAGTTGTGTATTTTTCATTTGTTAATACCTCTCGTTTGATGCGAGAGGATCATAAGAAACGCGCTGATCTGAGTTTAGTCACGAGCAGAGGCGCGGTGCAAACGTCATGTGGGCGGGTACTTTCACTTTTCATTGCTACAGCCCCTCGCCTCTGCTCGTGTTCAAACTAAACTAAGATCAGCGCGGTGTTTCTTATGGCAGGTTTTTATCCTTCATACATGTTGAGAGATCGAGTTGATCGACTTGAAAAGGGAATATGTCTTGACATGATCCACACAGACGTGACTTAGTAAAGCATGAAGTCATGCATGATTTTAATCATTATATTAGTCTGAATGTAAATCCCCTCGTCATGCAGCTCTGGAGCAGTGTGGACCAAAGCGCATCAAACGAGAGGTATTAACAAATGAAAAATACACAACTCAAGACACTTAAATGGTTGTATTTGTTGTGTTTGCGCCAGCTCTGTGATGCACATCCACAACTTCATGCATTGGGTTCAATTAGGCTGTCCAGTCTCTGTGTTTAGTCCATTACAGTGATGTATGAAACCCAGACAGGCAGTCAGGCAGAGTAATACAGAGAGTGAATCAAAGCGCATCAAATGATCGATAATTAAAGGAGAAAAAAAGAAAAATAGAATACATTTATATACTTTTATATTAGACACACATCTGATGCTTGTATTTGCAGCAGCTCCACGCCCACAACTTCACGCATTGGGTTAAATTAGGCTTTCCAGTCTCCTCGTTCACTCCTTTACTTCCACTGTGTCCGTTCAGCTTATCACAGCGAACCAACCCCGTGACGTCAGACACAGCGATATTCCAAGATGGCGGCGCCCTAGGTCTAAAATCTACAGTAAAACATGCCGTTTTCTGCTAAATGGTTACATTAATCGAGTTTGTTTAATATATTTTCATTAAAGTGGAATACAATGTGCAAAATAAGGTAAACTTGACTGAGTGCTTCATTTCCCCTTTAATGAAGACTATCTTATATTAATCTTTACTATCTTGATAAACATCCAGATGTTCAATTTATGCAGAGAACTTCCTGCAACAAAACATCACCAGTTATCTAAATAACACATACATCATCAGCACAAAAGTCACAACAGGACTAAAGTCACAACAGCAAAATTAACCTAGAGCATGTATGTACTATAAATGCTGTTAGTTAGTCATTGTCTTCTCTAAAGCAGCATTTAACATGGACAGTCCTCTTGGAGCAACAAAAAATTACCTTTTGTATTATTTGTGTACCTTCACCTATTACATGTGTGTTTGTCCCTACAAGTGCCTGTGCATGTTGGTAAGTGTGATTCTGAAATCTGACTTGACTCAATGCCCAAAAGCAAGATCGCTTATTTATGCCTGAGCACGAGACCACCTGCAGAAAACCTGGGTAGAGTGCTAATGCCAGAGACTCATACACACCACATGAAAATATCACTAGTTTCTACAGTTTCTACACACAAAACCGCTGAACAGTGAATCTAAGCAGCAAGCAAAAGAGTATCAAATAATATTGAAGTTTTTTCTAGTGAGGAAAAATAAAACTTGTCATCTGTATCAGTCACGTACTGTCAGATAATTAATATGCTTTACAAAGACCCTAACAGTCAAAAAGGTAGTTTAGGACAGTTTTTACAAATTAAAATATATATATTTCTGAAAAGCAAAAATATATGACAAAACAACTCTAAAATGTTCAACTGTTAATTAATTTTTTTTTTATATATAATCTGTTGATTTCCCAATATCTTTCCAAAATATTCTTTTTTCAAATTGGTCCAAATCAGGGATTCTAAAATGATCGTGCCTCTTCACAGACAGTACACTTAAATCTTTTCAAGAAATTTCAAATCAATATGATACACCACAATCCAATTTTTTTTTTTAATTACTTTAGCTGCGTCATTTTGTTAAATCTTTGTCCAATAAGGGTAAACTGAGATTTGAACTTGTAGCCATAAAGCAAATTGTAACAAACAGTTTTTCCAAGGGGCTAATAACCAAAATATATAAAGTTCTGTCTAACTCGTGTACTTCTTCCTTTGAGAGTTTGAAGTGTGTGTGGGAAAAAGATTTAGGTCACGAAATTGAAGATACAGTTTGGTCTGAAATATATAACAATTTGTTTTCTAAATGTAATTCATTGGGTGTTCATGAGCTCAATTATAAATTCATTAACAGAGTTTATCTTACACCCTTACGTCTGAAAAAGATTTATAGAAACTCCTCCGATCTTTGTTTTAACTGCAAAAAAGGCAAAGTAACATTCCTTCACTGTTTCTGGTATTGTGACAAAATCATCTCTTTTTGGAAGAAAATACATCATTTTCTACAAGGACTCTTTAAGATAAAATTCAGTTTTTCTCTAGAATTGTATTTGTTATATGGTGGAGTAGAGAATGCGTTGGACTCCCACACCAAACATTTGTTTTTAATTTTGGTCTATCTGGCAAAGAAATGTATACTTTTATTGTGGTCATCTCCTCATGTACTCTCCTTTAAAATGTGGTTGTCTCAAGTATGTGCCTTATTTCCACTTGAGAAACTCACCTATGATATACATCAAAAGTCAGATGACTTCTGGCAGCTATGGACACCTTTTTGGCATTACATTAATTATTTCTCCTGATTTTCTATTATATGGTATATATTTTTTGCTCCTAGCTTGACTGTATTATCCTGTTTACTTGTTTGTATATTTCCCCCTTTTTTTTCTTCTCTACTGTAAGACCGAGACTGTATTTGTATGTGCTGATGTATCAAAATAATCTATGAAAAAATAAATAAATAAATATATATATATATATATATATATATATATATATATATATATATATATATATATATATATATATATATATATATATATATATATATATATATATAATATTAATGTTGTTCTAAAGAAAAATAAATTAAATATTCAAAATATTGCATAAACATAAAACATTTAATAAAATATAATATTAATACTTCAAATAAGCAAAACTGTAAAAACATATTATATCATATTACATAACACTGTAATACTGTAGCCAATTATCATGATCAGATCAAATTAGAAGTTAAAATCATGTCCCAGCTTATACTTCTTCACAATAAAATACCATGTTGTCATACAGAGATATTTAATGTTTTAAAAAAAATGCATATTTAAAAAATGAAAACAAGTACAAGAAATACAAAACAAAAGTCTACAAATTCAGAAAAACTACAAAAAAGGATGTTGTTCTATTACAGTATATAATAGCCCAATTTTCATGATCAAATCACAGTTGATAAACTCAAGTCCTTTTTTCCTCCTTAAAACTCTGCTTCACTTAGAAAGATGTTCAATTAGAAATGCTGCTATACACCGCATCCTAACAAAACGGCATCTGGAAGGTATCTTATTCATGTTTTTGTCCTAACCATCCACAACATTTCTACTGTAGAAATGCTTTCTATTTACAGCGAAAACAACAGCATAAACTACTATGACAATGATCACCTCAGGTATAGATTATGTGCTTTATTCAGGCTGCGTCCGAAATGGCCTCCTACTTAGTAGGTACTGCATTTGAATTTAAATTAGGGCTGGGGGATAAAATCGAAATAAGTGCCGTATAGCAGCAGTGAGGAGGTTGTAAATGAAAAAGATGTAAGGATGTCACCAGAGTGGCTTTTTGGTTTCTTTTCTTGTGCATCCCAGCCACTAGCTCCCCATCTGAAAGATTTTATAGCATAGGGGGTTATGTAGTCATTCAACTTCACAATTTGTAATGTTGCAGTGTATATTTAAATAATTATGGCTAGTTCCTTTACTTGAAAGCTCAGATCTGATTATCATAATTTGTTTTATTTACAGAGTTTGAGGTTTACTGTATCATTATCCACACCCTACAGATGTTGATTTACCTTAAAGTTTGCTTTGATTTTTCAGTATTTACACTTTAGTATTGCTTTACCAATAAAAAATATTGAATAATTATCTATATCGAATGATATGAAACATGATATCGTGATAATGTTTTTGCAATATTGCCCATCCCTAATTTAAATGTACTACTCGACCAATAGAAAATTACGTTCTATACAGCATGAATGGAACTCGGATGTACTACATCCACCATTTTGTCATTATCACGTGACCTACCCACGTCAGTTGTCGCTTTACTCCCATTCATTAATTCTCTCGCGGTGCATCATGGGATAGCGTAGTGTCCCCCAGAATCTCTCCAGTAGGTCTCTAGTAGTAGGTCATCTGGATACCATACTGTTTTTCGAATTCTATGAATTCAGATATACTACTCGGCTCGCATACTGTTTTTAGCATACTACATAGTATGGAAATATGCGATTTCGGATGCAGCCTTAGTGTTAAATGCTCCCGGCGTGACTTTGAACACCATTTTATTCTACATTTATTTCCATACTACTGAAAGCAGCAGCACATAGTTCACCTCAGATTTCACCTCACCAACAGTTTGAAAATGAAAGTCAGTGACAAACCAACAACATCAGCCACTCAGCCGATGTTCTTATAATAATGTTAAATAGGTTAAATATGTATTAATTAGATTAGAACCCTTGCAGAGCAGTGGCTGATATTTAAATGAATGGCTGGTATTAAATGTTTCTGTTGTATTGTATCGCATCGCTTTTGGGGCACAGCCATGTGTAGTATGTACCATCCCCATATTAAAGCATTCATTCGTTCATTTTCCTTCAACTTAGTCCCTTTATTCAACCAGGGGTCACCACTGCGGAATAAACCGCCAACTTATCCAGCATTTGTTTTACACAGCAGATGCCCTTCCCGCTATACACCTACACCTATACACTCTCACATTGACACACATACACTACTGACAGTTTCGTTTATTCAATTCACCTATAGGGCATGCGTTTTGACTGCGAGGGAAACCTGAGCACCCGGAGGAAACCCACACCAACACTGGGAGAACATGTAAACTCCACACAGAAATGTCAACTGACCCAGCTGAGACTCGAATCAGTGACCTTCTTGCTGAGAGGCGACAGTGCTAACCACTAAGCCACCATGTCGCTCCCTATATTAAAGCATCCTATTTAAATTACCATTTATTGCTTTCCCTGACACATTTATCCAATGCAGCTTAGATTCTGTGATAACAAAAATTAAACACACTAGCTGTAATTATAAACAGTGTTGAAGATACAATTTAAAATGACAGCATGTAAACCAGACATTAAACTCCATCACACGACGCTCTCTCCTCTCACACACTCCATTAGAATCGAAAAACATATGAAACACGAACACATTTACACATTGTGGCACACAAAATCAAACAGTCCCATCAATACAACACGCATACATAAACACACAAATGGACAGAGGCTTTCCAAAGCCTTCAAGCCCACACATGCTAAGATAAAGAGCACTGGGAAGTCAGCGCATCTGGTGAAAATAAGCGGTTAGCTAAGTGATTAAACATACACTTCAGCCTTCATCACTGCTGGGGTCCAGAGAAACACACATGCACACACACACATCTGATTTCCCTTCGGCTTCTCCTAAACAGGTTTACGCTTAACATCAGACTTTTCCTCCTATTTTCTATGCCGCAGTTTTGCACTTGGGACTGACTCCATATCAAATCATTTTGCTCTATTTTAAGCTCGTCTTACCTCACGGTGACTCTAATATAGGTTAAACCTGACAACTGTGCAAGAACGGTTGTGTAAAGCTTATGTCAAATTGTGCTGTGTTTGCGGTTATTTGTCCTTCCTCGTAAAGATAAGCTGTTTCTGTAGTGATGTTATAACCTGGAAAATCTACACTGTGCTCAAGCTTGTGCTGCCTAATGAGAAATAGCTTTATAAAAGTACTAATTTGTTAATATATAGAATGGATGGATGGATGGATGGATGGATGGATGGATGGATGGATGGATGGATGGATGGATGGATGGATGGATGGATGGATGGATGGATGGATGGATGGATGGATGGATGGATGGATGGATGGATGGATGGATGGATGGATGGATGGATGGATGGACGGACGGACGGACGGACGGACGGACGGACGGACGGACGGACGGACGGACGGACGGACGGACGGACGGACGGACGGACGGACGGACGGACGGACGGACGGACAGGTAGACACATAGACAGATAGATAGACTGATGGATGGACAGATAGGTAGATGGATTGACGAATAGACAGATAGACGAAAGGACAGACGAATAGATAGACGGACAGATAGACGGATAAATGTATCTAATTAGGGTCGGAACTAAAGTCTGCAGGAGTTTGGGCACCCCTAGGCTAGAAAAATCAGCGAATGATATTGTAGCAGAAGACCAATCAGAGAGCGTTTGTGGATTGTGCATTCCAGACCAACTATACTGAACACCAGCGTTTCCAAACTAAAACTAGCTGCAAAATGCTCCATCAGTATTTTAATCACTCATCATTTTCTGCAGTTCACTCAAACAGCCCTGTGGTATAAATGCATTTATGAATATCCAAATTTTCCACATAGTCAATATGA
Organism: Danio kyathit; assembly: GCA_903798195.1. Lineage (NCBI taxonomy): Eukaryota > Metazoa > Chordata > Actinopteri > Cypriniformes > Danionidae > Danio > Danio kyathit. The sequence continues at coordinate 42,793,255 of LR812529.1, forward strand.
GGCAATAAAAGCGCAGCATGCATAATTATAATCAAATTATCAAAATAGTCACACTGTGAGACAAGCTGTCACGGCCTGAAATGTCATCAATTACCATCACTGTACCATAGTACTGTCATTTCTAAAAGTCATTTTTAAATAAGTAAAACAAAGACACCTGCTAATGTTAATGATTGTGCAAAAATAATAATGTGTGCGCTAATAATAAGTGAATGTAAGGGTTCAATCGCTCTATGGTTGCTCGGTTTACCAGTACTTCGGTAGCACTGTGATACTCTGGCTCCAAAATACTGCCACTGTAGTTTGTAAATGGTAGTATCGTCATTAACAGTTAATGTTGCACGTGAAAAAGTCACTAAACTGCTCACTCATTTGTGCCGGCAAATAATCAATAGACCACTTTATTTTAGTTCAATTTTAACAGTCTGCATTAAGGCTGCAAAACTGCGTAGAATTGGTGCCTTTTATGCTATTGCACGCTTTCTGATGGTTCAAACACACATCTGAATCAGTTCATTTCTGTTCCAGTGAATATGATTTAGCTACAATGATCGCAACAATCTCTTAAAAAGAATAACTCCTAAACTCAAATTTGTAATTACTTTGGATTCTTACCTGATAAGACTAAAAAAAAAAAAACTAAAGATAAAAAAACAAAAAAAAACAAAAATACAGTTGCAATCAGAATTATTGAACCCCCTTTGAATTTATTTTTCTCTTTTAAATATTTCCCAAATGATGTTTAACAGAACAAGGACATTTTCACAGTATGTCTGATAATATTTTTTCTTCTGGAGAAAGTATTATTTGTTTTATTTCGGCTAGAATAAAAGCAGTTATTAATTTTTTAAAACCCATTTTAAGGTCAAAATTATTAGCCCCTTTAAGCTATATATTTTTTCAATAGTCTACAGAACAAACCATCATTATACAATAACTTGCCTAATTACCGTAACCTGCCTAGTTAACCTAATTAACCTAGTTAAGCCTTTAAATGTCACTTTAAGCTGTATAGAAGTGTCTTGAAAAATATCTAGTCAAATATTATTTACTGTCATCATGGCAAAGATAAAATAAATCAGTTATTAGAGATGAGTTATTAAAACTATTATGTTTAGAAATGTGTTGAAATTTTTTTCTCTCCGTTAAATCAAAATTGGGGAAAAAAATAAACAGGGGGGCTAATAAATCAGGGGGTTTAATAATTCTGATTGCAACTGTAGCTACAGGAAACACTAAGAAATCAATACATTTTTCACTTCATATTTGGTTGAAAAAAATCTCTTCTTGTAACGAATTTCGTTTGGTATAATTTGTATCTTAATTTTAATGTATTTTTTGTTGGTCAGTTATCTACAAAAAAAAACAAAAAAACAAATAACAAGCAGTCATGATAGATCATATGGTGTGGTCAATGATTTATATATTTATTTAGTTAATTATTATTATTGCAATAACAACAATACAATCCCAGTATATACAAATTATAATATGTCTTCAATAATAAGGGAATTTCTTAATTAAATTTAAGTATTATAACATATAAAAAAAAGTATTTGTGATAATTTGCTTTATTTTGTAGATTTGAGTTATGAATAAATACAGTATCGCGATACTACTTGGTATCGTGATACTTCAACTGGTGTAGTATCATGGCCTAAATTGATGGTATCGTGACAACCTTACTCTATACAACATGACATGCATACTGTATGTGTGTGTGGCAAAGGTTGGAGAATGTGAATATTATTGGTCATGAAAAGGGCACACTTGTACACAGCAGTGTTCAGCAGGAGCTGCCTGGAGCCTTCAATCTACTGCAAGAAACAGCCAGGAATAACCTTATACCAGACCCCACGTCTATGTTTGTGTCTGATGAAGAAATATGAGCGCCTAAAGAGACCGTGTGTCGCCTTGCGCACCTTAGAGGCAGCAAACGATGGCTTTCCTCGCTCAAACAGCACATGCTGCAAACCACGATTCTGAGCAGCATATTGCATGCAAGAAAGGGAACTGCAAGCCAAGGATTGTGGAGAATACATGATGAGGGAAGGTTTTGACTCAGACAGGTGCGTCATTAGCCCAGCTTCAGGATGTGTTGACTGCTTCTCCAATACTCCACTGAAGATGTTCCTTTTATGGCAAACTGACGCACAATCTATTTGAAGCTGAAATCTTATGAATAAGAATATGCAGCATTAGAAGCGAAGTGTAAAATGTGAATGAAGTTTTTGGCTATTCAAATTGCTAGCAATGTTGTCTTTCAATATAAAAATAGACAATTTTTAAATAATGCAGTAATTTATTTATATAAATGACCAAACTAAATTACAAAACTAATTTATATACATGTATTTATAAAAATTATTTAAAAAAAGAAAAAGAAATAACCATCAATAAAATAATTTAGTGGTTTATTTATTTTTTTTTTACACAGCTGGGAAAATAAGCATTGAACATGTCATGTTTTTTCCTGGGAATAATATTTCTAAAGGAGCTGTTGACATGGAATTGAACCAGATTTTGGTAAAAATGCAAACATGAAAATAAAACAAAACAAAACAAAACAAAACAAAAGCTGAATAAATGTGTAACAACAATGAAATCACACAAGGAGAAAGTACTGAACTACTTAAGCATAATTAATACTTTATACATAAAAGGCTTTTTTAATTATGCCAGCTTACAGACGTCTCTTATAAAATGAAGTCACATGCATTGCTCAGGTGTGAGTTTTTCAAAATCTTGATGGTTCTGTGGGTCTCGTCTATCAAATCTGATCTTTATTTTGTATTCTCTATTGGTTTCAGGTCAGATGATTGGCTGGCCATTCTACAGCATGATTTTCTTTCTCTGAAAGCATTTGAGAGTTTCCTTGGCTGTGTTTTGGATCATTGTCTTGCTGAAATGTCCACTCTGGTTTCATCTTCATCATCCTGTTAATGTAGATGATAAATTTGAAGCAGTTATTATTTATTTACAATGATGAAGGGCAGAGAGTTGCTGAAGAACTACTGAGAGATTTCAGCTGCTGTCTGGGCTTTCTCTGCCTTTCTACACCTCCCTTCATGTGTTCAATATTTTTTCCCTACATCATTTCATTTTATTAAGCATAACTTAATTTATAAACTAATTACATTTGTTTTCTGTGCATATTTGGATTTCTTTGGTTGTTACCAACATCCAGGAAAATTTCAAGCCAACAGCATATGTTTTCTGAGAAAAATGGTGATGTGTTCAATACTTATTTTCCCCGCTATAAATTACAGCACTAATTTTTGAGTTAATACTGTTAATAGTTGAGTTAATAGCGTAAAACAAAGTTAACAGCAAGTAAGCACCCGTTTTAAAATTATGGCCAATTTCAACAAGCTGAGCATTTGTTTTAGTAAAAGACCTACTGTATATAAGAATTCATCTCCACTGAAGATGTTCCTTTTTTGGCAAACTGTCGCATGATCTATTTGAAGCTGAAATCTTATGAATATGAATAGACAACATAGAGTTGTAATATGGAGCAATGAGTCTTCAGCTATTTAAATTGCTTGCAATGCTGGGTTGCAATAATAAAAAAATAGCCCCTTTTAAAAATATGCAGCACTTTATCTATATAATGTATTTATACAAGTTTTTTTTCATCAAATTTTTCTTTTATTTTGTATTTTTTGAACAGAAAAACAAGCCGTAGACAATCAGCATATAGCAAGGTGCATAGATATACATGTAATAGCCAATATACAGGTTGTTAAATAATAGTATTAATTATAGTGCCAACAATAGCAACAATATTGATAATAAAAAGGAAAAACTGAAGTGTAAATGACAAAGACAAATTAAAACAAATTAAAATAATAAAATAAAATAAATTAAAATATATACATACACACATAAATACATATACATAAAACAAATTCCAAATCAATAAAGGCAATAAACCAATTGTGTATTTAAGGGAAAAATTAAGCCAGTAAATAGAGATAGGTATTTAAAACCGTGCTGAAAGAGGACTACGACAATGAAAAAAAGTTATTAGAAGCCCAGACAGGGAACCTTAAATTACTATAAAGAAGACAAAAAAATAAATAAAAAAATAAAAAGGGAAAAATAAATTAGTTAATTAAAAATTATATTTAAAAAAGAATAATAATAATAATAATAAAAAATTAAAATTAAATTTGTTTTTGTAAAAGTAAGTTTCTGCTTTTTGATGTCTCCTTGATTCAAATTAGTAAACCTTTAAGTTTGTCCAAGGTTTGTGCCCAAAGTCTGATGGTGTTCTCTCTTGCAACGTGGATGAAAGCAGTGGACATTTCCAGATACACAATATCAATAAATGTAAGAATCCAATGATGATGATTAAGAGAATGTGAAGGCTTCCATCTTGTCACAACTAATTTCTTGGCTGCTGTCAAGTCAGCTAAAAACACTCGCTTTTGAATTTTGTTTAGGTTGGAGATCAGTATTTATACAAGTTATATTTTTTTAAATAACCAATGTGAAAAATTAATATAAATTACAAAAAAAAAAAATTCAGTTCACTAAAAACAATGTTTACAGCCAAGTAAGCCCCCATATTAAAATTATGAACAATATCAACAAGCATTTTTTTTACATTAATATTATTAAAATAAAAGACCTATATAAGACTTCATCTTCAATGAAGATGTTCCTTTTTTGGCAAACTGACACATGATTTATTTGAAGCTGAAATCTTATGAATAAGAATAGACAACATGACAACAATATTATAATTATGGACAATATCAACAAGCTGATCATTTTTTATAATAAAATGATTAATAACAGACCTATATAAGAATTAATCTCCACTGAAGATGTTCCTTTTTTGGCAAATTTAAAGAATAAATTTAATCAATAAGAATTAATGTAATAGCTGTAAGAACACAAAGTTGTCATTTTCAAGTGAAGTGCAAAATGTTAACCTTACGGTTACATTACAAGAATTTTAATATGCAAGCTGTAAATCTCTAGAAGTGTCTTTTGCGAAGCAATCAACAATAAAAAGAAGTGGCTTAAATAATGTTCCAGGATCAATATGCCAATATGTCAGGTTCATTTAGACACAGATACTGTCAATTGCCAAATCTAAGACTAATCTTTCAGTTCATAAAAACAAGCATAAATTACAAATGACATGATATTCTTTTTCAATAACAAATGAGCTTAAAATCATGTCAACAGTAAGGAAGCACCAAATACACTATATTTTATGAATGATCAGCAATAATTGGCCTTAAAATTTACATTCATAACAAATAATTTTTCAGTATAAACACCTACACTCACCGGCCACTTTATTAGGTACACCCTACTAGTACTGAGTTGGACCTCCTTTTGCCTTCATGGCACAGATTCAACAAGGTACTGGAAATATTCCTCAGAGGTTTTGGTCCATATTGACACGATAGCATCACGCATTTGCTGCAGATTTGTCAGATGGACATCCAGGATGCGAATCTCCCATTCCACCACATGATTCGTGCTTTATGACATGGCTACACTTTGGTCATAAAGGGATGGACATGGTCAGCAACAATAATCAGGTAGGCTGTTTTTGACACAATGCTCAATTGGTACTAATGGGCCCAAAGTGGGCCCGGAAAATATCCTCCATACCATTACACCACCACCAGCCTGAACTATTGATACAAGGCAGGATGGATCCATGCTTTCATGTTGTAGACGCCAAATTCTGTCCCTACCATCCGAATGTCGCAGCAGAAGACTTATCAGACCAGGCAACGTTTTTTCCAATCTTCTATTGTCCAATTTTGGAGAGTCTGTGCAAACTGTAGCCTCGGTTTCCACTTCTTAGCTGGCTGGAGTGACACCCAGTGTGGTCTTCTGCTGCTGTAGCCCATCCGCCTCAAGGTTGGACGTGTTGTGCATTTAGAAATGCTCTTCTGCATACCTCAGTTGTAACGAGTGGTTATTTGAGTTACTGGCTGATTAGAAATTTGCGTTAACAAGCAGTTGGACAATAAATACCTATTGGACAATAAATACCAATAAATATAAGTACCTAATAAAGTGGTCGGTGAGTGTATATTTAACAGTAATTGAAAAATTACCTTCATTTTATGACTAAAAATAACCAATATTAATTTATTATTAATTTACTTAATTTATATAAATGACAAAATTAACCTTTCAGTTCATTAAAAACAATGTTTACAGCAAGTAAGCACCAATATTAAAATGATAGACACTACAAACAATCCAGTAATTTGTTTCAATTTGACCTATATAATAATTCTGCGGTATACTTTATTTAAAATAATTTCATCACAGATGCTGTTGTTGCTTGACTTGTTTTGTACGTGGAAAACTCCTTAGAGACTTTTCACTTTCTATACAACAATACTAAACCTTTTTCGCACAGAAAAGCCAAATGAAAGCTGAGACCTCTGGGTAATAGAGTCCTTTAGAAATAGGAAACCTCATATGCAGGGAACTCATGCATAAAATGAAGCATAGAAACACCTATAACACTGAACAGACATTATTGTTGTTCTGTAGTGGCCGAATGACATATGAAAGCTACATGGGTGCTGTAATATACACGGATACAGCATTTACATTATTCATAACTGTGTTGCGCTAAACAGGTGGTCAGCCTTTAAACACAGGAGGTCTGACATTTGACAGGCAGTAGAGTAGTAAAGGGTGTAATATTGTGAAACACTATTCAAATTTAGTTTATATTTATACATAAATAAATATATATATATATATATATATATATATATATATATATATATATATATATATATATATATATATATATATATATATATATATATATATATATATATATATATATATATATATACTGTATATACAGATATATTTTACTCAAGGATTTAGTGTTACATGATAGCTGCAAAACAAACTGTACTCCTTAATATTTTGATGGAATTGATACATTTTCTTAAAGATACTGTACGTGTAATATTAAATTAAATTTGAAATCTAGATCTTTGAAAATATTATATTAAGCAATTTGAATTAATTTAATGACCTTATATATATATATATATATTTACATATATATTTACACACTCCCCTGCCACTTTATTAGGTACACCTTACTAGTACCGGGTTGGACCCCATTTTGCCTTCAGAACTGCCTTAATCCTTTGTGGCATAGATTCAACAAGGTACTGGAAATATTCCTCAGAGATTTTGGTCCATATTGACATGACAGCATCACACAGTTGCTGCAGATTTGTCGACTGCACATCCATGATGAGAATCTCCCATTCCATTACATCCCAAAGGTGCTCTATTGGATTGAGCTCTGGTGACTGTGAAGGCCATTTGAGTACAGTGAACTCATTGTCATGTTCAAGAAACCAGTCTGAGATGATTTACACCGTTAAGATGGGTACACTATGGTCATAAAGGGATGGACATGGTCAGCAACAATACTCAGGTAGGCCGTGACATTGACACAATGCTCAATTGGTACTAATGGGCCCAAAGTGTGCCAAGAAAATATCCCCCACACCATTACACCTCCACCACAAACCTGAACCGGTGATACAAGGCAGGATGGATCCATGCTTTCATGTTGTTGACTCCAAATTCCAACAACCATGCCACGTTCAAAGTCACTTAGATAACCTTTTTTCCTCATTATGATGCTCAGTTTGAACTGCAGCAGACCGTCTTGACCATGTCTACATGCCTAAATGGATTGAATTGCTGTCATGTGATTGGTTGATTAGAAATTTGCGTTAACGAGCAGTTGGACAGGTGTACCTAATAAAGTGGCCAGTGAGTATATACTGTATATCCATCAATGTTTTTGTTATTCATAACTTATATGTTCATTTTAACTGCATTCTAATATGCTTCATCATACAGTAAATATAGGCGGCATGATGGCTCAGTGGTTAGCACTGTCGCCTCACAGAAAAAAGGTAGCTGGTTTGGTCCATATTGGTCCCCCCACAATCCAAAGACATGCGCTATAGGTGACTTGGATTCACTAGTATGAGTGTGTGCGTGAGTGAGTGAGTGAGTGTATAGGTGTTTCCCAGTATTGGGTTGCAGCTGGCAGTAAAACATACTGTATGCCGGAATAGTTGGTGGTTGATTCCACTTTGGTGACCCTTGATAAATAAGGGACTAAGCCAAAGGAAAATGAATGAACGAACATAATACAAAATAATTTTAAGCTCTCAAGATGTGTTTTTGGTAGTTTTTTGTAATGTGTAGTGATACTGTAAGCTCATACATCGTTAAAACAGCAATTAAGATATTATCATAACACTATAAACACAGCACATCCCTAGTGAATGTGTGCACTCGGTGATAAAGTTTTGCTTTGATAAATGCTTTAAACATTACTAAGAACTCAAACATTTTTGACCCTGAAACTGGACCTCCAAATTGGAGCCTATGGTCCAAACAAAGTGCCATAAGCTGCATCTAAAACCAAAATTAAAACTAAAGCTAAGCTGAGGAAATTTTTTAATGAAGATTTACCAGTAAACCTGCTTTCTAATCAGTTACAATGCATGATCTGTGCCACAGACACTATTTCTGAGCTCTCGTTGGTCTGAAAGCAGTTCATGTAGTCTTACAGAGTGTGAGGTATTCTCTGTTGTGCTAAAATCAGCGACAGACAGTCTCTGTATTCATTTGCATGGTATGATGAGACAGGAATGTGCTGCTAGGTTTTACCCATCTATGTCTATTGCTCACTTTCTATTATATCATCATAGTTTTAGCAATTTACAATTACAAAATAAAAGCAGAAATAGAACCCATCATATAATATAACCACAAGATTCCCCTTTAGACTATATGTTGACCATAAGTTTGACTATCAAAAGACTGTTAAAGGTGCAGTATGTAAGTTTGACACCCAGTGGTTAAACTAGGTATTGCACTCCTAGATCAAAATAAACGCACGCGTGGGATGCCAGATTGAGTACAGGAGCAAGTGATTTAAACCGTGTTCTAAATAAAATCAACGACACGCGATAGAGGGAATATTTTCCATATTAAAAGGAGTTTTAGTTCTAACCAACACCTCGAATTGAGATATTAGAAACGGCTTCTATTTCTCACAGCTCAACATGTGAAACCTATGACAGTGCACCTCAGGTAAGCCTTGTGTGTTTTATTCAGTGCTAAATGCTAACAATGCGAGTTTGAATAGATTCTAAACCTTACCGTTTCGTGAGTGAGTGCATATTCTGTGCTTCTGAAAGGCTGTATTTACATTTCTGTCGTGTTTCGTCTGGTGCAAACAGCTAAACTGCTGTTTGCGTGTTGTTAGGACACGAGATTACAATGTAACCTGCTCACCTAATGTTTACGTTCGTAATGTTTATATCATTTGCTGTTTAATAACCTCATCTGGAACTTAATCTGTCTCATTTCGACGTCTGATACTGTCCATTTCGGTCACGGGCGCATGCTTTCAGAGCCTTCCTGACTGAATGAATGAAATACGCTGTTTTCCAACAAGGCAACCCGGAGTGCTGAAATATAATTGGCTAAACTGGCATTCTGCAGGTTAACTTTACCTAAACAAAGACAGAGTTCCGGCACGGAATAACCATTTTCAAAGCAGAATATCTGACTTCAGCATTGTTTTTCAGTTAAACAAGTATGTTCACTTGGGATGTTTCTTAAATATCTGCAAACATATTATGGTATTTTTATGCTTTAGAAGAGTCACAAACTTACATACAGCACCTTTAAATTATGATTAGGGGTATGAATAAGTTGTACTTGTAAAGTAGGGCTGCACAATATTGCTGCAGTGCATGAGCGTGTGTGTAATTGTGTGTGTATGGGTGTTTCCCAGTACTGTTTTCCCTGTAATGTTTTACGCAGCAGCTGGAAGGGTATCCACTGCATAAAACATATGCTGGAATAGTTGGCAGTTCATTCTGCTGTGGGGACCCCTGATAAATAAGAACATGCAAACTCCACACAGAAATGTCAACTGGCCCAGCCGGGACTTGAATCAACGGCCTTTCTTGCTGTGAGGCGACAATGTTAACCACTGAGCCACCGTGCCACCAGGGTATAAATCATGCATAAAAAATAATAGACAAATTACAAGCAAAACAATTACAATAGAGCAATGAAAAAGTCAAATAAACAATGTTTTCCAGAGAGTCAAACAGTATTTGGGTACAGAAACTGTATAGTCTTCATCATATTGTACATTTTTGTGCCCAAATGCTTTAAACTCTCTTGAAATGCCTTTAAAACACATGCAAATGACAATGGCTCACTCTGTTATGGTTATACTTTGCAATGACTCCACAAATCTCATGTATTCTCAACTGTTGTCTGATCAACTATAATCCCAACTCAACACTGCATATCCTGTGATGTGACCATTGCATACACACACATTGCAATATTGACGCTGAAACGAAATATTGTGCAGCCCTAATGTAAATATTACATACTATTCATCTGGAAACATAAAAGCCAGTTTATAGTATGAGCTTCTGGCACATCTCTGACCCTGTAATGTACCTATAGGCTCCACAGCATGAACTCTGCTCACCCTTGCGAGACAACCTGGGATGTATGTTATCATACCTGCTGGGATTCTGATGAAATTTCACTCTACGATTACCTCATGCTGTTTAACACACAGGGGAACACAGAGGGATGAGATAACAGCTGACACATGAAAAAAGAAAATCTAAAATAGCAAGAGGAAAACAACCAATAAAGCATGTATTTTTGTCTTGTGTGAATGGAAAGGATGATTCCTTGTTTGTGAGGTTGACAGTAATCTCAACATATGCCATAACGGAGCAGCTGGCTTTTTTTGGATATAAACCCTTTTCACAGGACTGTTATGACGCATTTAACCAACCTAGGTTCATTGCGGATACGTACCCGGGTCTACATTTCTGGGTACAGCGAAGTACGTGACCGAAGGCATGTCTGCTTGCAGTTTTTGTTTTTGCAAATCCACCAGAGGCCACTGTGTGTGCTTTCTGATGATGGCAAATTTATCTTGCGCGTCCTTTTCTCACATAAATCCACAAGAGGACGCAATATACAGTTCAGCCAACCAGGGGTGCGTTTCCAAAAACCATTGTTAGCCAACTACGGTCGCAAGTTCCGTCATTACAAATATCATTCGTTGATTTGGCGTTTCCCAAATCCATTGTTCCAACACACATTCGCAAACTGTGTCACAAACTTGTATGCTTGCAACTACACCTTTCGAGCTGTTTAGCATAGTTAGCATAGAAGCATAGTTTCTGGTTGTGCTTTATTTCCAGTTATCCCCCCTATGCTCTATTCCTTTCGAACCTTCCAACATTTAAAAGTGGAATTATTAAAAAAACATTAAAGTCATCTCTCTTAGGTGTAATTTGCTTTTCCAAGTATTTTTTTTACAGTTCAGTTTTAGTGATCTTCATGTTTACAATTGCGCTCCCTTCGCAGTGCACTGAAAACTTTTATGCCATTTTAATCACAGCCGTGGCTCATGGCAAAAGCTATATGTGACTTAATATTTAAAATATTTATGTTATGTCTCCAAAGCTTGTGAAAACAAATATACAGTATATAGCATACGTAATGCTTTTAATTTTATAGTAGGTTATTTATTAAGAAATGTATCTGTACTGTAAGTCTATATAACATGGGCCTGTTGGTTAGAACATTTCTGCAGTGGTTTGAATGTGTCAAATTGTAAAAGTAGACTTTTGCAATAAATAAAATAAAATAAAAAATAAAAAAAAACAAGATCCTACTTAATAATAATAAAAAAAAAAATAATAATAATAATGATTATTGTTAAGTGGGATTTTTTTTTTCAATTCTTAATAAATCGGCTACTGTAAATTACAACCATTAATGATTTATATGTGAGATTAAAATACATTTTAGCTAAGTGGTTTTATGTTTTAAAATATTATATGGAATATTTTTAATATTATTTGTAAAGGAAATATGCCCTATATGTGCCATATACATATATTTCAATTATTATGGAAAATTAGTGCATGTTGTTACCAAAACTAATACTGGATTTTTTTTAGATGTGTGTACGTGTACGTGTAAAACACATCATTATGAATGTTTTACATTATAACTAAAGTAGTTCAAATGACGGATCTGCGACAGAGAAACTACGGGTTTTGGGAAACACTCGTCACTGCATCGTTCTTTTCCCAAACGATGCAACGTCCTATGATACCGTTTTTTGTCGGACACGAACCCCATCGTCATGGTCAACTTTGCTCCGCATCCCAAATCCGCCAACATATGCAATGAGCTACTCATGCCAGCTGGTAACACCGGAAAAGTCGTCCACATGGAGGTAAGAAGTCAGTTGGTAGTGCGAAAAGGAACAGAAGCCGGTGGCAACATCGTACCGACCCATAGCATTCATTTTAAAGACGAAATGCAGCCATACGTACCTCTGGCTAATTTGCGCTCTCCAGAATTGTAGACAGGAGTACGAATCCACAATGAGTCTGTGTTGTGTTAAAGGTCATCATAATCTTAAATCCTTTAAAGTTTTTAATATTTAGATTTTTTTTTTTGCACATATGTATTATATCATCTTTGTATCAAATTACAAAAAAAAATTATTTACAGCTTGTGCGAGGTGTTTCTAATGCAGCGTCTATGAGAGCAGGACAGTAAATCTGATGTTGTTCTCTCTTCTGGTTACCGTTATCAGTCTCACACTATTTTTGTTCCTTTCTCTAAAAGTCCACCATCATGGATTTTTTCTTTCATTTTCAGCAAACGGAATTGTAAAAAAAAAAAACTATTTGTTGTTCTCTCCCATTCACTGCACTCTAAGTTAACCCAACTATGACAACTTCCGCTACTGAGAAACCCGGAAATGTGAAAAGGGTCCATTATGTACAGTGTCGTGTGTAATGTAGCTGTTTGCAAATGCAAAAGGCCTCCAAAAGTGCACAATAAATGTATCTAAGGAATAACAGATTCTGCCTCAATGGGCTAAATGCATAGCTAGTGTTTTTCAGCCAATGATTCCAAAGGTTCCTTTTACAGCATTGATGCTGTAATATAATTACATTACATTCAGTTAAACTTAAGACTTAAGCATTCATTTAGTTGTTTAAGAGTAAAACGAGATGAAAAACCGTGTAACCACTAGCGCTGTTAGGATCAGCAGGCATATTTTAAAAACATGGCGGGGGAAAATTAAATTTAATGCAGTGATTCTTGTCCAGTCTGAGACCCACTTTATATTGTATATCTATTAGACAATGAAGATTGCGGATTTTTAAAGAAATCAGACCTTAAACGTGAAAATTTTATAATGGAAAGAGTTCATCGGAGGCTGGCTGGCTGGCTGAATTTAAAAGTCTGTGTGCATATACCACACTGGCTAAAACAAGTCATTCGTAAGATGCAAACTGAAAGATAAAATTTGCATAATTCCAGCACATGGACTTCATTGGCTGCCTGTGAATAACGTCTACTTTTAATTCCATCAGAAAAAAAATCACCAGCCCAGTTTGCACATTTCAAAAAAATCTACATTAACATCTACTTTTAATTCCATCAGCCCAGTTTGCACATTTCAAAAAGACTTTTGACAAAAACTCAACAAAATTTGGATATTTTTTTGATCACTCCTTCTTCAGTGGCTTCCTGTGAAAAACGTCTCCTTTTAATTCCATCAGAAAAATTCACCAGCCCAGTTTGCACATTTCAAAAGACTTTTGACAAAAACTCAACAAAATGTGAAACGCTCCTTTAAATGCGGCTCCAAAATGCTTGGGGGAAGAAAAAAACCCAGGATGCGAAATCTCCACATGCCATTTCTCTTTCCTGTCTGAGCTGCTAAAATCACTAAATTAAACCGCGCCAGTAGCCATGAGAGCTATTCACAAATCATGAAGCCCTCATGCTGAGCCACAAGATCGAACAGCTGTCTTATCTCAACTCACAATCGTCTTCTCTGTCCAAAGCACGGAGAAGAACATCCACCCCCTCAGAACCCGCCAAATCTGCCATCCGAATGCTCTGCATGTCTAAATATAAATCATTTATGCGAAAAGTTCAAAATCAGATCAATTGAACTGTACAAGCTATGCGGTTTGTTGAAAGGAAGCGAGGCAAGTTTGAATAGAAAATGTCTGAGCTGAGCGTGCATCTGTTCTCAGAAAAGATCATCGAGATTATGGTGAGACAGATTTGTTTTTGTCCTTCCAGGAACACACACGTATAAAATCACAATGCTGTGGCTCGGAGAGGACAAAGACATTCACCTGTTCTCAAAGGACGAAGTTAATCAATAACTCCTCAGAAATCGATAAAGTAAACTCTTTCCAGTTTGCTATTATTCTATTAAGACAACACATTTTAAACCACAACTAAGGGTGCTTTCACACCTAGACTTTTGTTTCAGAACCTGGTGTGTTTTCCCAATTTGGTTCGTTTGGCATATGTGAATCCAGCAATCGCGCTTGGACCCGCATCAGAACAATTGGTCTGAGATCGCCTGAATGAGAGGGTCTCGGCTCGATTTAAAAGAACTCTGGAGCGAATTGATTCTAGTGAGAAAGCAATATGATCCAACAAGTTAACCAACCAGCTATATCACAGTGTATGGATATGTAACAGGCATATATGGCTATATGAAGAGAGAATTATGAGTAGGGCAGGATGTCATTCCTACCGGTACCATTCAAAATTAAAGCGTAGCTTTTCACTTATAATGTCTTAAAGGGGTGATCCACAGTGTATTTTTAAGGTTTGGTTGTGTTTATAAGATGCAAAGTAATGTGTGTTCATGCTTTACTTGTAGAAAATCACGTAATTTTTTCATATATCTTACTTTGATTATATACAGCTACTCGGCAAACATGAAAACGACTAAATTTCGTTATATAACGTTATATTTCCTAGTTCCTCCGAAAGGCCCGCCCTCAAGAGGCTCTGATTGGTCAGCTAACATAATGTGCTGTGATTTGTGGATCGGTCACCACGTCACGCCCCTACAAGCACACGCTTTTGTGCTGTGTAAACAGTCAGTCAGAGCAGCTGTTAGCAGCGTTAGCTGTCTGAATCAGACAGAAAATTAAGAGCATACGCCTGAGCACACCTCACACTCCCACCTCATGCTCTCTAGAATAAAATCTGACTAGTGTCTTTCACATATTTTGGGAATAAGCATGTGTAAGTAATAAGGAATGTTCTCATATCTTTTGCAAGTTTGTTATTTGAGATGTATAACGCAGGGAAAGCCGATGCATAGAGAGACACTGCATGCGCTGCTGAAGATTGTGGCTGTTTACAGAGGTTTGACTGATAAATATGAATTTGTAGCTAAATTGTTAGCAGTGCCAAACACCATTTCCTTTTGGTTACATACTTGTTTACATCCTTGGTACAACATACCATTAACACTAGAAACTGTGCATGTAATTGATCAATTTTAACAAATAACAACACTTACAGGTTGTGGCTCACAATCCACAGCTTCGTCTGTTGGAGGAGTTTTTAACCGAATTCAGCACTGAACTGGGAGAGATTCTGGAAGCTGTCCTTTGTCAAAGGTTAGCTGTATATTTATTATAATTCTCTGGAACATAATTAAAATTAAATTTTAAGCACTTCTCTCTTTGTGCCGTGTCCTTTGGAAGCCCAAACACAGAAACAGAAGAAGCTCTGTGGAAATAGCAGTGTCTGGATGGCTTTTTAGCTTTCTCTGCTATAATATTAAAGCACATCTGGGCATGCCTTGTTGCTGCACAGGGTGTATGCGCGTGGTGAATGCATGTAACCTTAAGCATTTATGATCTCAGTAACCCGGATGTATTTTTTTTGTAGTCCGTTCGCTGTAGGCTTTGCTAAGCTAATGCTGTAAAAGCCAATATCTTACTTTGCATTGATTTTGAGCATCTTACATTTACAGATGTTGTTTATGTTCACACAGCTACATTACACATCAACTAAACTTTAAAATATGATATCGTAGTGGACCACACCTTTAAGGCTGATTTATACTTCTGCGTCAAGCAGAGTCCCGTGAAGGAGCTCCAGATGGAAACTTTTCTTTTGTGTTTACCTTATTGCACATCTGCCGTTTCTCGCCTCTGAATGAGCGAGTTTTAGCTACTTGTAGCGTTCAGAAAAAACAAAATACCCATGAAGAAACTAGACACAGAGGAACATAAAAACCTACTGCCAGCTAGCATTTCCGAAGTATGAATGCACGACTACATGCAAGGCAGGACCCAGCTGATCACTCGATGCAGAAGTATAAATCAGCCTTTATTGCTCATCGTCATAAATTAAAATAGGACGCATGACAGCTGAGCGGGACTCTGAAAAATAAACCGTGAAACTCTGACTAATGTGAGGAGAGTTTACTCGCACGTTACTTGTTTTAACTATTTTGGTCCGTTTAGAAACTTTGCTGTGTGAAAGAGAACCGCACCAAGAACAAAAATAAACATTGTAACATTTTTAATGCCTGTTTCAGAATAAAACAATCGATCTACATGTGTGAAAGCACCATAAATCAATTCCTCAGTACAGACACCTGCAGCTGGGTTTCAAAAGAATAATCCATTCATTTTCTTCACAGAGAATCATTAACAATAATGCCGAGTTCACACTGCATAACATTTGAAGTTGTCGAATTACCGTCATTTTTACACTGGATGACTATCTGAGGAAGCGTTCAGTTGCTGCTGTGTTCACATCGCACGTTGGATCAGTGACAGGAGGATACATACTGCATAACTACAACAGAGTCAAATTTGTCTCTCATGTAAACGCACAAGAAAAGTGATAAGGAAACAACTCAAGATCACACTTAAGTTCAGAGATGAGAGTGGAGGTCAATAAATAATTTTGTAATGTGCTGCTGCGACAAATGTTACTGCTTTGTTTCTCTCTAATCTTATTTTAAATGTGCAGTATATGTAAGATCGAGTGGTTGAACTAAGTATTACAGTAGAAAAATCAAAACACTTTTTCACACAGCCCCACCTCCAAAAGTTTGCCAGATTGACGACATACACTATACATGCAATGACACCCAATAAGTGAAGTTTATTTATAAACTAATTTCGAAAGAATAACATGCTTATGATTGTCCACATCTGGTCCCACATGAGCCAACACATGATTCACCAATCAGACGATTCCTAAGTCGCTATAAATAACCAGAGTTCCTTACCTCAGTATCCTCATCTTGAAGAATGCCCCCTACCACCCCTACTCCCCCTCCTTTCTAGATTGGGTGGCATGGTGGCCCGGTGGTTAGCACTGTTGCCTCACAGCAAGAACGTCACTGGTTCTAGTCCTTACCAAGTCAGCCGACGTTTGTGTGTGGAGTTTACACGTTCTCTCATGCTCATCCCCGGTTTCCTCCCACCGTCCAAGACCATGCAACTTAAGTTAATTGACTGATTCAAATCGGCACCATAGACATGCTCCTAGTAAGTAGTTATCTCTTAAGAGCAATCCCTATCTGTTCATTAGCTACTACAGCAGGGGAGTTCTCAAGATCTACCTGAGCTCAAACTCCCCCTCTCCCCTTGCTAACGGGAGGGAGCCCCAGGCTCGAGGATCTTATGAGCTCAGGGCTCTCTCCCGGGACAGCATGCCAAACAAGCTTTATAATCAGTCATCAGCTAAGTGTGAACTCTTAAATACACATTGCAAGATTTTCACTTGATTTTGGCCATTTGTCTGCAGTTTTACAAAACCTACTGGTAAGCAAAAATCAGGGCTAAAATCGTGCAATGTGAACTCTGCATAACTGATAAAACGTCACAGACAGATCTGTTGTGACCTCCAATGTTAAAAACCAAATGTATATTCTTTTGTTGAACGCATTTGTTCACATTCATTCAACTCATTTTTAAAACAATTGCATTAATAGTCAATATTGTGCAGAAAATCTCAATTGCAGTGTGAAAAAAAGTTAAATACATCTTTAGCACCACCCACTCCAATGAAACACTGCAAATTATGTAATGAATCAGTCTCTCCACATATTAAAATTATCATTTTTGATTTGACCTGACTGCATGATTCCAATGCATAATGGTGTATAATTTTTTTTCTGAAATGTGTAATGTTGTCACCCATAACTGATTGGTTTGGTTCATGGCTTAACAGTGCAAAAAAAAAAAAAAAAAAAACGAAATAGGACAATACTCCCAAGAACCAATGTCAAAAAAATATAAGTAGGCAGGTACTAATGCACTCTATTAAAAAGTAAAAGGGCAGGGCTTATACTCCATTAGAAAATGAGATGTTATCTCTTAAGAGATGCTCTTTGACCTAAGACTCTCACTCTTCATATGAATACAGCAATTAATCAGAGTACAGGGTTTGGGGTCACGGCAGTGGTCAGGATGAATTGTGTAAAAGGTCAGAATGCTAAAATAATTTACTCACCAGGTCGTGGTTGGTTGAGTTGGAATCATCCTCGGGGAAAGGGACATATACAGCTAAGGCCATGCAGTTGGCGAAAATCGCTATCAATATAAAGATATCAAATGGCCTGGAATTCAAGTTAAGGAACAGTACAATGTGCATTTAAAGACAGAGACAGTTCTCATATTACATTACCCATTTTCCAAAGTGACAATTAATTAGTAGAATTCAACATAGCTAGCTCAATAATAATATTTAAAACAACTCAAACATGTTTAAAAGCAAGTCATAAAACAACATGTATCATGTACTACAGTATGTTCAGTCAACTGCTCTGAAATTTCTTTTTTTTTAGCCCATCTAAACCTCTTTTTGGTTAAAAAGTGCCAGCAGTGAGCAGTGAGCAGCTACTTGAATGCAGTTTAACAGTATGAAATCCATCACAACAGTTCTGACTCAGCCGCTCTGCTTTCCTGCTAGTGAAACAAATAAAATGTAAATAAAACCGGCGTGAGTCAGAGGAACTGAAAATGCTGCAGTCCACATTAAACATTCATAGATGATCTTTTTAAGGCATAGTTTGCATGAATAAGAGAATTCAGCCATCGTTTAATGCAAGTACTACATCATGCATTTAAAACAAAGTGACAAAAATGTTTAATGTCTAAATGTGGTATTGTAGGGTAAACTATACCCTTTGAATTTATACTTGGGAAAAAATAAACAATATTTATTTGCATTATATAATATTTATAGTATGCTAGATTCTGGGTTGCCTCTCACATTACACTGTAAAAAATGTTGGATTTCACACAATTCCTTCATGTGTTCCCAATATAAGTTGACTCAGTTGTTTTTACAAATTTAAAAAGCCCCTATTATGCATTATAAAAGGTCATATTTTGGTTTTGGACATCTCAAACAACAGGTTGATATGCATGCAAAGTCCAAAAAACAATTCCATTGTCTTATAATGTGAATTATTTTTACCTAATTATCCCAACAACTCCCATATGATTTGTTCAGCAATTCATTTGTTCCCAAAACCTTCCTTTGTGTGAGGTAAATCTGCGCTGATTGGTCCTATGACCCAGTCTGTTGTGATTGGTCGACTGATTGCAGCGTGAGACGGAGAGAAACACCCAGCATGGTTAAGAAGTATTCAGAGCACATAGTTTATGTGTGAGCCCAATGCAGGAGTACATCAAAGCAATGCAGTTAAACACCAGCATAACTCTCTATTCTTAACCACAACCCCAGGTAATAACAATGACACGCAATCAGTATTAATCCCCACAGTGGCAAAAGTTGAACTATTTTTAGGAGATCGCGAGCACAAAACGCATTTAAATCGATAAAGGAAGAAGCACTTGTTGTGTTTTCAACGTGGTCTTGGACACAATATGTGAATAGCCCATATAGATTTAACCTGAGAGATAATCTATAATAGATAAGTGATTACAAGCCGCTAGGAGAGATCACAAGTTACAACACACAATTAAATACCTATTTTGCAAACTACAGAAAACCAGGCAACCCTTTTAATCACACTTTATGATGTGTAGGCAGGAAATACACAGGATCTGGAGGAAGAAGAAACTGGACCATACAAACTGTGTAACAGTTACTGACAAAGTCCCACATATAAACGTTAGTAGTCTTTGCCGATCCTTCATTTAATAACAAACAGCCGGCAAATCCCGTGTTGCAGGGTAGGTTACACACGATTGGATATACTGTGGTGCTGTTGTGAAAATTCACTTTAACCCTTTACTCCCCACAGCCGCATGTCTGACCATCTCTGATTGATAGTAATCTTCACGTCATGATCAATGCCATGATCCCTCGCACTCCACTAGTGTCTGAAGGGAAAGGCGCGTTCACGTTTTACCGGATCCGGCAGTTCATATTTGGCGATGTTTCATATTGACTCAAGCTGAGAAGGAAAACTCATCTTCTCACTAGATTTACTGTGTTAACAGATGCAGTCTCACAAACTATTCCATCTCAAAATATTAAATATGTGATGTGGAGTAGTTCATTTACAGCCAAGGTTTATTTTTTACTATTGTATACTGCTTTCCGAATTAATTTAAAATGGTGTCAATTTGTGAAGATGATTATTTTAAAAATGTTAGAGTCTTTAACTTTTTGTTTTATTATAGAGCTTATTAGGGCCTGAGCACCAATTGTAAGAGGACCCCCTTGCAATTGCTTTGTTTATTCATTTTTATTTCTATATTGGCCAACAAAAATTCATAACCACTGCAGCAATCTATATATTCAAATACTCCCCTCATCCTCCATTGGTCAAACCAAGAGATAGTTTCATCTTCGAAAAACAACATTTGATAAGCTAGTTTAGGTTTATGGTTTCCATATTTTCAAAAATCATTTATCAGTGACACCATAAAAACAGTTTCATTCGCGTCATGATCAATACCATGATCCCTCGCACTCTGCTAGTGTCTAAAGGGAAAGGGGCGTTCACGTTTTACCGGATCCAGCAGTTCATATTTGGTGATGTTCCATATCGACTACGACGTGTGCAGGCAAAAGATCCGAACAAAGCACGAATCATTCATTTGACTCGGAGTCGGCTAAATAGAATCAATAGTTTTAAACACGGTGCGTGGTGCACATTCAGATTTAAACCTCAGCTGAATGTTTCCATTCATTTAGAGTTGTGTTAAACACTGTATGGATGGTAATTTTTTAAAAACCCATAATAGGGGCTCTTTAAGTTGATTGAACATAAAACAATTAAGTTCTAAAAACTTAAGAATTGTGTAGTTTCAACTCATTTTAAATATGTAGTTTGAATGAGCAGCAAAAGTAATTTTTCGAGTGGACTATTTGCACTCATTTAATGCATATTTAAATCCAGCACAATGCAATGTTCTCATTTTCCTCTTCTAAATACTCTTTTTAGGCCATGAGCTAGGACACTAACATGTTGGATTATGCGTCATTCAAGGGAAGTTCTCTCTGACTTTCCCATGATTCCCCTGAGAAAAGGCAAAGCTGGTAGTGCTCGGCTAACATTAGCTTTTGCATCTGCAATCTGCAATGCTTGTTTCTTGTGTTACTGTATATCATGTTGTATGATAGCAATATACACATAGAGATGAATCTGCAGCTTGAAAGCCGTAGCACCTTTATCTTCCCCATGGGGCTGGGAACAGATGTTCTTTTCAAAGCTCAGCTATACATGCTGACTTGTGTTTGAGATTAAGGTGTTGCTCGCTGCAGGGGACACAGCTTCTCTCTAATAAAGACCACTCGACATGCTTCTAGCGGAGATCGCGAGCTGGGACATCTGCCCCAGACGCAAAGGTGGACAATTTTCATTTGTTTACCCATTCTTTTGATAATTCACTTAATTACTTTATCCTACCTTCAACTATTTCCAGAACAGGCTACAAGCAAATTACACCATATGCTAGTTTTACACAGAATAAAATGCCGGAGGAACCTCCAAGGACTATTTACAAACAACAATCTCTGACCTAAAGAGCATTTTTCCCACTAAAAAAAAAAAAAAAAAAAAAGTGTAGACTAGGTGCCAAAATATGGGTTCAAAAAGAAGTACACAATTTAATTGTAATTGAAAAGCAACAAATCAGTATTACCTGATTTCATTTTGATTATATACAAAACAATTATGAGTGTCTGCCATCTTGAATTATTTTGAAAATCTGTTGTTTTCAACTCTCCATAGATCGTTAGCCCAATTTCCACCAAATTTTGCTCAGATCATGCTGCCAAAAAGTTATAGAATTTTCAGTTAAATGTCTAAATTAAGGCCTGTAGTTGACACTATCTCAGGATATTTTTTATATTTTGACATAAGTGATAGCCTCATGTCTTGAAAAGGTGGTTAATAAGTGACTAAATAAGACTATAGTCTGATTTCACGCAGCTGCCATTTAAAAAGTGAAATTGAGGCTGCGGTGGGAAGAAACCCAGAAGTCACACAGGAATGTTGAGTACCTAGTTGTATATCTTATCATCGAAGAGAAAGCGACACAAATTTATAATTTCACCGCCTTCCGAGTGACCCTAAGGTCTGTTCTGAATGGAAAGTGAAAATAAAAAGGAAAATTAGACATTTTCAGCTAAGTTAAGGAAAATTGTACTAGTTTGCTAACGTTATCTTTCCCAAACCACGGTTTAGATGTCATTTATCATACTTAAGCTAATGAACTGATTCTTTTACTATATTAGACTTGTCACCATACTGAATTTCGGTACTGAAATTTATAAAAACCATCAATTTCCCACTAACATTAAACCACTGTTGAACGCAACACCGCTGATTTGCCATAGTGTTTACCGGTGCTCTACAGAAATAACTGTGATTGGCCGTGAAGGCCATCAGTTCGCCGCACTTCACCACTGTTTACCTAGTGTAAATACAGACGAGCAATCGGCTGATCTTTGTGGCTTTAAAAGGCTCCAGTGTTCGTGTATCTGTGTTTGCGCTCAGTGATAAGCAGTGAACTGATGACCTTCATGGTCAATCACAGTCATTTCTGTTGAGCACTGGTGAATACTATGGCAAATCAGCAGTATTTAAGACCGCACTCAGCAGCGCTTAAATGTTAGCGGGAAATGAACATTTTTTAGAACTTCAGTACTGGAACAACACTATTACAGACAACACAAGTGTGTGCTACAGATGACTGCATTGTTTTATCACTCACCGGGTTACCTACGCTGAAGCAGGGAAGCGTCCCCACGGTGTTTACCTGATGCTACGAACTGAAGCCTAGGAGGACACTTAAATGTATTACTCTTAAAGAGATTGTGATGTTGTTTGATGCCTAATATGCTTTTAATTGTTTAAATTAAACTTAACTGAATGATATTAAAGTGATGTTTACACCATATTTGTGTGTTGAAATTGCAGCAACAGCTGGAGGTTTGTAGTCCACAGCATGTTGTTGCAATGTTTACAGTGTTGATCCTATACTTCCAGGTTTCTTCCCATCCCATCCTCGCTTTCGTGTTTTAAAATGTTGGCCGCGTAAAATAAGTATATCGATTATTGTGGACAATAAATGTCATCACGCTAAGCAGGAAAACTAATTTTCTCACTAGATTTACTGAGTCAACAGATGCAGTCTCACAAACTATTCCATCTCAAAATTTCCTTTTATAAAATGTGTGATGTGGAGTAGTTCATTTACAGCCACTTTTTTGTTTTTACTTTTTGCTATTGTATTTTGCTTTCCAAATTCATTTAAAATTGTGTCAATTTGTGAAGATTAATATTATAAATATAAAATATCTACGATTCATTAACCCTTTTATCACAGAACTTATAAGGGTCTGAGCAACGATTGTGAGAGGACCCCCTTGAAATTGCTTTATTCTTTTTTATTTCTATAATGGCCAACAAAAATTCATATCCACTGCACCACACTATATACTCAAATACTCCTCTCATCCTCCATTGGTCAAACAGAGATTATCTCCGATAAACAGCACTCGATAAGCTAATTTAGGCTATAGGTTTACATACAGTTGAAGTCAAAATTTTTAGCCCCCCTTTGAATTTTTTTGTCTTTTTTAAATATTTCCTAAATTATGTTTAACAGAGCAAGGACATTTCCACAGTATGTCTGATAATATTTTTTCTTCTGGAGAAAGTCTTATTTGTTTTATTTCGGCTAGAATAAAAGCAGTTTTTAATTTTTAAAAAACATTTTAAGGTCAAAATTATTAGACCCTTTTAGGTATATATTTTTTCGATAGTCTACAGAACAAACCATCGTTATACAATAACTTGCCTAATTAAACTAACCTCCCTAGTTAACCTAATTAACCTAGTTAAGCCTTTAAATATCTAGTAAAATATTATGTACTGTCATCATGGCAAATATAAAATAAATCAGTTATTAGAAATGAGTTATTAAAACTATTATGTTTAGAAATGTGTTGAAAAAATCTTCTCTCTGTTAAACAGAAATTGGGAAAAAAAATAAACAGGGGGGCTACTAATTCTGACTTCCAACTGTATATTCAACAATCATTTGTCAGCGACACACCATAAAGCCAGTTTCATACTATTTGGTCTATAAATTACCCCAAAATAAAGGTATGTGTGAATTTTTTTTTGCCATTTTATAGATCAACAATGCCAACGCAAATCTTTCAATAACTTTTCATGAAAACTTTTTGAATACTTTGAAGACTTAAAGTGATAGTTCACCCATAAATTAAAATGTACTCACTATTGACTCACCCTTGAGTTTCCAAAGGTTTATGAGTTTCTTTCTTTTTTTTTTAACTCAAAATGAGATATTTTGAAGAAAGCTGAAAATCTGTAACCATTGACTTTCATAGTAGGAAAACTATATACTATAGAAATCAATGGATACAGGTTTTTAACATTTTTCAAAATATCTTCCTTTGCGTTAAACAGAACAAAGAAACTCATATAGATTTGAAACAAGTAAAGGGTGAGTAAATAATGACAGAAAACTTTAATATTATAGTTGATCTTAACAGTTTTACAAACAGTAAAGGATACTTCCATTCCACAAGGCTGATACAGGCCCGGCGGATGGGGTTGTTGAGGTTGAGGCAGAAGAGAGCTCTCTGTGGCCGCGTATTAGCCGAACTGCCCTGTTTTTTGCTCTTGGCATACTGCGCCCGCTTCTTTTGGGCCAGCGATCCGACCGGTACCACCGAAGGTACAGGCACGGTAGCTGCTGGGGGCGCGGCAGGAGTCGCAGCAGGCGGAGCAGGGCCGTTGGCGCTCATGGTGCGGGCGTGGGCCTGAGCGGGGCGTCCACCAGCATGGGCCTGCCAGGGGAGAGGGCACAGGGGTGGGCGCTGGAGCGGAGGATCTCACCAACAGGCTGGCACGTCACCAGAGACAGGTACTCTGGTACTGCTGGCATAATTTGCCTCTGTGAAAGACAGAGAGGAGAGTTAAACCATGCATGTGGTCTGAAAGAGGAAAAAAGCGAGAAAGCGCAGAGAATATGGTGGGAGGCTGTGCAGTGACTTCCTTCAGCGCTACATTATATTATGCAACAATGTGGGTGTAAGACTAAAAGATGCATACTGTATGTCTTTGGGTCCAAAGGCCAGTGTCTCAAACAAGGCTCAGGAGCAGTGTATCATGTGAAAGATGTGGGCACCAAAAACACCCAAAGGGAATACTTCATCTAAATCAGGGTCATCATCATTTATCATTATCCAAAATTTGGCCTTTTCTATTTCAGCTAGGAAATATGTCTCATTTTCATTTAGTTTAACTTAAATAACTAAAATAAAATGAATTAGGGCTGGTCAATATGGCTAAAATGCAATCTCGATAATTATTTTCCATATTGAATGATAACAATATATATTTCAATATAAGTTGTTAATGCTTCCAGATTTAAAATGACTGAAGCCACAAGAATTAGAGGTAGAGGGTCCATTATAGGCATGGGCTGGTATAAGATTCTGAAGATATGATAACCTTGGATAAAAGTATTACGGTTTCACGGTATTACGGTATTGCGATTACTGCTCTAAAATATATTCTAGGGTTTCCCCTTTGAACACAATATATTTTATTTTGGAAAACATTTAACATGGGCGACGCGGTGGCGCAGTAGGTAGTGCTGTCGCCTCACAGCAAGAAGGTCGCTGGTTCGAGCCTCGGCTGGGTCAGTTGCTGTTTCTGTGTGGAGTTTGCATGTTCTCCCCTGGTTTCCTCCAGGTTCTCCGGCTTCCCCCACAGTCCAAAGACATGCAGTACAGGTAAATTGGGTAGGCTAAGTTGTCCGTAGTGTATGAGTATGAATGAGTGTGTATGGATGTTTCCCAGAGATGGGTTGCAGCTGGAAGGGCAACCGCTGCGTAAAACATATGCTGGATAAGTTGATGGTTCATTCCGCTGTGGCAACCCCAGATTAATAAAGGGACTAAGCCGAAAAGAAAATGAAGGAATGAAACATTTAACATAACATATTTTGTTATTTAATTATTCAGATCAATCCTTGACTTCTGCTGTCTTCATTAGTTTCGAACACACATATTTCTTTACAATTTAAAAAGGCATCTTTGGATATCTTTTCTGCCGGAGATACTGTTGTCCTAAAAAACTTGAAACAAAACGTAAAAAAAATACATATACCTTAGAAACGGTATAGCAGAATATATTTTCGCCGAATACATTTTCAGTGGCCAAACATTTTGGTCCATCTCTAATATCAACACACTTGATTCCCATTGTTGCTCATTTCTGCTGTGTGATTGGCTCTTAAATCAATAAAGAGTAAAAAAGTTAAGAGCTTATCATTGTTATTAGGGTTCGGTCGATAGACAATGCCATCGTCCATCGCTGATGGCGAATAGACATCTCGATGCTGAGCCGGCATCATGATCCTCCAGCCCGCCCCCAGCAACCCATTTGCGAAAAATACATACTTAGGCCCTGTTTACACTAATACGTCTTAGTTTTAAAATGGCATTTTAGAATGAAAACGATCCACGTCTACACTGGCGTTTCACCTAGCATTTCTGAAAAGCCCTCCTTCCCACACTATACCACTGAAAACGCACATCACGTGACCACACACACACAGTCATGCACTGCAGCGTACGCATGCGTCAGAGCTCCAGCAGTCAGCAGAGCAGGTGCTTTGAGCACAAAATAACAGAGAGCAGTGCACGTCAGACAGTTTATGCAGCGCATGACAAAGTGTGTGTGTGCTTGTGTGTGTGGTCACGTGATGTGCGTTTTAAGAAATGCTAAATGAAATGCCAGTGTGGACGTGGATTGTTTTCCTTCTAAAAAACCTTTAAAAAATAAAGACGTATTAGTGTAAATGGGGCCTAAGTGTGTATTTTCCGCAAGTGGGTTGCTTCTGCAATGGGGGCGGGGTGGAGGATTGTGATGCCGGCTCAGCATCGTGATGTCTATCGGCGTTGGACGATGGCATCGTCTATCAACCCAACCCTAATTCATTCATTCATTCATTTATCTTCAGCTTAGTCCCTTTATATATCAGGAGTCACTTATCCAACATATATTTTACACAGCGGATACCCTTTCAGCTTCAACCCAGTACTGGGAAACATCCATACACTCATTCCCACTCATACACTACGGCCAATTTAGTTTATTCTATTCAACTATACCACATGTCTTTGGACTGTGGGGGAAACCGGTGCACCCAGAGGAAATCCATGTGAACACAGGGAGAACATGCAAACTCCACACAGAAATGCCAACTGGCCCAGTCGGGACTCGAACCAGTGACCTTCTTGCTGTGAGGTGACAGTGCTAACCACTGAGCCACCGTGTCACCCCAAACTAGAAATCGAATGCATAAAAATACTCGAATATCATAGTTTAAAAAAATGTATGTTCTTACTATGTAGGTTTTACACACTCTAGCAAGGACATAAGCATGGCGGACTGTGTTTTAAAGTAGTGTTGTCATGATATTGGAATTCGGTAATAATCGGTACTGAGATTTTAAAAAGTAAATCTCCCACCAACATTTGAGTGCTGTTGAGCACGTTCTTAAACATTGCTGATTAGCCGTTGCTCAACAGAAATGACTGTAATTGGCCGTGAAGGTCATCAGTTCACCGAACTCATTGACTAAGTGTAAACACAGATACACAGACAA
Organism: Danio kyathit; assembly: GCA_903798195.1. Taxonomy (NCBI): domain Eukaryota; kingdom Metazoa; phylum Chordata; class Actinopteri; order Cypriniformes; family Danionidae; genus Danio; species Danio kyathit. Next base: position 42,821,304 of record LR812529.1, read on the forward strand.
TGGAGTGTTTTAAAGCCATGAAGGTCAGCTGGATGGTCTATGAGCTCACATAAGAGCGAACCGCTGATAAATCAACTGATCTTCGGTGCTTTAAAAATGCTTCAGTGTCCGTATAGCTGTTGTTGAACTTAGTCAACAGCGGTGAGTTCAGTGAACTGGTGACCTTCACGGCCAATCACAGTCATTTCTGTTGAGCAAGTGAACACAATGGCAAATCAGCGGGTGTTTAAGAACGTGCTCAACAGCGCTTAAATGTTAGCGGGAAATTGACGTGTTTAAAAATTCAGTATCTATTGGGACTGAATTAAAGTATCGAACACTATTTTAAAGTGATGTTTATTTGGAGAGAAAATTGGTAATGTTTTGAAACTCTCTTTTTGATTTATTGACCATTTATAAAAAAAGGAGTGGGTGGACGATTACCAAGGTTTCCGCTACATTCAATCTTTCATGGCGAGGCACCACAACAAAATTCATCCCGCCACAGCTACATTACAGCTTCTCAATCAAAACATTCAGTCGTTTGTTTGTTTTTTATTAGCGGGTAATAATCACACCAAAACGTTTCAAAAGGTAAGTGAATTATAACATCGCAAACTTTTCTGTAATCGTAGTAGTGTAGTGCGTTATTTGTTTAACCCTTTAAGGTGACATGCTGACTGACTGACTGACAGGTGTGTGATGCATGAGGCTAGCAAACATGATGTAGCTTTCAGTTAAGATGAACACAATTTCAATAATCATACTTTATAGATAAAGGTCTATGGTTCTGCATACAATGACTTTATCTTGCTGGAATTCATGGCTGTTTCACTTTACTTCAGGACGCATTAATTTCTGTAGGTCTATTGGAGACATTCATAAATATTCCTAGCAAATCTAATAAATGTTGGAGACATACTTGTTACATAAACACACTAAATCGCACTTCAGCAGTGTTTATTTGAGAGCGCACAAGAAAATCTGCACTTGAGCAGCGTATATTTGAGGGCTTGCAAGAAGTTTTGTGCACGAACAGAGAAAATCGGCGCGCAAGCAGAGATTCTCGAATTACATAAAAGCGATCTCGACTTGTAATACTGCGCTCACGCCATTTATCATTGAAATAACGCCATAGGTAGTTGGAAGATCTGTGTTAAAGCCCTGCCGCCACAGCTGGAAAAAATCCTAATGGTAATAGTAGACCTTTAATAAAAATACATCTTGTTAGTGTTAGCTGGTAGATTAAACAATATTAAGAGATACAATGTTTTTATTTTATTAATTAATTAGTAAATGTTAAATAAGTTAAATAAATGACAAATTAAATAAATATAATAAATGCCTTAGAAGTATTTTTTATTGTCATGTCAACTACAAAATTATGTAACTACTGTTTACAAATTAATTATTATTGTAATTTGTTACCTATCACTAGGCCCACACAGAATCTGCGCGCGCGGATTTTCCGCAGATTTTTAGCCCATCATTAATTCTGTTTATTTACTTGAGTATATGTGTGTAATACTATATTTATTCAGTTTTTAAATTAATTTCATTAATATTATTGACTAATATAAAAATTTTCATCTAATTTATGTACAATGCAGTTTGTAGATCTTTTAGTAGATATATTATATGAGAGACTTGCTTTGTTTACCAAATAAAGTGGATCTAATTGGATTTGCATTTTAAACATCAAATAAATGTTAAAAATATATTATTTTATATATTTTATCCCATATATTATTTTTTATTTCACATATTAAGGTTTTAGTTATGATACTCCCAAAATAATTCCGCAGATTTTTACCAAAATTCTCCGCAGAAATAGCAAAAAACGTCAGCAGATTCCGTCTGGCCCTACCTATCACTCATAAACTGTCACTTAAATGAATTAGTAAATGTAAAATTAACAATAACTAAGAATAATAGCATTACAACTATTTGATCACTACTTTAAAACATTTGATTGCCGATTGTTAATTTACACTGGAAAAAAGCTTTCATTCATCCAATTAAAAAAAAATAGGGTAATGGTTCACATTTAAATTTTATCACTTGACCCAATAAAAAATTATTAATCTCCATGAGAACGATTTTATATACCATGGTACAAAGCATATGTGTCTTGTTGAAGAAAGTCAATGTATTTAAATTCTCTTTTTGTTCTAAACAAGAAGATAAAGCTTTAATCAAAACAACAATTCGCATAAAATGCTCACTCACCCAATAAAAAAAAAATTGGGTATTGGTTTCACATTTAAATTTGTATACTTGAGCCAACAAAAAATAAATAATTTGCCTCAAACAATATTTTTTTTAAAGTCCATGAAAGTACACAGCATATAGTAATTATGCTTTACGTGGGCAACTGGAGCTACTATAACCTAATTAAACTGTTTATTCATTCATTCATTTTCTTTTCGGCTTAGTCCCTTTATTAATCTGGGGTCGTCACAGCTGAATGAACCGCCAACTTATCCAGCACATGTTTTTTTTGCAGCAGATGCCCTTCCAGCTGCAACCCATCACTGGGAAACATCCATACACACTCATTCACACACATACAATTTAGCTTACCCAATTCACCTATACCGCATGTCTTTGAACTGTCGGGGAAACCGGAGCACCCGGAGGAAACCCACGCAAACACGGCAAGAACATGCAAACTCCACACAGAAACGCCAACTGACACAGCCGGGGCTCAAACCAGTGACCTTCTTGCTGTGAGGCGATTGTGCTACCCACTGCGCCACCGTGTTGCCCATTAAACTGTTTAAATAATCTAAATATCTAACAGGGTGCTAGCATTTAGCAAGAAGAACACAGCACTATCAGTATTCTGAGCTCACGACATGAAAAGCCCTTAACAGCACCATACCACCAGCGTGCTTCCTTTACACGCTACCCTCGCCAATGGTGATGGACAATATTTTATAAATAAACAAAATATTGGGCTTAAATCACCGAAGCCAACTCAAACAAACACACACAAAGTTTAGAACAAAACAACCCATGTATTTTAACTAATATAGCACATAAACTAACTCTAAACCATTTCCCATGATGCACCTGGCTATAGTGCTGTGGGCCAGGTCATTACTGTGTGAGTAACCTTAAAATTTTACATTGGTCAAAACATATATTTCTTAGTTGAGCTCTTAATCAAAAACATTTATATTTATGTTTTGAACTTAAAATATATTACTTGAAATATAAAACAAATAATATTAAACTGAAATGAAAGATTAATTTTTATTTGGTTAAAATACTGCTTGAATTTTTTTCCAGTGTAATTATTGTTCAAAAAAATTGCACTTTATTGTAGAGCTTTACCCATTATTATATTTTGTTACTGTCACATTTCAGTAATACATAACACATTTGACACTTAAATAGAAATATTATCAGCACTTTCATGCGTTTCATGTCCTTTAAATCTTTTAAAACTATAAGCATCCATTATTGAAAATTCTAGTGTCACAAGACAACGAGAAGCATACACATGTGCTGTAAGCAAAAATAAATAAATAAATAAACAAAGAAGCAAAAAGGAAAAGCATAACATGCTGCTTAAATGACAGAGGTATTATTAGGATAATGTCACACACACACACAAAAAAAGTTACAGCCTGTGGAAAAATCAATGCATGTAGCGTGACCCAATGAATACCAGCCTGCAAATAGATACATAATGGCAGATGATCACACTACCCACATAAAAACAGACATTATCCGCAAACAACAGCAAAACAAAATCATCAAATACAAGCAAAAAAAGCACACATCCAGGATTACGGGATCCACAAATGTCACACATATGCATCAGAGTCCTTGAACCACTAGGCCCCGCAGAGGAAATGAAGACAAGCATGGAAAGGTCAAATCGCCTGTATACATTTCCCTGTAAGCATTTGTCTTCCATCGAATCGTGAAAACCTAAGACACTGCATCCGAATATGTCCAAATACAAGCCAATGCTCTGCTTGTCATTGTATATATATATATATATAATAAATCAAATAGGTTATTAAATGCACTGTTATCCTTGTCAGCATTGGCTAATGTATTAGGTATATTTTTCATTCAGACGTCATGCATGTCAATGATGAACACTAATAATGAAATATATCTCCTAATGACTTTATAATTCACAAAAGGAACAAATATTTACAATAAAACATTGCTTGTTTGGTTTGTTTCCATGTTAAAGCTATAACTATCTTGTAGGACTGTGACACATATCATCATTCTAACGTCTCACAGTATTGTAGATGCACAACATTTGATGACATGCGTATCGTGACTATTGGAAAATAGGACTATTGGTCTCCGAATATGAAATGCTCTATTAATTTTCATATTCAAAGCAGCCAAATCTGTGCGTTTCCTTAGAAGCTGTTCAGATACAACAGCTGTGATGCGTCTACACATTCGCCGACTGTTCATTTCTTTAAAAAATGCCTGATTATGACAAGCAGTGACAACACCAGGGTCCAAAACGAGCGCAAAATCCTCTGCATCAGCATCATCAGCATCTTTTCGGCTCTGACACGGATGCGAAATGAATGTTTGTTTAAGAAAGATCCGTTTTTAACCCGCAAAACGTCAGGCCGCTGCGTGAATATCGTACCTTTGATGAGGTCTTTCCTTTCAGCTGAGGATGATGATGATGATTCGGCTTATATCCAGAGATAAAACTCCGACATCGATTAAAACGCTTGGGTCCGATCTGACACGGTGAATTCAGATTCATCAGTATTCATTCGTTGTTTTGCGCGTGAGAGAGCGCGAGAGCTTTACCTCGCGTTGGGCGCGCGCGCTGCCCGTGTTTTAGCGTCACGCGGCGTCGGTGAACGGTGAAATGAGCTGAACTCCCCCTCTGGCTGTGCACGCACAAACCGAGCTCACTTTGGTGACGAGGACTCGGAATCATTTGAGGAATCGATTCGCTCAAATGGATCACTTCACGGGATCACTTGAGTCAGTATTCAGTTGCTCTCAATGAGGGTTTTAGACTTCTTTCTCTTTTTGCTGTAAACAATAAATATACAATAGCAAAACAGATCGATACAATTTCTTGAACACTTTAGGGATATTTTACATTTATTTAAAGGAATTAAATGAGTAAAGAAGTTTCATAAATGTATTGGCTAAGGAATACACCGAAATGAAAATTGTCATCATGTACTCTTTCTTGTTCTAAACTTTGGTTTCGTTCTTCTGTTGAACACAAAAGAAGATATTTTGAAAGAAAGCTAGAAACCTGTAATAATTTATTTCCATGGTATTTGTCTTTGTTGTTATGGAAGTCAATTGTTACAGTTGTTTGACAGAAGAAGGAAACTCAAAATGGTTTGCGAATTAGCCTACTTGAGGGCCACTAGTGGTTGAACTAATACAAGGTAGCCCGATGAAAAAAACAGAATAAATCTAATCAATAATCAATTTCAGGCATATTAACTTATTTCTATATTTTAGATTACTAATAAGAGCATATGCGTAATATGTGATGATGTGTGATGTTGCCTCATCACGTTATGAGTAGGCCTAGTAGCCTAATAGCCAACGTAAATTAATGATTCATTCAATGTTTGTAATTCAGAATGGCAAACTTTCAGTCATTTTTGCATCACTAGACATTACCTTTAGTCATTTTACATTTTTATCGTCAAAGAGTCATCGAAAATATATATTTAGCTACTTACATCATACCTCAGAATTGGTTTGACCGTTAAAAAACTGAAGCATCAAAGCCAGGTGTGCCGCTGTTTGCTAGCTGCCAAAAGTAAAGCCCCGCCTACTTTGATTTGATTGATTGATTCATTCATTTTCTTTTCGGCTTAGTCCCTTTATTAATCTGGGGTCGCCACAGCGGAATGAACCACCAACTTATCCAGCATATATGTTTATGCAGCAGAGGTCTCTCCAGCTGCAACTCAGCACTGGGAAACACCCATACACTCTCATTCACACACATACACTACGGATAATTTTAGCTTACCCAATTAACCAATTATTGCTTTATAATATAATATTTTTCTCTGTTCGAACATTCTTTCTGACCATGAATGAAAAATGTTACAAATAATTATGCATCTCAGCGGTAAAGTCTAGATCGGACACGCGGCTGGCCGGAAGTGCAATATGCACATTAATATAGCAGCATTTTTTTATGACACTGTATAACAATAATTTATATTTTTACAGTACTGTGATGGTTGTGTTTAGGGTTCGGGTGAGAGTAGGCATTAAAAAAATACAATTTATTGGGTAATTTAATAGATAGCATAAATAATACTCGGTACAACTATTTTTACGTTACTATGACGAATAGAGGTAAAGTTGGTTTTATATTCGCACATTCGTTCATTTAGAAGTCTCTATATTGTTTACCATGTTACTTTGAATATTCGATTGGAATTAGCATGCAAATATGACTTCAAAACAGCATTAACACTGTTTATTTGACTGTGAACAAAGTTGTACTTTGATAGTCATTTGTTGCTAATATGATTTCGCTATTTAGAATTTGCAAAGAATACTTTTCTGAAATTGTATTATTAATGAGAATGTCTGAATATCCGAATATAAAACCAACTTTACCTCTATCTATGACGATTGGGTTTATGGTGGGGGTGTGGGTAGATGTTAATAAAATACAATAAATGGGAAATTTAATAAATAATATAAAGAATTCTCCTTAACTTCCAGCCACAACCATATTCGAACTAGCAACAACCATCTCAGAGATGTTTTGGTTTATCTAAAACGCTGAAAAAGCAAACAACCGAATCCAGTCTAGCCAATAAGCTTTCAGTACCAAGTTAGAGCGAAGTGTTTAAGAAACACAAAAAGGTTTGGTAGGCCTTTTCTACATATATGGGTAATTTTGTCGAATTAACCCATATAGGTAGCCACATAATAGAAAACAGAACAAAACTAATCATTTTATAATAAATTTTAAATATTCGTAACTTATTTCCATGTTTTAGAATAGTCTACTAATGAGAGTAGGGAGGCTATGTGAGTGATATATTGAAAACGGAAAACAACAAAATAAATGGCTAAATGTTTCTTGTCTCATCACATAAATTAATAGCCTACATAATGATATCTTTGGTCCTTTTACATTATTTTATCTTAACAAAAATACGTCGTCAAAGATACATATTTACCTACTTACATCTTACCTCAGACACGGTTTGACCGTTAAAAAACTGAAGCATCCAAGCCAGGTGTGCCTCCTGTGCTATTTGCTAGCTGCCAAAAGTAAAGCCCCGCCAACATTGATTTGATATCTTAATATGTTTTACATTTAATTATTGTTGATTAATATATTTTTTCAGTTTGAACATTCTTTGACCATGAATGAAAAATGTTGAAAATAATTATACATCTCAGCCATGTTTTATCTAAAACGCTGAACATGCAAACAACCATTAAAATCCTGTCAAGCCAATCAGCTTTCAGTACCAAATTAGAACAAAGTGGGCAAAGCAAGTAAAGATCTTTCAAATTTAGCCAAAATAGCTTAAAAATACATAATTAAAATGATATAGTTCCTTTGGCACAAGCGAGAGTATGTTAGATTATTTGTGAGCATATTTATCTGCAAATATCTCAAATGCCGCTGCATTCTTTATTGGGTCTATCAATATTAATTTTCATAACAGCCTTCCCAAAAATCTACAGGCTGATGACACAGTGAATAAACTAATATGGTATTCTATGATACAGTAGTTGGTTTGTATAAACGACAGCTGTAATATTAGGTCAGGATATTTATCTGAAAGGGTGCTTTCTAAGTAAAAATTAACAAACGGGACTGTTTGTCCTCATGAAAAACAAGAATCTATAGTAATTTATAATAAATACTATAGTGTTTTTGAACCATATTATAGTAAATTATCCTACTTAATTTCATATGCTGTGGTAATTTTATAGTTCCTGTAGCTGGTAATGCAGCAACTAGTAGGCTAATATAAACAGATTGGCCATTACTGGCTCATTACACCAGACAGAGTTTACTGTAGTAAAAATTATAGTATGCTACAGTATTTATTACAGTTTATAAGTTGACTATAGGCAACTTAAACACTACAATATGCTGTAGAATTCCCTTACAAACAGCTGTAAAAAACTCCACACAGAAATGCCAACTGATCCAGCTGAGACTCGAACCAGCGACCTTCTTGCTGTGAGGTGACAGTGCTAACCACTGAGCCACCGTGTCGCATACTAAAATATACACAGTATTTTATAATATACAGTATATTTATAGTAAATTGCTAGTATTTTTTCCTGTGGGAGAAGAGATATGGTTGCATACAGTAATTTACGTACAGAAATGACCTACTCAGCACAAGAAAATGAAGGCCTTCTTCAAGAACATGCGATTAGAGCTCAGAGAGTTAGGACTTCCCTCGAGTAATCAGTTTCAAAGAGGAAATCTTTAATCTGAATTTCCAGAAGAAACCTGCTTTATGCTGCAAAGCGAAAATATGTTCTTTGCGGAGTTTCAGAAGAGGTGAAACTACTATTAGGAAATAGAAATGGTAAGAATATACAGTAATATAATGCGAATCGTTCTCCACTGCAGTCAATACTTATTCATTTGGGCATGTTACATTGAATTGCATTGCATTCGTTCAGTCATTTTCCTTTGGCTTAGTCTCTATTTCAGAGGTCGCCACAGCGGAATGAACCAACAATTATTCCAGCATATGTTTTACAGATGCCCTTCCAGCTGCAAACACCCATACACTCTCATTCACACACATACAGTACAAACAATTCAGTTTATTCAATTCACTTATAGCTCATGTCTTTGAACTGTGGGGGAATCCGGAGCACCCGGAGGAAACCCACGCCAACACGGGGAGAACATGCAAACTCTACATAGAAATGCCAACTGGTCCAGCCGGGACTTGAACCAGCAACCAGCAACCTGCATTGCATTGAATTAATGCATTTGTTTAATTTATTGCAGCTCAACCTCAGTTAAAGGATAAAACTGTAATGTTTCATGCAACATCTCAAAATATCTGTTAGCCACCTTTATAAAAGACAAGCTGTTCACCTCCTGCTCAACTCAGAAACTCATACTCATCTCTCACATTACACGTCTGGAATATTCTTTGCGCTCTGCAAATAGCACAAACTTCAATAACATTCTTGAGCTCAGATTAGTGAGTAAAAAATTGAGATCTGAGATATAAGTCAAAGAACAAAAAGGGTTTTCGTGCATCAAAACAATAAGTGCAATGCAGTTTAAAGAGCAAAATAAGACTAATATAAATTTTTTTTACCCTGATTTACATGCCCACCTACATCTCATTCAGTGTTATACCCAAAAAAATATTGTCAGACTTACTTAATAAAAAAAGAATATTTGATTGAAAATAATGATTCAAAGATGATTGCTTGCTTTATTTATTTTTTTACGTTAAGTGATTGTAAACTATTTATTTGGGCTGAATTTAAACAAACTAATTAATTTGAACATAACTAAATTTAATTTGTTTGTTTAAATTCAACACAAATAAATTGTTTGCAACAATTTTGCAGACATCATTTTTAGTTAAGCATCACAGTGCACACCCAAAACATTTAATTATTGCAATTTTAAATATTTTGTTATTACCCTTCAAATCCTGGGGTTTTCCCATTTGTTGCTTCTTGTTCAAATTACTTACTTAAAATGAGCTGAAACAACCGAATTCTTGACATTTCTTTTGGGACAAACTAATTGTTTTATTTTTAATCCACGTAAATTTGTAAAATCAATTACACAAAAATACTCTACAAATATTCTTGCTGCTTGTTTAAATTACTTATTTAAAATGAGCAGAAACAACAAAATTCTTGATATTTTATGGGACAACTTAATTGTTTTATGTTCAGTTCACTTAAATTTGTAAAAACAATTAAGTTAGGACAACATGAAGTAGTTGTGTGGGACCCAGCATTTTTTACAGTGTACATTCAATATAATACATATTAGTTTGATCACATCAGAATTGTAATATTTTATCTTTTATACTAAGTAATAGATTATTTCATTTAATGCATTTTCAAAATTATTTTTGAAGCATTAAAGTAGACACTTTACTTAATTTAATATGCTTATTGCTTTGTAGATAAAACTATTTTGTCATTTTTAGACAGACAGCAAAAATTGGACATCTTTCACCTGTCGTAAATTCAACATTTCATAAGTTGAGCAGAAAATACCACCAAAACCTGTCTTAAATTCAATACTTCAAACATTTTGAGCAGAAAATATCACCAAAACCTGTCGTAAATTCAACATTTCGAATGTTTTGAGCAGAAAATGTCACTAAAACCTGTTGTAAATTCATTCATTCATTCATTTTCTTGTCGGCTTTGTCCCTTGCGGGGTCGCCACAGTGGAATAAACCACCCTGTTGTAAATTCAACATTTCAAATGTTTTGAGCAGAAAATGTCACCAAAACCTGTCGTAAATTCAATATTTTGAATGTTTTGAGCAGAAAATGTCACCAAAACCTGTCGTAAATTCAACATTTCAAATGTTTTGAGCAGAAAATGTCACCAAAACCTGTAGTAAATTCAATATTTCAAATGTTTTGAGCAGAAAATGTCACCAAAACCTGTCGTAAATTCAATATTTCATAAGTTGAGCTGTAAAACTATCAAAACCTGTCGTAAATTCAACATTTCAAATGTTTTGAGCAGAAAATATCACCAAAACCTGTCGTAAATTCAATATTTCATAAGTTGAGCTGTAAAACTATCAAAACCTGTTGTAAGTTCAACATTTCATAAGTTTTGAGCAGAAAATACCACCAAAATCTATCGTTAATTCAACATTTCATAAGTTTTGAGCAGAAAATACTATCAACATGTAACTGATGACAGCAGGATTTAATATTAGCTCACCTTTGGGATTGTTGCTTTTATGAATCTGTTGAAATGGTGTCAGAAAACCCATGACGAAGCTCTAATAAAGTCCATGTGTTTTTGAGATGTGAGCGGTGGCAGGGTCAGACAGGCCCTGAGCTCACTGTGAGAGCGGGATAGTTTTACGGCAGGTGTCCGCTTACCTGGCTAACCGATATAATGGTTTCTCCCTGAAACAGCTTTAATAATTAAATGACTTATTGGGTATTTTAGCCAATCACCATTCACGATTTCCTCTGTTGCTGTCACATGACATGGGCCTATACAGTGAAGAACACATGCAGAAGTGCTAAAAATAAAATCTTGTGTCACATAGTTGATTTTTACTGCAGATTAGCAGGTTTCAGTTTTAGTTGTTATATAAACAATTCTCACAAATTTTGCAGGTCTTCGTTGTTGTTTTTGTTACTTTTCGAATGGGTTTTAGGTGTAGATTGTATCGATTTCTTAGCTTTTCAGATGACCTGTAAAAAAATTCAAAGCTGTAAATGTTTTTATTATTATTATTATTATTATTATTATTATTATATGTTTTAAAAGAAAAAAACTATTTCAGTCTTTCAAAATTAAACGTTTAATTCAATGTGTTGCTGTTTTTTTATTATTTCAAACCTTACACTCTGAAAAAAGCTGGGTTCTTGTAATCCAACATTGGGTTAAATATGGAAAAACCCAACTGTTGGGTACATTCAATTATTTTCCTTCGGCTTAGTCCCTTTATTAATCAAGGATGTTTTATGCAGCGGATGCCCTTTCAGCCGCAACCAAGTACTGGGAAACACCCATGCACCCTCACATAGACTACGGCCAATTTAGTTTATTCACTTCAATTATACCACACGTCTTTGGACTGTGGGGGAAACCGGAGCACCCGGAGGAAACCCACGCCAACACGGGGAGAACATGCAAACTCCACACAGAAATGCCTACTGACCCAGCCGGGGCTCGAATAAGCAACCATCTTGCTGTGAGGTGACAGTGCTAACCACTGAGCCACCGTGTCGCCCCTAACTGTTGGGTGAAAAAGTGCAATTTAAATTTAATTAAAAACCAAATTAACCCAATGTTGTGTGTGAGCATATTTTTGGGTCACAACAACTGCATTTTTTAGATATATGATATTTTTGGAGGGAAAAATGCAAATAAATAAAATTTGTATAAACTGCATAAGCATGAAATAATCAAACACTCAATATTTATTTTGTAAAATGTATTTATGTAATTTCTAAACAAAATGACACCGATTTCTGGCATAATTTGATGTGATTCCAACTTTTAAAAAAAAATCCAAAATTTTAACAGTTTCATTGAAGGTTAGTGTCCAGCTTGTAAGCTAGAAATGTATCAATTAAAATAAAAAACGTTATATATCAATTAAAATAAAAAATATTAAAACATAATTTTTAGCAGTTGCAGAAATTCAAGCCCATTAAAAGACCTCTAAAATTTGATAATCAGAATCCAATTTATTCATTCATTTTCCTTTGGCTTAGTCCCTTATTTATCAGGGGTCACCACAACGAAATGAATCGCCAACTAATCCAGCATATGTTTTACACAGCAGACACCCTTCCAGCTGCAACCCAGTACTGGAAATACCTATACACTCTCACATTCACACACACACACACACACACACACACACGCACGCACGCACGCACGCACGCACGCACGCACGCACACACTAGGGCTGGGCGATATGGCAAAAAAAAAAAATCTCGATTTTTTCATAAAGTTTGACCGATTCACGATTTCGATTTCGATTTTTTATTTATTTTATTTATTATTATTTTTTTTTTTACTGTGTAACTACCTTACCAGCTTACCTTGTTCATTTAAATTTAAATAAATGCTGAAACTAGTTTTTTTCATGCTCACTTGTAAAAGAAAAGCAATAGTGTGACTAAACGCGGTTATGGCACTCTCTCATATAGGGATGCTAAACATAGCTACAATAGAAGTCACAGCAGGTCATATGTTGTGCAGCTTTGGGCAAATTTTATTTGGAGAGAAAATGACCAAAATGTAACGTGAAGATTAAAATGGATTGGAGGGGAAATAAATATTCAAATCTCTGTACATAACAGAAAAATAAACAATGATAATGCAATAATAGTTTCTGTATTAGTGGCATGGCAGAAATATATATTTAGACAGGCCTTGTCAAAGTGAGCGGACACTTTCACTAATAAAAAATACAGCACTTAAATTATTTCATAACAATCAATAAAATAACAGCGGTTTTATATCAAAAAATGGTAATGGTATAAATATACTACATTTTGATGGTAAAATATAACCATTTAAACGATTTTGTATTTAAATATTAAATAACGAATGCATCAAGTTAAATATAAAAAAACGAATGAAACAACACATAGCATATCAGGATATAAAGGACTATATTTAGCAGAATGCTGCTCATTTATCTTTGTAATTTTATAGTTTTATTTTCTGTTATTTTAATTATTTTTTGTCTTCATAAATAACTAACGAGCTATAGACAAATATCTGCTTGACGTTTTAGAAAATATTTGTGCGTAGCTACACCACCCAGTGTATATTAAAGATCACCGTGAAAAAAAAAAAAACCCACAGAAACCTGTTACATATCTATATACATTTAAAGGTCTATCTTATATTTAACTGAATCGTATAATGGCCTATAGCTGAAATGTTGGAAATTGCTTTATTTTTATAAAACATTTGTCGATACGTATTGATATTTTTTGGAGTAAAAACAATACAGACATTTAAGAATCCATATTTATTTTATTCATTCATTCATTTTACTTGTTTATTGGTGCACATATGGGTTATGATTTAATTCATACAGTACCTTGACAGCTACTGTGCCACTCCGTAATTCAAGCAAAAGTCCAAATTAAAGATTTGACTTTCTGCGGTGACCGACATTTACAACACGCCGTTCAGGTGGTGCGCGGGTCCCCGTCTCGCAGCTCGCGCGGGAGACACAGACGGCTGCGGGACGCGAACAACAGCACGACGCGCATGGAAACATTCGCGAAGCTGGCAGGCTGACTGCGGGGCGCTTGTTGCTCTAGCGGGAAAAGATCCCGGTGTTCCCAAAGGCCGGTCCGCCCTGGCGCGCTTCCGCTACCGGCTGTGGCAGCACATCAACAGAGCCGCGACGTCAACACACAGAATCAGCACAATTCAGCACGGTTGTCTAACAGTTTAGAACGGTTTGGCACAATAGTGGAAAAGCGGCTTTAATATTTTTATTAAAAAACCGCGATTCCTCGATTTTGTAAAAAATAAAATCGTCTTAAAACGTAAATTCGAATTAATCGAAAAAATCGGAAAAACCGCCCAGCCCTAGCACACACACACACACACACACACACACACACACACACACACATACAGGCAATTTAGTTAATTTAATTCACCTATAATCTTTGGATGTGAGGGAAACTGGAGCATCCAAAGGAAACACACGCGAACATGGGGAGAACATGCAAACTCCACACAGAAATGCCAACTGGCCCAGATGGGACTCGAATCAGCGACCTTCTTGCTGTGAGGTCACAATGCTAACCACTGAACCACCGTGCCACCAAAATAAAAATTCTAATAAATAAAATTATGATAAACTGCATAGTAAGCATAAAATAATCCAACATTTCAATCCTTATTTTGTGGAAAAAATTTACATAATTTTTAAACAAAGTAAATTTTTTAAATTCTGCCATAATTTGTTATGATTCAAAACATTCGTTCATTCGTTTTCTTTTCGGCTTAGTCCCTTTATTAATCTGGGGTCGCCACAGCGGAATAAACCGCCAACTTATCCAGCACATGTTTTATGCAGCGGATGCCCTTCCAGCTGCAACCCATCTCTGGGAAACATCCATACACTCTCATTCACACTCACACACTATTTTTAGCATTCATTCATTCATTCATTTTCTTGTCGGCTTTGTCCCTTGCGGGGTCGCCACAGCGGAATGAACCGCCAACTTATCCAGCACGATTTTACGCAGCGGATGCCCTTCCAGCCGCAACCCATCTCTGGGAACTTCCACACACACATTCACACTCATACACTATGGACAATTTAGCTTACCCAATTCACCTGTACTGCATGTCTTTGGACTGTGGGGGAAACCGGAGCACCCGGAGGAAACCCACGCGAACCCAGGGAGAACATGCAAACTCCACACAGAAACGCCAACTGACCCAGCCCAGCCGAGGTTCGAACCTGCGACTCAGCGACGTTCTTGCTGTGAGGCAACAGCACTACCTTCTGCGCAACTGGGTTGCCCTATTTTTAGCATAGTTGCAGAAATTCAAGGCCATTAAAAGGCCACAAAAATGTCATAACCAGAATACAAATACAATTTTATTCCAAAAACAAATAAATAAAATAATAAACAAAAAAAATGGGTAACACTTTATTTTGATGCTCCATTTGAGTATTAGTAGACTGTCTACTTAATATCTGTTGACACTGACACTTAACAATCCTTCAACAGACATTTAACTGACTATAAGAAACTTTGCAATTACATGTCAACTTACACTAACCCTAACCCCAACCTCAACCCTAACCCCAACCTAACAGTCTACTTATAATCTATTGATAATTAGTTGCAATGTAACTTAAATTCAACAGACAGACCATCAAAATAAAGTGTGACCAAAAAATGTATTGCATTTTTATTAATCATTTATAAAATGTATGTGTAGCCTTTCCATGTCTTTCTCACATTATCCACTCATATATCCACTCGTTCTTTCTACCTGCTTTACTTTTGTGCTTGACTGGTGGAGTGAAGCTCATGTAGCATCAGAGGTATCTGTTAGCAACAGTGAGAGCCATGCTTGTGTGGTGGTGTTCTTTACCACTATCACTACCCATAGCATGCTGTGCTTGATCTTCAAACAATTAACACTTCTTTTCAGCAGTCAGCAGTGTTAAAATTGTATTTTCTGTTGGTTTGTTGAGGTGAACTGCTTTTGCTTTTCTAAATAATCAGAAGTATAAGGATCTATTTATTTGATTAAAAAAATACAGTAAACAGAGAAATATTGTGATATAGCTGTTCTATTATTTTAATATATCATTCATTCATTCATTCATTCATTCATTCATTCATTTTCTTTACGGCTTAGTCCCTTTATTAATCCGGGGTCGCCACAGCGGAATGAACCGCCAACTTATCCAGCGCGTTTTTACGCAGCGGATGCCCTTCCAGCTGCAACCCATCTCTGGGAAACTATTTTAATATATTTTACAAACAAATGTAATCCTGTGATGTAAAAGGTGAATTTTCATCAGTCATTACTCTACTCTTAAGAGTCACACAGACATTTGGAAATCATACAAAAAATATACTAATTTCTGATTATTTAGGATTAGATTGATGAATAGGAATTAACTGCGTTTTTTTTTTTTGTGCTGTTCTCTTTTGTTATCTCTAATGTTATGAGTTGCCTTGTTTTTACTCCCATGTCTCTAAAGACACTTTAAAAGGTGCTATTGGTGATTGCCTTCATAAAAAAATGAGTTATGGTGGAAAGTCTCTTCACATCCTGATAGCGTGTAAGGTATAGGACCAAGAAAACTTGTCCAATCACAACGTCTGGTGCAAACATTTCGATAGGCTGTAGTGATGTTGTCTAGTTTGCATTAAGGAGGCATGGCTTTGAAGGATGATTTGAAGGATGGGACATAGGCTTTCAATTCTATCAGGCTAATGTTAGCATTTTCTAATATCTCCTTTCGTTATTTTAAATATAGTACATGTAAACACCACTGTGTGATTGGCTAATTGTTTTGCACACTTAGTATTTGTTTACTGCAGTGTGAATTGGTAAGTGGAGCTAAACAGGCAGTGATGTAGAAGTAGACAATGATCTTTCTCTCTGGAGGCGGAGTTTAGGCACACTAGTATGTAATAAGAGCCACAAGCCTGTTATTTTGGCAGATTGGCTTCAATTTTAGTTGTTTTTAGACGAAAGGCTGGTTTATACTTCTGCGTCGAGTGATCAGCGTGACCCACAGCGCCTGCCTTATGCGTATACTTCTGTGTGCTGTTTGTGTTGCTCTGCAATAACACTTGCGAAATGCTAGCTGGCAGTAGGTTTTTATGTTCCTCTGTGTCGAGTTTCTTTGCGGGTGTCTTGTTTTTTCTGAATGCTATCTATATGTACAAGTAGCTAAATCTTGCTCATTTAGAGGCAGAAACCGGCGGACATGCAACAATTTTAATCATAAGGTAAACACAAAACAAAAGTTTCCATCTAGAGATACTTCACGAGACTTGACACTTGTAAACACTCGCTCCATCCGGCTTGTGGCTCTCAGCACCACCCACATTCATCATCGCTACCGAGCTGACCAATCACAGAGCTTGCGCTACGCATCGTTGCAACATTTTTTGAGGGGTACGTGTCGGCGTTATACAAGAAGTATAAATCAGCCTTGAAGGTGCTGTATGTGAGTTTTTGACTCTTCTAAAGCATAAAAATACTTATGTTTGCAGATATTTAAGAAACATGCCAAGTGAACATACTTGTTTATGTGAAAAACAATGATGAAGTCAGATATTCTGTTTTTAAAATGTGTTTTCTGTGCCGGAACGGCTGCCTTTGTTTTGGTAATTTTAACCTGCCCAATGCCAATTTAGCCAATTATATTTCAGCACCCAGGGTTGCCTTGCTGGAAAACAGCGCATTCCATTCATTCACTTAGAATGGCTTTTCAAAGCATGCATCCGTGACCGAAATGCAACCTCCGGTGGACAGTAGCAGACTCTGAAATGAAACAGATTCAGTTTCACATGAGGTGGTTATTAATTAGCAAATAATATTACAAACGTAAACATTAGGTAAGCAGGTTACATTGTAACCGCGTGTGCTAATAACAGGCTTCGTGATGAGATACGCAGTGATGAGCAATTTGGCTGTTTGCACCAGACGAAACAAGACAGAAATTTAAATAAAGCCATTCAGAAGCACAGAATATGCACTCACTCACAAAATGGTAAGGTTTATAATCTATTTAATACATATTAACCCTGTTTAACATTATTATATGTTGCTGAATCATTGAAATGTGTTTAGATCTAAAGTTCAATTTCCAACGGTTTATTTTATTTTCAAGATCTGAGGTGAACTGCTGCTGCTTTCATGGCAATGAATGTCATGTAAAATGGCATTCAAACTCACATTGTTAGCATTTAGCACTGAATAAAGCACATGAGGTGTACCTGAGGTGATCACTGTCATAGTTTTCTGTTGTTCACCTGTGAGAAATAGAAGCCGTTTCTAATATATCAATTCAAGGTGTTTGTTTAGGACTCCTTTTAATATAGAAAATATTCCTTCTATCAGGTTTAAATCACTCGCTCTGGCAACCTGCGCTTGCGTTTGTTTTGATTCAGGAGTGCAACACCTAATTCAACCACTGCATTACATACTGCACCTTTAACAAGGAAAATTTGAGCTGTAAATCTTACAGGATGTTTTTATAGTACAATAACCTTTTACAAGTTGAAAGACCTTTATTTGATATCAGTTTTTTGGTAACACTAATTCTTTACTCGCCTCAAATTTCGTATGTTTGCTCACATCAAATATTCTTGATTAACTGAATGAGCCTTTGCTGAATAAAAATATTAATTTATTATAAATAAAATATTGACGGCAAATGTTTGAAAGGTATTTATATGATTTTCACCACAAGTGCACCAAAGCACATTTACATTATATATAACCCTTTGGCTTTAGCCAGAAACATGGTTTCCGTTAGACCTGTCACGATATCGATTTTTGTTGGACGCTATATTGTACCTAAGTATATTTTGCATAAACAATATTATTGTCATTTTAAGACCATTTTATGCCACGAATCATTACATAATGCAAGAATGACAATATAATATCATCACAATGCAAGTACACTCGGTAACACTTTATTTTGATGGTCCATTTGCGTACTAGTAGACTGTCTACTTAATATCTGTTGATACTGACATTTAACAGTCCTTCAACAGACATTGAACTGACTATAAGAAACTTTGCAAGTACATGTCAACTTACACTAACCCCAACCCTAACCCCAACCTAACAGTCTACTTATAATCTATTGATAATTAATTGACATGTAGATGCAGTGTAACTTATATTCAACAAACGGACCATCGAAATAAAGTGTGACCGTACACTCTTCCAAAGAACACATCATATTTTATTCTTAGGAATATTTCATTTAATCATAGTCATTTTAACAATTTACTAATTAGGCATTGGAGGCAGAATGTGAATAATAATAAAAAAGTGGCTGCGATATCTGCTACCAGATCTATTTTCATTTGTCAGACACCCACATGAAATATACAATAGTAATTTATTGTAAATACTAAGTGTTTTAACTATACTGACACTGACACCTCCAATAGAGAGATGATCAGCTAAAATGTTGCTAGAATTGGTTTATGCATATGGGCGATACATGTGTAAGCCTTTCTCGCCTAATTTCAGTCACATGGTTTCAATTTGTGGCACCTTCAAGTTTTTAATTTTTGTATTAGACCACGGGTGTCCAAACTTGGAGGGCTGGTGTCCTGCAAATTTTAGCTCCAACTTGCCTGAACACACCTGCATGGATGTTTCTAAAAAGCCTAGTAAGAGCTTGATTAGCTAGCCCAGGTGTGTCTGATTGGGGTTGGAACTAAACTTTGCAGGACACCGGCCCTCCAGGACCAAGTTTGAGCACCCCTGTATTAGACCTATCACACAATAGTGTCTTGTGTGTGTGTGTGCGCTCAAGTGAAAACAGACATGAAGAGCCCTGAGGGTCATTTGTAATATGTTGCCAGCTTTATTCTCGTTATCTCTACAACAGCCTTAGACTCTCTTTTTGTACCTGCCTTTCTTTCTTCCGTGCTATTTCGCTTCTCTGTGTGTGTCTTATTAGTTTAATCACCTCCTCTAGTTATTCCTCCCTTCTATTGTTGTTTTGTACAGAATAACACACTACTAAACGTTTCTGCCCCGTCAGGCGCTGTTGCACGTGATTCTTCCACCTGGTTGGCAGCGATCAGAGTGTCTGACAGGGCCAGATGATTGACAGCTGACCACTCCGCCCCCTGGAGGCTGAGGGCAAGTACTGTGTCGCTGTAACAGCCATAGAGTGACTTCTGGGTAATGGAGTGAGCAGCTCGTCCCTCAAGGAGCATCTGGCATTAAAATCAAGTGTCTATGCGTAGCAAATAGGCTGCTTGTGTTTGGGAATCTCACAAAAACGTATCTCACTTTTATGCTGTTGCACATTTCATCATAAGAAAAAAATGTGCTGGAAAGTTATTGCTTCTGGTTCTTGCTTCCCTCTCTTTTTTTTTGCATCACGTGTGTGTGTGTGTGTGTGTGTGTGTGTGTGTGTGTGTGTGTGTATGTATGTGTGTGTGTGAGTGAGAGAGATTTATTTTAAGTCAAATTATAGCAGATTAAAATAAAATTTTAAATATACATTTTAAATTTATTCTCTATTTATTTATTTATTTATAAATAAATTATATATATATATATATATATATATATATATATACATATATATATATATATATATATATATATATATATATATATATATATATATATATATATATATATATATATATATATATATATATATTATTTAAATGAAATCATTTTTAATATAATTATGCTACTTTTTGTTTTAATAAGTACAGGTCATAATACATATTAAATGCTCTAAATAAATAAATAAATTAATTAATTAATTAATTATGCCATAATACATATCTTTATCATTAATAAAGGGACTAAGCCGAAAAGAAAATGAATGAATGAAATAGCTTTATTTATAAATTTTGAAAATTGTAAAAAATAAAAAATAGTTAAATATAGGTGAGTCATAATAATTAATAATAATTTCTTACAGGTGGTATGAAACAGATTGTAATCAAATGACCCTTGAATATTTACAAAAATAGAGTAAAAATAGAGCACTTACGGACGTATATTTCAACATTTAAATCAGCCCCAGGATGTTGTAGGCCTATAGTTATAATAATATTTATACAATATAGTTATAATGTTATTTATACATGATCAAACTAGTGTGCAAAACTAATGCTAAAGTTGTTTTACATTTGGTTTTGTAGTTCGGGCCTAAATAAATATTGGTTGTAGTTTTTAATCGTTTAAGTTCATTTGATTGACTATATATGTCATAATAATTTATAATAATTTCTTACAGGTGGTATAAAACAGATTGTAATCAAATGACCCTTGAATATTTACAAAAATAGAGTAAAAATAGAGGACGTATATTTTAAAGTTTAAATCAGCCCCAGAAATAATCTGCATGCGCGTTACACCTGTTTCACACTGCAAGCGCAAGCAATGCGTGCGCAGCGCGTATGGAAGGCAGAAGCAGCGCACAGGCGTTTGCCTTTCACACCGACTGTGTCTGCAGCGCGCAGCTCAACGGCAGATTAATCTATCTCTGTCTATTCTATCTAGTTACCTATCGATATAAATACAATTTTTAAAAACTTTTCATCTGCCCCAAGGCCAGCGGCAACTTCCTCCTATGCTGTTTCCTTAACCTGCAAGTCTTTATTTTACAAATAATATAGAATAATATAGATCTGACAGTAAGAACTGTTTGCTTCTCAAGCTCTATGAGGAGTGTCATTAATGTCTGGTGCACTCAGAAGACAATCGCCTGTGATATCATGTCATTTGGTTTTTGATTGTCAGGATGTTGTAGGCCTATAGTTATAATAATATTTATACAATATAGTTATAATGATATTTATACATGATCAAACTAGTGTGCAAAACTAATGCTAAAGTTGTTTTACATTTGGTTTTGTAGTTCGGGCCTAAATAAATATTGGTTGCAGTTTTTAATCGTTTAAGTTAATTTGATCGACTATATATAAGTCAGTGGATAATATTGATGCATTTATTGGGTAAAATACTTTTTACTTTCATTCAATGTGTTTTGGTCATTATCAATGCACTGTCATTTTAATTGAGCGTGAGCAGAGCAGCAAAGATAGACCCAGCGCCGAAACTATCATGGCACTGCTGCTTCAGCGATGCTCATGCCTCGCGCTGATGCGCTGCTTCTGCGTGCAGTATGAAAGCTCTAATCTGTTAACATGGATGCCAAAAAAACATGCGCTGCTCAGGCACTGCTTGCACTTGCAGTGTGAAACAGGCTATACTCTCGACCGCACACTGAGAGAAACCGAAAGTAACCCAAATATATAGTACAATACCTTAAATGTCCAGTAGGTGGGGGTCAAAACCACAAGTGTATATGCGACTGCACAACAATGATAGTGATTCAAAAATATATGTTTTGTTGGGCCGAATCTTGTTATATTTTTGACGTCAATGGCCCGCGAGCCGGCAGTTTTAGACCTCTGCTATAGCGTATATATTACATTAAAATACTGAGGTAAAATTAATTTCCATATTTTAAAAAAACATGGCGCAGAAAAATTAACTTAATGCAGTGCTTCTTGTTTGGTCAATCATCGTATCTTTGATCGTATCGTAGCCAGGCGGTGAAGATCACTGTTTTTTAAAGAATTCAGATCTTAAACACAGAAATTTTGTATGACAATTAACCAGAAGCCCTGAGGCTGGCGCACTGAAATTAAAGGTATGTGTGCATATACCTCATTCCCTCATGTTTTCCCAACACAAATCGATTAAGTTAACTGAATCATATTTACAAATTTGAGTGGATCGAACATAAAACAGTAAGTTGTTCCCCCCAAAAATGTAAAAAATGGTGTTGATCAAGATTTGAACTCATTTTAAATAAGTAGTTTGAACAAGTCTTTTTTGAGTGTATGATTTATTACATGTAAAAGCATTAATTCAATTGTGTTCTTAGCATTTGAGTCTGTTTGCACTCTCTATGAGTTCCACATCCTCATTTGTATGTGTGTTGCAGCATGTGAATATTAGCATCCATGTCACTAGGGTGGTGTTATTTAATATCCCAAGGACTTTGCTCACGTTGATTCAGCACAGCCAACACCTAGGTCTCCCAGATGGCATTGTGTGGCGCTCTGTTAACTTATGATTTTAACTGTTGTTGTGGTCTGTGCCGTTTGCTGCCAAAGAAAGTAAAAATAGAAGCAGTCATGCACCCTGAATATGCGTTCCCTTCAGGAGGTGAGGGACCATGGGCTGTCCTGATTGGCTGACGTGTGTCACATGGTGTGGGTTCGCAGGCTAGGATTGGGTCACACATTTTGGAGCAGTTTGATGCCAAGTGTTTCTGACTGGGATGGAAAGCCCAGAGGAGATTCTGCTTACTCAGAGACTGAGAGAGAGAGAGAGAGAGAGAGAGAGAGAGAGAAAAGGACAGCGGAGTGGGCGGAGACTAGACTGATGACATCAGAACAGATTTCTGAGAATTGATATTATGCAGGTCAAGATTTAAGCTGAACGCTTTATATACCTGTGAATTTTATGGACTCGAATATGAAGCAGTTTAGGATTTGTTATATCACTGTTTGCATTCATGATTACTTTTAAGTGATTTTAAAACAATAATTTTGCAGAGAAGAGCAATATAATAAATGTAGAATTTGTGTGTATTTTAAGATTTTATTCAAATACTAAATGTATTTTATTTTACCCTAAAGTGTATATATATATATATATATATATATATATATATATATATATATATATATATATATATATATATATATATATATATATATATATATATATATACACACACACATACATACATACATACACGCACACACACACACACACACACACGCACGCACGCACGCACGCACGCACGCACGCACACACACACACACACACACACACACACACTACTGGTCAAAGGTTTAGGGTCAGTAGGATTTTTAAATGTTTTGAAATAAGCTTCTCCTGCTCACCAAGGCTACATTTATTTAATCAAAAATACAGTACAAATTGTCAAATTGTGAAATGTTATTGCACTATAAAATAACTGTTCAAAAGTAGTTCATCATTTAATTTAATCATTTATTCCAGTGATTTTTTCATTCATTCATTCATTCATTTTTCTTTTCGGCTTAGTCCCTTTATTAAACCGGGGTCGCCACAACGGAATGAACCACCAACTTATCCAGCACATGTTTTACGCAGTGGATGCCCTTCCAGCCGCAATCCATCTCTGGGAAACATCCATACACACTCATTCACTACGGACAATTTAGTCAAATTTAATTTCAATAAATTTATATATATAGTTATATATATACAGTTGAAGTCAGAATTATTAGCCCCCCCATTTGAATTTTTTTTTCTTTTTTAAATATTTCCCAAATGATGATTAACAGAGCAAGGAAATTCTCACAGTATGTCTGATAATATTTTTTCTTCTGGAGAAAGTCTTATTTATTTTATTTCGGCTAGAATAAAAACAATTGTTAATTTTTTAAAAGCCATTTTAGGGTCAAAATTATTAGCCCCTTTAAGCTATGTTTTTTTTTTTTTTTTCGATTGTCTGCAAAACAAACCATCGGTATACAATAACTTGCCTATAATTACTCTAACCTGCCTAGTTAACCTCATTAACTTAGTTGAGCCTTTATATGTCACTTTAAGCTCTATAGATGTGTCTTGAAAAATATCTAGTAAAATATTATTTACTGTCATCATGGCAAAGATAAAATAAATCAGTTATTAGGAAAGAGTTATTAAAACTATTATGTTTAGAAATGTGTTGAAATCTCTCTGTTAAACAGAAATTGGGGAAAAAATAAACAGGGGGCAAATAATTCTGACTTCAACTGTATATATATCCGTTATTTTATTGTTTTATTTCATTGTGGAAACAAGCTTGGAAGATGAACTTGATCACAGAAGTGTTTAAATTTAGCATATGAGTTATATAATATTTATATATTTATCTACACTATCGTTCAAAAGTTTGGGGTCAGTTTTTTTTTACATGTTTTTTTTTTTTTAATGATTCTGTTCATCAAGCCGGCATTTATTGTAAAAAAAAATGTTAAATTGTTAAATATTTATTATAATTTAAATAACTGCTTTCTTATTGTATGTAGTTTCAAATCAAATGATTAATCCACTCATTATTGTATTTATTATTACATTAATAATAATAATATCATCAATAATGATAATAACAATAATAATAATTAATATTAAAGTGATTTCTAAAGGATCATGTGACTCTGAAGCCTAGAGTAATGAAGCTGAAAATACATCATTAAAATCACTGGAATAAATTATTAAATTAAATGATAAACTACTTTTGAACAGGTATTTTATAGTGCAACAGCACTTCACAGTTTGACAATTTGTACTGTATTTTTGATGAAATAAATTCAGCAATGGTAAACAGGATAAGCTTGGTTTAAAACATTTAAAAATCCTACTGACCGTACACTTTTGACCGGTAGTGTATATAAAAAAAATTGTGCATTTTTAAACTCTCAAATCTGTATTTACATATTGCATTTATTACATAATTTAAATAAAAATATCAAAATATCAAATAAAAACTAAATAAAAACTCTGATTTATCAGGGGTCGCCACAGCAGAATGAACCACCAATTAAATAAATACAATGAATAAATTAAAGACAGAAAGGAAAATACTGAATAAATCTGAGATAGTTCTGGAATCAAATACTGCATAATTACAGTTTTTATTCATTCTTCCCTCAAGCCATTCTAGTCCTTGTCTTACTGTGAGTGACAGAGATGCAGTAAAATGACATCACAGCATTCAGAATCCAACACGTGGCATCAGATGGCAGAATCTGACACGTGACGAAACTAGTCAACCTAAGCATGACATTGCAGAGGGGCAGCGAGTCATGTGATCATTGACAAACACTGCCAGCTGTGTTGATTCATACACACACACACCACATCATATCATCACTGCTCACTTCACAACCATCTTTATTATTGTATTAATCTAAACATTTTATTTACCTTGAATTTTGAGAGGGAAAGTTCTGCAAATTTGGCTTTCTGAAAACAGTGTGGCAATACAAACTTTTTAAGATGCAAGCATGAATAATTTAGGATACATTTAGGATAAATATGATATAAGTGAAAGTATATGGTGTATAGCTATAAGTTCATAAAAATGATACTGTTTACATTTGCATGATTTTTGCATTTAAAATATGATTTATTTGGTGATTTAATATGTGATTTGTTTTCTGCAAAAATGAAATGAATATAAAAATTTACATGTTTTTATGTAATATCACTCATTCCCTTCGGCTTAGTCCCTTTATTAATCAGGGGTCACATGTGCTGTTGTTTTTTATTTAGCACAATTTTACGCAGCGGATGCCCTTCCAGCCGCAACCCATCTCTGGGAACTTCCACACACACATTCACACTCATACACTATGGACAATTTAGCTTACCCAATTCACCTGTACTGCATGTCTTTGGGGGAAACCGGAGCACCCGGAGGAAACCCACGCGAACCCAGGGAGAACATGCAAACTCCACACAGAAACGCCAACTGACCCAGCCCAGCCGAGGTTCGAACCTGCGACCCAGCGACGTTCTTGCTGTGAGGCAACAGCACTACCTACTGCGCCACTGGGTTGCCCCAACTTATGCAATATCTTATTTTAAAAAAAACATGTAATCATAAAATAATTAGAAAATGTGGGAAATATTACATGCAAAATTAGCATCTTACTGCTAACACACATTGATGTGAACTACTACTGTAAAGTCTCATGATAATGTGATTTATTTCAAATGATCCAGCTTGAGTTTACCCTCTATGATGCAATGGCGTCCTCTTGTGGTCATAATTACAAACAACAGGAATGTGTGCTGGATAATATTGTAAATAATAAACATTAGTAGGAATAATGATCTCTATGGAAGCCCTTTCCTGCCACTGATTAAAAAACAAAAAGGTGACTTTTTATCTCAGAATTGTCTGATACAAACTCGAAATTCTGACCTTTTCTCACAATTGTGAGATGTAAACTCGAAATTGTGAGTTAATTGTGAGATGTAGACTCACAATTATGAGAAATAAAGTCAGAATTATGAGAAACAAAGCAAATGAGAGTTTGAAAGTCAGAATTCTGAGATAAAAAGTCGCAATTTCGAGTTACAAAGTCAGAATTGAGACTTTATGTCTTGCAATTCTGAGAAATAAAGTCACAAATTAGTGTTAGCAAGTCAGAACTTTAAGATTAAAAAGTCACAATTTCGAGTTCTAAAGTCAGAATTGTGACTTTATATCTTGCTATTCTGTTTCTCATAATTACAGACAACAGAAATGTGTGCTTTAACTGGATAAATAATAAACATTAGTAGGAATAGTGATCTGTATGGAAGCCCTTTCCTGCCACTGATTAAAAAACAAAAAGGTGACTTTTTATCTCAGAATTGTCTGATACAAACTCGAAATTCTGACATTTTCTCACAATCGTGAGATGTAAACTCGAAACTGAGTTAATTGTGAGATATAGACTCACAATTATGAGAAATAAAGTCAGAATTATGAGAAACAAAGCAAATGAGAGTTTCATTCATTCATTTTCTTTTCGGCTTAGTCCCTTTATTAATCAGGGGTCACCACAGTGGAATGAACCACCAACTTATCCAGCACATGTTTTACGTAGCGGATGCCCTTCCAGTTGCAACACATCTCTGGGAAACATCCATACACACTCATTCTCACTCATGTACTACGGACAATTTAGCCTACCCAATTCACCTGTACCATGTCTTTGGACTGTGGGGGAAACCGGAGCACCCGGAGGAAACCTACGCGAACGAGGGGAGAACATGCAAACTCCACACAGAAACGCCAACTGACCCAGCCGAGGCTCAAACCAGCGACCTTCTTGCTGTGAGGCGACAGCACTACCTACTGCGCCACTGCGTCGCCCAAATGAGAGTTTGAAATAGATTACAAAGTCGTAATTTCAAGTTATAAAGTCAGAATTGTGACTTTATATCTTGCTATTCTGTTTCTCATAATTACAGACAACAGAAATGTGTGCTTTAACTGGATAAATAATAAACATTATAGGAATAATGATCTCTATAGAAGCACTTTCCTGCCACTGATTAAAAAACAAAAAAGTGACTTTTTATCTCAGAATTGCCTGATACAAACTCGAAATTCTGACCTTTTCTCACAGATGTGACATGTAAACACAAAATTGTGAGTTAACTGTGAGATATAGACTCACAATTATGAGAAATAAAGTCAGAAGTATGAGAAATAAGTCGCAAATGAGAGGTATAAAGTCAGAGTTCTGACTTTATTGCAATTCAGAGAAAAAAAGTCACAATTGCGTGATATAAACTCGCAATTGTAAGAAAATTAGTCAGAATTCTGAGATAAAATGTCGCAATTGCAAGTTATGAAGTCGGAATTGCGAGTAGTTCCGTTATGGAGACCTAAGTGTTAAATACGCATGGGCGGATTTACATCGAGCTTACATCTCACAATTCTGAGAAAAAAGTCATAATTACGAGCTATCATTTTTGCAGTGGCGGGAATGGGCCTCTATACTGTGTGAATAATTTTTTTTGGTAAGGTACAGTAGTGCTTTTATTTATTTATTTGACTACTGTATGTACAGTAAGGGTGGTTTTGACAAAATAACGCCTGTAGTAAGTTAGTCTGGTCTGCATAAAGTTACTACAACCTTCAAAATATGATAAACATTTTTTGGTGAGGTACAGTAGTGTTTTTACTTTTCTATTTGACTACTGTATGTACAGTAAGGGTGGTTTTGATTAAATATCGCCTGTAGTAAGTTGGTCTGGTCTCCATAAAGTTACTACAACCTTCAAAGTATGAATAAAAGTCTTTGGTGAGGTACAGTAGTGTTTTTATTTTTCTATTTGACTACTGTATGTACAGTAAGGGTGGTTTTGACAAAATATCGCCTGTAGTAAGTTGGTCTGGTCTCCATGAAGTTACTACAACCTTCAAAGTATGAATAAAAGTCTTTGGTGAGGTACAGTAGTGTTTTTAATTTTCTATTTGACTACTGTATGTACAGTAAGGGTGGTTTTGACAAAATATCGCCTGTAGTAAGTTGATCTGGTCTCCATAAAGTTACTACAACCTTCAAAGTATAAATAAAAATCATTGGTGAGGTACAGTAGTGTTTTTAATTTTCTATTTGCCTACTGTATGTACAGTAAGGGTGGTTTTGACAAAATAACGCCTGTAGTAAGTTGGTCTGGTCTCCATGAAGTTACTACAACCTTCAAAATATGAATAAAGTTTTTTGGTGAGGTACAGTAGTGTTTTTAATTTTCTATTTGACTGCTGTATGTACAGTTAGAGTGGTTTTGACAAAATATCGCCTGTAGTAAGTTGGTCTGGTCTCCATGAAGTTACTACAACCTTCAAAGTATGAATAAAAGTCTTTAGTGAGATACAGTAGTGTTTTTAATTTTCTATTTGCCTACTGTATGTACAGTAAGGGTGGTTTTGACAAAATATCGCCTGTAGTAAGTTGGTCTGGTCCCAATGAAGTTACTACAACCTTCAAAATATCAATAAAAGTCTTTAGTGAGGTACAGTAGTGTTTTTAATTTTCTATTTGACTACTGTATGTACAGTAAGGGTGGTTTTGACAAAATATCGCCTGTAGTAAGTTGGTCTTGTCTCCATGAAGTTACTACAACCTTCAAAGTATGAATAAAAGTCTTTAGTGAGGTACAGTAGTGTTTTTATTTTTCTATTTGACTACTGTATGTACAGTAAGGGTGGTTTTGATGAAATATCGACTGTAGTAAGTTGGTCTGGTCTCCATAAAGTTACTACAACCTTCAAAGTATGAATAAAATTTTTTGGTGAGGTACAGTAGTGCTTTTATTTATTTACTTGACTACTGTATGTACAGTAAGGGTGGTTTTGACAAAATATCGCCTGTAGTAAGTTGGTCCGGTCAAAATGAAGTTACTACAACCTTCAAAGTATGAATAAAAATCTTTAGTGAGGTACAGTAGTGTTTTTAATTTTCTATTTGCCTACTGTATGTACAGTAAGGGTGGTTTTGACAAAATATCGCCTGTAGTAAGTTGGTCTGGTCTCCATAAAGTTACTACAACCTTCAAAGTATGAATAAAATTTTTTAGTGAGGTACAGTAGTGCTTTTATTTATTTACTTGACTACTGTATGTACAGTAAGGGTGGTTTTGACAAAATATCGCCTGTAGTAAGTTGGTCTGGTCTCCATAAAGTTACTACAACCTTCAAAGTATGAATAAAATTTTTTAGTGAGGTACAGTAGTGCTTTTATTTATTTACTTGACTACTGTATGTACAGTAAGGGTGGTTTTGACAAAATATCGCCTGTAGTAAGTTGGTCTGGTCTCCATGAAGTTACTACAACCTTCAAAGTATGAATAAAAGTCTTTAGTGAGGTACAGTAGTGTTTTTAATTTTCTATTTGCCTACTGTATGTACAGTAAGGGTGGTTTTGACAAAATATCGCCTGTAGTAAGTTGGTCTGGTCTCCATGAAGTTACTACAACCTTCAAAGTATGAATAAAAGTCTTTGGTGAGGTACAGTAGTGTTTTTATTTTTCTATTTGACTGCTGTATGTACAGTAAGGGTGGTTTTGACAAAATATCACCAGTAGTAAGTTGGTCTGGTCCCAATGAAGTTACTACAACCTTCAAAGTATGAATAAAAGTCTTTAGTGAGGTACAGTAGTGTTTTTATTTTTCTATTTGACTACTGTATGTACAGTAAGGGTGGTTTTGATGAAATATCGACTGTAGTAAGTTGGTCTGGTCTCCATGAAGTAACTACAACCTTCAAAGTATGAATAAAAGTCTTTGGTGAGGTACAGTAGTGTTTTTGTTTTTCTATTTGACTGCTGTATGTACAGTAAGAGTGGTTTTGACAAAATATCGCCTGTAGTAAGTTGGTCTGGTCCCAATGAAGTTACTACAACCTTCAAAATATCAATAAAAGTCTTTGGTGAGGTACAGTAGTGCTTTTATTTATTTACTTGACTACTGTATGTACAGTAAGGGTGGTTTTGATGAAATATCGACTGTAGTAAGTTGGTCCGGTCAACATGAAGTTACTACAACCTTCAAAGTATGAATAAAAATCTTTAGTGAGGTACAGTAGTGTTTTTAATTTTCTATTTGATTACTGTATGTACAGTAAGGGTGGTTTTGACAAAATATCGCCTGTAGTAAGTTGGTCTGGTCTCCATGAAGTTACTACAACCTTCAAAGTATGAATAAAAGTCTTTAGTGAGGTACAGTAGTGTTTTTAATTTTCTATTTGACTACTGTATGTACAGTAAGGGTGGTTTTGACAAAATATCGCCTGTAGTAAGTTGGTCTGGTCTCCATGAAGTAACTACAACCTTCAAAGTATGAATAAAAGTCTTTAGTGAGGTACAGTAGTGTTTTTATTTTTCTATTTGACTGCTGTATGTACAGTAAGGGTGGTTTTGACAAAATAACGCCTGTAGTAAGTTGGTCTGGTCTCCATGAAGTTACTACAACCTTCAAAGTATGAATAAAAGTCTTTAGTGAGGTACAGTAGTGCTTTTATTTATTTACTTGACTACTGTATGTACAGTAAGGGTGGTTTTGACAAAATATCGCCTGTAGTAAGTTGGTCCGGTCAACATGAAGTTACTACAACCTTCAAAGTATGAATAAAAATCTTTAGTGAGGTACAGTAGTGTTTTTAATTTTCTATTTGCCTACTGTATGTACAGTAAGGGTGGTTTTGACAAAATAACGCCTGTAGTAAGTTGGTCTGGTCTCCATGAAGTTACTACAACCTTCAAAATATCAATAAAAGTCTTTGGTGAGGTACAGTAGTGTTTTTATTTTTCTATTTGACTGCTGTATGTACAGTAAGGGTGGTTTTGACAAAATATCACCAGTAGTAAGTTGGTCTGGTCCCAATGAAGTTACTACAACCTTCAAAGTATGAATAAAAGTCTTTAGTGAGGTACAGTAGTGTTTTTATTTTTCTATTTGACTACTGTATGTACAGTAAGGGTGGTTTTGACAAAATATCGCCTGTAGTAAGTTGGTCTGGTCTCCATGAAGTTACTACAACCTTCAAAGTATGAATAAAAGTCTTTAGTGAGGTACAGTAGTGCTTTTATTTATTTACTTGACTACTGTATGTACAGTAAGGGTGGTTTTGACAAAATATCGCCTGTAGTAAGTTGGTCTGGTCTCCATGAAGTTACTACAACCTTCAAAGTATGAATAAAAGTCTTTAGTGAGGTACAGTAGTGCTTTTATTTATTTACTTGACTACTGTATGTACAGTAAGGGTGGTTTTGACAAAATATCGCCTGTAGTAAGTTGGTCCGGTCAACATGAAGTTACTACAACCTTCAAAGTATGAATAAAAATCTTTAGTGAGGTACAGTAGTGTTTTTAATTTTCTATTTGCCTACTGTATGTACAGTAAGGGTGGTTTTGACAAAATAACGCCTGTAGTAAGTTGGTCTGGTCTCCATGAAGTTACTACAACCTTCAAAATATCAATAAAAGTCTTTGGTGAGGTACAGTAGTGCTTTTATTTTTCTATTTGACTGCTGTATGTACAGTAAGGGTGGTTTTGACAAAATATCACCAGTAGTAAGTTGGTCTGGTCCCAATGAAGTTACTACAACCTTCAAAGTATGAATAAAAGTCTTTAGTGAGGTACAGTAGTGTTTTTATTTTTCTATTTGACTACTGTATGTACAGTAAGGGTGGTTTTGACAAAATATCGCCTGTAGTAAGTTGGTCTGGTCTCCATGAAGTTACTACAACCTTCAAAGTATGAATAAAAGTCTTTAGTGAGGTACAGTAGTGCTTTTATTTATTTACTTGACTACTGTATGTACAGTAAGGGTGGTTTTGACAAAATATCGCCTGTAGTAAGTTGGTCTGGTCTCCATGAAGTTACTACAACCTTCAAAGTATGAATAAAAGTCTTTAGTGAGGTACAGTAGTGCTTTTATTTATTTACTTGACTACTGTATGTACAGTAAGGGTGGTTTTGACAAAATATCGCCTGTAGTAAGTTGGTCCGGTCAACATGAAGTTACTACAACCTTCAAAGTATGAATAAAAATCTTTAGTGAGGTACAGTAGTGTTTTTAATTTTCTATTTGACTACTGTATGTACAGTAAGGGTGGTTTTGACAAAATATCGCCTGTAGTAAGTTGGTCCGGTCAACATGAAGTTACTACAACCTTCAAAGTATGAATAAAAGTCTTTAGTGAGGTACAGTAGTGTTTTTAATTTTCTATTTGACTACTGTATGTACAGTAAGAGTGGTTTTGACAAAATATCGCCTGTAGTAAGTTGGTCTGGTCTCCATGAAGTTACTACAACCTTCAAAATATGAATCAATTTTTTTGGTGAGGTACAGTAGTGCTTTTATTCATTTACTTGACTACTGTATGTACATTAAGGGTGGTTTTGACAAAATATCGCCTGTAGTAAGTTGATCTGGTCTCCATAAAGTTACTACAACCTTCAAAGTATAAATAAAAATCATTGGTGAGGTACAGTAGTGTTTTTAATTTTCTATTTGCCTACTGTATGTACAGTAAGAGTGGTTTTGACAAAATATCGCCTGTAGTAAGTTGGTCTGGTCTCCATGAAGTTACTACAACCTTCAAAATATGAATCAATTTTTTTGGTGAGGTACAGTAGTGCTTTTATTCATTTACTTGACTACTGTATGTACATTAAGGGTGGTTTTGACAAAATAACGCCTGTAGTAAGTTGGTCTGGTCTCCATGAAGTTACTACAACCTTCAAAATATGAATAAAAATCTTTGGTGAGGTACAGTAGTGTTTTTATTTTTCTATTTGACTACTGTACTGTAGATCTCTGACAGATTTACTCTAGACTGGATAGAAAATAGACAACCGACATCCTGCATCACTATTATTATGGTATTGCAGGGTTCTTGTACTTTGGCAATGAAATGTCAATACACGGTGAAGGAATGTATTGCAGTAACCATCCTGTAACGCTAAATGCAACCCTTCATTGTTAAAGGAAAGTGCTCTCAAAAACTATGTATTAATGTTTATTTGTTCACCCTCCTCAGTTCATCCAAGATGTGTTTTTATTTTTTTCAGTAGATTACTAGTAAAGAGTTCAACGATTTTAAGGTCGTTTTATTTCATATAATACAAGGCTGTGGATCAAATTGTAAAAAATGTACAATTTCTTGCACAGATCAATCATTTCGCTTATTGGTTTATTGTGCCTAGGCTATGTATGTTTTTTGTCTTATAAATTGCCTGCGACTTGACGGACGTTCTGCTCAAATCTGTCAATCACTTTTTCAGCTCAACCAGTAGTGAGAGGACGGGGCATGGCTACTGTAGTTGGTGGCGGAGCTTAGGTCATACTTAGCTGATCGTTATCAGTTTGTGAATATTAATGGACAGCTTTCACAAGTCAGGCCAGTAAAGTATGGGGTCCCTCAAGGATCAGTTTTAGGCCCTTTGCTTTTTACAATATACATGCTTCCCCTGGGAGACATTATTAGAAGACACGGGATCAGCTCTCACTGCTCAGACGATACTCAATTATACATTTCAACTAAACCTGATGAGATGTCTGAACTATCTAAGCTAACTGAGTGTATTAAAGATGTTAAAGGCTACGTTCACACTGCGAGGCTTAGTGCTCAAATCTGATTTTTTTCTCAGATCTGATTGTTTTGCCTAGCTGTTCACGCTGTTGTTATAAATGTGGCCAATATCAGATTTGCAGTGTGAACAAATCATGGTCGTAAACTGACCCACATGCGCAGAAGTATAGTTACGGACAACACAAAATGTCTAATTATGCACACAATGTGTATACTGTATGAAGCACGTTGTCAGATTATGCTTAATATGATTATTGCCCTTTTCATAGACAACCGTGTGTATTACATGAACTGTAAAGTTTTTTTTTGCTGCTACTAATGTGTATTTCGGCATTTGAAACCTAAAATAAGTCCCTTGTGATTGAAAACAGTGATCATTTGTGATTTATGACAACCGCGGCGCGCGTCTGTCTGACCACCGGTGTAGTGAACTCATCAAGGGTTAATGAGCAGCCGCAGACTGAACTGTGAAGGCTGAGTTGGTTTATCTCTGTTTGCAGTTATTTTACTTTGTTATAAACAACAGATATGGGCATATGGGGGGTTTGGTTGCTTGAGCTCCTGCCCTTTATCATCTATCACTTTTTAGCTTCGCGATTATCCCGTGCCCTGATCGTTAACCAGAGTGGTTAACAAGCACCAGTTTTGTCTTCAAAATCTTTTTCAAAATGAACAACCAACTTTCTGTGGTAAAGTAATCACCCTGTGTGTTATTCTACTGTGCTGCAGAGGAGTAGATGATGTTTGCAGCACAGAATGATGACGTATGTCGCTCGAAGATTATGTAAAAGTCACATGAAATCCGACATAACCGTTTACACTGCAGTCGCATTACAAAACATAAGATCTGTGTCTGATTTAAGACTACATATGAAAGTGGCACAAATCTGAAGTGAAAAGATCAGATTCCATGCGGTTTGGGCTGTTCATACTGTCAAGACCTGAGTCACATATGGGCCAAAAGATCAGATTTTAGCCACATTTGCCTGCAGTGTGAACGTAGCCAAAGACTGGATGACCAACAATTTTCTTCTCTTAAACTCAGACAAAACAGAATTATTACTTATCGGGCCTAAATCCTGTACACAGCAGATCTCACAACTCGACCTGCAACTAGAGGGATACAAAGTTAGCGTTAGCTCTACTATAAAAGACCTGGGTGTGTATTAGACAGCAATTTAACTTTTGAAAATCATATATCTCATGTCACAAAAACTGCCTTCTTTAATCTGAGAAATATTGCTAAGTTAAGAAGTATGCTATCCATCTCAGATGCAGAAAAGCTAGCTCATGCTTTTATGATTTCTAGGCTGGATTACTGTAATGCTAATGGTTGCCCAGCGTCCTCTATTAACAAACTTCAGCTAGTACAAAATGCAGCTGCCAGAGTTCTTACCAGGTCTAGAAAATATGATCACATCACCCCAATTTTATGCTCCTTACACTGGCTGCCTGTTAAGTTTCGTATTGATAATAAAATATTGCTCCTTACCTATAAAGCTTTAAATAATCTAGCTCCTGTTTATCTAACCAACCTTCTGTCTCGCTACAATCCAACCCGCTCTTTAAGATCTCAAAACTCAGGGCTTCTATTGGTACCTAGAATAGCAAAATCGAGTAAAGGAGGTCGAGCCTTCTCATTTATGGCCCCTAAACTCTGGAATAGCCTTCCTGATAATGTCCGAGGCTCAGACACACTCTCACTCTTCAAAACTAGATTAAAGACTTACCTTTTTAGCAAAGCACACCCAGTGCATTACATAGCGCTATGACGCATGATGTGCCCCACGCAGGTTTTTGCATCTCGTTTATATACACTATGAACAGCAGCTACGCTAATTATTCTCTTTATTCTGTGTTTCCACCTGGGGGTGCTCATCCTGAGGCCCTCAGACTATGCAGCGCCACTGATGCGATCAAAGACCAGCGACGAGATGATCCCAAGGTTTTCATCATCCTGGACCAGGCCGTATCCTGGCAGCTGCTGTGGTGCCATGGTGGAGTGGAGAGCAGGAGACTGATTCCTGTGATGCCCAGGGACAGACGAGTCTTCCCTGAGGTCCAGCATTCTCCAGCTTCCGTCGCCTAGACTGCAGATCTGCACAAGACGTTTGGCCATAGGAGAAATGGTCATGCCCAACTGAGCCTGGTTTCTCTCGAGGTTTTTAATTCTTCACTTTCGCCAATTGGTGAAGTTTTTTCCTCGCCGCTGTCGCCACTGACTTGCATGGTTCGGGATCTGTAGAGCTGCACATCGATGGATTTGCTCTTCAGTGTTTGGACTCTCAGTACTAGTGAAGATTAACCCACACTGACCTAAACTAAACTAAACTGAACTGAACTTAAACTCTGAAAACTGAACTGACACTGTTTCAATTTATAATCTTCTATGTGAAGCTGCTTTAACACAATCTACATTGTATAAGAGCTATACAAAAAAAGATGAATTGAATTGAATTGAATAGATTTTTATTTTATTTTTCTTTTATCTATATATTTTATATTATCAGATATATCTAATACTTTTTAACTAAAATTAGAATTTTTTAAGTAATAGTAGGTTTTTGGACTGTAGGATAATTATTAATACATTTGTTAATCTTAATTATTTTACAATATTGATATATTCATTATTTATTGTTTG
Source organism: Danio kyathit (assembly GCA_903798195.1). NCBI lineage: Eukaryota > Metazoa > Chordata > Actinopteri > Cypriniformes > Danionidae > Danio > Danio kyathit. The sequence continues at coordinate 42,858,546 of LR812529.1, forward strand.
TTTCTTTCTTTGTTACGTCCCTTTGGAGATGAGTATAAATCATAGCCTACTCTGTATTTTACTTTTTCAAATTCCTCTGCTCTTACAGTTTTTCTCAGTTTTTCTTTGGTGCATTTCTCACAACACTGTTTACATTTGCACAACAGTTAATGCATTTCTCAAAACAATTAGTCATTTGTGCACATCAAAATAGCAGTTTCTTATTCCTTTCAGCAAATTGCGAATGCTTTTGGAGATGCATCATTTGCTTTCATACAACTCTCTGCTGTTTGTAACATTATCATTTGCTTATGTCATGTCAGTCAAAATTAACTGAACTTGTGGATGCTGAATAGTCATTCCATATAATACTAATAGTCCTCATTTCATTACTTGAGTCATTACATACAAAAATGTTGAACTAGTTGTCAAAGTCTGTCAAGCTAATTTTATTTTAAAAATGTTAAATCTTTTTTTTCTGAAAATGTCTTCTAAATTGAACAATTTCATGAATGATTTACAGACCTGTGTATGTTGTAGGTTCAGTTCTAATATGTACTGCAATGTTGTTTACAGTTGTGCACAGCTCTACACAACGGAAGTTTATGTTTGTTGTAAATAAGGGTGCATTTATTCTTTTGCACAATGCTGTGAATAAATTAGAATTGCAAAGAGCAAATGCAGTAAAAATGTGAAACACACATATTCAGTGTCTTGTACTCAGATACCTCACTAAATGCAGTGATGTCTAACTTTACTGTAGTTTTCAAATGGTTGTGCAAATAGTATATAGTGCTGCCTTGAGCATTTTCAGAAAGTGTCACCAAAATCTGACTTTTTTGCATTGGAAAAAATGTACAGAGTAAAGTGTCATAATGAAAACATGACAAAGCCATTTGACTATCTTGGTCATAAACAATGGTGGCAGGACTGTTCATCTTGATGACATTGACACTTTCATTGACATGAATACTTGCTTTTGAGGAATGAGTTTCCATTTTGAGCAAGTGACGCGCTTTTGCAGGTTATCCACTAGGTTTTGCAGTTTGCACTAACTGTTTTGAGAAATGCATCAACTGTTGTGCAAATGTAAATAGTGTTGTGAGAAATGCACCAAAGCCACTGAGAAAAACTGTAATATGTTTATACAGCATTTAAACAATTCTTTTATGTTGAACATATATTTATTGTTCTGGACTCTATAGTCTGGCTACAAACTCTTTTCCCCTTATACAACATAAAACAAATTTCCCAGAAACAGACGAACATCTGCTTCTCCCTGTCTACGAGTCAGTGGATTATTCTGGATTGTACCATGTAACGACTGCAAATGGAAACGTCTGTAATCCCTGAGAGCCACAACAGCCATTTGGCAGGAACTAGACATGCTGGATCACACACACACACACACATGTTTGTTTTTGTGAAAAGTGGGTACATTACATAGGCTTCCATTCATTTTATACAGATCAAACCGTATATTATATTGCCCTCACCCCACCCTACCCCTAAACCCAACCATCACAGGAGATAGTGTACAGCTTTACTCCCTGAAAAAACTCATCCTGTGTGATTTAGAAGCTTTTTGAGAAGTGAGGACGTCACCAATGTCCTCATATTTCACCTCCTTTTTGTAATACCTGTGTCATACCTATGTCATTATACAGATTTGTGTCCTGATATGTCACAAAAACACGCGCGCTCAGACACACACACACACACACACACACACACACACACACACACACACACACACACACACACACACACACACACACACACACACACACACACACACACACACACACACACACACACACACACACTTCTAAACCCATCCTGGCATTTCTGCCAATTGTGATTTCTTCAGATTCCACTAGATGGCAACAAAAGCCTTCAAGGTACAAACTCTCTGGCATTTAAACATCATTTAACATTTTTTTAAACCCATAATCAATAATATATTTAACCCATAATCAATAATACATTTTAAACAATATATTTTATATAAAGAGTATTTAGAATAGACCGATATATTAAAATGTAAATTAAAACAGAGAGATTTTTTTCAACCTGTTTCAACAACTAATTGTTGTATAACTAAGCTCTTATGTCTTTGCCATGATGACAGTACTTCATTGTTTTTTTTACTTTTTTATTTTGCAAGATATTTCAGCTTTTAGTGCATTTTAAAGGCCTAATTAGGTTAATTGGGCAACTAGGCAAGTTAGGTTTATAGGCAAGTCATTGGACAACAGTGGTTTGTTCCATAGCCAGTCAAAATATAATGATTTCTTAAGGCTATTTTATATTAATTGCTATATTAATTGCTAATATTCTTGACAAAAAAAATTATTACACATATATACATATATACATATATATACATATATATATATATATATATATATGTATATATATATATATATATATATATATATATATATATATATATATATATATATATATATATATATATATATATATATATATGTATATATGTATATATATATATATATATATATATATATATATATATATATATATATACATATATACATATATATATATATATATATATATATATATATATATATATATATATATATATATATACATATATATATACATATATACATATATATATATACATACATATATATATATATATATATATATATATATATATATATATATATATATATATATAAATAAATAAATAAATATATATATATATATATATATATATATATATATATATATATATATATATATATATATATATATATATATATATATATATATATATGTGTGTGTGTATATATATATATATATATATATATATATATATATAATTTTTTTTGTCAAGAATATTAGCAGCCTTAAGAAATCATTATATTTTGACTGGCTATGGAACAAACCACTGTTGTCCAATGACTTGCCTATGAACCTAACTTGCCTAGTTGCCCAATTAACCTAATTAGGCCTTTAAAATGCACTAAAAGCTGAATACTAGTTTCTTGCAAAATAAAAAAGTAAGAAAAACTATTAAGTACTGTCATCATGGCACCTTAGAATTATACGGTTCTATCTGACATTTTTGTCAAAATTGAGTTATTCACATATTCTTATTAAATGACAACTTATTTACAATATGTGATGAGTTTTTTTAAGTTGTATACATTTTAAGACTTTTTATTTAAAAAAACAAAACCGGTTTATCTACAAAGTTGAACTCTAAATAGTTAAAATAAAAGAACTAAGACTTTCTCCAAAATAAAAATATAATAGTGAATTACAGAAGAAATATAAGAAATAATTGTCGCCTCATAGCAAGAAGGTCCCAACTGGGCCAGTTGGCATTTCTGTGTGGAGTTTGTATGTTCTCCCCGTGTTGGCGTGGGTTTCCTCCGGGTACTCCGGTGTTCTGTTGATTTACCCTACCTAGACAGATTGTCCTACCTCCCATTCAAAAAGTAGGTAGCACATTTGGATGACGCAATATGCTACCCATCAGATATTGCTACCATTGAATAATTTTAATGTGGAGTAGTGTGATAAGAAGCTGTAATATCACCCTAACCTACCTAATCCCTAACCCCAATCTAAGAAACATTCAAATACAGTGTTGGTAGCAAAATCTGATGAGTAGGATAAAATGTCAGGACACTGGTTTCCCCCACAGTCCAAAGACATGTGGTACAGGTGAATTGAATAAACTAAACTGGCTGTAGTGTATGAGTGTGTGTAAATGTGAGAGTGTATGGGTGTTTCCCAATGCTGGGTTGTGGCTGGAGGGGCATCCGCTGTGTAAAACATATGCCCAAATAGTTGGCGATTCATTCCGCTGTGGCGACCTCTGATAAATCAGACACTAAGCTGAAGGAAAATGAATGAATATAAGAAATAACAATAAGAAATGTGAACATAATTTCACAGGAGGGCTAATGATTATATATATAAATAAATGTATATATATTCTTATTGACATAATTTTAAACAAATAGTATAATTATTTCATTAGTATAAATGAGATGTTTTTGTAAGTGGCGACACAGTGGCTCAGTGGTTAGTACTGTCGCCTTACAGCAAGAAAGTTGCTGGTTCGAGTCCCGGCTGGGTGTGTGAATGAGTGTGTATGGATGGCTGGAAGGGCATCCGCTTTTTATAAAACATATGCTGGATAAGTTGGCGGTTCATTCCGCTGTGGCAACCCCTGAAAAATAAAGGGACTAAGCTGAAGGAAAATGAATGAAACTGGCTGTAGTATATGTGTGTGAATGAGTGTGTATGGGTGTTTCCCAGTACTGGGTTGCAGCTGGAAGGGCATCCGCTGTGTAAAATGTATGCTGGATAAGTTGGTGGTTCATTTCCCTGTGGTGACCCCTGATAAATAAAGGGACTAAACCGAAGGAAAATGAATTTATCCAGCACACGTTTTAAGCAGCGGATGCCCTTCCAGCCGCAACCCAACACTGGGAAACATCCATACACTCTCATTCACACACATACACTACGGACAATTTAGCTTACCCCATTCACCTGTACTGCATGTCTTTGGACTGTGGGGGAAACCAGAGCACACCCACGCAAACATGGGGAGAACATGCAAACTCCACAGAGAAATGCCAACTGACCCACCCAAGGCTCGAACCAGCAACCTTCTTGCTGTGAGGCGATTGTGCTACCCACTGCGCCACCATGCTGCCCCAGTTTCAGTTATATTTAACAATAATAATCCTGGTCAGATTTGACTAACATGACTAACAGATTAATCCCTAAGCAAGCCAAGTAGCCTAAACCCAGACCTGCACGCACAAACACACATACACATCCTGTCAGAAGGTCTGAAAGGAGCATCATTAATCTGGTAATGAGTTTAAATGCACCAGTCAGAGGTCATAATGAGTGATTCCTCTTTACTCTCTCTCTCTCTCAGTTAGTCTGTCAGTCTGTCTATCTCTCTGATCTTGGCACTCTCTCCCTCTCTTTACTCCCTCTCTCTCTCTTTGCCAGTTTTTCTGTCTGTCTGTCTGTCTGTCTCTCTGGTCTTGGCACTCTTTCTCACTCTTTCTTTCTCAGTCTGTCTCTCTCTCTATCTGTCTGTCTCTTTGGTCTTGGCACTCTCTCTCTTTCTGTCTCGACCTGTGCTCCGCTCATAGTGAAGCGTGTGTATTGTATGTGCGCTGTCATAAAGCAGCCTCCCTCTCTTCTCCTCCTTCTTTCTCATTCTCTCTCACACACACACGCAGCCGCTGCTCCTCAAGCTCCATCTCTCCTTCACTTTGTGCTGCTGTCGGACCGAACTCATGGAGGACTATCACAAACCAGACCAGCAGACGGTGCAGGCGCTCAGGAACATCGCCAACCGCCTCCGAATCAACTCCATCAAAGCCACCACTGCTGTGGGCAACGGGTGAGAGATGCTGGACGCTTACACCTGCTGATGCTCCATGAGACTTACATTTATCATAGATAGACAGACAGATAGATAGACAGATAGATAGATAGATAGATAGATAGATAGATAGATAGATAGATAGATAGATAGATAGATAGATAGATAGATAGATAGATAGATAGATAGATAGATAGATAGATAGATAGATAGATAGATAGATAGATAGATAGATAGATAGATAGATAGATAGATAGATAGACAGACAGACAGACTCTTGCATGCATACCCTTATGCAATGGGCATAATCTTTGCCCTCAAAATCTAAGCAGACAGATGGGAGGTTATGCAGCTTGGAAAAGGGACACATTCAATTTTATTTTGGATATTTGAGAGGTTTGTTTGTGCATTTCTTGCATTATTATGTGCACTGCAGAATATATAAAGTATACTATCGCAATTTGTTTAAACTTTTTTTGTGTATGCTTCTCTTTTTAATTATTAGTATTATTATTTTCTACCTTGACTCGTGTCATTTTTGAGAACAATACTAAATACAAAATATTCATAATCTAGTAAATATTTTTATTTAATTTTCCTTGTCATTTAATAAAGAAATTTTAACTTCATTTCATCCATCTTATATAAAGCAAGCTTTAAAATGCTTTAAATGTTTCATTTATTTGAACAGCAACTGTGTTTTGTCCACAGTTCATTAGTTTAATATTACTTTTTATTATGATGAAAACAATACTAAACACATGAAAAATGATAATAACTACTATTGTCTTGTCCTGTATATTAAATAAAGAAACATTTCATTGTAATTCCATGCAAAAATTAAATAGAAATAGTTTTTATTTTAATCATGTCCTCAATTTGTATTTGAATTGCTATTTTCATTTTGCATTATGATTAATTTTTCCTAAAATGCAATGTTTGCAAGGTTTGAGAACAATGCTATATACATAGAATATTCATATGTATACACAATACATACAATAGAAGAATATACAATAGAATATTCATTATATATTGCAATTTCATGAAGAAGAATTCTGATTAAATGTCATGCAGTTTGTATAAATCAAGCTTTAAAAACTCTTATTGTACATTATTATAAATACTTTAAAACCATAACTACTGTGGTTTCTCTGTGCGTGATTTGTTATCATTATTATTGGAAGTAGGCTAGTAATAGAGGTTATTTCATATTTTTTTTTAAGTTCGATTTCTACAATAATGACAATGCTAAAATAATTCAAAAAGAGTAATTATGTAGTGCATTACTTTTTAGCATTTGATAAAGCAATTTAGAAATGTCATGTTATTGCTTATTGTGCTCTATTTTATAAAAACATCTGCTTTGACACTCTTCATCAAAAGACAAACTGAATGTGTGTTTTAAAAGGGTAAACTTTATGAAATGGGATCATCATTTCATCTCCTTTGTTTCATGCACATATGAAGCTGCATGTTCTTTCCCCTGGGCGAAGCGTGTTTTCTGTTGGTCCTGCTGAGCTGTTATGTAAACTGCCGCATGAATCCAAATGCCGCAGTTGTTCATATCTGATATCTGAAAATGACTGAGCTTTGTATTGAAAATCCCTGATTTAGCCCTTCATCTGATCATTTGTGGTGTCTGATAGCGTGTCAGACTTGGTTTTAAATGCTGTCTGTGACCTAATCTTGAAGCAGATGGATGTTAGTGGGTGGTATGTTTGCTCAAAGATTTGGATTATGCCACAAGAGTGGTGGCCGGACGCAGGGGCATCTTGGATTAAACATCACCTTTGGCATCCTTTTGGATAGACGTCACTAATTGTCTTATTTTGACCTGACAAACTCAGTTATTTGCCCTTTGTGTGTAAGTAACTCACACATGTTACATAACAAACCAGTGGTTTGGCCATGGGACCTACACTATGTCCACTAAGCCATATAATAATCCAGTCTTTTTTAAAGAAAAATTACCCAATTTCTAAAATGAACATTGATTAAAAAAAAGAAAAGAAAAAAGAAAGAAGCACAATTGCATGTTTGTGCACTGTCCTACTTAACATAATAAATGGAAATAGGCTACTTTACGTAAACTTAAAGTATGACTAATACTGACGAATGAAAAAGTCCCAACAGTCCCAAACTAGTTTTTAAATACAGTAAAGTTAGTAAGTCGATATGAGGCAAAAATGAGGAATAAATATCATACCTGCATGAAAATCCTTCCCTGATAGTAGCTACAAGTTTCACTGAATATTCAGCTTTTTGGTCATTTCTTAACGTACTCATTGTGAGCATAATTGCAATTAATTTGCAATTAATTTTTTGGTTTTTTTATTCATGATGAAGTGATATCCGGCGCGCCTTCCCACTTGCGCGCGCAATTAAAGAGCGCGTGCACTCGCACATGCGCGGTCGCGTAACGACCTGATAGGACCAGGACAAGACAGTTCTTTTTTTGAGGTGAGAGGCTTTTTTTGCATTATTTAACGAAAATATCGTTAGAATGAATACTTTAAAAGGCCAACATCTCACCTGACCGCAGACACTGAATTATCACAACGTGTTTTACTCAGCCACACGTATCTGGTCTGACAGACGTTTGTTATCGCCACTCAAAACGGTCTTTAGATCCACTTTAGGGACTAAAAACAATAAACCATATTACAACCATAATAAAAATGTCTGTGTCACTGGATATTGTCTGTGTTTTACTTCGTCAGGCATCCGACATCATGTTGCAGTGTGGCGGAGATCATGTCTGTGCTGTTCTTCAATACTATGAAGTACAGGCCGGATGACCCCAAAAACCCCAATAATGACCGCTTCATCCTGTCCAAGGTGAGCTCACTGGATTATTCTGGTCTAAGCTGTAATATTTCACCTTTAAATCAAGATGACACTAAGTAGCACAATGACATTATATGGTGTCGGGTCTCCTTGATGCAGTGCCAGTATAACGTTAGTCCTGTAGTTTACTTTTAAGAATGCAGTGCTGATCATGAAAGCCTTAGTTCATCATAAAGGAAAATAAAAATACTCACTATTCAGCCTCAAGTGGTTCTAAACCTTTATGAGTTACTTTATTTTGTCAAAAATAGAAATATATTTTAATGAAAGCTAGAATTTGGTACCTTTGCCATTCATAGTTGTAAAAAAAAATACAATGGAAGTCAATGGTTAATGTTTTCAAAACATATTTTTTGTGTTCAATAGTAGAAAGTAACTCAACCATTTTTTTCAACAAGTGAAGGGTCAGTATATGATGACAATTTTTAGTTTTGGGTGAGTTATTCTTTTACTTCAGTGTACTTTTTTTAATACCCCACATGGAAAGAACCTATATGAGGATATATGCGCATATATGAAACCTATATGCAGTATATATGTACATGTATGATAATATATATGCTGCATATATGTGCCACGTATAAGCAAAATTGAGGTGCATATACAGGCCATCCTGCTTCTTTATATCCACATACAAGTCCTATATGTACATACAAGATGTCTCCTATATAGCTCCTATCTCACGTTGGCAACTGTCATACATGATGCCTAGCTCATATTTTCTATTATCAAGGCTAAAAGCTAAGAACTAAAAAAAAAATGCAAAAAACGTATGTATGTGCAAACACTTGAAATTGTTATCACATGTAATTGGCATGTTATGGAATTTAACTATGGCAAATAAGTGAGAGCCCACGCATGGAAATAACCTATATAAACATATATGTTTTAATATAGGTTTTGATATAGGTTTTTAATATATGTGACATATATAAAATTGGCCGTTTTCCTATATTATATGTAAATATATGTACATACAGTTGAAGTCAGAATTATTAGACCCCCTTTCAATTTTTTTCCTTTTTTAAATATTTACCAAATTATGTTTAACAGAGCAAGGAAATTTTCACAGTATGTCTGATAATATTTTTTCTTCTGGAGAAAGTCTTACTTGTTTTATTTCGGCTAGAATAAAAGCTGTTTTTATTTTTTAATGCCATTTTAATGACAAAATTATTAGCCCTTTTAAGCTATATTTTTTTTCGCTAGTCTACAGAACAAACCATCGTTATACAATAACTTGCCCAATTACCCTAACCTGCCTAGTTAACCTAATTAACCTAGTTAAGCCTTTAAATGTGACTAAGCTGTATAGAAGTGTCTTGAAAAATATCTAGTCATATATTATTTACTGTCATCATGGCAAAGATCAAATAAATCAGTTATTAGAGATGAGTTATTAAAACTATTATGTTTAGAAATGTGTTGAAAAAATCTTTTCTTCTTTAAACAGAAATTGGGGAAAAAAATAAACACGGTGGCTAATAATTCAGGGGGGGCTAATAATTCTGACTTCAACTGTATATGGTACAAGAAAAAACATGGCACTACCATGGCACATTTACAGTGCATTGTGACTGGTTTATTATATTGTGTAACAAAATATTGAACGTGAAATCAGCAAATAAATTCTAAATTTCATAATGGTTGTATATAAAATATCTAAATTAATAAATCATAAAAATGTATTTAAATCATATACATTTCAAGTAAGTTTTAACTCACCCGATTTGAATGTTATCACTCGATGGAATGGGCGTTATCAGTAGTTATCAGCTGATCGATATGGGCCAGTAGGGGCCTTCTGTGCCTACTAGTAGGCTCAAAAGGCTGTAATCATCCATCCACATGGTTAATCAGCTATACTAATCGAGAAGGATCCAGATCTGTTTTTACATTACTGTGACGATTGGGTTTAGGGTTGGGGTAGGGGTAGATGTTAATAAAATACAATTAATGGGAAATTTAATAAATTATATAAATAATAATCGCTAAATTCCAGCCGCAGCTGTATGCGATCCATAGCTGATTAACCATGTGAATGGATGATAACAGCCTTCTGAGCCCACTAGTAGGCGCCCCTACTGGCCCATATCTATCAGCTGATAACCACTGATAACGCCCATTTAGGGCTGGACGATATGGCAAAAATTTATATCACGATATATTTTTTTATTTCGGTCGATACGATATAATTCCGATATCGATATGGACAATATTAAAAAGAAAGGAAAAACTCCCAAGAACGCACACAATGGATGTCTGTACCTACAAATGTCTGCAAAGTGAATTTGCAAAGTCGATAATACCTCCAGACTCTTATAACTTTTTTTTAAAATAAAAACAGTACAAAAAAATTTGTTCACTTTTTATTTGTATTTAGCCTATACAAACAAGAAATGTGAAATAAACTATCAAATAAATAAAGCTCAAAAATTCATAAAAAATATGCAAAATAGTTTTTTAGAAAAATAAGTTTTGTAGTATAACCAGCAGGACAGCAGTGATGTGTGAACTGAATTTGGTGAGAGTACAGTAATTTACAGTACAGTTATTGAATATGTTTGATAATAAAAATTCATAAACAATATGCAAAATAGTTTTTTAGAAAAATAAGTGTTGTAGTCTTACCAGCAGGACAGCAGTGACGTGTGATCTGAGTTTGATGGCATTATGATGAGTTAGAGGGAAGTTATTGACAGCTTTTGTAGTATTGATTTTTGCGTTTTGCTCTTTGTAGACGGTCCCTAAGGATCGGTCTCTTTGCCGCCTGCGCATAGAGATCAATATATTGCGTCCAGCGCGTAGGAAAGCTCATTTTTAGGAAAATAAGGTTGTAGGTGGTTGTATGCATTGCGACAGTTGAAAAAATGTGCTATTTGTGTAGGAACAATGTTTCGGTCATGAGTTATTGATCCGGAAAAGACGAATCTGCGAATCTGTTGCTAACTTTACTGAATTGAATCACTTCTACACCACTGCATTAGTCTTTCCTTTCTTATCAACTATTTCGTCTGCATTCTTACTTGTGGAAGCTTGTTCATTCGCATATGTATTCAGAGCACTCATTTTGTAGCTAAAACTTTTTGCGGCGCAGCTTAACCACCTGCTGTGCTGAGCGCTGGCAGCGTGTCTGTGTTTTTCGTCATCACGTAAATGAGATCATATCACGCTCTTTCTGACGGCTGAGCACTGAACGTCATTCAGTGACAAGTGATACATGTATAAGATCTTATATAAATAATAATATATATATTTATATATATGCAAATTTATATCGAAATATCGGAAATCGGTTCAAAAATCATATCATCGTTATTGAAAAAAATTCTATCGCGATATATATTGATATCGAATTATTGTCCAGCCCTACGCCCATTAAATCGAGTGATAACATTCGAATCGGCTGATTTAACTTTACAATAAGGTTCCAGTACTTAATGTTAATTTATTTACTAACATAAACAAACTATCAACAATACATTTATTACACTATCTTTCTTAGCATTAGTAATGAAAATACAGCCATTTATTGTTTTTCTAAGACACAGTGCATCAATTAATGTTAACAAGCACAACTTTGGATTTATTTTTAACTATGATTAATAAATGCTGTACATGTATCTTTAGTTCATGTTAGTAAATACATTAAAGTGTGAGATATGTTTTAATAACACTAAATTTGATTTATTTGAGTGGTTAAGGATGCTGGATTATGACATTGAGTCTGGCCTATGGATGTGATATTTTTCTCTCTCTATATATATATATTTTTAATTTTGATATTTTGCCCATCCTCAGGGTCATGCGGCTCCTGTGCTCTACTCTGTGTGGGTGGAGATTGGCTTCCTCAAGGAGTCTGAGCTCATGGGTATGTGCCAGGTGGACTCCTCTCTGGAGGGACACCCCACACCTGTGAGTAACACACACACACACACACACACACTCATTCACTCATGCACGCACACACAAACATGCTCACACTGACCTAAGACCAGCGGCTTATCACTGGCTCTGTTTACACCTGGTATTAAGATGCATTTTTGTTAATCGGATAACAAGTGGATTGTGCTAAATACAGGTGTAAGTGATATCGAAAACATTTTGAGCTTGACCTCTTTAACCACTTCCATAAGTAGTCAAAAATGCATTTAATTGATTGCTGTCATAGTGTAGAGCTGGGGTGTCCAATCTCGGTCCTGGAGGGCCGGTGTCCTGCTGAGTTTAGCTCCAACTTGATTCAACATACCTGCCTGGAAGTTTCTAGTGTTCCTAGTAGGAGCTTGATTTGCTTGTTCAGGTGTGTTTGATTAGGGTTGGAGCTAAACTCTGTAGGACACCGGCCCTCTGGTGTAGAGACTTTCATGTGGTCCAGTGTATTTGAACAACCACTAAAAACTACATACTTTATGCCTACTGAGTGAGACTTGGTCTTGACATGTGCTGACAAGACCAGATTTAAATTCTGCTGTCTATAATCATTTGGTCTTGTTTGAAGATGAGCAAATGTTTTCTTACCAAACCTGATTCTAACACATAGCTATTAGATCAGAAATGAAAGCTGCTACTCTCTGTATCCCTTTCCATGGGCTTCTTTCATGTGTATACAGTCTAAAATATATATATATAATAAATAAATAAAAAAAAATTGAGTGGATTGATAAATACTTTTATAAAATCTCAAAATTTAATGTAATTGAATGTTATTTTTTTAAATACAAAATATTAAATAAATGCCAGTAATTAAATTATTTGATTTTATTCATTTATTTCAAACAGAATATAATACAATTAAAACAATTCTTCAAACAAAACGCATCTCATCATAGTTAACAAAAATATTTACTTATCATACATATACAGTTAAAATAACAAATGAATTTAGCCAGTTCGAAATGGAGTGGGATGACGCACAAGCTTATAATTTCTTAAATAAATGCTAAAATCCACTAGTTAATATTGTCCTAAATTAACAGTTATATATATATAAGCAATTCCAGCGTTATGGATGTGACATTTTCAGTAAAAACTCAAAACATAAATTCAGAAAAAAAAAAATATGCTAACATTATATTGAGACATCGGTTTATATTTTACAGAACAACTGACCACAGAGTTAAGGGTAAACTGGCAAACCAGAAAAATATCAATCTGTAAACATGTTTTGTACTTTAAATGAGGAAAATAAACATGCGTTACGGGTGTGACTAAAAAAGTCTGCAAGTTTACAGTAAACAACATACTTTGTAGAAATTCACAACCCAAAAGAAACAAAGATAATCAAAGGGATAAGAGTTGGCTCTCTATAGAAAAAAAAATGATTGATTTTATTTTATTTAATATTTTTGCATTTATGAGAAAAAAGTGTTGTTATGGATGTGACAGATGTGAAATTGCCACTTGTGTGACTTTGGTAAATCAAATATAATTGTTTGAAAACATTGACAGATACATTTTTGAGAATTTCTAATGTGCTTTAAGAGACTTGCTTACACAAAAAACTTAGAAACTGTTTCTGTATTTTGGTGAAAACTTAACTTTTTTTTCATGGCAATGTTGACATTTGCATGGAATTGCTCATTTATATTTTACTTTCCCAAAATTAAATGTCTACAAATTAGATTTTAAATATAGCATTCCCTTCAGAGACCAGCTCTCGTCAGTGTATTTGTGCATTTCCTTATTGAAATACAATATTTGAATGTTTATCTTAGGTACAAATGAGTTGTTAATCATTTTGTTCTTGCGAAGCGACATAGAAGAATGTAATATCAATCACGAAAACAAATTTCACATTTTTTTTGCATGAATAAAACATCTGACCCTTTGCATTTTATTTATGTAATTTTTTTAAATAAACAGTCAATTTAATTACTTTGTACATTATAAAATATATTGAATCAAGTAAATAAATTTTTAAATAGTATAAAGCGTTATATATATTCAGTTGAAGTCATAATTATTAGCCCCCCTGAATTATTTGCCCCCTGTTTCCCCAATTTTCCCCAATTTTTTCCCCAATTTCTGTTTAACGGGGAAGATTTTCTCAACACATTTCTAAACATAATAGTTTTAATAACTCATTTCTAATAACTGATTTATTTTATCTTTGACATGATTACAGTAAAATATATTTTACTAGATATTTTTCAAGACACTTCTATACAGCTTAAAGTGACATTTAAAGGCTTAACTAGGTTAATTAGGTTAACTAGGCATGTTAGGTTAATTAGGCAAGTTATTGTATAACGATGGTTTGTTCTGTAGACAGTTAAGAAAAAATATAGCTTAAAGGGGCTAATAATTTATTTTGTCCCTAAAATGGTGTTTAAAATTTTTTAAACTGCTTTTATTCTAGCCAAAATAAAACAAATAAGACTTTCTCCAGAAGAAAAAATATTATCAGACATACTGTGAAAATTTTCTTGCTCTGTTAAACATTATTTGCAAAATATTTAAAAAAGAAGAAAAAAATTTGAAGGGGGCTAATAATTATATATATACTTTATTTGATTCATAAAGTATACTGTATCTAATTTATTTACCTGTTTTAAAATTGATTTAATCTTATAAATGTTGAGCAAAAATGAGTACTCCTTAAAAGCTTTTTTTTTTTTTGACTGTCCAGTATGCACGTTTCATAAGCTTATTTTGTAATATTAGTTTAGAAAAGGCCTATACATACACCGCCCATAGACAATAGATGCATCCTTATGACTTGTGTGAATGGGATTGTATCTCTCTAGTCTGGTTGTAATCTGACTGACCAAGCTGCATCTTAATGCCAAGTGTAAACTGTGTCTGTATTAGATTGAGTCTGAAGGAAACTTGCTCTCACTGTGAGAAACACTGCAGTTCATTGGGACAGAAATGATTGTTCAGGTAAAACTGGCTGCAGCCGATGAGCCGTTCACCAATGGCAGCAGTTATTTTATGTAACAGGCACGTGTGTGTGTGTGTGTGTTTGACAGAAGCAGCAGTTTGTGGATGTGGCCACAGGCTCTCTGGGACAAGGGCTGGGCGTAGCCTGTGGAATGGCATATACGGCCAAATATTTTGACAAATCTAGGTAAGAATGTTACTCATAAATGCATACATTCATGAGATCAGAATATACAAGCGTTTACTGAAATTTTTGCCATATTTTGAGACACTTGTCTACAAAGAAGGTTTTGTCATAATCAGTGTTAAATTAGTATTTTTCAGACTATTGTCATTTTTTATTATTTGTTTTTTTAACCACTTGAAAATTCTTAGTTTTTTAAGATTTACTATTTATAATTATGAGTTTGAGTTAAACATATTTTTTCTTTTATTCTACATAAGCTGATTAATTTTCTTTTTAAAAATTGAAATACAATTTGGTCATTTAGAACATTTTATTTAAAATATTTATTTAATTTCTGCATATTTATTTTGGTTTTATGCTTGATTTTATTCCTCCATATGTAAATTGCAATGTGAATACAGTTTCACTAGATGAGTTGAATAAATGTTTGTGAAGGATCTATAATTTTAGATTGATTCGAAAGATTCTGTAGGGGAGTGCATAAAATATCATTTTAAAAGTGTATTTGTATAGCTCTTAAGCACAATAAGTTTTGTGTAATATACATAATATTTGTATTAATAAGCACAATATTTTTATAATAAACAATCTACAAGCATAGATAATTCAATAAAGAAAAATATGCTAATTAAATATACAGCGGTTTATTGTTTTTCCAAAGAGTTAAAATGTATTCAAGCATTTAATAATAATTTAATATTTAATAATATATTTATAATATATTTAATAATAATAATAATAATAAAGTATTTGAATAATCAAAAGTAAAATAATACTGCATAGTCTTCGTTTCATGAACAATTCCATAAAATGAATCGTTATTAATTTTTCAAAGTTACATACAGCACATTTTCTTAGGCCTGAATGATGTTAAAACCCTCACACAGTCACAGGCCTCAAAAAACACTTGCAAAATGATAAATTATAATCCAGACTCGACATTGCATATACTTGCGATGTGACTATTGTGAATGATCAAATTGCGATATCGATGCTGAAATGATATATTGTGCAGCCCTACATGATAATACAATTTTTAAGACAACACAGTACCATTGTTTTAACTTCAGAAGACTTAAATATTCATTAAATTAATATATGTTAGGTAGAACAACCCACATTTTCAATTACTGTAAATGCAAACCATTTATATTCTTACCAAGTGTAATTTCTAAAATACATAAATTTGTTAGAAATTTATAACGTTCAAATTCCTAAACCTTAAATATAATATAATAAATGTGAAGAAAGCATCTATGAAAGATATAAATGTAAAAAATATATTGCAAATATTTGTAATCAGTTTGATCAGTGTGTATTTATCTGAGTGCTCTCTGTAATCTGAAGCCTGTATATCCACGTGAGATCGTGCTGCGGATTTTAAGGGTGTGGATTTTTTGCGATTTTTCTGCTCTAATAATCAAATCCCCAGTGGCCATCCCTTGGTTATTTTTATATCTTGGATAGAATTCAATTTGGGGATAGCTTCACAAATGTACTCCCAAATTTAAACCTATTTTTTGTGCAAATCCTTCAGAATGTGCTTAATTCTCTATTTATAATGCATTGCAAAAAAAAATCACACAGCATCAGTGTGAGTGTTGTTGGATAGAAGGAGGAAGCACGACTGCTGTTGTGTAAGAGCAATTTGAGTCAAATCCTAGCTGATTTCTAATCAATTGAATTTATCTCCTCTCATTCGTGAAGACAGTAAAACTTGTGTGACAGGGGTGTTAAAGTGTCAGGTGGTGTTAAAGAGGGCGGTAGTGATGTGGTTTAACACATCAGCTCACAAGCCAAAACAAAATACCCTTTTGAATCATTTTTGAGGGTTTAGGGTCAGTACAATCTTCAAATGTTGTTGAAAGAAGACATTTAAGATTATTATTAATAATGCAAAATATATTACATTTTTTTTAAGCTAGTAATTTTTGCATAATTGAGTAATGTTGGTTTTGTGGTGTATATACAGTGCTTAGCATATATGAGTACACCCCTCACAAATCTTTTAAATTTATATTTGCTATAGGATGCTATACAGTATTATATTTGTGCATATATATTAGATTAATCAGTCATGAAGCCAAAAAAAAAAAAACATATATATATATATATATATATATATATATATATATATATATATATATATATATATATATATATATATATATATATATATATATAATTTTTTTTTTTTTTTTTTTTTTTGGCAATATTTCATTTGAATTTCATTTGAATTTATTATCTTTTTATTTCTAAAGATGTTTGGTGATTGAACTATTATTTTAATGAATATAACTTTTTAATAAAAATGCAGCAAAATAAATTACTGCACCAAATGAATATGTAATGATATATAATAATACATAAATAATAATATATAATTTAAATGCACCAAAAAATATTAATTTTCAAAATCTGTACTCATTTATGCTGAGCACTATATATATATATATATATATATATATATATACACACACACACACACACACACACACACACACACACACACACACACACACACACACACACACACACACACACACACACACACACACACACACACACACACACATACACAGTTCTAAAAAAAATTAAATACCTGAATATTTTTCAGGTGGATTTACTGCATTTATTAGGTATGGTTTTATTTAAAGTTCTGATAGCACTTCCTCCAAGTGTTATCAAGTGTTATTTTTCGAATTAAAAATGTGTTATTTATAACATTTTTTTAAAGCAATTGTTTTAACTCAGTATTATTCCCCAATACACCTGAAAGTACTTTTTTATTGTATGCCCAAAAAAAATCAAATAAAATGTGTAATTTTTATTAGTTTACAGAGTAAAATCAAAATATTTTTTACTCAAATACAAAAATATTAATCATAAATACAAGGAAACTGGGAACTTTCAATTAGTCTCTCAAAAACGACAAATACAATGTAATGTCAATGTCAGTTTTATTTATATAGCATTATTAAACACAACCAAAGGTTGACCAATGTGCTGAACAATACAAATCACAAAGAGAAAGGTATAAAATTATAGCTAAACAAACCATTCCCACTGATAATTATTATAGCTAAAACAAACAATTCTCACTGATAAAATGCCAAATCAAAAAGATAAGTTTTCAACCTACATTTAAAAACAGACAGAGATGATATAGACCTAATACAGAGCATTCCACAAGGTAGGACCATGTATCATTATAATAATAAATAAATAAATAAATAACAGCGAAATTTGATTATCAATTACTTGCTTGTTAAATTATCACTCATTAACCCATGATAGGAATAGAATACAGGACTCTGCAAAATACGTTTAACAATTTTTCTGCTTTTTTATTTACTGTCCCCATACTTTTGAATGGTAGTGTAAATGCATACTTGAAATATGTTTCTTATGTTTTTTTATCATTTCACTGGGCTCTGTAATGTAATACATTTATCATGTATGGCCATACACCCAAAGCGCTTCACAATCATGGGGGAGGGGTGTCTCTTCACACCTCCACCAATGTGCAGCATCCACTCAGATGATGCGTTGGCAGCCACAGGACAACGGTGCCAGTGCCCTCACCACACACTAGCTATTGGTGGACTGGAGAGACAGTGATAGAGCCAACTCTGTAAAGACAGATAGAAGGAATTTGGCCAGGATTACATCCCTACATTACGAGAAGTGCCGTGGGATTTTTAATGACCACAAAGTGTCAGGAACTTGGTTTAACATCTCATCCGAAAGATGGCGCGCACTGACATTATGGTGTCCCCTTCACTATACTGGGGCATTAGGACTCAAACAGACAAGTTTAGCACCCCCTGCTGGCCTCACTAACACCGCTTTCAAAGCTAGTTTTCCCATGTGGTCTCCCATTCAGGTACTGACCAGGCTCAGCCCAGCTTAGCTTCAGTGAGGAAGCAGTCTTGGGCTGCAGAGTGATATGCTGTGGCAGTAAATTGAAGTCTAAAAATAGAATAAAACACACACACACACACACACACATTTAAAATATAAGTATTCGCTTCAAAACTTTTAGAAAGAGTTTAGGGACTATAAATCAAGTAGATTGAGAAGTAAAAGAAACAAACAAACAATAAACAATCCCTCAGAACATCTAACAAATTGTCCTGGTTACCGCTTAGTAATGTGTTCAATTACACTCCGCACAGCTTAACTACACACCAACACCCTCTGACAGCGCACTTCCATCATGACAGCATATTTGCACATGAAGCAGTATTGTTTTCAGAAGATTCACAGCTTTTCATTGCAGTTACCATGTGTACTGTCTGCTGGGCGATGGAGAGATGTCTGAGGGTGCCGTTTGGGAAGCCATGGCCTTCGCCTCCTACTACCAGCTGGATAATCTGATGGCCATACTGGACATCAACCGACTGGGCCAGAGCGACCCAGCACCACTGCAGCACCATGTGGAGAAGTACCAGAGACGCTGTGAGGCCTTCGGGTAGGTTTGGATTGAAATATTAAGCACTGCTGTGGTTTCAGATCCATGAGCTTCATTACTGAACTTAGTAACACTTTAAGTCACAATTCATGCTGTTTACAAACCAATAACTAATAATTTTAGCGCAATAAACTGCTAATTAGCTGCTTATTAATAGTTAGTAAGGTAGTAGTTGGGTTTAGGTATTGGGTAGAATTAGGGATGTAAAATAAGATTATACTTTATAGCTACTAATGTAGATGTAATATCTATAATTAATTAAAGTATTACCCTGAACTCTTGAGAAAGACATTTGACTTAATTTGGAAAATAAAAATAAAAATGTGTAAGGGTTAGGTTTTAGGGGTGGAACAGAAAATACTGTTGGGTCTGTATATAAACAGTGTAAGTCTATGGCAGGTCCCACAACGATAGTTTAAGTGTGTTTGCAGTGTAAAGCCATCAATCAATCCATTGTTTGTTGTGTATTCAGGTGGCATGCCATCATTGTGGACGGCCACAGTGTGGAAGAGCTGTGTAAAGCCATGAGCCAACCTCGCCACCAGCCCACTGCCATCATCGCCAAGACCATCAAGGGCAAAGGCATTCCTGGTACATTTCCTTCCATAACTTCATATAAGAACTTCTTCCTTTTGTTTTACAGGCCACAATTTAAGTTGACAGAGAACAGACAGGCAGACTCTCCAATTAGAGTTCTTCATTTTAAGTCCCACCATTTCCCAACACCTCCCACAAAGTCAATCAATGTTCATACACTTTTTTTGTTTTGTTGTTTTGAAAAGCATCTTTAAAGACTACAGTAAGTAAGCTTTGATCAAAAACTCATTCATATTAACCTATAAAAAATGCTTCATTTTGTTATAGAGATCACAATTTATCTTCTATCCACCATGTTAGCGGACAGACACTCTCTCCAATTAAAATTCTTCATTTTTAAGCCCCTCCTATTTTCCAACACCTCCCACAGTTAATCAGTGCACACCCACTTTTTTGAGCTTTGTTGTTTTTTAAGGGTATTTATAAAACAAAGTAATTTTTGATTAAAAAACCAAACAAATTCATATCCTCTTATGAGAAATGCTTCTGCTTGTAGACACCACAATTTAACTTCTATCCACCATGTTAACAGACAGCAATTTCTATTTAGAATTCTTAATTGTAAGCCCCTCCCATTTTACAACACCTCCCAGAAAAAGTCAATCAATGCACGCCCACCTTTTGTGCTTTGTTGTTTTCATGGGTATTTATAAAAAACTATGTATTTTTTAATAAAAAAACAAACTTATTCATAATTCATATCCCATGAGAACTGCTTCTGCTTGTTATAGAGACCACAGTTTAACTTCTGTTCAACATGCAACAGAAAGACACTCTCCAATTATAATTCTTCCTTTTAAAGGTCCCATGAAATTAAAATAAAGTTTTTTAGATGTTAGTATCAGTATTGTTAATTTTTAGGATATCTATAAGCTAGTGCGCACCAAAACAGTGACAAAATTCGCATTTAGAAGATATAAAACTGATACAAACATGTAAAGCTTGTAGTTTGTCACTTCCACCTAAATAGATCAACAGTTTTAATCAAGTCACCTTCAAGCATTTTGAAGGGGCGGGGCATGTCAGATTCTAGAGAGCATTTTATTGGCCGAGATTTGGCCAAACTGAAGTATGCAGTTTCTCATAAAATCTCGGCTAATCAAATGCTCTCTAGAATCTGACATGCCCCGCCCCCTTCAAGATGCTTCACATTTGATGTGCTTGAGCTCAACCATTCTTACTTGCAGAGCGATGATAAAACAAAATGCTATTGGTTGCTTTTTAAAAAGGGGAGGAGCTACACTATGTCATGTTTACACCTCTCTTCATGTTTCGGTTGAGATTTCGGTTGAGAACGTAAAATTTGCAGTTTGTCACTTCCGCCTAAATAGATCAACGGTTTTATTCACGTCACCTTCAAGCATCTTGAAGGGACGGGGCATATCAGTTTCTAGAGAGCATTTGATTGGCCGAGATTTGACCAAACTGAAGTATGCAGTTTCTCATCAAATCTCAGCAAATCAAATGCTCTCTAGAATCGGACATGCCCCGCCCCCTTCAAGATGCTTCATATTTAATGCACTTGAGCTCAACCGTTCTTTCTTGCAGAGCGATGATAAAACAAAACTCTATTGGTTGGTTTTATTAAAAGGGGAGGAGCTACACCATGTCATGTTTACACCTCTTTTCATGTTTCGGTTGAGATTTCAGTTGAGAACGTAAAATTTGTAGTTTGTCATTTCCGCCTAAATAGATCAACGACTTTATTCACATCATCTTCAAGCATCTTAAAGAGGCGGGGCATATCAGTTTATAGAGAGTATTTGATTGGCTGAGATTTGGCCAAACTGAAGTATGCAGTTTCTCATCAAATCTTGGCCAATCAAATGCTCTCTAGAATCTGACATGCCCCGCCCCCTTCAAGATGCTTCATATTTGATGCACTTGAGCTCAACCGTTCTTACTTGCAGAGTGATGATAAAACAAAATGCTATTGGTTGTTTTTTTTAAAAGGGGAGGAGCTACACTATGTCATGTTTATACAAGCATCTTGAAGTGGCGGGGCATGTCAGTTTCTTGAGAGCATTTGATTGGCCAAGATTTGGCCAAACTGAAGTATGCAGTTTCTCATCAAATCTCAGCAAATCAAATGCTCTCTAGAATCTGACATGCCCCGCCCCCTTCAAGATGCTTCATATTTGATGCACTTGAGCTCAACTGTTCTCACTTACAGAGTGATGATGAAACAATGCTATTGGCTGTTTTTTTTTTTAAGTGAGGAGCAACACTATGTCATGTTTACACCTCTCTTCATGTTTCGGTTGAGATTTCAGTTGAGAACATGTAAAATTTGTAGTTTGTCACTTCTGCCTAAATAGATCAAAGGTTTTATTCAGAGTCTAGAGAGTATTTGATTGGCTGAGATTTGGCCAAACTGAAGTATGCAGTTTCTCATCAAATCTCAGCCAATCAAATGCTCTCTAGAATCTGACATGCCCCGCCCCCTTCAAGATGCTTCACATGTAATGCACTTGAGCTCAACCGTTCTTACTTGCAGAGCGATGATAAAACAAAAAGCACTTCACTGGACTTTTAAGCCCCGCCCATTTTCCAACAACTTCCACAAAATCAATCACTGCACACCCATTTTTTTGAGCTTTGTTAGTTCCCCAGGTGTCTATAAGAGCGAAGTAATCTTTAATCAAAAACTCATTCATTTTCCACAGTGGCTGAAGATAAGATGGGATGGCATGGCAAGGTGCTGTCAAAGGACATGGCGGAGAACGTGATGAGAGACATTCAGAGCCGCATAATGAACAGTAACAAGCGCATGTACCCGACTTCACCCGTCGAGGACGCTCCACCCGTGAGTCTGCGCAACATCCGCATGCCCAGCGCCCCCAACTACAAACCTGGAGAGAAGGTGAGACAGATGGATGTATGATAGATTAGTTCAATATCTTTGTCTTACGCTGTCTAACCGCTGAAGGAATCAGCTTCCAGAAATGATCAGATGTGCTCCAACATTAGGCACATTCAAATCAAGACTGAAAACACATCTGTTTAGCTGCGCCTTTACTGAATGATCACTGTGCTACGTCCCACAGATCGCACTATTATGTCTTTCTTTTTTTTTCATTCTTTTATAACCTGTTTCAACACATTTTAATCTGTTTTTATTCTTTGTTGTTTTAATTGTTTTATACCTGTTTTTTTATTCCTGTTTATGTAAAGTTCTTTGAATTACCATCGTGTATGGAATGTGCTATATAAATAAACTTGCCTTGCCTTAACTCTATCCACCAATCTTCTTTCCATCAGGTCGCCACATGTAAGGGGTATGGGATGGCTGTGGCCAAACTGGGACGTTACAACGAACGAGTTGTGGCAATGGATGTCGACACCAAAAACTTCACCTTCTCTGAAATCTTTAAAAATGAGCATCCCAACCGGTTCATTGAGTGCTACAGCGCAGAGCAGAACATGGTAGGAAGCAATGAAGCAGCATGAAAATGTTAGAAATACTGTTATGGGTTTGAAAATCAGACAAAAACACATAGGTACAATATTGTGTACTTAACAGCTTTAATAAGGGTAAGAACTACAATTAAATAATGCATTGAGAATTAAAGTAAATATTTAAAGTTGTTAGCTGTATCTCTAGAAACAGTATATTTTAAGTTTATTGCAAATTAGTATGTAGTGTGTTTATTGAAGTACACTTCAAAGGAGTGGGTGGAGCTAGAAAGCTGTTTTGGCACATTTTGCTCAGTGAATATTTTTGATTGGTGATTTTTTTGTAAAGCATCATGGGTAATAAAGTTCATTGCACAAAAATATAAAGTGGTAACAACTTTCAAGTTTCCAAGTCAGCAGCCATGTCAATATGAAAACATTATTTATTAGTCACCATAAATAATTGAGCAGTAAATCAACTCTTTTCACATTTCCGTGTTGCTCAGTAGCAGAAGTCATCATAGTTGGGTAAACTTAGAGCACAGTGAATGGGAGAGTACAACAAATTTTTTTTACAATCCTATTTGCTGAAATAATAAAAGAAAAAGTCAACGATGGTGTTATCAAAACTTTCAGAAAACCAAAAAAAAATTGTGTGAGACTGATAACGGCAGCTAGAAGAATTTCAAATTTAATGTCCCGCACATAGACACTGATGCTGTGCATTACAATCGGCTCTCACAAGCAGTAATTTTTTTTTTATTTGATGTAAAGATGATATAAAATATACACAAATAATTATAAATGTTCATATGTTTTTTTTTAAATAATCAAAATATTAAAAACTTTCAAGAATTTAAGGCGCTGATAACCGTAAACGCTTCATAACAGTCTTGTGATAAGGTCCATTATTTCTGAAGGATGATATGAAGGTGCATACTTGAGTAATTATGCTGAAAGTTCAGCTTTGCATCAAACAAATAGATTACAATTTTAATTTAAAATATATTCATATGAAGAGTTCAGATACAAAAAAATAACCTAACAAAATTAAATGCAGTCTGAAAATGTATTCTTAAATGAGCATTTTATCAGGCTATTGTATGTAGGTTCAGTAATTTCACTTTTATGGCAAAGAATAGGAGTTCAGTCTTACAAAAATGTACAAATTTAAAAAGGAGGCGTGGCACCAAACCTCGCCCTTAAACCCAATCGTCATTGGGGGATGATCAAATCATACTTAATTGTATGAATGAGATTGTATGAATTCAAACGAAATAGCCACTAAATCAAAAAGTTACGAATTGCCATAAGATAACTTTGGAAATAACTCAACATAAACATAGGAGGATGAGAAAATGCTAATTTTCAATGGAAATTTCAGATGGCATTTAAAGGTTCTTACATCTGTGTAATGTGAAGTGAGACGCTGACAAAAGAAGTGCAAACCTAAATGCAGGTTTTATTAGCAGGATGGTCAGGCAAGCAACAGTCTACACAGGAGCAAACAGATGTATACAGGCAATCCAGATTCGTAGTCAAAATAATAGGCGAGAGGTCAGAAGGCAGCCAGCAGACAGGGATAAGCGAAAAAAACAAACAAAACAAAGCAAGGGTCAAAACCGGCAAGACAAGGCAAGGAAAACGCGTCGTAATGTTCACAGGTACAGATAAACAAGACTCAGCCATAATATGTGCGTGCGTGCTGTGTATATAGTCCTTGTCATCGGTCTATGATGGACAGATCAGTGGAATCTGGAACATGTGTGTGTGAGCGGTGCATGACTGGGATTTGTAGTCCATGCAATGGCAGATTTGTAGACCCTTGTGATCTGAGTGTTTATCAGCGATCTGCAGCCGCTCGATCGCTGGTGATGGCGACAATCTGAACCCTTCATATAGAAAACAATCATTTTAAATTCTAATACCAAAACTCAACCTTACTATAGTTATTTCCAAAACACTGAAAAATATCTTAATTTTTGACCAGTAGGGTATATGTTTCCATATTATTAGTGCTTCACTCACATTAGCAATTTTGATATTTTAAAAATCCAAATCAAAGGTCTTCACTTTTTGCACTCTAGCTTAGTGAGTGAACCATCTCTAAATGCTCCCTAGATTGTTCTGCTAAATTACAGTTTTGGGATTGGCCACATAAAACGCTCCTCAAAGCACCGAAGTCACTGGTTTGCTGAATAATACATGGCGCTCTATCCATAATGCAGCAGTGAAGATGTGACCCACTTACGCTCCATTTTGCACCACGCCCTGCTGCAGTGCCATTCCCGAGAAGCCATGCAGAAAACCCAGACCGCCTCCTTTCAGCTCTCAAGCACATTCTTTATGATCAGCCCGCTTCACCAAAATATTCCACTCATTGTTCACTTGCTAAGTAAAATATAGGTCACTCATTTGTCGTGTTGTGTTTTGGGAAGCAGCCGTGATGGACAGGATGAAAATTTGTATACTAATTAATTGGTCAGAGTTCATATCAGTTATGCACAGTTAACCAATCAGATGCAATAGGAATGCTAATTAAAGCATATATAATAATAGATCTGAGCATGCATACTAGTGTAGTGACAGAGTCATTTGTAATGTAGTCTGTCAGAAAATAAATATTAATTGATTTTGATAACTTAACGATGTGATACAGGGGCTTCAAGAAGTGTTTGGATGCTTAACCAGGCCCGTAGCCAGCCTATTGAAAGGGATGGTTTTTTTTTTTCTCAATAAGTGGACCTGTTTGCAGTTATTCGCCTCATTTTCTATTAAGTTATGATGTTCAAATACTCCACTTTAGTAACATTTTAAGCACTAATCTTTGCTGGATTAGCTTGTTGGACGGTGATCACAACCACACTTTTGGATGCAACATTAATATTATAATATAAAGTGATTAACGTACTATTTTACCACAAAGTATTTATTTACAAATGTGCATTTAAACTAAGTTATTACAGTTTTATAAATAATGTAATGAAACCAGAATTTTTAATTTAAAAATGTGAATAAATATGAATATGAAAACTTTTTAAAATTACATTTAAAACTGTAGCCTACAGGTAAATAACAAACTCTAAAAAATTTCATTTGTCTTAAAGGTGCAGTATGTAAGTTTGACACCGGGTGGTTGAACTAGTTATTGCACTCCTGGGTTAAAACAAACGCAAGCGCAGGTTGCCAGATTGAGTACAGGAGCGAGTGATTTAAACCGTTCTAAATAAAAGCAATGGCACGCGATAGAATAGTGTTTTCCATATTAAAAGGAGTTTTTGTCATAACCAACACCTCGAATTGATATATTAGAAACGGCTTCTATTTCCCACAGCTGAACAACAGAAAACTATGACAATGATCACCTCAGGTAAACCTCATGTGCTTTATTCAGTGCTAAATGCTAACAATGCGAGTTTAAATGCCAAGCAGCAGCAGATAGTTCACCTCAGATCTTGAAAATAAAATAAACCGTTTGAAATTGAACTTTAGAACTAAACATGTGATTCAGCAAGTACATTTAATAATGTTAAAGAATATGCACTCACTCATGAAATGGTAAGGTTTATAATGTATTTAATACATATTAACCCTTACCATTTTGTGAGTGAGTGCATATTCTGTGCTTCTGAATAGCTGTGTTTAAATTTCTGTCGTGTTTCGTCTGGTGCAAACAGCCAAATTCTCGTCATGAAGCGTGTTGTTAGGACACGTGGTAACAATGTAACCTGCTCACCTAATGTTTACGCTCGTAATATTTATATAATTTGCTAATTAATAACCTCGTGGAACTGAATCTGTCTCTGAGTCTGCTACTGTCCACCGGAGGTCGCATTTCGGTCATGGTTTTAGAGCTTTTCTGAATGAATGCATGAAATACGAAGTTTTCCACCAAGGCAACCCGGGGTGCTGAAATATAATTGGCTAAACTGGCATTGGGCAGGTTAAAAGAACATAAACAAAGACAGTGTTGCGGCACGGAAAACACATTTTCAAAGTAGAATATCTGACTTCAGCATTGTTTTTTCAGATAAACAAGTATATTCACTTGGCATGTTTCCTAAATATCTGCAAACATATTATGGTATTTTTATGCTTTAGAAGAGTCAAAAACTTACATACAGCTCCTTTAAAGCCTTCTTCTATTGGTTATTTTCCCAACTTAAGATGGCATACTGTCAAAATGGGACAAATGAGTACATAAACAGTAGGTGCCAAATTCTGGACTTTGTCAGTGGGGGGTGGATCTTTCAAACCACCCGAACCCCTTCTGGCTATGGGCCCATTAATTTTTAATAAATGTTTATATGGCATTACATTAGGTAAGAAAATATTAGGTTTGATTAATAAAAGATCAAGCAAATATATGTTTTTAGGCAAAAGATTTTACAAGAATAGATTTGGTATGTTTTAAATGATGAGTACATATGTACTGTATAAAAGTTATTCCACTAAAATCACTCAAATAAATCAGGTCAAATGTGTTTGCAGCAATTAATTTAAAAAATGTGACATCTTGAGAAAAATATATACGTAAAAACTTGTGTTGAAATTGTACCAATTATTTAGTTTGTCATGAAATCCTTACATTTTTTTATTTTTTTATAATAATTTTTTCGGGGTTTTCACCTTTAATGGATAGGACAGTAGAGATTATTGACAGGAAAGCAGGGGGAGCAGAGAGAGGGGAAGGATTGGCATAGGACCACGAGGCGGGAATTGAACGCCGTGAGCACCGGAGTACGTGTCGACGCATTAACCACTACACCACTGGCGCCGACATGAAATCCTTACATTTTAATTCTGACTTACATTAAACAGTTTTTGGGCAATCACCTTATGTTTAGTATCAATATATTATGCATTTTGAATAAACAGCTATTTAATTACAACTTGTTACTAAATTTCTATAAAACTGTAGTGTATTATACATCTTTTGTGGTAATAAAATGTCAAAATATTGTTAAAATAATGTTTGTACATATTTATTCTGACCCCCCATTTATTGAAATATATACAGTAAAAGAATAAGTGATAACTCAATATATGTGTAAAATGTATTGTGGCTGAGGCTCCATCATATTCTAGACTATGGCATGGAGAGGATTTGAGACAGGAAACAGGAAATGACAGTGAGTGTGTGAGCTGCATGTTGGTAATTCCTATCATATGAAGGATAAAATGGAGTTCCTGTTTAGTGGATTCCATGTGTCTCTCCTTTGTTGTATTAAAACCTACTAAAGACTGAGCGACTATATGGTTGCTATGCAGTTACTGAGGTTGTTGTACTGGCTCATGTTCAAGAAGCCCTAAAAAACAATAATCCACCACTTAAAAAGCATTGGTTTTATTAGTAGGAAAAGAAATGTTGCAGGTTTTCATGCTAATATTCATCTCTCATAGGTCAGTGTTGCCACAGGCTGTGCTGCACGTGACCGAAACATTGTGTTCGCCAGTGGCCTCGCCACCTTTTTCACCCGCGCCTATGACCAGGTCCGCATGGCTGCCATCTCAGACAGCAACATTAACCTCTGCGGCTCCCACTGCGGCCTGTCTGTCGGTAAGAAATGAAACATTTAGTTTTAAAGGCTCCAGATCCTCACCTAACTTCTAATAGTCAAGTGCACTGTCTAATCAAAAAGATTACTTTTAAGCCCCACCTATTTTTCCAGCACCTCCCACAGATTCTAGTAGTACCCGCCCACTTTTTCAGCAGAATGGGATCCGGAAGTATTTTTTCCATTCATTTGTTTACACAGAGATGTTGAAAAAGGCTTTTAAAAGGCTTAATAACTTTTTAAAATGTATTGTTTTAAACATTTCAAAAATAATTTGAACCCCAACAGAGAGTCACAGTGAGAAAATACTGTGTACATAATGGCTTTAGTGATCAGGAAAAAGAACTATACTCTCGCATAGCATTGCGAATGACACAATCAAAAATGACAGAAATAAAAAACTATTCATTTCAAATTGTTAATTTTAGGTGTATTGCAAAATACATACAGAATGTGCTGCATAAAACATGGGAGAGTAGATAAGCCAAATTTATTACATCATACATAGTACATCATGAGAGTAGGCTGAGCTAAAAAGCTATTTTAGTGCATTTTACTCACTTATTTGATTGCTGGAATTTTTGCACAGCATCATTGGTAATGTTTTCCACCAATAGATCAGCTAATAAACATAAGGTGCGTTCCAATCTGCCTGTTTATGCACTGTTCAGTGCTGTTTTTAAGTATAAATTATGCAAGTAGTGAGCTCACACTGAAAATATTAAAAAGAAAAAGCACACTTTAAATATCTGCTAATATACTAAAACCAAAAAAATAATAAAGTGTGAAATGTTGGACTTATTTCATTCTAAAGTTATTATTAAGCTACATAGTGCATCATTTGGGACACAACTATTTAAAAAAGATATGTTTTTTTAAGTTGAAAAAAGCGAATAGATATTCAACAGAAAAACACACCATCCATTAACCACTTTGGAGCTCACAGTAGGTTGGTCTTTAAAGATTTATAGGATATCATTAAAATTAATTTCCTTATGAAGAAGCACGAATGGAGATTTTACTTCCAGAACTCGACCGCTGCACTCTATTCTCCTTTCTCACTCTCTGCAGCTGTGACTCTTAACGATGATGTTTTTGCACTGGTTTGTGAGCAGCTCACCCCTCCTTTTCCTAAAGCTGTCTTTCTGATGTGTGTTTTGTTCTCCTGGTCGTCTGGAGGTGGTGCAACTCTTTGCACAACCCTTTCTCCCTCTCTCCCTCCCCCTGTTTCTGGGTGACCTGGCATCCCTTCCGTTAGCACAGGTACACTGCATGCCGCTTTGTCTGTCTGTGCACCTGCCTGGCTGTCTGTCTATCTGTCGCATGCATTTGCAGCTGTTTTACACTAATGTTGGCACCCTTGGTAAATATGCAACATAGGCTTATTCTGAAAACGTACCCCTGTATACATTTCTGGAGATCGCTAATTATGTAGTCAGAAGTACGTTTGTTTGCATTTCGTCTTTAAAACGAACTCTACGGGGCAGTATGATGACGTTCTTTTTCACGCTTACCTGCTGACGGATTACCTTCGTATGGACAGCTTTTCAGCTGTTACCAAATTGTCCTGTAGCTCGCCATGTACGTTGGCGGACTTGAGATGCAGAGAAGAGTTGACCATGATGCTGGGGTTCAAGTCTGGCAAAGAACGGTTCCAGAAAGTGGATAAGACAAAAACAGAAGCCAAAAAATAAAATAAAATAGTAAATAACACTGTGAGAATGTGGTAAAATCCGAAAACGTGGTAAAAATCAGGCGAGGGATTTTCTTTTAAAAACACTGTCAGTTGGGTTTAGGGAAGTGGATGGGTGGGTCAATCGCTGCTTTTAAAAACACGATTGGTTGGGTTTAGGGAAGGAGAAGGGTGGGGGATCGGTTGGTCAGTCAGTTAGTTAGTCAGTTGGTCAACAGCGACCTCTGGTGGATTTACACAAGAAGAGCAGGCACGAATGGCACTCGCGACACAAATTTGAGATCTCAAAAAGTGTACACAGCGGCCTCTGGTGGATTTGTGAAAACAAAAACTGCAAAAAAAAAAAAACATACCTCCTGGGACATATTTGGCACTCTCCAGAAATGTATATAGGGGTACGTATTCAGAATGAGCCTGAGTTGCAAATATGAGCAAAGAAGGCTGTCAAAAAATGTCTTTATTGTTTAACATTTTGATGCTTGAGTCTTATTTTACTTTTTTATGAGAATAAAGGCTTTAAAAAAAACTTTCAAACAATTACGGTGATATACAGGGTTTTTAGAAAGTCAATTTCAGACATTGAAATTAATTTTTTTTGTCCAAGTTATGAAATATTCATCTTTAATTCATCTTTATTTCTATACCGCTTTACAATGTAGATTATGTCAAAGCAGTTTAACATAGAAGTTCTAGTAAATTGAAGTTCAGTTTTGTTCAGTTCAGTGTGGTTTAATTTTCACTGCTGAAAGCCCAAACACTGAAATCCAACGATGCCCAATCCAAACAAGCCAGTGGCGAGAAACAAACTTCACCAATTGACGAAAGTGAAGGAAAACACGATCGGTTAGGCACAAACACGGTTGGGCACGATTAACTATATCAAGGATTTTTGTTTGTTGCTTTAAATTTTGTTTCCATTTATCAAATTTTAATATTCATATTTTTATCACAATATCTTATGGCTAGGCTACTTTTCATCTCAGTTTGATTACATTCACGCTTATCTACTGGCAGTCACTTCAGTCTGATGCAGTTACTAAACTGTAACTTCAACTAAGCCAAACATGTTAGGATAATGCAAATTTCTAATCGTTTTGGCTATAAAATTACCTCTTCAAAGTAAAGTCTATTTTAAAGTAGATGAGAACTAAAGGTTTTCAGTAAGGGAATTTGATGTTTGGCTTATAGTGTGAACTCTGGATGTAGGTGAGGTTAAGTTTTAGCTTGGGCGGATTTCTGACCCCAAGACCCAACTAACTGCTGCAATTCTCCAGCCGTGATTATTGAAGAATTTTTGGCCACTTGACCCATCATACTAACAGTGCATTGGGACAACATGGACACGCATCCTCTTCCAGGCTGATTCAACCGACAGGAATTTCTTATTTATTTCTTATGATAGGCATTTTCAGTGTTTTTGCTATCTTCTTGCATTCAGCTCCAATTTTTGTGAAGCTCAATAGACTTTTGCTTCCAATCACAGCTTTGTTCTTTGGTCTTACTGTACCTATTTTAATGAATGAGTTTGGTTTGTTTCCTTATAGTCATATGTTTCAGCCAGGTGTACTAAAACATTGTATATATCAATGGGAATATATTTAAATAAAACTACTGTGATTTGTTTGCAATAGTTTATTCTCAGTAAAAATTATATATTTAATATTTTGATCAAAAAAAACAAAAGGTTAATAAAATAATAAAGCTTTTTTCACAGCCTTTTTTGCTCATATTTAACACAGGTGCCAGTATTAGTGGTGGGCACTGTATCTGATAGACAAATGCTGTTCAGCTGGAATTAATAGTGCGAGTTTATGCCTGGTGTGTGTGTTTGTGTTTTAGGAGAGGACGGACCGGCTCACATGGGGCTGGAGGACATGGCTATTTTTAGAGCCATCCCCACTGCCACCATTTTCTACCCCAGTGATGCTGTGTCTGCTGAAAAGGCTGTGGAGCTCGCAGCCAACACAAAGGTTGGCATGTTCTGTCTGCAATTATGAGCGGTTGAACAATTTGTTTTTTGTCTGATGCCCATACAGTACATAAAATTAACACAGCATACAGTGTTTGAACACAACAAATGTTCAATAGAACTAGTGTATAATAGAATTAGTGTTAAAATTCAGTTTTACAATTAATTGAGGTGACTATAAGGAGCTTAGAAATTAAGAAAAATGCTAATATAAATGTATTTGAAAAAATCAGTATAAGCACTGTACATTGCACTGTACATATCTTTGAATGTTGGCATAAAGGCTTTTTAAGACAGATGGATGGATGGATGGATGGATGGATGGATGGATGGATGGATGGATGGATGGATGGATGGATGGATGGATGGATGGATAGATAGATAGATAGATAGATAGATAGATAGACAGACAGACAGACAGACAGACAGACAGACAGACAGACAGACAGACAGACAGACAGACAGACAGACAGACAGACAGATAGATAGATAGATAGATAGATAGATAGATGTTTTGCATGTAGTGGCAGTTGGTCAAATATTTGTAACCTAGCCTATAATAAATAATAAGTATTGATAAAGCAAGTTATACTGCAATTAGGTGATGTACTCCATCGGGCATGATAATCTTAATATTATTTTGTAGTGTGTGCTGTGCCGCGGTTTTCATATCTTGCAGTGTGCGCACGTTTAAGATTTGAGGTAATAACATCGCCATGACGGTCAAAGTTTGGTCAAAGCAAGTTCTTTCAGTATTACATGTCAATCTTATATGTATATCACATTAGCCTGCAGTCAAACAAATTAGGCAGACTTTCGAAAGCACTTAAACCGTTCATGCTGAGTGAATAACAAAGCCTTTTTCTGTTATTCCGTTACAAACATTTATTTGTTGGGAATGAGAGACATTTGATTAGCTTTTAATAAACACGTCTTGTCCTGTGTTGTTTAACGAATGCCATTACAATCTGTGTTTAATATAATAATTTGTTTGCATATTTTGAGATTTAGGATTTAGAAATCAAACATTCTTTTCACCCCAATGCAATTTAACAGGGCACTATACAGGCTGAAGAACTTAATTCTTATATTTGCTTAATTTTTGCAGCCTAGGACTATACTTCTCACCATGTATTGTATCTTTCCTATTACTAAGAAAACCACAACAACCAAACAAAATTATATTTTAATTGAACACATCACGTCACATAAGGTACACATACAGTACCGTCATATCTAGTATTGTGAAAAGGCAAAGCTGAAAATCTATGGTTAAAGATGGATGGATATTTTTGTATGTTTTCTGGATCTGTAAAGTGTGTTTCTCACTGTAGGGTGTTTGCTACATCCGCACCACTCGTCCAGAGACTGCAATCATTTACAACAGCAATGAGGACTTCCATGTTGGCCAAGCCAAGGTAATCCTTCATCATTCAAATGGAATCTTTCTGCAGATGCATATCTTAAAAAATTATATATCACAATTTTTTAATTAGATTAACTTCACACATTCATACACATTCACAGCTTCTTTATTTATTTAAAATAAGGATATATGGCTGTATCCGAAAGCATAGTGAGGCTGCATTCCGGTCCAATTGTTTATGCCCTTCACTCACTAACTTCCCTCTGTCTCGTTCCCTCAGATGTACATCATTGATTACAATAACATAAGTGTCCACTACTGGTGGAGCATCTGAATAGGTTTAAATGGAATGCCCTTAACCAATGATGCTCAAAGTAGAGCCTGCAAAGTTGGCTCATGGTAACCTTTGATTTGGCCCACCATCCCATCTGAGAAGAGATTTATGATGGGAAGATTGGGCTGAATGTCTTCAACAGAAATCGCCATTTGTAATTTAACGTAACCTTTTGTTAGTTAGTTTGTTTGTTTGTTTATTGAGCTATATGCACAGCTAGTGTTTTCAGCCAACGATAATCTTCTGGTGAAAGGTTTATGTGACTATTTTTAATTTTAACTATTTTTATAGCATTGATGGTATAATGTAAGTAAAATACAATCAGTTAAACAGACTTAAGCATTCATTTAGTTGTTCAAGTGTAAAACGAGGTGTTAATGTGCTAATGCAAGTGCCGTCAGTAGCAGCAGGCGAGCACAGAAACTGTATTGAAAATACTGGGGTAAAATAAACTGTCATATTTTAAGGACATGGTGTAAAAAAATTTGAATTTTATTTAGTGCTTCTTTTCCGGTCTGAGACCCACTTTATTTTGTAAATCAATCAGGTAGTGAAGATCACTGATTTTTAATGAAAACAGACCTTAAACGTTGCAATTTTGTAAGCTGACATGAAGGCTGGCTGAATGAAAATTAAAAGTCCGTGTTCATATACCCCATTGTTAAAGCTACAAAAAGCCATCTGAAATTAAATGTTTCAATTAAATGTTGTGCATAAATCAGCTTTTTAAAAATGTACATACTGTCACTCAAAGATACAGGACAATACACAAGACATTGACGAACAAATCATGGCAAAGAGGTGCAGCTTGACTTGTGTATTCAGCATTGAACACCATTGTGTTATAAGAGTCTTAGTTTATGTTTTTATTGTAAGAAGTTCATTATAAAATGTAAAAAATGTATATTTATTAATACAATTAAACTATTTTTTTTTTAAATATCAATAAATTAGGATATTACCATGGCAGCTTTAATGTAATAGCTTGGTATATTTACCTTTGGTTTTTGGCCCTTCATAAGATAAAGTTTGGGCCCTGCCTTAAACCCTTGAGCACTTGTGGAACTACACTGTTGGGAGGTCACAATTGCATTGCATTAGCGCAGTGGTTCCCAAAGTGTGTGTGTGTGTGTGTGTGTGTATGTGTATGGGGGGGGGGGGGGGGGGGTCGATTTCCGATTACCAAAAATTTAATTCATTTTATTAAACTACTATAAATACCATATTTAATCCATAACCTACTGAAGAAGTAGTTAATAGTAACATTGTTAACATTTTAATAATTAACATTAAAAAACAACATGCAAATAAAAAGCCATCAGCCTTTAGATTTTTTTTTTGCAACCCCTGGGGTGATTACGTCATATTAAAGACCCAGCAATAGTGTCAGATGCAGCACATTGATTTTATGGCACCAGGTTAAACTTTCTGACACCTTTACTGCTCTCACGCACAGTAAAAATAAATACAGGCCACAACTGAACATGGAGGATGGTCTCAGAGTGGTGTTGATGAATAGACTTGGGCCTATTGGTATGTGTGCCACCTTAGAGGATTATGGGGTTGTGAGTCACTGGCATTGTTATTTTGGGAGTCATGGGCTGAAAAGTTTGGGAACCCCTGCATTAGGGGAAGTACTGTATATGTGCTGCAGTGGACATATGAAGCCGACTCGCTCCCTCTGTCAAAATCGATGGATCGAGAGCATGTCCATGTAAACCTCCTCATGTAAACATGATGAAGTGACACACAACAAAATGGAGACAAGGGAACAAGCGAAAGGAAGTTCACGAGTGCTAAAAGTGGACTAGAATGCAGCCTGGATGTTCTGAAGCGCTCTCAATCAATCCCAAAATGCACCACAATAATGAGTGTACAACCCAATGTACACTCAATGGCTAGGGAATACCCATAATACATTGTGAAAGTTTGTGCACTGAATGAATTTTTATCTAACCACACAATAAGATTTCTAAATAAATTTGAGGTTTCAACGTTTCTAAATAAATGATTATTATTTCATTGTTAAATTAACATTTAGAAATCAAACTACTTTGATTCATTATTAATAGACAGCTTGCTAAGGGTTAAATAACCATCACAGGATCTGACTGAGTTGATTAAAATCTAATCCATCTAAGGGATTTATCAACCAGCAAAGGACAAACAAACAAAACAGCATCCCTCCTGGTGCATCGTGTGCTCCAATTCCCTCACTTGTTTTTTATTCACTCCTTTAAGTGGACTATGTTAGTGCACTAATGTAGTGAATAGTGAATGATTTAAGGGGCAATTTCAAGCCTATGTGTTATACAGTAATGTGCCCCTAATGTCTATATTTCCTGAGCAGGTGGTGTGCCAGAGTAAAGAAGATCAGGTTACTGTGATCGCAGCAGGAATGACCCTCCATGAAGCTCTGGCCGCAGCCGAGCAACTCAAAAAAGGTACAAATGATAAAAAGCAAGGAAATCTATAGATGCAAATAAAATACTTTTGACATAATTACATTTAAGGCTGCAACATTATATTCAATCAGCATCCACAATAGCCACATAAAGTTACGTCAAATCAATTTACCAAAATGTTAATCATTTGTGTGTGTTTTTAGGACTTGATTTTGTATTTTAAGTCAGTTTAAAGCATTTAGGCATAAGAAATTATGCTACTTTAAGAAATATTATTTGTATTGTTGTTTGTATTGTATGGATACACTCAAAAAATATTTTAGCTGCTTGTACTTACTTAAAATGATCTGAAACAACACTGTTCTTGAGTTTTTTTAGGGGCAGCTTAATTGTTTTATGTTCAATCAGCCTAAAATTGGTAAAAACCATTAAGTTAACTTAATCGATTTGTGTTGAAACGGGATAAAGCGGTTGTGTGGAGCCCAGCATTTTTTACAGTGTACTGTATATAACATAAAGACTATGGTGAGAATGGTACCAGAAAGCAGGTAAAAGAAAAACAAAAGGCAAAAAATTAAATAAACAAGTAAATAACAGGGTGACAATGTGGAAAGATCTGAAAACGTGGTAAAAAAAAATCAGGCTGCGGCGAGGGCTTTTCTTTTTCTGGATTGCTTTTGAAAACACTGTTGGTTGGGTTTAGGGAAGGGGGTGGGCCAGTCAGTCGGTCAACAACGACCTCTGTTGAATTTACGTGAGAATGGCACTTGCGAGAGAAATTTGACATCTGAAAAAGCGTACACAGTGGCTTCTAGTGGATTCGCGAAAGCAAAAACTGCAAAAAAAAAAACGTACACCCTGGGAAATATTTTGTGCTGTCCAGAAATGTATACAGGGGTACATATCTGTAATGTAAAGGAACGCTGACAATGAAGGTGCGGATCCAAATGCAGGGTTTATTAACAGGATGATCAGGCAGGCAACGGTTAACAGGGTCAAACAGATGTATATAGGCAATCCAGAGTCGTAGTCATTAAACAGGTGAATGGTCAGTACAGGCAGCAAGCAACCTAAACAAACAAACAAGGCAAGGGTCAAAACACGGCAAAGCAAAGCAAGGGAAATGCATTGTAATGTTCACAGTACAGATAAACAAGACTCAGCTTCTAGTGTGTGTGTCTGTGCTGCTTTTAAAGTCCATGTAATCAGTCCTGAACAGCTTCAGCTGTGTGTGTTAGCAATCAGCGGACAACTGGAACAGGTGTGAGTGTGTGGTGCGTGACTGGATCTGTAGTCCATGTAACGACGAATTTGTAGTTCTTTAGCTATCTGTTAGATTGCTGGGGATTGTGACAGTATCAGTAATGAGCCTGGGTTGTATATATAACACTTGATTGTTACCTGTGTTCACTAGCAAAAAAATGTTTTTCTTACTTAGATTTTTTGTCTTGTTTCTAGTCCAAATATCAAAAAAAAAAAAAAATTCAATCAAGAAGCATTTTCTAGACAAGCAAAAATATTGTCTAATTTTCCCAAAAAAGTATGCCAAAATTAAGTGGGTTTTTCCTTAAAACAAGCAAAATAATCTGCCATGTCTTGTTTTTGCTTTGAATTAAGATTTTTCTTACCCCATTGGTGCATTATTTAGCTTGTTTTAAGGAAAAGCTCGCTTAATTTTGACATATTATCTCCTAAAACAAGACAATATGTTTTGCTTGTCTAGAAAATGCTTCTTGATTTAAGACATTTTAGATATTTGGCTAGAAACAAGACAAAAATCTAAACAAGAAAGCCATTGTTTGCTTTGTTTTGACCTTTCCATTAGTCAGATACTGTGATGTTTATATATGTGAGCTTTATGTGAACTCTCCACCTGTTGTCTGTCATTCCACAGAGAGGATTTACATCAGAGTGATCGATCCTTTCACAATCAAACCCCTGGACAATAAAACCATCGTGGACCATGTGCGTGCCACCAGGGGTCGTGTCATCACGGTTGAGGATCACTATTATGAAGGTGGGTCTCAAGCTTTATCCCTTGTCTCAAGTGCACATTTCAGCATGGTTGCATTTTCCAAGTAGCATGAACAACTCGAGGAGTCCGTGGCTGCGTGCGATTGGCTGACTGGGAGAAACATGATGTGTTGGTGAATTGTCATTGGATGAGAGGTCATGAGAGGAATCGTGTTGTCATAATCTCTTGATTTTTTTTGTTTCTTTTTGGCGGTGTCTCATTCTGTTCATTCAGGGGGAAAAAAAGACAGAGAGAAGCGGAGGGCTGTCAGGTCTCCTTAAGCAAACGTACGGCCGCAGGGCTTGTTGTGACCTAGATAACACAGACGGCCCTGGACCTGGCATTACTGCCTGCGTGCCAGAGGAGAAGAGAGAGAGAGTGAGAGAGTTTAACATCCAAAATCATTGTGAAAGCAAACATGCCCTCTGCCCCGCGGGACACAAAGAGGATAGAGATGGACAGAGAGAACATGCGAGGGATGTTGAGCGCAGAGGCATGCAGGGATAAAGAGAGATTTGGATTGGTTTTTTAAGGCATGATGCTCCACATGTCAGGGATTTAGAAGCAGAACTTGGGTCAGAAGGTCAAACATTGGCCTTTATGCACAGGTGGATGATAATTTATAAAGAGAGGCCAATTCTGATGTGGTTTCTTGCTTATAAAAAGAGCTTAAGCTGGACTTTTTTTGCTGGTTTTCCTAAATAAATAGATTGGGAGACCTGTTTTAACCAGATATGACTAGAAAAAGCCTTATGCCTCACTTTAAAGGGATAATTCACCCCCATGCCATCATTTTCTTATCCTTCACTTGTTGCAAACCTGTTTGATTTTCTTTTTTCTGTTAAACACAAAAGATGACATAATGAAGCAATAGCAGCCATTGACTTCCATTGTATTTTTTGTTGCTACTATGAATATCAATGGCTGCTTTTCACAGCATTCTTCAGAATATCTTACAGAATATTCTTAGAACCACTTGAGTGTCTAAGTAAATGGCGAGTACATTTTTGATGAACTGTGCCTTTAAAGGTGCTGTAGATCACTTTAGCAGTTATTATGCCTCATTCTTTCTAGCAGCAACTTTGTAGCTGCCTGTCGCTCTGGGGTGCGTTTCCCAAACAACGACGTAACTCGCAGCTGAACTATCATAGTATGATGCATCGGTTGGGAAAAGAATGATGTAGTGCCGACCTTTCCCAAAACCCGTAGTTTCTCTGTCGCAGATCCATGGTTTGAACCACGTTAGTTATAACGTAAAAAGCCCATAATGATGCTCTAAACGGGGTGGAGTGACTACTTCTTTAGAGAAGAACCCCATCATTTCTCTGTGCAAATTATATTGTTTTACACACACACGCATTAAAAATAAAATCCAATATTAGTTTTGGTAAAAACATGCACTCGCTTTCCATATTAATTGAAATATATGTAAATGGCACATATAGGGCCTGTGTTTCCTTTACAAATATTATTGAAAATATTGCATATTCTATTCTAAACATACAATTACTTACAAAAGCTCACACGTATTCTAATATCATATATAAATCATAGAAATAATGAGGCTGTTTATTAAAAAATTTAATTTAATATTTATTACTTATTAGGAAATGAAAAAAATCCTACTTTCATTCATTCATTCATTTTCTTGTCGGCTTTGTCCCTTGCGGGGTCACCACAGCGGAATGAACCGCCAACTTATCCAGCACGATTTTACGCAGCGGATGCCCTTCCAGCCGCAACCCATCTCTGGGAACTTCCACACACACATTCACACTCATACACTATGGACAATTTAGCCTACCCAATTCACCTGTACTGCATGTCTTTGGACTGTGGGGGAAACCGGAGCACCCGGAGGAAACCCACGCGAACGCAGGGAAAACATGCAAACTCCACACAGAAACGCCAACTGGTCCAGCCCAGCCGAGGTTCGAACCTGCGACCCAGAAATCCTACTTTAATAATATTATTAATAATATTAATGATGATGATGATTATTATAATTATTATTATTATTATTATTATTATTATTAAAGTAGGATATTGTTTACAGATACTTAATAAATAACCCACTATAAAGTAAAAGCATTAACGAATGCTATGTTTTTTTGTTTTCACAAGCTTTGGAGACGTAACATAAATTCTGCTTTTAAACCTATAACTTACAAACCTATAGCTTTCGTCATGAGGCTGTGTTCAAAATGACATAAATGTTTTCAAAGTGCACTGCGAAGGGAGCGCAATTGTAAACATGAAGATCGCTTAAACTGAACTGTAAAAATACTTTGAAAGCAAATTACACCTAAGAGAGATGACTTTAATGCTCTTTTATTTTTAATCATTCCAAGTTTAAATGTTAGAATGTTCTAAATGAATAGGGCATAGGGGGGATAAGTGGGAATAGAACACACCCAGGAACTGTTTCTAACTACAGCTCCAGAGGTGTCGTTTCAAGTGCTCAAGTTTGCGACGCAGTTTGCGAATGTTCGTTGGAACGATGGATTTGGGAAACGTCAAATCAAATAACTATGTTTGTAACGACGGAACTTGCGACCGTAGTTGGCTAACAATGGTTTTGGGAAATGCACCCCTGGGTGGCAATCTGCTGCTAACGCAGATCTGTGTAGGCCTTTAGCGCGGAGAAAACCACCGGCCTCTGAGCGAGCTGAGAGAGGATCACGTGAGTTGTACTGGTGCTCCTGTTGGCTGTCGCTCAAGAAAGTCGCTCTTCATTTGCAAAAAATTGAAGGATTCTCCACTTTGTCGCGGCACTTTGTCGGTCACTCAATTTCATCTGTAAAACGAATGCTATGGGGCGGTATGACGCAGTCAATGGCTTCTGATCCTTTTAGAGCTACCACTGACTGCTTACCTTCATGTGGACTCTTTTCTGGTGTTACCAGTTTGCCCAGTAGCTCGCCGTGTATGTTGATGGACTTGGGATGTGGTGCTGAGTCGACCATGACGACGGGGTCTGGCAAAGAATGGTTCCAGAAACCAGTTAAAACAAAAGCAAAAAAAAAAAATCAATAAATAAACAACAGGCTGAAAATGTGGTGAAATAACACTGCTGCGACGGCTTTTCATTTTCTAGATTGCTTTTGAAAACACTATCAGTTGGGTTTAGGTAGGGCTGGACAATAATTCGATATCAATATATATTGCGATAGATTTTTTTTTTCATTTCCGCTATTTCGATATAAATTTGCATATATATATATATATTAAAGCGGAGTCTGAGAGTTTTATTTTATTTATTTAATAGTTTATTTCACATTTCTTTTTTGTAAAGGCTAAATACAAATAAAAGGTGAACATTCATTTTTTGTACTGTTTTTATTTTTAAAAAAGTTATGAGTCTGGAGGTATTATAGACTGCAAATTCACTTTGCAGACATTTGTAGGTACAGACATCTATTGTGTGCGTTCTTGGCAGTTTTTTCCCGTCTTTTTAATATTGTCCATATCGATATCGGAATTATATCGTATCGACCGAAATTAAGAAATATATTGCGATATACATTTTTGCCATATCGTCCAGCCCTAGGTTTAGGTAAGGGGGTGGGTGGGTCAGATGATCCGTCAGTCGACAGCAAGCTGGCCTGGTCGGCTGAAGTGTATATTGCGCCCTCTGGTGGATTTATGCGAGAAGTGGACCCGCAAGTGAAATTTCAGATCATCAAAAAGTGTACAGAGCGGCCTCTGGTGGATTTGCAAAAGCAAAAACTGCAAGCAGACTTACCTGCGGTTATATTTTTGGTAACACTTTAATTTGATGGTCCATTTGAGCATTAGAAGACTGTCTGCTTAATATCTGCTGATACTGTTCAACAGACATTTAACTGACTATAAGAAACTTTGCAAGTACATGTCAACTTACACTAACCTTTACCCCAACCTAACAGTCTACTTATAATCTAATGAGAGTTAGTTTGCATGTAGATGCAATGTAACTTAAATTCAACAAACGGACCATCAAAAAAAGTGTGACCATGTATTTCGATGTCCCCAGAAATGTAGACCTGGTTACGTATCCGTAACGAGTCTGAGTTGCAACAATTCTAAAAAAACACCAGTAAAATATTTAACATTTTTACATTAAAAAGTGTCATTTAATTTGTTCAAAGGTGAGAATAAAGACAAATGTA
Source organism: Danio kyathit (assembly GCA_903798195.1). NCBI lineage: Eukaryota > Metazoa > Chordata > Actinopteri > Cypriniformes > Danionidae > Danio > Danio kyathit. The sequence goes on from LR812529.1 coordinate 42,901,799, forward strand.
ATGTTACATGAAAAAAAATAAGCAAAGTAAAATTTGTTCTTTTCTTATTTTAATTTGTTAAAGGATCCTGAAAAAAACTGTTGATTTCCACATAAATACTGAGCAGGATATATTTGCGTGTCTGTGTGTGTACATGCTATTGTGACATATCATATCACAACACATCTGTATAACGACATAAGTATTACACAGGTATCACAAGAAAAAGGTGAATTTTGAGGACATTGCTGATGTCCTCATTTCTCAATAAGCTTAACGCAGAATGATTGTTTTTCAGAAAGTAAAACTGTACACAGTTTCCGGCGAGAGTTGGTTTAGGGGGCTAGAATATACAGTTTGTACAGTATAAAACCCCACAATTGTAATATGTATTATGTCACGTCCCCACAATTCACAAAAACAATCTTGTATGTGTGTGCGTGTGTGTGTGTGTGTGTGTGATTTAGGGGTGATGTCTTTTTTTTCAACAGTAACAAGACAAAACATGACAAAAACAACTCATTACTGTAATGTCCCCACAATTCACAAAAACAAACATGTTTGTGTGTGTGTGTTTTAGAGGTTTACAAGAAAAAACCTGAGAAAAACAACTCGTTCCTTTAATATTTCTGTCAGCACAAACATAGACATGATTTTCCACAACACTTATTCCAGTAACTTGCTGTAAATATTATTTCTACCATAATTCCACAGGTGGCCTAGGGGAGGCGGTGTGCTCAGCTATTGTCAATGAGCCTGGCTTCACTTTCCAGCGTCTTGCAGTGGCTCAAGTTCCCCGAAGTGGCAAAATGAGCGACCTGCTGAAAATCTACGGCATTGACCGCGACTCCATCACTCAGGTGGTGCGGAAGATGCTCAGCTCCTCGGCCAACGCCAAGTGATCCTGCTCGCTCTGCCCCGCCCACTCCGACCCTAATCAGTCAGATAACACTGTGTCACATGACTCCTGTTCTTCAGGTTGTGGCCCCTCCCTCCACCTCATTCACTGTCAATCTCCCTAACGTGAGTATAATAGTAATGTGAGAAACGTGCTGTACATTTTGAAGTAATGTTCACTTTTTGTTTTGGGTTTTCATTACAAATGCGCTACAGGTTAAACGTTTGGGGTAAGATTCTTTTTTTTTTTTTATGAAAAAATTAAAGGGATAGTTCACCCAAAACTGAACATCCACTTGTTTTTGGGGTTTTCTTCTGTTGCACATATATTTTGAAGAATTTTGGAAACTGGTTACTATTGACTTCCTTTTTTATTTTCTACTATGGATGTCAATGGATACAGGTTACAACATTTTTCAAAATATTTTTTTGTGCTTGTGTTTAATAGAAAAAAGCAACATAGGCTCATTCTGAAAACGTACCCCTATATACGTTTCTGAAGATCACAAATTATGTAGCCAGAAGTTTGTATGTCTGCATTTCGTCTTTAAAATGAATGCTACGGGGTGGTATGACGCCGTTCCTTTTCACGCTTGCCATCTGACCACGTACTTCCTTGTGGACGGGGTTTTCCGCTGTTACCAGTTTGTCCAGTGGCTTGCAGCATATGTCAGCGGACTTGAGATGCAGAAAGGAGTTGACCATGACGACGGGGTTCGAGTCCGGCGAAGAACGGTTCCATAAAATAGGTAAAACAAAAACAAAAGCTAAAAAATAAAATAAACAAGTAAATAACAGGGTAAGAATGTGGTCAAAATCAGGGGGATTTCCTATTTCTGGATTATGGGTGGGCGCTGGTCAATTGGTGCTTTTGAAAACACTATTGGTTGGGTGGGGGTTATCGATCAGTCAGTCAGTCAGTCGACAGCGGCCTCTGGTGGATTTATGCGATGACAGCAGGCGTGAATGGCACTCGTAAGAGAAATCTAAGATCTCAAAAAGCGTACACAGCGGCCTCTGCTGGATTCGTGAAAACAAAAACGGCAAAAAAAAAAAACATATCTTCTGGGACGTATTTGGCGCTCTCCAGAAATCTATATAGAGGTACATTTTCAGAATGAGCCTGGATTGGAAAAAAGGGTCCCACTTTATATTAAGTGTCTTTACTACTATGTACTTGCATCAAAAAGTAAATACAATGTACTTACTGTGTTCATAATGTATTTGATAACACTTGTGGTGCTCTTACGAGAATGGTTATGGACAGTTGTGGTGGTATGGGTAGGTTTAAGGGTGGGTTAAGGTGTAAGGGATGGTCAACAGTGTAATTAAAAATGTAGTTACAGAAATTAATTACAGATGTAATTGCATGCAGGTATTTAATCAAGCATAAGTACGTATGTAAAAACATGTATTTACACAATAAGTACATTACAATTATTAATTTCGTTGTAACTACATATTAGTTGAGGCCACTTAATATAAAATGGGAGCGAAAAAAGATTCAAAAAGGTTTGGATCTACTTTTTGTAGAGTTTTGTTTTTGTGGTGAATTATTCCTTTAATCATTTGAATTAATATGGATGCATTCAATTTATCAAAAAGTATGTTCATATGAGAATTAAAAAATATATAACAACTGCTTTTAACAGTGATAATACGAAATGTTTTAGCAGTAAATTAGCAAAAAAAAAAAAGATTTCTAAAAGAAATCGCGTGACTGAATACTGCAGTAAATTCAGCTTTGTGTCACAGGGAAAAAATTACATGTTAAAATATATTTAAATAGAAAAATTGTGATCATTTTTCAACATTTTTACTGTATTTTTTGATCAAAGAGATGCTTTTTTTTTTCAAAAACACTAAAAAATCTTACCAAACCTCAAACTTGTGAATGCTAGTGTTAATGCAAATACACACACACACACACACACATGGGAGTCTCTTCTTCTATAATAACAGTTTAAAATCATCGTGAAATCACATTTACAATCATTTCTACTTGCATAAAACAACATATTTCAAAGAAAACATGTTTGTTAACAAACTGAACACCTGAAACTGAAAAATGATTTTCTTACTTAGATTTTTTGTCTTGTTTTAAGTCTAAATATTAAAAAAATTCTAAATCAAAAAGCATTTTCTAGATAAGCAACAAATATTATCTTGTTTTAAGAAATAATGTGAAAATTAAGTGAGTTTTTCATTAAAACAGGCAACATATTCTGCCAATGCGCCAAGCTAAATAATCTTATTATTTCTTTTGATATAAGATTATTTTGCTTAACTCATTAGCAGATTATTTAGCTTGTATTATGGAAAATTTTACTTAATTTGACATATTATTACTTAAAACAAGACAAAATGATTTCCTTGTATTTAATTCATTTAGTTTTTAGATATTGGGAAAAATCTAAATAAGAAACTCATTTTTGCAGTGAAAGTTCACACGTTAAACACATTTTGGCCCCGTTTACTCCTACTATTAAAATGCATTTTGACCAGATCAATCCCAGCAGGCACACAACGTTACATGACGTTGATCTTTAGTTCTATTTTGGTTGCGACGTCAGGTGACCAAAATATAACATCAGTTTGCTGACATCTAATACCGACGTCAGCTGGCATTGATATTTGGTTAGTTTTAGGCTGTGGCGTTAACTAACCAAAATCCAACATCAGCTTAACGTCATGGTATGACATCCATACAATGTCAAAGTCTAACATCAGTAGACGTTGATCTTTGGTTTGTTTTATGTTGTGTTATCATCTTAACGTTGGAATCTGACCACAAAACTGACGTTGGAGTTTGACGTATTTTTATATACAACAAAAATTCAAAGTTACGTTTGAGTCCAACATCAATTTTACATCTGTTTTTTCCGTCTATTTTGGTTGCGATGTCAAGTGACCAAAATATAACGTCAATTTGCTGACATCTAATACCGACGTCAGCTGCCATTGATATTTGGTTGGTTTTAGGCTGTGGCATTAACTAACCAAACATCAGCTTAACATCATGGTATGACATCCATACAACGTCTAACATCAGTAGACGTTGATCTTTGGTTGGTTTTATGTTGTGTTATCATCTTGACGTTGGAGTCTGACTTCAAACTGTCATTGGATTTTGACATCAACCTGATTTTCATATACAACCAAAATTCCAAGTTACGTTGGAGTCCAACATCAATTTTACCTCTGTGTGATATCATATGATCGCTAAATAAGACAGTTGAAAACAATATAAAGAGCAGCGGTTTCAGTTTTGCTTTAATAACCACAAAATGCATCTTAATATCAGACGTAAACAGAGTCTCAATCTTGACTTTGAACCTGTCAAAAATGTAGAAACCTTAATGCATTTTGTTCACCATCACCTCAGAAAACATCAGTATGCTGTATAATCCAACACTTGTGTTTTTAACTCGTCGTTTGATAAGACCCGACAACAAAACTGTTTTTGCGATTATATTTTACTACTTTTATATTGTAATAGTGTAGCTATGATGACCGGGCGGGGCTGGACTTCACAGGAAACGTGATATGATGTTGATGTTGCATTAGTAGAGTGTAGTGTTGAGAAATAAGACAAAAAAAATCGAGCATCAAATGAGAATGTCTGTTGGGTGAGTCAATTCAAAAGTGTGCAGTCAGTAGAGAAGTTAATGGTTTGTCTTCAATGAACGTGTTTGTAGTTTGTAGATGGAGTAGCGTTTTGTGATGTGATGAGGTTGAAAGATGGTTGAAGGTGGAACGTGCTGTTATATCTGAACTATGAACAACAACAAACACCTCCTCTGTTATTTTTCTATGTATCTCAACAAGTCATTGATTAAAGCCCTCTACATTTGAGTTTGAGAGTTGATGTGTGTGCTGCCTGGTTTATTCACACTATAAGAGAGACTGTGGTTAGTTTTCACACTTTTTGTCTTAGTTTTAAGCATCAATGCATGCATTTTCACTGCACTGAAGAAGTATTTTAATATTATTGACATATTGATATTTTTATAGATATAATGAGTTTTAGGTTTTGGCATTTTGTTTTTAGACATTTTAATATATTCTTGATTAATTTGGCTATTTTTGTGATTATTTTTGTACAAGATAAACCTTAAAATGTGTTTAAGGGTGCTTTCACACCTAGACTTTTGTTCCGGAAGCTGGTGCGTTTGCCCAGTTAGCGCGGTTCGCGCCAAAGCAATCGCTCCAAGACTCGAGGCTCGATTGAAACGAACTCTGGAGCGGATCGATTGTAGTGAGAAAGCGATACGATCCGAGCCCGGCCATATCACAGTATTTTATGAATATGTAATAGGCATACGGCTATATGAAGAGAGAGTAGGGCGGAAGGTCATTCCAGACATTCCAAGTCTCCCGGAAGTTTCGGGAGTCTCCCGCAAATGCACAGAGACTCCCGGATGTCTGCAAACGAGCGATGAAATCGCGCGTCTCCCTCCCGGTCCTCAAATACGTCGCGCACCCTTCTTATCACCCCTCCCCACCGCATCCCTCCTCGCTCTTCAGACATGTCGTGCGCATCCTGTCAAACACCACCAAACCACTTCCGACAGCTGAGCGGGACTCTGCAAAATAAACTGTGAAACTCTGACCAATGTGAGGAGAGTTTACTCACACGTGACTTGTTTTAGCTTGTTTGGGTTCGTTTAGAAACTTTGCCGTGTGAAAGCGAACCGCACCAAGAACAAAGAGCAACAATGTAACAATTTTAATCCCTGTTTCGGAACAAATTAATCGATTCACAGGTGTGAAAGCACCCTAAGAGAGTTATTTAAAACATAAGATTGCACAAGTAAAACAAAGCAGTTCTTTGAGGGTGCTTTCACACCTGCCTTATTTAGTTCGGTTGAATCGCACTAGAGTTCGTTTTCCCTCTTGGTACGGTTCGTTTGGGCAGGTGTGAATGTACCAATCGTACTCGAGTGCGCACCAAAAGCGGACCAAAAAAGCGTACCGAGACCTCCTTGAAGAGGTGGTCTCGGTACTCTTTCAAACGAACCCTGGAACGGATTGTTTGTGGTGAGAACATGATCCGAACTAAAACAGACCCAACCGCAAAAAGTACTGCTCCTTTTTGGACTAATCCAACTGCCGTAGGCCGATGCGCTGTGCATTATGGAATGTGGAAGAAAACTATTTGTTGACAGCGCTTTACCAAAAGAGAGAGAGAGGGGGAAAACATTACCTGATGGATCGTTGGTAATATTTCCGGAAGAAGATGACCATGTTGCAGTTTAGCTAAATCAATTCACACCTCCTCCTGAAGTGACGTACGATGCACCTTCGCCGTTTGCAATGCCTTAAAACATTGTTTTCCAACCACACCCGCGCTTCATTCACGAAATGTATAGCTTGTCTAAAGTGATGTATACAAACTATATAATATACTATGAGCAGGGATACAGTCAGTCAGCGAAGTCGTCCCTCCATAGTGAAAAGCAACATTTTGTGTCTGCCGGTTTGTTTATTTGCGGGAGTTCCATTGGCATTGGCATTTTCCCGCATGTGAGTTCTGAACAATGGAAAAGCAGTTTAGGAAATATGTTCAACAACATCTGGCCAATGAGTGATGTGGATTTTGTCACATGAATGCATTTTGGTTCTTTTCAACTGGTTCAGACCAAAGCAATCAGTGTGGTGTGAAAGCGGCCCAAAGGCGGCAGAAAATGCTACAATGTGTCATTTATTGCTCTTGGTCCGAACCAAATAAAGTGAACTACAGATGTGAAAGCACCCTAAATCAGTGGTTCTCAAAGTGGGGGTCGGGATCCCCCGTGGGGTCGTGGGACAATGACAGGGTGTCCCTTGGTGGTTTCCAAAAATCTAATTCACTTTATTAAACTATTAGAATGACCATATTTTATCTATAACCCACAGAAGAAGAAAAAATGGTAGTTAATAGTTACATTAAAAAAACAACAACATGCAAATAAAAAGCCATTTTTGTGACCCCTGAGGTGATTACGTTATATTAAAGACACAGCACGTTAATTTTATGGCACCAGGGTAAACTTTCTGACACTTTTACGGCACACACGTACAACAAAAATAAATACAGGCCACAACTGAACATGGAGGATGGTCTCCGAGTGGTGTTCTTTAAAATTAAATGATGAATAGTCTTGGGCCTATTGGTATGTGTGCACCATTGTGTGCCAGGTTTATATATTTATAACCACCTCAGCAGGTATTGGGGGTCACAAGTCACTAGCAATGTTATCTTGGGGGTCACGGGATGAAATGTTTGGGAACCCCTGCTTTAAATGGCAAAAATTTGAAAATACAGAAATAATAAACCAGTGTCATTTTATTGAATTTGTATTTGTGAATAAATCATGAACATTACACAATTATTAAGTTCCCAAAAAATAAAGGATCATTTGACAATAAAGACTGAAGTAGATGTTTAAAAAAATCTGCATTCATTTCAGAAGAAGAAATGACATTTTAAAATATATTAAATATTAAATATACTATAATGAAAATAATCTTATGCCATAAAATCATCTTTTGTAAGCTGTTTGAACAGAACTGTGTGTAGGTATAGTGTGTCCACAGTCATATTGGGGTGATATAAAGACAATAAGGCTTTTTTTTTTTAATTTCCTGACGTTAAAATATGATCCAAATCCAAATGTGATCAAGAATGACTTTTACAAGTTTAAATTGTTTTTAAAACAGTGCATGTTTGTAATAAAGTAAGTTAAAGATGGTAAACTTGCTGTAATTGAACACCACAGCTGCATGTCAGTACAATTATAAAAGAAGACGCTTCAATCCTGGTTTGTGGACGTTAAATCAGGTTTATTTTGTACATTAACATAACAGATATCCATACAGCAGTGGATATTAACATGTTTGCATTCAATAACTCAAATCGTGCAAAAAAGTGCAAAGCTAAACACGCGCAGTTTGTGTGTGTGTGTGTGTGTGTGTGTGTGTGTGCCTAAACTTTGTAACAACATTGTGTGTGACTCATTGAAAGGCTTGAATTAACTCCACAACAAATACATCAAATAATCATTGGGGAAGTTCTCACTGTAGTATTTCTTACACACGTTACATGAGATCTGCTTCCTTCATGTCTGTCACTGTGCTGTTTATCTGACACAGCCGAGGCAGAGATTGAGGCACACTCAATGTAGACACGTAGGAATGTTGGCCGGGGAGAATTAGCATTAAAGGCACAGGCAACAAAAACAGCTTCAGTGTTTAGAGCAGAATATTCCAATGTTCTGAAAGGTTTAATAAATAATCTGACGGGTGTTTTGAGCTGAAATTTTACAGACACATTCTGGAGACACAAAAGGCTTATTTTAAATCTTGATAAAGGGGTAAAATAGGTGCCCTTTTAAACAAAAAAAAAAAGCTGTTTTATTTTTTAATAATATGTCACAATTTTTTTCAGTATTTTGTTTTAAACAAATGCAGTCATGGTGTGTGCAAGGGACTTAATAAATTATGAATTAAGGCATTTGTAAATGCATTTTTTTTGAAAAAGCAAATATGTTAAGAACAACATAATAAACAACATTCATTTAAATGTATACAATTAAATCACACAACAGTTTGCTTTGATATAAATGGACACCTGCAAGAGACATTAAAAATGATCACATTTGAGAACTTAAAGTCTTTCATAAATTTTATTACAAGCTGTTTGTACATTAGTGATAAAGTTATTAATACATAAAATGTGTCTATAAAATTGGTAAGAATAGAATATGTTTCTTACCTCACTAAGTTGAATTTTGCTACAGACGCTTTCTTTTTAAATTTCTTTTACTGCATGTATAAAACAAACAGAATCCATTTTTAGAAAAATATCTAAAGTACAATAAAGGACAAAACATACAATCAAGGGGAAAAATCTTACCTTAGAGCATTACATTTGTGTATCGACCCTCTTAAGGCAAACACAGCAAGACCACTGCCACAAGACAGAGTATAAACTGCAAAACAATTGGACAAGTTAGCATAAACTGGCAAGATATACTACTATACATTATAAATAAATAGTACTAAATATACTACAAGACACTGCAATTTAATCGGGTTAGGGTTATATATATATATATACAGTTGAGGCCAGAATTATTAGCCCTCCTATTGAATTTTAATTCCTCAATAATTTTTTTAATACAATTTAAACATAATAGTTTTAATAACTTATTTCTAATAGCTGATTTATTTTATCTTTGCCATGATGACAGAACATAATATTTTACTAGATACTTTACTTTTCATGATACTAGTATTTAGCTTAAAGTGACATTTAAAGGTTTAGCTTGGTTAATTAGGCAGGTTAGGGTAATTAGGCAAGTCATTGTATAACAGTGTTTTGTTCTGTAGACTATCAAAAAAACATTGCTTAAAGGGGCTAATAATATTGACCTTAAATTTTTTTTAAATAATTAACAATTGCTTTTATTCTAGCCAAAATAAAACAAATAGGTCTTTCTCTAGAAGGAAAAAATATTATAGGAAATACTGTGAAAATTTCCTTGCTCTGTTCAACATCACTTAACAAATATTTGAAAAGAAAAACATATTTAACAGGAGGGCTGATAATCTTGCCCTTAACTATATATATATATATATATATATATATATATATATATATATTATATATATATATATATATATATATATATATATATATATATATATATATATATATATATATATATATATACATACATACAGTTGAAGTCAGAATTATTACCCCCGTGTTTTTTTTTTCCCCAATTTCTGTTTAACGGAGAGAAGATTTTTTCAACACATTTCTAAACATAATACTTTTAATAACTCATTTCTAATAACTGATTTTTTTTATCTTTGCCATGATGACAGTAAATAATATTTTATTAGATATTTTTCAAGACACTTCTATACAGCTTAAAGTGACATTTAAAGGCTTAACTAGGTTAATTAGGTTAACTAGGCAGGTTAGGGTAATTAGGCAAGTTATTGTATAAGGATGGTTTGTTCTGTAGACTATTGAAAAAATATTGCTTAAAGGGGCTAATAATTTTGAAACTGCTTTTATTCTAGCCGAAATAAAACAAATAAGACTTTCTCCAGAAAAATTATAATAATTCTGACTGCAACATATATGTATGTATATATATATATATATATATATATATATATATATATATATATATATATATATATATATATATATATATATATATATATATATATATATATATATATATATATATATAGTGCTCAGCATATATGAGTACACCCCCACAAATCTCTCATATAAATTAATATTTTCTATAGAATGCTTTACAATATTATATTCGTGCAAATACATTAGTATAAAATCAAGAGAAACAAAAAATATATACATTTTTGTTGAAATGTTGTAGTTTGCATTTTTTTCCAACATTTTGCATGAATTTAAATGTATTATCTTTCCATTTCAGATGTTTTGTGACTAAAATATTCTTTTAATAAATATATCTGTTTAATAAATCTTTTTGTTCAAATGTACCAATATATATTACCCATATTCACTGAGAAATGTATACAATTATTCATTTTTCAAAATGGGGTGTACTCATATATGCCAAGCATTTGTGTGTGTGTGTGTGTGTGTGTGTGTGTGTGTGTGTGTGTGTGTGTGTGTGTGTGTGTGTGTGTGTGTGTATGTGTATATATTCATACATACATACATACATACATACATACATACAGTTGAAGTCAGAATTATTAGCCCACCTTTGATTTTTTTCCACTTTTTTAAATATTTCCCAAATGATGTTTAACAGAGCAAGGAAATTTTCACAGTATGTCTGATAATATTTTTTCTTCTGGAGAAAGTTTTATTTCGGCTTGAATAAAAGCAGTTTTTATTTTTTTTTTTAAACATTTTAAGGTCAAAATTATTAGCCCCTTTAAGCTATATTTGTTTACGATAGTCTACAGAACAAACCATCATTATACAATAACTTGCCTAATTACCCTAACCTGCCTAGTTAACCTAATTAACCTAGTTAAGCCTTTAAATGTCACTTTAAGCTGAATACTACTATCTTGAAAAATATCTAGTAAAATATTATTTACTGTCATCATGGCAAATATTAAAAAAATCTGTTATTAGAAATGAGTTATTAATGTTTAAAAATGTGTTGAAATGTTCTCTTTGTTTAATAGAAATTGAGGATGAAATAAACAGGGTTCTAATAATTCTGACTTCAACTGTATGTGTGTGTGTGTGTGTATATATATATATCATTTATATATATATATATATATATATATATATATATATATATATATATATATATATATATATATATATATATATATATATATATATATATATATATATATCAAATTATTCATTATATAATTAAATGTGCACAAGTTTGCATTTACATTTCTTACACACAAATCTGAACATTGAATAAAGTCAGGTTCAATATTCTTGTTTATTTTTTTCTTTCTTTTAAATATTAGGGTCAATTACTTTTACAGAGGGCATTTTGGGAATCTTCTGATCAGTCCATATTTTAGAAAATATTGCGAACAACAAAATTGTCACATTTTTGTACAGTAGTATGTTGCGTATAAAGTGATAAAAGTGTTATGTATGAAATAAATCAGAGAATAGAGATTTTTGGTGTATGTAAGTGTATCTGAAGTAAAAATTTGTGAGTGCAGTAGAAAAAAAACCTCATTTTGAGAAAATAACTTCAAATATGTATTGTAATTGAAATCTACAGACACAAATTGATAAAGTGCCATAAAAGAAATCCTTAAATGTGTTTTAATTGCCTGCAGTGTCTCGCCTTTAATAGTTTAACACACTGTAAAACAGTAACATAGTTAAATAGATTCAACTTTAAAACTGAGCATTTAAAAATATTTAAATTATTCCTGTGATGGTAAAGCAGAAATTTCAGTTTTCATTTTGTGAAGTCCGCATACTGTACCATGATAGGATCTAAGATAAAGGAAGGTCACAACAAAAGCCATACAGTAACCCCAGAAGACATCTGTTGAAATGAAGAACAAAGCAAATTTCACATTTATCAAATGATATTATGTAGGGTAACCAGTTTGAACAATAAAATCACCTTTCCGGTGGTACGGTCCACCCTTACATCTTTTAGTGTGTGCTGGCAAACCTGTTAACAAAATACTGCTCAAATAAACCTGCATTGTGGTGTTATGATTGGTCTGCAGAAGAAAATGTGTATTATTTACAACTTGTAAATCAATTAAAATCACTTCATATATTTTGTTTACATTTTAATTTTTTAAGTTTATTTTACATGATTTTCCCCTCTTTTACATACATACAGTGCATCCGGAAAGTATTCATAGCGCTTCACTTTTTCCGCATTTTTTATGTTACAGCCTTATTCTAAAATAGATTAAGTTTATTTATTCCCTTAAAATTTCACACACAATACCCCATAATGACAATGTGAAAAAAAAGAGTTTTTGAAATTGTTGCAAATTTATTAACAATAAAAAATCACATGTACATCAGTATTCACAGCCTTTACTCAATACTTTGTTGATGCACCTTTGGCAGCAATTACAGCCTCAAGTATTTTTGAATGTGATGCCACAAGCTTGGCACACCTGTCTTTGGGTTTTTTTGCCCATTCCTCTTAAAAGCACCTCTCAAGCTCTATCAGCTTGGATGGGAAGCGACGGTGTGCAGCCATATTCACCAGGCTAATAATTGGTATTATAGCCTGGTGATGAGCAGTGCCTGGTTTTCTCCAAACGTAACGCCTGGCATTCACTCCAAAGAGTTCAATTTTAGTCTCATCAGACCAGAGAATTTTGTTTCTTATGGTCTGAGAGTCCTTCAGATGCCTTTTGGCAAATTCCAGGCGGGGAGTGGCTTCCGTCTGGCCACTCTACCATACAGGCCTGATTGGTGGATTGCTGCACAGATGGTTGTCTTTCTGTAAGGTTCTCTTTCCACAGAAGAACGCTGGAGCTCAGGCAGAGTGACCATCGAGTTATTGATCACCTCCCTGACTAAGACCCTTCTACCCCGATCACTCATCAACCTTCCCCAGCCTTGTGCCTCGAGACAATCCTGTCTCGGAGGTCTACAGACAACTCTTTTGTCTTCATGCTTGGTTTGTGCTTTGACATGCACTGTCAACCCCTGGGACCTTATATAGAGAGGTGTATACCTTTTCAAATCATGTACGATAAACAGAATTTACCACAAGTGAACTCCAATTAATCTGCTGAAACACCTCAAGAATGATCAGTGGAAACAGAATGTACCTGAGCTCAATTTAGAGCTTCATGGCAAAGGCTGTGAACACTGATGTACATGTGATTTTTTAGGTTTTTTTTTTTTTAAATAAATTTGCAACAATTTTAAAAAACTCTTTTTCACATTGTCATTATGGGGTATTGTGTGTAGAATTTTGAGGAAATAAATAAATTTAATCCATTTTGGAATAAAGCTGTAACAAAAAAATATGGAAAAAGTGAAGCGCTATGAAAACTTTCTGGATGCACTATATATATATATATATATATATATATATATATATATATATATATATATATATATATATATATATATATATATATATATATATATTACATCAAATTATTCAATCAATTTAATTACATTTTTTACAGTATCACTCAAACACAAAATACTACGAAAACTTTTGACAGTATAAAAGCCTGTCTAATTTTAGAAGCATTAATTTGTTATTTTTTACATTTACAGTTTGTCTAATTCATTTTATAAAATTTATTTAAAAAGAAGAAAGAATTCTTACCAAAAATTGCACCCACACCTTCAAAAACCCCCGTGAAGAACAAACCAAAAATGAATGGAAACACAAGGGCTGAAATAGAGAAATAATTAGATTTTGAAAGAGGAATGAATTACTCAAAGATACATAAAATTTGATATATTGACATTTACATTTTAATCACTTACTATCATTAAAAAACAACCTTTGAGCTTTATAAAATGTTTTTATCATGTAGATAAAACAGGAATGAATGTAACTATCAATAGTTTCAGTAAACCACACCCTTCACTTCAATAAAATCGTACAAAACACGCATTATAAAACAGATTCATTCATTCTAGTATATATATATATATATATATATATATATATATATATATATATATATATATATATATATATATATATATATATATATATATATATATATATATATAGTGATATAAATGTTCCTTACAGTAAAATGGCCTGTAGGAAATCAGTGCACAGCCCAAACCAAAGCAGATGGAGAAAAAATGATAATATTTATCTGTAGGGAAATCAGTTATGTTAAAATTAAATAATATATTCATGTATTTGATTTTTATTCATTTCATTTGATTTAACCAAAAAGGTTAGTTTCAAATAGTAAAATAGTGATCTAGCTAACTTACAGTGGTTGTACAAATCCAGTACACCCTATAAATACAAATTATACTGAATTAGATCTAATAGTGTAAGTGTACAAGGAGGAAAAATAAATTGAAACTTACCATTTGGTTCCTACCGTAGTTCACTCTAAACACGTTTAACTCTCAAGTGTGTTTTTGTCTTCAGATATGGCACCGCTGAATGATGGCATGACAATAAAACATATTTTCACTTTCAGATTGATTGGCAAAACCAGTTTGAGGTTTGTATTTCCGTCAGTCACATGATATTGTGGAAGCCACTTGAAAGAAATCCCCAGAAAAGCAACAATAAACACAATGATTGACAGGCATTGTCCATTTCATGGGATTTTAAACCTGTAGGGAATACATACTGTTTAATAAATAATTACATTAATATACAGTATGTAACAGTAGCAAGTTAATTTAATCACTTAATAAGTTAGAATATAGGCCATTTTGAGGGATGTAAACAACAATGGTCCCAATGTATTTCTTGTTTTACATTTTAAACTTTTTTTATAGCTTTTCAGAATCCATAAAGAGCCACATATTGATAAATAATGCTATGATAGCCGTTTTAACATTAAGTTATGATTGAATTGCCTCTTGTTAGTTATGAAATAGTTTGAGAACAAGCAGGAAATACATTTGTCAGTGGAACATTTCATCCATATTGACATTTTATTTCCTCAAAATGTATTTGAAAATGAAAGCTGTTGACATAAATATTACAGTAATTATATATTTGTAAACATCCTGGTAATTGTCTTATAATTGGTTTTGATTTTAAGCCATAATAAAATTGTTGTGTACGTGTTTTCCTTTTTTATAGTTATTTGATAGGTTATTCTTGATCTTTTAATGACTTGCTTTAGTAAGATATAAATAAACAGTACAGTAGTATTGATTAGTGAGCTGTAAACTGCAGTACGTCAGATTTTACTACAGTAAACAGTGATGTTGAAGCGATACACTTAGGACTGAACACCGAAGCGGTTTATGTAAAAGTATTTATTTACAAATTCATTAAAATGAGGTTAGGTTGGAGTTCAGAGAGAGTTCGTTAACAAGAAAGTGCTTCATCAGCATGGACTTCGTTGCAGTTACACAACACACTTAACTTATTCGCGGAGACGAACACTGAATGCACTGGAACACAGAGACTGGGGAAACATATTGTTTACATACATCAAATGTACATAAATCTGTCTTAAAACATGTAATTGTATGATATATGTCATATTTATATTAACTTTATAATATTATATATGTATATTATATATGTACATAACACTACGCCCTTTAGGGTCACAGATTTCGATGGTCACAGAATATGGTGTAACACCGGAATAGGAGAAACCCTGGAGATGGATCGAGTGAGTCTCATGGATGTGATGATCAGGACCGACAGAGGTAGGGTGAGCGAACGTGCGTTATGTGTGTGTGTGCGCGCAGGTGGTGCTAATCAGTAATTAGGAGAGTGAGAGCGAGACTCAGCGAGTGCAAGTGGGTTCAGGTGGATCTGCTGGATCCAGCGACTGCCTGACAGGTGTATAGTAGTATATACCATATAGATTTTCAATCACAACATACATTTGTTAATTTAACCAAGTAGCATTTTCTTTTGATAAATCTGCTCATATTTAGTTAGTTGACAAGCCTTGTCAGACCACATGAAAAATACTATAGTAATTTATATTAAATACTATATTGTCTTTAGTCTTTATTATTTTAGTCATTAAATTAATCTGTTGCGATAATTCTAAATGCTATAGTATTGTATTGTATAATACTTTTGTGTATACTATTGTAGGATATAAACGACACAATACTATAGTAATTATAGTGAACTGGTAAACTAATAAATACTGTAGTGCACTTTAGATTTACTATTGTAAACCATGGTTTATTGTAGTATAATATACCCAATATTTGTTTATTTCCCACAGAAAATGCAAACAAATATCAGTCCCTCCAGGATTGTATGAATCCAATGGTTCTATCATTTTCATTCATTCATTTTCTTTTTGGCTTAGTCCCTTTATTAATCTGGGGTCGCCACAGCGGAACGCACCGTTAACTTATCCAGCACATGTTTTATGCAGCGGATGCCCTTCCAGCTGCAACCCATCACTGGGAAACATCATACACTCTCATTCACACATACACACTACGGACTGTAGCCCTGTAAAGTTTAGTTACCCTGCTTCAACACAAGCCCGGATAACTAATTTAGTTTAATCAGGTTTGTTTAAGCAGGGTTAAAGATAAACTGTGCGGAACTGTGGCTTTTTGCAAGTTTAATTCGCATCTTTTATATATATATATATATATATATATATATATATATATATATATATATATATATATATATATATATATATATATATATATATATATATATATATATATATATATATATATATATATTTATATATAATGGTGATAGCTATACATTTCTGCACATTTCAACCCATAGGATGTTATTGTTTTAACAAAAGTGGTGTAACTGCACAGTGTTGCCCTGGCCTAAGGCAACAAATGAAAAACTACCATTTTAGTATATAGATAATAACAATCAAACATTGGTCACCAACGTATTATTAGACTTTTTTTGTGATATTTCATTTTTTTTAAAAAATTAAAGAGGCGTTTTGTGGGCCAAAAAACTGGTTTGTTGCCTGAGCATACAAATCCATCCAAATTTATCCAAAATATAGCCATCATCCAACAGCAGATGGTGGCATTGAGCAACATTTTGCGGTGAGTTTGGCATTCAGTCCGTGAACCATCTGTGCATCCTGTGTTGCATTCGTTTACAAACACAAAGCACTATGGGTAATGTATTCCAACTCAAATCGCATCTCAACTCAAAGTCTATACGCAAAACTACATTACCCACAACACCTGAGTGACAAAATCACTTCGTATTCCTGCCAGATGATCTCACAGAGCAAACCGAGTTTCCCCTCCTAATCTCAGGAATGACACCCGAAGTAGAGGAAATCATGGTCAAACATGGAGAATAAGTTTATAAAATGTGTATGTTACTTAAAAAAGATAAAACAGCGCATTCAGTAAACGTATGCGCTTTATGCATTCGATGAACTTGATGACTGAGAATGAGGAATTAACGGGCTCGGTCCGTTATCGCCTGTAATAGACTGAGCCGGAGGACAAACATGTCCGGGGATGAAGACGGTTGTCCCGGGGCGCAGCTGGTCACCGAGGCCGGGCCGAACTGGCTCCGGGCGGAGATAGAGCGCCTGAGCCGGGAGCTGAGCGAGACGAGCCGGGAGAAGATCCAGGCGGCGGAGTACGGGCTGGTGGTGCTGGAGGAAAACCAGCAGCTGAAACAGCGCTTTGAAGAGCTGGAGAGCGAGTATGAGACCGTCAGACAGGAGCTCGACCAGCTTCGAGAGGTGAGAGGGTTGATCAAATGTAACAAACTGGAACGTTACAGTGTTGCGGATTGGGGTTTTCAATGTAGCGGTTTGGTGTTAAACGCAGCGACGCACAAAAGCAGTGTATCGGTCTCCACCCATTGTTACATTGCCACTCATTTGTATCTACTTTCATTGTTCTTCTCAATGCTCTGACTGAGGTAAAGTTGGTTTTATATTTGCACATTCGTTCACTGACAACTTGTGACACGCTCCCTACATTGTTTACCATGGTACTTTGAATATTCGGTCTGAAATCACATGCAAGTATGACTTAAAACAACATTAGCTCTATTTAACTGACTGTGAACAATGTTGTAAGCTACTTTGCCACTAATTTGAGTTCATTATTTAGAAATACGTTTCCCAAGTAATATTATTAAGGCGAAAGTCCGAATGTGTGAATATAAAACCAACTTTACATCAATAATGCTCTGCACAAAATACAGAAAGAGTTGTAAACAGGACAAATTCAGTAAGGAGTACGGATAAATCTGCTGATATTTTGAGAGAATCGTTATCTGTTGGTTGACAAGCGTTGTCAGGCCACATGAAACAATACTATAGTCATTTATAGTAAATAACGTTACTGTATTTGAAGCATATGTAAAGTTCTTGAATTAATCTGTTGCTATAGTAGGATATAAAACAACCCAGAACTGTAGTATTAACTATAGTAAACTGATAAACTGCAATAAATATACTTAAGATTTTACTACAGTATGTGGTTTATAGTAGTATATACCCTATAGATTTTCAATCACAACATATGATAACATTTGTTATTCTGACCAAGTAGCATTTTCTTTTGATAAATCTGCTCATAATCAAGTAATCATTATCAGTTGGTTGTCAAGCCTTGTAAGCCCACATTAAATACCCTTATAGTCATTTATAGTAAATACTTAAGTGTATTTGTGTATTTGAACCATATTATATTTAAGTTCTAAAGAATTAATCTGTTGCTTGAGTAGGATATACAGAAACCACTCAGTACTGTAGTGTCAACTATAGTTAGCTGACTGCAAAACTTTAGATTTTACTACAGTAAACTGTGGTGTGTAGTAGTATAATATAGCATACCCTGTACATTTTCAATCACAACTTATGATTTGTTATTCTGACCAAGTAGCATTTTATTTTAATAAATCTGCCGATATATTAAGATAATTGTTTGGTTGGTTGACAAGCATTGTCAGCCGACATGAAAAAATACTGTAGTCATTAAATACTTTATTGTATTTGTGTATTTTAACCGTATTATAGTATATTTCTTGAATTAATCTGTTGCTATAGTAGGATATAAATAAACAAAGTAAGCCTACTGTAGTATTAACATTGAGGTAAAGTTTGTGTAACAAACTTACAGAATGTAAGTATGACTTCAAAACAACATTTCTTTATTTGGCTGTGAACGATGTTGTTCTTTGATAGTCGTTGGCTGCTAATATGAGTTCCCTATTTAGAATTTTCAAATAATACTTTTTGAAATGACATTATTAATGAGAAAGTCCAAACGTGTGAATATAAAACCAACTTTACCTCAATAGAAGGTGAATGTCTGAATGTCTCAATGTTATTCACAAAATATGGAGAGAGTTGTAGGTAGGACCAATTCAGCAAGAAGTGCTGATTAATCTGCCGATATTTTGAGATCGTTATCGGTTGGTTGATGACCATTGTCAGGCCACATAAAAAAATGCTATAGTAAATCCTTTAGTGTATTTTATCCATATTATAGTAAAGTTCTTAAGTTAATCTGTTGCTTTAGTGGGATATAAATAAACAGTACTGTAGTATTGACTAGTGAGCTGATAAACTGCTATACTTTAGATTTTACTACAGTAAGGCATGGTGTATAGTAGTATAATATACCCTACCCTATAGATTTTCAATCACAACATATGATAACATTTGTTATTCTGACCAGGTAGCATTTTCTTTTCAGAAGTCTCATATTTTGAAATAATCAGTTGGTTGGCAAATCTTGTCAGACCACATACAAAAATACTATAGTAATTTATATTAAACACTTTAGTTTATTTAAACCATATTATAGTAAAGTTCTTGAATTATTCTGTTGCTATAGTAGGATATAAACAACCCAGAACTGTAGTATTTATTTTATAGTAAGCTGATAAACTGCAATAAATATACTTTAGATTTTACTACAATAAACTGTGGTTTACAGTAGTATATACCCTATAGATTTTCAATCACAACATAAGATAACATTTGTTATTCTGACCAAGTAGCATTTTCTTTTGATAAGTCTGCTCATCTTTTGAAGTAATGGTTATCTGTTGGTTGACAAGCATTGTAAGCCTACATGAAAGAATACTATAGTAATTTATAGTAAATACTTAAGTGTATTTGTGTATTTGAACCATATTATAGTAAAGTTCTAAAGAATTAATCTGTTGCTTTAGTAGGATATACAGAAACAACCCAGTACTGTAATATTAACTATTGTTAGCTGACTGCAATACTTTTGATTTTACCACAGTAAACTGTGGTGTATAGTATTATAATATAGCATACCCTGTACATTTTTAATCACAACGTATGATAGCATTTGTTATTCTGACCAAGCAGCATTTTCCTTTGATAAATCTGCTCATATTTTGAAGTAATCGTTATCTGTTGCTTGACAAGCCTTGTTAGACCACTTGAAAAATTACTATAGTAAGTTATATTAAAGACTATACTGTATTTGAACCATTTTTTGTAAAGAATTATTCTGTTGCGATAATTATATAATTACTATGTTAATACAATACCTATTGTAGGATGTAAACAACACAATACTGCAGTAATTATAGTGAACTGATAAACTAATAAATACTGTAGTGTACTTTAGATTTTACTACTGTAAACAGTGGTTTGTTGTAGTAGAATATACCCTATATTTGTATATTTTAAATCACAACAAATGAAAATATTTGTTATTCTGACCAAGTAACATTTTCTATTGATAAAACCATAGACACTTTGAGACGACCTCTATTGGTTGCTTAATAAGATTTTTCAGTCCACATAAATACAGTGTTTTAGTCTACATTGCAGTAAAATTCTTGAATGAATCTTTTGTGGTAACTCTATAGTACCACAACTAGGGGTGTAACGATACACCAAAGGCACGGTTCGGTTCGGTTCACGGTTTTGGAGCCACGGTTCGGTTCGGTTCGGTTTCTGTTTGCTGTGGGGTTAGGGTTGATGTCATCTTAACAGCAATGCTAAGGAACAATAGATTCAGGGCCGGCGCGTCCATTGAGGCGACCTAGGCGGCCGCCTAGAGCGGCATAATAATGAGGGCGGCAAACGCGCCCCGCCGCCCAACCCAACATACTGACTTTCATCCGCAACATCAACACAACACTGGCATAATAGGGGTCTTTCATAATAGTGAGGGCGGCAAACGCGCCCCGCCACCCTATCTAATGTAGAGGTGTAATAGGGCCATAAAAATTAGGCCCGATGGGGTCCGAGCCCGACAGAATTCAACCCGAGCCCGACATTTTGATTGACAGCTTTATAAAGCCCGAACCCGTTAATAACCCGACATTATTCAAATGTGCACATGGCATGCACACAGCTCTTTTGCCTTTTTTCAAGAATGAGTCATTTATATGTTTTAACATAATTTATTCATAACAAACATAGGGTATAGGTCACTTGGAAGTCGGAACAAAGAAATAAAATAAGTCCTCTGTAACATCGTAACATCTCAGCACTCTAAATAGACCTAGGTACATACACCTAGCCTTTAAATTGGCCAGCACACCAACGAAAAGAAGTCTTTCTTAACAAATTAAATTAAAATAAATTCTAAATTATGACTGGTATTTGGCAATAACGAAATTAAGATAAAGGCTCTGCGGGATTTCTTTTGCCACTTTTCTTCACAATCTGGCATTAAGGCGACGGGGAAGCTGAATAACGAACGAATAATGCCAACATTAGCCTGTATACTCTGTCTACATTATGATTTTATGGTTTAATAATATTTATTTACAATTTAAAAACCCTTTACTCACCAAGATTAGGCTATGTGCTTTTGTGCAGGTATTGAATTCACTGTAAATGTCTTTAGCGCAGTCCTGCGCTCAGGATGCTGCATACCGAACCTTTTACTGCAGCTGCTAGGCCGAGATGCAGAGTTCAGATCTGGCTAATTTTGCAAGTTTTGGGTAGGATTGTTTGTTCATCTTCTACCTGCCAAGAACATCCGTTTAATTTTCCATGACAGCAGTTTCAATGTAGCGAATGACCTCGTCCTCTTCCCTAACAGCTTGCTGTACATACGTTGCTGTTTAGCGCTCTACCGTAATATGCAGTGTATGAGTGACCGCCGAAATACCTTGGCGGCTAGAATAACCTTTCCTTCTGGACTGGCGGCTGACCTGACCACAGTCAAAAACTCGCTCTTTTTCACTTCTCTGTCATCATTTGTTTCACCTTTGCAGGGATGGATTTTAATGTTGTAACAAATGATATGATTACTTTCTCATGCTAATCGAAATGCATCACATGACTATCAATTTACTGCGCCAGCTAAGCCTCAGCACTCCCGCTGGGTCCCGTCGGGCTCGGGCAAAGATCTTCAGCTCTAATCCAACTACTGAAGCGGAGGAGCGCATCTTCCTTTGAACTCGTTTTTCGTGTATTTTGCTAACATGATTATGAATTTCGTTGTTTTTGCTTAACTTTCGTTTGGGCAAAATTATTTTGCATTAGTTTTGCCCACTTTGAGAAATTTTGTGATTTTTGTACACTTTTTTTTCGATTGATTTGTTTGTTGCTTTTTTGTTCAGCTCTTTCTCGTCATATTGAGCTATACCTCCTCAAGTTCACTCTTTTCTCAGAGTAAGGTCGATAGGGAAGATGTCTTACGACTTCCATTTTGCAAACAGTAGAAAATGTATTGTTAAAGACATCAGGTAAGAGGTGAACGTCATCTTTGTATTTTATTCTACAGTTCAGTATAGGGAAGAATAAGGCGCACGGCGCTGAAAACCTTTTTTTCTTTTCATCAGTTTCTAGCGAGGTAAGGGGTTAAATCCCTTTTGTTGGCAGTTCTGTTGTCAGTGTATTTTGCGTACACCCTCACATTGTGAAATTTCCCACATTTTTTAAATGTTATTCCTTATTAAGTTTCGTGAAACAGTTAGTTACGACAGATAGTGTGCGCTTTGTCTACGACACGAATTCCATTCCTGTACTCCACTGGAAAACCAAAATGTTCCCAAACAGGAGACTTAAATGTATTTGGGGGATCTGCAATCTCAATATATGCGAAGCAGCCGTCCTGCATATACAGTAGTAATGAAGTGTGATCGCTCACTCAAGTCACATGACATGACATGACATGCACTTGGAAAATACTATTCTGAATTCTAAAACATTAGAATATAATATTTAGAACAAAAGCTCATCATTACTAATACACTTTAATCAAATGTGATAAAATAAAGATGTTTTGGTTCAATTAGAGACAAGTGACGTCAACCTTAACAGTGGGCAGCAGGGGGCGTGACAGTATCGCGGTCCGCCACGAGAGTTTCGCGATACGTATCGTGGTTGGTGTATCGCGATATTTCGGTTCGGTTTGTAGTATCGTTACACCCCTAACCGCAACTATAATATAAACAAACCAGAACTGTACTGTTTTCTTCAACTATTGAATGTATTATACCAAAATCCCATTAAAGTGTGTTCTATAGGCTTTGATTGTACTAAAATACACAACAGTTTACACTAGTAAAATCTAAAGTATACTACAGTATTTATTATAGTTTATCAGTTTACTGTAGTTAGCACATTGTGCTTTAGTGTTCCTTAACAAAGTGCTGTAAATGCTATAATATGTACAGAATAATACACTTTACTATAGTATAGTTCAAAAACACTAGTATTTATTATGAATTACTATACAATTTTTTTAGGAGCAATATTGGAGTGATATTTAATGGAGTGATTTTTGTGAGTTAAACTACATTTTATATTGTAGTTATTGTTCAAACTGGTGTTATGCTCTCATATGAATTGAGTGGCAAGATATTTATACTTTTTAAAAGCAAATTGGACTTTTGAGCATATATTCATAATGTTAATGTTTATAAGTAATAAGACTGTTTAATATTGGGCCAGATATATATATATATATATATATATATATATATATATATATATATATATATATATATATATATATATATATATAAGTATTATATTTTATATTACTCTTTGGTTGACCTATGAAATAGGGCTGCACAATATCAAAGACTATAGTATACACAAGCCATGTCACTCGTATCTTTTTGAATGGGGAAAAGTGTAATGGTCAATATGGTGAATAAAGCCCCGCCTTCTAGTACCGGAGCCAATCATCGATCGCTATTTGGTGAAAAAAGCCTGCATTCTAGTACCGGAGCCAATCATCGATTGCTATACACTCTCAGAAATAAAGGTACGCGAGCTGTCGCTGGGGTGGTACCTTTTCAGAAGGTACATGTTTGCACTTAAAGAGTACATATTGCTACCTCAGAAGTATATATTAGTACCTAAAAATTTTAAGAGGAACACTTTTGTACTTTTAAGGTACTAATTACGTTCCCTTGAGGTGTCAATAAGGATCTTTTAGGTACAAATTTGTACCTTTTGAAAAGGTACCACCCTAGTGGCTCGCCTACCTTTATTTCTGAGAGTGTATAGACTGACGATACGGAGGGGCTTGGACCAGACGTGAGTTTCTGGAGATTTTGTGTTATTTGGACATTTAGAAATGAAACTAAAGAGACAGTTGATGTTTAATTTTATAGGTAATTCCTAATATGAAGTTCATTTATAAGCTTGGCAAGCAATTTTGGAGAATTTGATGTTCAAACAAAATGCCAGAGCATACTGCCCGAGAGGCTTTTTAAAGATGGCCGCAGAGTGAAATGACTTGCCTTAAAGGGACTTTGACAATATATCGTTTCAGCATTAATATCGCAAATGTATGAATCTGCAATAGTCACATCGCAAGATCTGCAATATTGAGTTGGGAACATAATTAACCAGAAAACATTTAGTTTCTAATTATTTTTAATATTCAAATATGCTTTCCAAATAGAGTTATAAGTCAATGTTGTGAAATTATATTCATATCGCAATATATATCGCAGACAAATAAAATATTGCAATGTCTGTTTTTTCCAATATCGTGCAACCATACTTTAAAAATCATAAAGCTTCTGATAATGCAAACATTATGCAGAAAGTACATTTGTTTAAGCAATCTGTGTTTGTTTTCATTACAATAACCTAAAAAAAGACCACAGGAAATCCTGCCTGTTGTCTATGAAAAAAGCAGGATATTCATTTTATCATTTAGAAGAGACTTGTCTAGAGAAACATGACTAATCATTATTTTCATGTCTCAATATTGTTATTTCAGCTGTCTAGTATAAAATCGAATGTAGATAAATGGATTATTCATGTGCTGATCTGAAAATGAAACGATGAAAAGAAATGTTCATGTGAAACCAAAACCCCTTTTGAAATGACGTCTTGAAATAACCCTAGTCTGGGATGTTGTTTGCATATGAATTGTTTCAAACCTAAATGGGCTTCTTTCAGATTCCTGTTTTCAACTTCTGAATGCACAACTTCTTTTCTCCGACAACTTCCTGTCGGCAAACATGCAGCGACGCTCAGACTTTAATCCAGACTGTTCGAATTATAGTTTATTTCCAGCTCGTCTCGATGCTGTACATGCTTCCGTCTACTGTAATCTTTTCTGCATGGCTCTAAATAAGGGACGCCGTCTTCGTCATGTAGTAAGAAGATCTGGGAAGAAATCGGGCTAAAAAAAGCTCCTCGTGTCTTTGGGCCAGACTGAGCTCATATCCTGGAGGTGTGATGAGGGGCTTCAGCTGGAAACTATTAAACTCTTTCTGTTTGGAAATGTTTGGGTTATCATTCCGAGCTACTAAAAAGAGTCCTGTAGGTCAGTGCAGGATATCAGATTAGGAGATTATTGAACACGAGTCATTTTATTAACAAAAGCAGGGCAGACTTAAATATTATTACAGTGCAGATAGTGTAGATCTAGTAAAAAAAACATATATAATGCATATTGATGCAGTTATTAGGCTGTTTATCATTGGGACAGATAGTGAGAAATATCTATCAGTAAATAAAAATTATGCGGACTTTAAAGTACACATGAACTCAGAACTAACCATATTGATTTTGTTAGCTCACATTGCTAGTTTTGTGGTGAACAATTCATCTGTGCATGTTATTAAGAAAAAATGTTTGTAATCTTTAATGGGGTATATGCACATGGACTTGTAATTTCAGTCAGCCAGCCCCAGGGCTTCAGGTTAATTGTCATCCATACAAAATCTCTGCGTTTAAGATCTGATTTATTAAAAAAAAACAGCGATTTTTCACTGCCTGACTGAGATACGATATAAAGTGGGTCTTAGACCAAACAAGAAGCACTGCATTAAATTATATTGTTCTGCGCCATGTCTTTAAAATATGGAAATTAATTTTACCCCAGTATTTTTAATGGACAGCGCCTGCGTTTAAACAATCTCTTTTCACGCTTTAACAACCAAATGGATGCTTAAGTCTATTTAACTGATTATATTTTCATTACATTAAAACACCGATGCTGTAAAAGGAACCGTATGAAAATAAAAATAGTCTTAAAGCTTCCACCAAAAGTTCATGATTGGCTAAACAACACTAGCTGTACATATAGCCCATTGAAATCTGAAAATGCACTTCCTATTTCAGTTAGATTCTCAGATTACTGCTGTTTCTCATTATGCGTTCTTCAGCGGTGTTGCTTCCTCGTGTTCTCATGTAACGTCATCATCAGCTGCCAAAGTATAGTTCCAATACTCGAGACCGCAAGAACAGAGGACGCGTGAAACTTCCCGGATGTGTTCTTGATATTGAGCTGAGGTGTAAAGAGTACGTGAAAACCATACTTGAGTAAAAGTACAGATACCTTACTGTAAAATTACTCCATTACAAGTTACAAGTCACTAATTCCAATAAGACTTGAGTAAAAGTATTAAAGTATCCGATTTTAAAAGAACTTGAGTATTTTACTCATACTGAATGTAGGCTCAAAGAACACCAAGAAAGGTTTCATTTTCCTAATATACAAATTAAATTTAACACCTCAATGTTTCAAAATGGCAGAACAAAATAGATAAAAAAAAAAAGAACAAAAAGTCTCAGTCAAACTCAAATGTTCAAAAAAGGCACAAACAATTTTTCGAAAAATAAAAAAATAAAATAAAAAGTAGTAAAACGTAGTAAAAAAAAATTAGTCTCAGAGGGGGGCAATATTTTTATTTTGAGTAGTTTTTCAATTGATTAGGATGTTTTCTCTGTATTAAAATTAAACAAAGAGGAGCAGTGTTATTTTTCAACTTAGTAAACTACATATAAATTCAATGGAAAATATATTACAAACTCACAGCTAAATGCACCTGATCCAAAATGTATAATTTCAGTGATACATTTATTCATGTTGCACACACACAAAAAAAAAATTAAGCTAAAATATAGTCATGTCATGTAGCAGTGGTTTTTGCCGTAACTGTATTAACTTTTGGTAGCATTATGCTTACAATACCATTGTAAAGTCAGACATAATTTTACTAAATTCACATTAAATTAACATTAAATAGACTCTTACCCAGGGCTTAATTTGTGCCGGAACACGCCGGATCCGGATATGGCACCTCATTTTACCGATCCCCCGTCCACTGTTCACTTTCAGTTTTTTCCGCGATACCCCTCCGCCATCCACTGCACCAACACCTCCCACCCCCCGCTCCCGACTTTCGTGCGCGACGTTCACATGATTTAGCTCATAAATAGCATACAGTACCTTCAGCACCCTGCAGATGGCGATATCGCCTCGTTCGCCCAACAAATTAGCCGTGGTAGATAAAGATGCCGACTTGTCGCGCACAATCACAATGTAATGAGTAACGGTAAGCATTCGTTCAAATGTAGTGGAGTAAAAAGTACATATATTCAATCTAAAATGTAGTCAAGTAGAGAGAAAAAGTTGCTTATATTTTTGATACTCCGTACAAGTACAAAGTAGCCAAAAAATACTTAAGTAAAGTAAGGAAAGTCCATTTACTCAAGTACTTTACACCACTGATATTGAGGACGCACCGATGCAGACTTGGGCGCCGATCTCGCTCTAGAAGTCCCAGAAGTCATTGCGACTGGAGGTGGGAAGCGCAGCATTTTATTTAGATTTATTATTAAAGTTCAGAGATATAACTTATTTACCTCAGGAGTTTCCCTAAATGAAACGGTGAATATAAACATTACCGTGGACATCTTAATAAAGGAAAAAACACATTAAGTGTGTTTGTTTGCTGAAATTCCTATTAAAATCTGTTTTATTTATATTGTGCAGCGTATATTTATAATGTTTTTATGCATAGTATATATTTTGAAAAGGGGAAAAACAATAAATCGTTGTATAAATGCTGTAATGTTTAAATCATTTTCCATTTAAAACACGTGAAGGTCACGTGACCATCAGGAAGAACGCAGCATCTCATTTCTCAAAGGACGCGTTCTCTGTTCTCATGGTCTCCTGAGTTCGTTCTTCCGAGGACCCCTGGCAAGACCAGTCTCCAGAACGCAAGTTCGTTCTCTGCGTTCTTGAAATTGAGAAACAGCCAGAGTCTGTCTGAGGTATTGGTTGTGGCTAATATATTTAACTACGCCCCTCCAACTGCCAGTTTTGACAACAAACAGAAATGTTAAGGAGGTGGTGTCTGTTAGGTTGTAACAACTCTCTCCAAATCCTTTTCCTAATCTTTTTGAATGAAATGCCTCCTTTACTACATTCTATCAGCTCGCAGTATAGAAAAAACAAGTCACACCCACTGTTTTCTCATTCAATATTCTGTTTCTATAGGAACTGCTTCACAATACAAAAAAAAAATGGTTCTTTAATACTGTACTGTAGTTTAACAATAATATTTTTAGTGCATAACATGGTGTCCTGACTACAGGCAATGCTGCAACACAACACCTTAAAAGTTATCTAAAGGATTTTTTTTGTCCTAATCATTCATGACGAGAAATATTTTAACTGAACAACAGCATATACTATGACAATGATCACCTCAGCTACTGATTATGTGCTTTATTCAGTGTTTAATGCTACCAATGTGAACTTAAACACCATTTTACGTGACATTTATTGCCATTTTGAAAGCAGAAGCAGATCGTTTATCTCAGGTCTTAAAAAATAAAATAAATAGCAATCGGTTTGAAAATGAAAGTCAGAACTTCAGTCAGTCACTCAGTAGCCTATTAATAATTTTAAAGAGGTTTAATATTTATTGATTAGATTATAAACCTTATAATTTTCTTGGAAGTGCTGTGGCAGGTATTTTTAATGTTTGTCGTGTCGCATTGCGTTTGTGCTGAAATTGCTTGTCGCTGAAATCTTGTCAGGTCGCAGGTTGTTAGGACACGGTGTAATCTTGCAATTAAATGTGTCCATTAACTTTTTTTGTTTGCTAAATTTTTTTGTGGCTTTTAGATTAGCTGATTCATAAAAAAATAGGTCCTTTTAATAGTAAGGGTGTCACGATTTAGATTTTAAATCGAAATTCATGCTCAATCTTGATGATCGATTTAAAAAATGGAATCGTCGATGCTGCCACGCCCCAATGTCACGTCAGCTTGGCTTGCCAAGCGAAAAAAAACACGCTTGTTGAAGTGCTGCGAGTCAACCTAACAGCTACAACAAACAGCCAAAAGATAGCATGGCAACTGCAGACGCAGGATACCCGACGACTTTTTTCCTGTTTCACTGAAGTCGCCGGTGTGGAAGTATTTTGGATTTCCAGTGAGTTATGTAAACAACGTTCGTGTTGTCGACAAAAAACACAGTTTGCAAGCTCAGCTATGTACATATACCACATTATTTCACCGGCAGCATGACTAACATGGCAGGGCATCTCCGATAAACCGACAGGTGTAACACAAACTACTCTCCCGTCTTCATTTGGAATAAAACTTCCAAGTAACTCAACATGTTCAAAGGCAAGCACGGTAGGAGTATTTATAGCCGCAGACACGCAACCCTATTCAGTGGTAGAAAACTCTGGTTTTAGGCATTTAATCAGCGTGCTAGAACCACACTACGAAATCCCAAGTAGAACACATCTCACAGCTACAGTGATACCCTCCATGTACAATAATGTGAACGGCAGTTACAAAAGAGAAATTAGATGGCAGGTTATTTTGTATAAGTTTCCAATTAACTGAAGATAGAAGTTATTGTTACATTATATTGTTAATAAACATTTTAAATTTGACAATGTAGTGTGCGGTACTTTGCAAACAAAGGTCAGATATTATTATATTGCATAAAAGTCTTAAAATGGCATAGCTTGTGCTTTCAAATTTTTCTTTTTTAAATCGAGAATCGAATCGAACCGTGACTTTAGAATCAAAAATGTAATCGAACCGAGGAGTTGGAGGATCGTGACAACCTTATTTAATAGTTCAGTCATATTAGTCAATATTAGCTGTTGCTGTAAGTAACCTAAACTCTGTTGTATTTGTTGTTGCTTCGGTTTGTTGTAAATACTGTTTTTGTTTCTTGTTCTGTTGTGTATGAAATGCTAAATGATGTTGAAGGAACACTCGACTTTTTTTTTTTTTTTTGAATATAGGCTCATTTTACAAGTCCTCTAGGGTTAAACGGTAGATCCATTCAGCTGGTCTCAGTGTCTGACAGGAGCACTTTTAGTGTAGCTTAGCGTAGATCATTGAATCAGATCATTATGCTGCATACTTCCTAGCCATATCAGCTAAGAAAATAGCAACAATTTTATTTTCTGCCGGTCTTATTACACAATGTAACCACAGCAGAGACAAACTTTAAAAAGGAGAATGATCAAAACTATTTTCTGAAATTTTTGAGTGAGATGCTACTGTTCAATTAGATTCAGTGATCAATGCTAAGCTAAGCTAAAAGTGTTCCCGCTAGACCCGGAGATCAGGTGAATGGATGCAAAATGGCACACTGAAAAAATGATTCATTGGATTTACCACTTTTTTTTTTAGGTAAGTGGTTGCAAACTCATTTATATGATCTGAATTTAAATAAACAAATTAAGTTGAACATTACTACATTTAATCTGTTTGTTTAAATTCAGCCCAAATAATTTGTTTGCAACCACTTACCTAAAAAACAATAGTAAATCCAATGAATATTTTCTTTAGATTTACTGTTTCCAGAAAAGTGCGGAGTTCCTTTAAAGCATGAGCACATGAGCGGGCAGGTGTAGCGATGAAGGCTCAGACTCACTGGATCAGACACAGGCTGAGGTGAAAAGAGGAGACGACTTAATCTTATCTAAGCACATCAGATCTGCTCTCTCACCTGTTTCAGCCTCAGCACACTCATTCTCAAAACACTCTCTAAGCATTGGAAGATTAGCGCTCTTATGCAAGATGACTATCAGATCTGTTTCTGGGTTAATCAATATGACCATAGATAGGAAAGTTTGCCAAAACTGTGTTGTGTGTGTGTGTGTTTTTTTTTTTACTTATTTAAATATAGGGGCAGCATGGTGGCTTCAGTGGTTAGCACTGTAACCTCACAGCAAGAAGGTAGCTGGTTCGAGTCCTGGCTGGGTTAGTTGGCATTTCTGTGTGGAGTTTGCATGTTTTCCCCGTGTTGGCGTGAGTTTCCTCCGGGTGCTCCGGTTCCCCCACAGTCCAAAGACAGGCGCTATAGGTGAATTGGATGAACTAAATTGGCCGTAGTGGATAAGTGTGTGTGAATGTGAAAGTGTATGGGTGTTTCCCATTACTGGGTTACATCCGCTGCATAAAACATATGCCGGAATAGTTGGCGGTTCATTCCGCTGTAGTGACCCTTGATAAATAAGAGACTAAGCCAAAGGAAAATGAATCAATTTAATGCCCTGTTTCCACTGACTGGTACAGTATGGTATGGTACGGTTCGGTACGCTTTTATGGCCATTTCCACTGTCAAAAGGCTTTCCGAACCGAACCGTGCCACTTTTTCGGCACCCTTTCGAAAGGGTACCAAACACGAGAAAGGGTACCAAAAGGTGGAGCTACACGCGCAGCTGTACACTGATTGGTTACAGAGATACGTCTTGATCTCATGGAGCTAGCTAGAATGAAAACAAAGGGGCCGCCATGTTTTTAATACACAGCCGAGACAACTATATGTATATAATAACGAGCCATGGATGACCTGAGCTCAAACAAATCTTGTTGTTGACTTGATGTACAGCCACAAAGCCAAAAAGATCAAAATCTGCCATGTCCTGTTGTTGCTTTATGAGGCCGTCTAAAAGTGCGAGCGGTTTTCGCTTTCTCCAGGGAGCTCGCGATCGCGTCTATATTTTATATAACGAAGTTCTTGAGCTGATGATAATAACGTGTGTGTGATTATTGAAGTGTCTTTGACATCTGATCCGTTCAGAAAAGAAAAGGACAAACGCGAGAGTGAAGCGCGAAAAAAAAAAAAGGAGAAGCCCAACAAAACACAGGAGCAAATAGTTTCAGCGACCTGAATCATGAACAAACTGCCAAGTTTATCATCGCCTTTTGGACTATTATGAACTCGGAATGACGGAATTACTCTCTAACACAGGTTACATGTGCTGGCGAAGATTAGAGACACAGATGAGAGGTTTGCTCTGACTGTGGGCTATGTTGCGTGTTGTTTTTGAACCCAAATAAGGACTAAATGTATGCTGTGTGTAGTTTTTTTCTGTAATTGGTAACATATTGGAGACTGTAAGAGTCTGTATGTGTTCATATATGTTCATTTATTTTATATAATTGCAGACGTTACAGTAGGCTATTTTGCACCGTCATTGATTTGCATTTATAATCAAATCATGTTCATAGAAAGGTTAGTAATAAACATTTATATACAAGTATTTATATGTTTAAAGCATCTGTTTTGTGAGAAGTGCTTCTCATATGATTTCTGAACGACCTGTACGGCTTTACTGTAGACATTTATTCGAGCAAGTATGACGTTGACTAAAACTCTGTCATACACCACGCCCACCAAAAGAGTACCCTTTGTAGTGGAAACGCAAGCCTGATAAAGGTGACCCGTACCGTACCATACTGTACCAGTCAGTGGAAACGAGCCATAAATGTAGGTACTGCATTTTTAGGCAGGAATGCAGAGATATGTAGTTCACGTTTTCACTGTGGCTCTCGTCTAGAGCTTAATTTCTTTATTCTATTTGTATATTGGAAAATTTATAACTGAAAATATATCCGAACTGTAAAAACATATTGGCAATTTATAATTGTGTTAAGCTTAAACTTAATTTTTGTTTTGTTGTACATACTTACACGTTTTCCAAAATTTCATTCATTTATATTCATTTAATGATAACAATATATCAAAATTTGGTGTAATAGCCCTGATTTTTATTCACAACAAATGAATTAAGGGACATTTTACTTTAAATGACAAGATTTAAATTTGAAATTTGGAAGAAAATGTTATCAGACCTTTAAATATTAAAACAAACATTAACATTTTGCTCAAACCCATGCATAATAAAATCTATAAATCTAGAGAAACTTGATTTTCAGGTAGTATCTTAATTTTTACCTGTATTGCTAAAAATCTAATTAATTTTAATGCTTAATTTGGTGGCCATTTTGGGGGTTCTGGTTGTCCTCAAGTCTAAGTCTAAGCACACCAAAGTCAAATATCAAATAAACTGTGCCAATAGTTTACGCAGCTGCTCAAATTTCACTTCAAGTTAGAGTTTGTGTCCTAACCAAGATGAAACGCGTAAAAAGTTGTCAGCTGTGCAGGGTTGAAAGCGTGACAGAAGGCCGGATGCAGTGTTTTTCAGTGTGGTGGGTCTGCAGCTGTGCAGAACTCAAACTCTTTCACCATTGAGTACTATTCATGCTGCCTCATGTGCTTTACAGGCCTTGTGACTATTTAAAGAAGCAGAAGTGTAAATATTTGAGGTTTTCTAAGCCTGGCCAGTGAAAACTGTGGTTTTCTAAATGGAACATGCTTTTGTTGGAGATATGCAGCTTTATCTGATTCAAGTTCTGCAGTGTTAATGCAGATTTCTGTCTGATGAAAGGCGAATGAGTACAGTTTATAAGGGACGGTTCACACTAGGGCCCAATCCTACCCCTTTCCCCTTCCATGTAAAGGGTTTGGGGTGTCCTAATCCTCTTTAGCTTGAAGGCATAGGGCTAAGAGGAAGGGCTACATAGCTGTTGAAACGAAGATTTTCCAGGACCACACTCGAAACTAAGGGGTGTGAAAATTTCACAAAATACACCATCTACAATGGCAACATGGCTGCACACGCGAGTCAGATGGACAAATGAGTATTATTAGAATTTTTACAACAAACAAGCATATTTTAATACTTTCATGACATCATTCGTGTTTTACGGTCGTGCTTTAAAAAAAAAAACAATAAAAAAACTGCTAAATTTCTATAATCTATAATATTAACCTCTGTATAGTAATCCCACAACATACTTTCTCATCAGTCATTCGATGACACTCGAATATCCTGTCAGAAACTTTCAGCTTTTTACAGCGTCTGGTATAATGTTAATGTTGTTTTCTTGTTTTTACATAGATGAATATGGCCACGGTGTAGATACACAGTACAGTTACGATCTTACTGCCACATTATATCGTTATGATAACATGATATTGTTACCTTCTGTGATTTCCTGAAGATAAATACCAGAAACTAATGCAACTGAAATAACTACAGCAATTGCCATCATCAATCTCATGTGAAGTAAGAGCTCGCGACAACATATGATGATGTGTGTAAGGGGAAAGGGGTCGGGATATGACACAATCTTATATCTTGATTAATGTTTATTCATAATTCATAATTGTTGGAAGCCAAAATCAAAACTGAATTTCGATTAACTGCACATCCCTAGTTCACACAGAATGCGCTTTTCTTTTCCAATGCACTACTTTTCTATTGTTGTTTGATGTAAACACTTGCTTGATGGTGTGACTGTTATTCTCGCGTCTTGCATTTTTCAGTTTTTTTAGACGCTGTGTCAAGTTAAAAGAACTTTAACTTTCACGCACAGTGCTGCTCATAACTGTTAGTTCCAAAGCAGTGGACCAATCAGAATAACTCGGAGGCGGGGCAAGCATCATAAGTTTCTGTTTACAGGTGCTCAATGGCTGTGTCCGGACATGCTTGTGCTTTAAGGCTGATTTATACTTCTGCATCAAGCGCATGCGTATGGTCCAGTGCAGCCTTCGCTCGGTCGCATACCCCTTGCCGTGGCTGACGGCGACACTGATGCACACCTCTCAAAAAATGTAACTACATGTCACAACAACACGTAGTGCAAACTCTGGTCAACTTGGTATCGTGATGAGTGTGGGCGAGAGCTGTGAGCCTGATGGAGCGAGTGTTTACAAGTGTCTAGTCCCGTAAAGGAGTGTTTACTTTATGATTAAAGTTGTTGCACTTCTGCCGGTTCCTTCCTCTGAATAAGCAAGTTTTAGCAACTTGTACATTAAGGTAGCGTTCAGAAAAAACAAAACACCCTAACTCGACACAGAGGAACATAAAAACCTACCGCCAGCTAGCGATTCGGAAATGTTATTGCAGAGCAACACAAACAGCACGAAGAAGTATAATTGCACGGCTACTTGCAAGACATGCGCCGTGGGTCACGGTGATCACTCGACACAGAAGTATAAACCAGCCTTTATGCTGTGCTTCTTTCACAGCCCAAATGCTGTGTCAAAAATTATCCAAACAGTTGGGTTTGTCTATAATAGACCCAATGCTAGGCCAGAGCAACCCAGCATTTTTTAGAGTGTGTATTTAATTAATTGATTTGTGCTCGTAAAGGTGATAAAGTTTAGAGTCCAACTTGTGATACTGACTAATTGATGTATTTGACATGTGGTTACTTTTAATCAGGGAAAAACAGTCTTTTGTGTTTTCTGATGGCTGTCAACAGACACAATTAGATCAACCTGATTTATGGGTCAAAAGAGAAAAACGTTTTTCTAGCATCAAAATAATAAGTGGAATACAGCCTAATTTTTTTCATACACTAGAATGTGTCCTTTTTTTAAACCAAAAATCGTGGTTAAACAGTTTAACAGTAAACGTGATTTAACAGTTCATATGTGCAAACAAATTATATTATATTTGATGACATATTAAAAGAGGATCACAATGCAGCTCCAAAATACTAATTATCTGTCATTTTAATGTTTACACTTTGCCATAATCCTTTAAATCACTAGGATTTACCTGTTTGCCACTAAATTACATGTTTAAACAAACGCTTGACTGCAGTTCGTAGGTAAAATGAACATTATGGTGCAGTATGATGGCAACAACTTTTGTTCCTTTTCACACTAATGATATTTACTGGGACATATTATCAATAAATAAATAATTACTTTGTGCCATAACACAAAACTACAAGACAATTTAAGGATGTCAGGGATTTGTAATCGAATTCATTTGCCTCACATATCTATTTACATATGGACTTTTCAGTCATGGTTAGTTTACTCTGTAGCTCACTTTGTACAGTTTGGTGAAGCACAGTTCTACGTTTCTAGAATTTATTTATTTATTTTTTAAGTGTAAAATGTCAAGGTTCAAAATGTATACAGCGCCCTCTAGTGGATTTGTCATCTGAAACATGCAACATATTTTACATTTCGCAAAAATGTAGTCTAATGCATGTATTTTCAATAAGCCAGGGCAGTTTAATTTTTCAGAAATATATATATATATATATATATATATATATATATATATATATATATATATATATATATATATATATATATATATATATATATTAGTACACATTTCTAATCATAATAGTTTTAATAACTCATTTCTAATAACTGATTTATTTTATCTTTGCTATGATGACAGTAAATAATATTTTACTAGATATTTTTCAAGACACTTCTATACAGCTTAAAGTGACATTTAAAGGCTTAACTAGGTTAAGGCAGGTTAGGATAATTAGACAAGTTATTGTATAACGATGGTTTGTTCTGTAGACTATAGGGAAAAAAATATAGCTTAAAGGGGCTAATAATATTGACCTTAAAATGGTGTTTAAAAAATTAAAAACTGCTTTTATTTCTAGCTGAAATAAAACAAATAAGACTTTCTCCAGAAGAAAAAATATTATCAGACATACTGTGAAAATGTCCTTACTCTGTTAAACATCAATTGGGAAATATGTAAAAAAGAAAAACAAAATTCAAAGGGGGCGAACAATTCTGACTTCAACTGTGTTTGTGTATGTATGTATATCTATCTATCTATCTATATCTATATATATATATATATATATATATATATATATATATATATATATATATATATATATATATATATATATACATATATATATATATATATATATATATATATATATACATACACACATGTATAAATGAATAATATCTCTTTTACACTGAAAGACCATAGATTATTATTAGTCTGTCCCTTCGACGCTTTTTATTTCTTCTCTGTGTAATTTCCTCTTTCTTTCTTTACATTTTTTCTTTGTAACCAAGTAACGTTTGGCTGATGAAATGAAGAATTAATCATGCACACTTTTAGGAACTAGAGGATATTTTTAAACTATTTGCTCATCTTTATTGCGTCTGCCATTTGAAACAAGATATGCAAACCATAATCAGATTTACAGCAAATCAGTGTCAGACTAAAACAGATTTCATGTGTTCAAATCATCACTCGAGAAAAGTCAGATTAAAGTCAGCTGAAATCAGTTTACAAACTAGGCTACTCTGTGGAAAACTGCTGCATTTTTTTTCTTGAAATGGCCGAGTGTTCGCTCGCACAGAGCAAAGCTTGTCTGCTTTCTCAATCAGCTGTCATTGGCAAGCAGTTTTTGTTGTTAGAGAAGATCAGTCGTGACGTCAGGTTGTAGGCCAATGTATAGGCATAATTCACCACGGATTCCCTCTGGAATTTCTTTTTTAAATTACCAGTTGATTTATGAGTAAGATGAAGTCTGTGCTTACGCTCATAAAAATAAAGCTTCTTTATAGGCATCAATGGTTCCAGGAAGAACCTTTAACATCTGTGGAACCTTTTCATTACACAAAAGGTTCTTTGTATTATTTAGATCTTTCTACTTCTTAATTCTCTTTGCATACAGACATTATATTACTCATGAACTGAAAATCACCCCATTCTTAAGAACCCACGAGCTGGAAAGTGCTGAGTGATTCTCCTCCAGGTTGCAGGACTAGGAGCTGAACAGCTGTGTTGAGGATTTGCTGTCTGTAAAGGTTTACGCAGGTCAGAAGTCTTGAAGACTAAAATCAAAGCTTAATCTTGCTCCTGAAGTGTCTCTGCAGCCTCATATTACTACAGAAGTGGCATGGATAAATTTAAAGAAGGACTTTTCTCAGTACTAGATATTTGCAGTAAGCTGCAGCTGCAACGCTGGCTCAGTTTAAGCAGAGCGCTTCTCAGATATACTAGGAAGGAATCAGTTTATGCTACACAGAAATCTTGTGTCATCTTTGGTAATCTTTTGATTTAATAATAATAACAAAAATTGACCTTTGCTAATTAATAGTAACTATTATATATATAGGGCACTATGAAATCTTTAAAAAAAATAATTTCCCAATTTATTTATTTTATTTATCTACAGCATGTTTTTTTTTTTTTTTTTTTTTTTTTGGTGTCTGTTTTAATGGTTAAAATAAAATTTTAATTACAAAACTTGTGCAATTAAATAAAATCAAGATATTTAATGTTACATTTTGTTTTCTCTCATTATTGTTAATTTAATGGATGTAATACATTTAATAATTGTGCATTTAATAATTGTGTGTATACTGCATTTTAGCAATTTATTTATTTATAGTTTATTTGCAGTGTTTTATACAATAAATAATTATCCCTAGCCTATATTTTGACAGCTTGTTGTAAAAATGCTTGAGTTTATTGTGTGTTTGAAATTAATAATATTTTGTCCTCATATATTGAGACGCCGGTTACTGGAAGCACCACCAGCATTTCATTATTCCAGGGTGTCCACGGGGTCTTAAAATGTCTTAAATTTAAGAAACAAAATTTAAGGCCTTAAAAAGTCTTAAATTCACTGAAATATTGTGTTGTTGTCTTAAATCTAAAGCTACCCAATTAGGCCGACACCCATTGACCAATAATTAAAACTTTTTTTTTAAATATTTAAGTTTTTTTTATTGCAAAAAGATACAGTTCACAACAGCCGTTACACATTTTTTCATCATATTCTTCTAATTAAATTCCCTAATCAGGGAAAGACAACTAAAGCAAAATATCCCTTTTACATGATCTTTCATTAATACAAAAACTATACAGAAGTAACCGGGCCATTAGAAAAAAAAATCCTTAGTGTTTAGCCCTGTATAAGCTAAAATTTTATTCAGAATAGTCTTAAAAGAGCCTTAAAAAATCTTAGATTTGACTTGAAGAAACCTGCAGAAACCCTTTATTCATTTATACAGAACTTTTTGATTTATTCATCCAAAATTTGCTAAATTTCGTGATATTCTGAGTTTCTGTTCAGTATTACATGTCTGTGTGTTTGTAAGGCCTTTCTCGGACATCTCTGTTCTGGAATCAGATTAAAGTTGTGAAGAAATGTGTTGGCAGCTCAGAGTAACAGGTGGAGAGCAGCAGCTGCTGTGGCAGGAGGACGACTTTAAAGCTGACACCGTTTACACCTCTCCTTCTGAATCACACACATGCCGAGATTATTGTTATCGGTCAGTGTGGCTGATGGAGGATTCTTTAATGCACTGGCTTTTTATTTCCCAAGGGCTGAATTGAATATTCTTAATTTTTACCCAAATATCCTGTATGGTTGCATGTTTGTATTTTACTTTCATCCCAGTCCCAGGTTCTTATTAATAAGGCAAATTATACAGATTAAAAAGTTTCCTCAGGGTGCTCCGGTTTCCCCCACAGTCTAAAGACATGCAGTATAGGTGAATTAGGTAAGCTAAATTGTTCATAGTGTATGTGTGTGAATGAGTGTGTATGGATGTTTCCCAGTGATGGGTTGAAGCTGGAAGGGCATCCGCTGTGTAAAACATGTGCTGGATAAATTGGCGGTTCAATCCACTGTGGCGACCCCAGATTAATAAAGGGACTAAGCCGAAAAGAAAATTAATGAATGAATATAGATTCATTCATTCATTCATTCATTCATGTATTTATTCATTTATTTATTCATTCATTTATTTATTCATTCTTTCATGAATTTATGTATTTATTCATGTATTTATTTATTTATTTAAATAAATAAAATAATAATAAATTTAAATATAACAGTTTGTGCAATGATTTTGCACAATGTTTATATTAATCAACCATTAAAAACACCCATTTATTTGCCCAAAATCAGATAAAAAAAAAAACAATAATTCTTCCTTGCCATTATACTCTTTTTAATGGCAATACATGTGTACAAAGCATTCCAGTTTTTGTTTTCAACTTAATTGTTTACATGTCTTCTCCATCAGATAAGAAAAGCTTTATTCAACCTGCAGCTAGCCCCTACAACTTTCACATGGTCGCCCACTGAAGCTAAGCAGGGCTGCGCCCGGTCAGTACCTGGATGGGAGACCACATGGGAAAGCTAAGTTGCTGGCGGAAGTGGTGTTAGTGAGGCCAGCAGGGGGCGCCCAACCTGCGGTCTGTGTGGGTCCTAATGCCTCAGTATTGTGACGGGGACTCTATACTGCTGCGTGAGCGCCGTCTTTTGGATGACACGTTAAATCGAGTGGTCATTAAAAAATCCCACAAAAATCTTCGAAAAAGTGTAGGGGTTTAACCCTGGCATCTTGGCCAAATCTGCCCACTGGCCTCTGTCCATCGTGGCCTCCTAACCCTCCCTATATCATAATTGGCTTCATCACTCTGTCTCCTCTCCATCAATCAGCTGGTGTGTGGTGTGCGGTCTGGCACAAAATGGCTGTCGTCGTGTCATCCAGGTGTATGCTGCACACTGGTGGTGGATGAGGAGATTTTCCCCCTATGTGTAAAGCGCTTTGAGTGCCCAGAAAAGCGTTATGAAAATGTAAGGAATTATTATTATTATTATAATTAACCCTTGATTTCAAACTAATTGATATTTCAATCAGTTTGAGCATTTGACATATGAAAATGTTATAATTGTGTGTTTTAATGATGCCTAAAATGCCTGCTATAAAATAGATATCATTTGAAGTTTATACAAAGGAGTTTTATTCCACATTTTTTTCCACCGTCCTTTTCATCATAGCATCCTATCTTTTCAAATGTGGTGGAAGTGACACTGAATCACAATTATCCTGGAATGCATGCTAACTGTTGCCTATTTTATTGAAAAAAGTAATTATTTTCTAAAAGAGGTCCAAACATGCTAATAGCTGAAGAAAAACCCCCTCTTGAAATTGTCAGGGTTTTGCATTGATGCGATTTGTCCATCATGAATTGTTGATCCCTGCATGCCTTTCTGTTGGACATTTAACCAGGCCACCAGCACTAATGGAGCTGTTAACATTTATGCCTTGTGCTGCCATGGTTGCGTGTGTGTGTGTGTGTGGCAGCTCGGTCAGGCTCAAGTATGCCAATGACATCATTCAGACGGGCACACAGCGAGAAAGGAGATGAAGTGTTTGATAAAAAGAACCCTTGGACAGAATTCAGCTAGTTTTGTCTCCAGCCGGTTACATCATCAGTTTGCAGGAAATGCATCTTTGAATCTTACACAATGAGTCACATGCATCAAACTACACTGTGGGAATCCTGAAGTTTGGCATCCTAAAAATTCCTGAAAAATGGACAGACATCTTCATTTTCTATTTTAATTTTGCTGCAAATCTCCATAATGCATGTAACTTGAAAGTCCTGGATCTCAGAGTAGATGCAACTAGAAAGTTCTTACCTAAAAGTCCTTGGGTTTAACTTTTGCCCTGTGTAGTCAACCCAAAATTAATCAGACACCTTCCAAATGTCTCACATAATCAGTTTAATTGTTTAGAAATTTGCAATAATATATGACCAGAACTTATTTTCAGGTAAACTGTGTCAGAATAAATGAATCAATTCAATATATACTTTGTTGGGCCTCAATAGCTATGTTTAATTCACCTACTTTTAAAAAATGCTTAATGAAAACACCAAGATGTATACATTTGGCATATGTGCATAAAAATATTTTTATCCAATTAGAAAAATGTACATAAACTATAATGGAAACACATTTATTGAATGCATTCCAGCATGAGCATCAAAAAAGTAATGTGATTTTGTTTAAAGAGATCAAGTGATTAGAAAAAGTGAGCATGATGGGATGGTATTAATGGACAAAACAGGAGACCAACCTCATTGTAAAACATCTGAAATGTTGTTTTGGTTATTCTAAAATCCTTTAGCCAATGTCCGTCATCACAGTGGTTGAGTATTATTAGTGTCTGCGCTTCCAAAGAGCGTTTCCAAAAGCCACCACACGTTCACTGTTTCATCTTTGTCTTCTGAGGCCCAAGTAATTTTTTTTATTCACAGTAAGATAAAAGCCCAAAAGTGGCTTCTCCTACCACAGCAAATTTTATTTTTCGTTTTGATATTTGACTGCAGTTTATCAGTTTTTCAATGACTCATTGGATATGACAAAAAACGGTTTCCGTATTTTGGTGAAAACTTTTCAATTTTCATGGTGAGGTTGACATTTGCATGGAATTGCTCATAAATATATATATATATATATACACAGGGAGTGCAGAATTATTAGGCAAGTTGTATTTTTGAGGATTAATTTTATTATTGAACAATGACCATGTTCTCAATGAACCCAAAAAACTCATTAATATCAAAGCTGAATATTTTTGGAAGTAGTTTTTAGTTTGTTTTTAGTTTTAGCTATTTTAGGAGGATATCTGTGTGTGCAGGTGACTATTACTGTGCAGAATTATTAGGCAACTTAACAAAAAACAAATATATACCCATTTCAATTATTTATTTTCACCAGTGAAACCAATATAACATCTAAACATTCACAAATATACATTTCTGACATTCAAAAACAAAACAAAAACAAATCAGTGACCAATATAGCCACCTTTCTTTGCAAGGACACTCAAAAGCCTGCCATCCATGGATTCTGTCAGTGTTTTGATCTGTTCACCATCAACATTGCGTGCAGCAGCAACCACAGCCTCCCAGACACTGTTCAGAGAGGTGTACTGTTTTCCCTCCGTGTAAATCTCACATTTGATGATGGACCACAGGTTCTCTATGGGGTTCAGATCAGGTGAACAAGGACGCCATGTCATTAGTTTTTCTTCTTTTAGACCCTTTCTTGCCAGCCATGCTGTGGAGTACTTGGACGCGTGTGATGGAGCATTGTCCTGCATGAAAATCATGTTTTTCTTGAAGGATGCAGACTTCTTCCTGTACCACTGCTTGAAGGTGTCTTCCAGAAACTGGCAGTAGGACTGGGAGTTGAGCTTGACTCCATCCTCAACCCGAAAAGGCCCCACAAGCTCATCTTTGATGATACCAGCCCAAACCAGTACTCCACCTTGCTGGCGTCTGAGTCGGACTGGAGCTCTCTGCCCTTTACTGATCCAGCCATCTGGCCCATCAAGACTCACTCTCATTTCATCAGTCCATAAAACCTTAGAAAAATCAGTCTTGAGATATTTCTTGGCCCAGTCTTGACGTTTCAGCTTGTGTGTCTTGTTCAGTGGTGGTCGTTTTTCAGCCTTTTTTACCTTGGCCATGTCTCTGAGTATTGCACACCTTGTGCTTTTGGGCACTCCAGTGATGTTGCAGCTCTGAAATATGGCAAAACTTGTGGCAAGTGGCATCTTGACATCTTGGCAGCTGTATGCTTGACTTTTCTCAGTTCATGGTTCAGTTCTCAGATTATTTTGCGTCTTGGTTTTTCCACACGCTTCTTGCGACCCTGTTGACTATTTTTAATGAAACACTTGATTGTTCGATGATCATGCTTCAAAAGCTTGGCAATTTTAAGAGTGCTGCAAGATATCTCACTATTTTTGACTTTTCGGAGCCTGTCAAGTCCTTCTTTTGACCCATTTTGCCAAAAGAAAGGAAGTTGCCTAATAATTATGCACACCTGATATAGAGAGTTGATGTCATTAGACCACACCCCTTCTCATTACAGAGATGCACATCACCTAATATGCCTAATTGGTAGTAGGCTTTCGACCCTATACAGCTTGGAGTAAGACAACATGCATAAAGAGGATGATGTGGTCAAAATACTCATTTGCCTAATAATTCTGCATTGCCTGTATATATACAGTTGAAGTCAGAATTATTAGCCCCCCTTTCATTTTTTTTTTCTTTTTAAAATATTTCCCAAATGATGTTTAACAGAGCAAGGAAATTTTCACAATATGTCTGATAATATTTTTTTCTTCTGGAGAAATTATTTGTTTTATTTCGGCTAGAATAAAAGCAGTTTTTAAATTCTTTTAAAACCATTTTAAGGTCAAAATTATTAGCACCTTTAAGCTATATATATATATATATATATATATATATATATATATATATATAT
The DNA here is from genome assembly GCA_903798195.1 of Danio kyathit. Lineage (NCBI taxonomy): Eukaryota > Metazoa > Chordata > Actinopteri > Cypriniformes > Danionidae > Danio > Danio kyathit. Next base: position 42,946,229 of record LR812529.1, read on the forward strand.
ATATACATATATATATACATATATATATATATATACATATATATATACATATATATATATATACATACATACATACATACATACATACATACATACATACATACATACATACATACATACATACAGTGTCTGAATAATATTTGGCTTGACTGCATGTTCCATAACATTTATTTAGTAAAGTTGTAGCAGTGCTTTAAAATTTAAATCTGTCCCCCTTCACCCTCCTCCTTCCTCCACCTTACAAAACAAGTAATTACATTGTAAACCACAGTGCTAGATCTTGCTAGACTTCTTACAGATTTTAAACCTCAATCTCTCCCCCATCATGTTCCCACAGGCATATGGCCAGGTTCACTCCACCCACAGAAAGGTGGCTGCGGACGGGGAGAGCCGGGAGGAGTCCCTCATCCTGGAGTCGGCATCTAAAGAGGCGTACTATGAGCAGAGAGTGCAGGAGCTGCAGTCAGACCTGCGACAAACTAAAAACACCCTCACCGGCACCCAGGCGGAGAATGAACGTTTGGCCACCCTGGCCCTCGAGCTGAGAGAGGTCTGTGAATGCCACCACATAAAATGTATTTAAACAGCAAATGATGCATGAATGAAAATATGAAAGTGCTAATACAGTACAAGTAACACAACACTAATTCTAATGCTAATCTAATACAAATAATCTAATAAATAAATAAAACCTAGTGGATCATTCCTCAAATTAAATGTTAAGCTGTGATCTAGAAATGTCAATTTCTACAAAGTCCCATCACCTTAAAATAAAAATCACCCATAAAAGAAATTCAAAAATTTTAATTTGCTCACTTATTTATGGAAAATGAATAATAATATTAGTAATAATAATAATAATAATAATAATAATAATAATAATAATAATAATAATAATAATATTAATAAGAGCATACACAAATAATCCTGGGTTTATGGCGATCTACCAAGGTTTTACAAAAAGGTACCTGAAATCCTGGGACCTACATACTTAAGGAAAGAAGTCCAGATCTGATAAAAAGTATACTTTTATATATATATATATATATTCCAATGACATAATATCAATTATTACTTTATACCATTCTGACGTTCGTTGGTTTATCAGATATCCATTCAAGAAATATACTCTAACAGTAAGAAGGTTAAACAACTTCCTATTTGTTGCACTCTTGAAATTATCATCAGCAACACCTAACAAAAATTAAGGGGATCGAGGTCACATCTTGTATTAAATATAAGCCTTAATATCCCACAAATATGTGCTCGATATGCTTTATGTATACAATTCTAGGTACAATGCATAAAATCACCTTAAGTAAGTAGTTTAAATGTTATGACTTTATTTCTTCTGTTGAACACAAAACAAGATATTCTGAATAATGTTGGAAACCAGCAGCCATCGTCATCAATAATAGGAGCAAAAAATAGTATATATCAATAGCGGCTTCATTCCAACATTCTTCAAAATATCTTCTTTTGTGTTCAAAAGAAGAAAGAAACTCAGATAGGTTTGAAACAAGTGGAGGGTGAGTAAATGATGACAGGATTTTCATTTTCACTGAAAACACAAGCATCCTCATTTAAAGAAAATATGTTTGTAAATAAAAGGCTAGTAGAATTGCAACAAATCAAGGATTGATGTTATTTTAACTAGGGGTGTAACGGATCACAAATCTAACGGTTCAGATCACATTATGGTTTTTTTTTGTCACGGATTGAACCATTTTTCGGATTAGCGAAAAAGGAGAGGAGACAGATGTAATTTGCTTTCCATTCATTACAAAAGCAATACTGCAAGACACTTTTAGTTTTAACAAACAGAACTTAGAACCTGTAATTTTATTAAAAATAAATGAAGAAATAATCAGCTAAATAAAAATCAATGTAAAATATTCAGTACTGTGAAAGATTTACTGTTACTACTACTGTTGCTGATAACTCTAAATGTAGAAACCTAACATAATTTGTACAACCCATTTATTTTTAGTTATTCACTCATAAATCTTCATGTTTCATTGCTAGATGTATCATTTTTGAAGAATTATTCAGTGCCATATTTTTGATGGCTGGTTGGTTTTGAACAACCTATTGGTTAAATAATGTAATTGTTGCCTACAACTTTAATTTTTGAATCTCAAGTTAAATGCATATGACTGTGATTGTAATCTTTACCATACACATCAGTGGTTTTATCTAAACTATAAGCTGTTATCCCAGTACTTCTGTGTTATTTGACTGTTTGTAACTTCATAACTAACTCAAAAGACTAAAGACTGAATCTCTTTCTTGATTTTTGCGTTTTTCAAACACAGATTTGAATGCAGCGTTTCGAAGGATTAGTTAACAAATGCAAATCGCCATCATTTATAATTTGTTGCGTAGGTGTTGAGATCCCGAACTTTTAATTATTAATCGTACAGCTTACACTGAATGCGTTAATGCAGGCTAAACAAGTAATAACTGAAAACACCTTTAATAACCTAAGAAACCCACCACCTCCCCAATAACCCACCACAACTTCTTTCGTCATCATTATATTTTACAGGAAAGCCTAAATGCTTTCATACATGTGATTTGAATGACGCAAGAGGCAATCTCTCTCTGCAATTGTTACAAATTTAGGATTAATGTACCAGTAAAAAAACATATTAATCCGCGGGTCACGAGTGTTCCGAATCGTGGGTTGTGATCCATACAAATCACGGATCAACCGTGATCCGTTACACTCCTAATTTTAACCATTTAATGATTAAATGTAATGACTGATATACAAGATGTCAATAATGCTCTCTAGTGTTGTGGTCGCTTTGCCAAATTATTTAGCATAACAACCCTGGAGAGTTTGTCCAGACGTTGTTTTTAATAAATTTCTGCACACAAACTTTGCATGTTAATGTCATGTTTGCATGTTAATGTTACCAACAATAAATTGTTCCTTGATTAATTGTTGACATCCCTAATATGTACATGACCATTAATTCATTTCTCTCTCACTTTGTTTTTTCCTCAAGAATAATGAGATTGTGGAGCTCCAGCGCAGTCGTCTGCGTGACGATATCCGAGAGTACAAGATCCGAGAGTCTCGTCTGCTGCAGGACTACACTGAACTGGAGGAGGAGAACATCAGCCTGCAGAAACAAGTCTCCACCCTTAAACAGGGTCAGGTTAGTAGTACTGACCATTGATCACAGTGGAGCCAGAACTCACCAATGCGTTTGTTAAGTCATGATGATGTATCAAATACTGTTTCTGTGTCCAAGCCGCTACTCATTTGAATTGAGAAAATATTTGTCTATGACCAATTTTTAGGCATATCACACATTAAAGTGCATTTTATATAAAATCATGGTGTACACAACAGTCACAACAGGACTTGCTGCATCACAGACATCAATATTTCAACAGTTTATAAAATCTCATCACTTTCTGGCCATCGAATATTAGGCATGGATATATACTCCGATCGTGATTTTCGAAAGTATTACATCCCTTTTTAAACATTTATTATTACCATTTGTTGAGTTTCCTCATACAGTTTGATATAGCTCTTGGACCCAGAAGCCACTTCGCGTGACGTCACACTTAAGAAGCGGATAGCAATTAAAAGGTTACTGGTTTCAATCCCACAATGAACAAAAACAAGCACTATAGTTGCTTATCAAGTAATAAACTACACACTATGCACCTATAAACTCAACCGTGTAGTGAGTTTAATGTCATGCCAAATACAACACTAAAGCTGCATCTGAAATTTCCTACTTCTTGAGTAGGTAGTTACTACATTTGAATTAGAATTTACTACCGGACCATTAGAAAAGTATGTTCTATATGGCATGGTACTTCCCAAACCCTGTTCCTGGAGGCACAGCAACTGTACATATTTTAGATGTCTCCCTTATCTGACCCAGGTTTTGGAGTCTCTTCTTGTGTGTTTGATTAGGAAGAGGTTGAAAATGTGTAAGGGTGACGCAGTGGGTAGCGCTCTTGCCTCACAGCAAGAAGGTCGCTGGTTCAAGCCTCGGCTTGGTCAGTTGGCATTTCCTTGTGGAAATTGCATGTTCTCCCCGTGTTCGCGTGGGTTTTCTCCGGGTGCTCCGGTTTCGCCCACAAGTCCAAAGACATGCGGTATAGGTGATTTGTTTAAGCTAAATTGTCTGTAGTGTATGGGTGTTTCCCAGTGATGGGTTGCAGCTGGAAGGGCATCCGCTGCGTAAAACATATGCTGGCGGTTCATTCCGCTGTGGCGACCCCTGATTACTAAAGGGACTAAGCCGAAAAGAAAATGAATGAATGAAAAAAGGAAAATCTGTTGGTGTGCCTTTGGGAACATGGTTGGGAAACACTGTTATATAGTATGAATGGAAGTTAGGCATACTACATCCACCATTTGTCATTATCATGTGATCTACCCACGTCAGTTGCATCACTTCACTCCCATTCATGAATTCTTTCGCCTGGTATTATGGGATAGAGTAGCGTCCATTGAATGCACACTACAGAAACTCACCTGAAGTAGTAGGTCACTACTCGCATACTGTTTTTCGAATACTATGAATTCAGACATACTACTGGGCTCGCATCCTGTTTTTATTGTACTATATAGAATGGAATAGGCAATTTCAGACTTTTTTTATTAAACAGAAATTCAAACTTTTTCCCGGATGACACTTAAAGACTCGGTATACGAAATTGAAAAAAAAAGATCAAATGATGTAATTTCCAACAAAATTCAGCCAAAACGAAGTACTTTTTGAGTTTGTTCTACTATAGTTTGTTGGCTGTTCGAAACAACTGACCAAAGCAAATTTTTAGGGGAGTGTGTTTTGGTCCTAAACGCCATTGAGCTACCATTGGTCCGTGACAATTACACAATTGGTGGAACTCCGCCTTCTTTCATGATCCACACAAAGTAAAATATGAGACAAATATCCTGCACAACAACACCAAGATAGCTTCATTAATACTGGAGGGAAATTTGTTTTACCCTCAAACAAAGAACAAAACAGAACTGGTGAAATTTACTGAAATAAATGACTAAACTACCAAATAATACCTGTCATGAGTACAACCACATTCACCATCAGTAGACGTTATAATTGCTTACATTTGAGAATTTTGCTTGCACTAATACTAAATTTGTTTATGCTACAAAATGGCAGAGAATAGTGCATTAGGGCTGCACAATATATAATTTCAGCATCGATATCACAATATGCACATCCGCAATAGCCACATCTCAGGATCAGCAATGTCGAATCAGGTTTATAGTTGAGTAGGAGTTGAAACACATGATTGTGGAATATTAGCAAAGTTTAACCATAAAGTCACCAAAAATTGTAGCATTTGTATGTGTTTTAAAGACTGTGTAAGCATTTCAAGGCAGATTAAAGCATTCGGGCACAGGAAATTAACATTTTTGTAACTTAAAGAACTGACAAAGGTCCAAAATTTGTCCTATACATTTGTCCTATTTTGACTGCTATGCCTTCATAAATAGTGAAAATAACCTTTTGAGACAGGCTTTAGGACCAAGCAGAATCCTCTATTGGCTGTCGCTTCGGCATGACTTCAGCTAATCAGTTTTGGCCAATGCTAATAAATATTTTCATTTTACAATCTGATGTAAGTCATCTTTCGCTACTGTGTTATTATTAAACAGAGAAAACATTTTACAGGTAACTTATTCTGAGTCTTATTCTTGAAACGAAAAAAAAAGAGCAATAAAAAGGGTGTGATGCACCAAAAGCGGACCATATTGAAATTGATTTAAATATAATTTGGCTGCTGTTATTCATGAATTTTCAAATGTACATTTTGTGCATGAGAGGTTAGAAAAATTGTGAAGCTCTACATTAATATTATTATTATTATTATTATTATTATTATTATTATTATTATTTAGTTATTTTATATTCAAATGACCAAATTCTGACTAAGGGAAGTTGAATGTGCTTTCCAGTAATTTGCATAATAAATGACAATAGACTACAATACAATACAAATGACTAAAGTTTTTAATTTAAAACTTTAATAAATTCCTGTTTTTTAATGATATATGTAATACTTATTTTTTAAAATACATATTTATTGTTTCACATTTCTTTATTATAAATCTTAAGGTAATATTTTTGGTATATAAAAAAGTGTGGTTATGATGACCATCCGACAAGCTAATTCAGCAATATTTAAATGCAATATTTAAATTTCATAATTAAATAGAAAATGAGGCGTATAACTGCAAAAAGGTCCACTTTTGGAGAAAAAAGAACCACCTCTTTCACCAGGCTGGCTACGGGCCTGGACAGTGTTATTTATTTTACATTTCATTATTCAATTTGTGTACCTGAATACTGTTAGACTCCCAGCAAAACCATAAAGCATTTATTTCATTTGTAAGTTCGCTTTACTATATTTATCATTGCTTGTGATTTAGTTTATTACATTTTATTCAGATGCACTATATTACAAAAAAGAAAATCCTATTATCATCCGAAATAGTCCTAAAGCTATTAATTCTTTCCAAATAGAGCTATTCATTTCATGAGTTAAAATTATACTCATTGCAGAAAATTAAATATTGCAATGTCGGTTTTTTGCAATATCATGCAGCTATTTGGGATGCACCTTATCATTGTGGATGTATGAAAGTTTCTGATTACCTTCCACAAAGTTGCATATGTACAATTGTTGTTTTCGTTTTATCTTAAAAATCTTTCGCATCTCTTTCAAAGGTGGAGTTCGAGGGACTCAAGCATGAAAATCGGCGATTGGAAGAGGAAGTGCAGTACTTAAACAGCCAATTAGAGGATGCCATTCGGTTACGTGAAATCGCGGATCGTCAGCTAACAGAGGCTCTGGAAACAGTCAAGACCGAACGGGAGCAGAAAGCAGCCCTTCGGAAAGAACTGACACATCACATGACCTTGGGAGACTCCCTCCTCGCCAGCTCATTAGACGGACTCAAATTGAGTGCAGATGAACCTAATAATGATGATGCCATTCTGACTCTTGAAAACGGATTTGCTAAAGTCTGTGAAGGTAATGATGAAGATAACAGATTGTCTTCGCCCAAGAGAGATGAAAATTTCCGTCCCGCGCCAAGTCTGGTGGATGACTTGTTGACCGAATTGAACATCTCAGAGATCCAGAAACTCAAGCAACAGCTCTTACAGGTATGCTAATGTACAATGCTAGAAATGCAGGCTTTTACATTTGTTAGGCCAGAATTTAAGTCTAATAGTTCTTGCTGTTTTTAAAATGATTTTAAATTTTACTGCAAAACGCAAGAATTGAAGCAAATAATGACACAGATTTTGAGAAAGGCCATCACAAAATCAATCATTTTAGGCCACAGATTAGACAATATTCAGTATATTCAACAAGTCAGTGTATCACAATATTTATGTCATGAGCACTTCAAAACACCATGAGTATTTATTCATTAATTAAAATTTTAGAGTTAAGATTTTAAAGTTAAGATTTAGACTTAATTGGGTTTTTTTTTATTTAAAAAAAAAATAAATAAATTTTCACATTAACCTGGCCTACGAAATGAAACAAATCTGTGACTATAGGCCTTTGTGCAAGGTTTTATTTGTAGCATCTGTTAATTTAACTAACATCAATATAATGACAGCTACAAAATCATTTATAGATTTTAGGGGGTTAATTTTTTTAGTTTGTGCCTATAATAACATATTAAAATCAGTAGTCATGATTGTTTTATTAAATTAACTATTAAAATTCTGTGGTATATTTTAAAAATAAACTTAACATATAACTATAATAACAAGGTGGCACCAATAACCTAGTGGTTAGCCTGCTGACACATAGCATCAACGTGCTCACGGTGACCGAGTTCGATTCTCAGCTCGAGGTTCTTTCCCTTCCCTCGCCCACTGAAGCTAAGCAGGGCTGTGCCTGGTTAGTACCTGGATGGGAGACCACTTGGAAAAGCTAGGTTGCTGCAGAAAGTGGTGTTAGTGAGGCCAGCCGGGGACGCTCAACCTGTGCTCTGTGTGGGTCCTAACGCCCCACTATCGTCTTTCGGATGAGACGTTAAACCAAGGTCCTGGTGCTCGTTAAAATCCCAGGATGTCCTTCGAAAAGAGTAGGGGTTAACTGGAGCATTTTAAAGTCATGTCGATCAGCTGTTTTGTCTTTAAGCTGACATGCGAGCGATCTGCTGATGAGTCGCGGCTTTAAAATGCTTTAGTGTCCCAGTATCTGTGGTTAAACTCAGTAAACAGCAGTGAGTTTGGTGAACTGATGACCTTCACAGCCAATCACAGTCATTTCTGTTGAACATGTGAACACAATAGCAAATCTGCACTGTTTAAGAACGAGTTCAACAGCACTCCAATGTTAGCGGGAAATGGACGTTTTTAAAAGTATCGATTGGTACCGAATTTCAGTATTGTGACATCACTACTTCACAATATTTCCTATAATATTTTTTCTTCTGGAGAAAGTCTTATTTGTTTTATTTCGGCTAGAATAAAAGTAGTGTTGAATTTTTTTAAAGCCATTTTAAGGTAAATTTTATTAGCCCCCTTAAGCGATATATTTTTTTGATTGTCTACAGAACAAACCATCAATATACAATGACTTGCCCAATTAACCTAACTTGCCTAATTAACCCAGTTAAGCCTTTAAAGTGCACATTAAGCTGAATACTAGTGTCTTGAAAAATATGTAGTAAAATATTATGTCCTGTCATCATGGCAAAGATAAAATAAATCAGTTATTAGAAATGAGTTATTAAAGCTATTATGTTTATAAATGTGTTGAAAAAAATCTTCTCTCTGTTAAACAGAAATTTGGGAATAAAATAAACAGGAATTCTGAGTTCAACTGTATACAGAAAATCTCCCTGCAAAATCTTGGAGGGTCTGTCTGTTTGACCAAACTCACTTAGGATTGTTTGCCTCTACTCTCCTTGCAGGTGGAGCGGGAGAAAGTTGCTCTTCTCACTACATTACAGGACTCTCAGAAGCAGTTGGAGCACGCTCGAGGAGCATTAGCCGAACAGCAGGAGGCTATGACGAGACTTAGCGATGATTTGGGCGCAATGCGGAGACTGCAGGCCGGCAAGGAGCGACAGTCGGCCCTGGACAGTGAGCGAGAGCGGGACAGTCGAGAGGACAATGATGTGGACTATTATGAGCTGGACATCAATGGGCCAGAAATACTTCGCTGCAAGTATGAGGTGGCCATTGCAGAGGCAGGTGAACTGAGGGAGGAGCTGAAGGGACTGAAGTCGGAGCATGATGAGGTGAGTTGGACAGTATTATTTATTTACAGGGTTCCCATGGATTATGGAATTTATCATGGAATTTTTAAAAGTCTATTCCAGACATAAAAAGTCAGTTTTTTTGTCCAAATCATGAAATATCAGGGATTTTTTTGTATGTTTTTTTTTTCATTTATCAATTCAATTTATTTGTAAAGCACTTTTAAAACCACATGTAGAACAAAGTGCTTAACAGAAAAGAAAAAAGAAACAAAAGAGGCAAGTTTACAAGACCATTTACAGTTTTTAACAATTTACAAGACACAAGTTTACAGGAAATGTTATCAAAATGTAATAACATTTTTTTTTTTTAAACACAATGTTTCAGCCAGTTTTTCAGTGTCATTTTCTTTCTTTCTTTCTTTCTTTCTTTCTTTCTTTCTTTCTTTCTTAATTGTCAACTGATATAATATATATCAGCTAGAAATATAGCTAGGAAAAAAACTATATAAATATATATATATATATATATATATATATATATATATATATATATATATATATATATATATATATATATATATATATATATATATATATATATATATATATATATATATAATAATAAATAAATAGTCAATGTTTAAAATTTGCCTCTGCAACTGGTATTTAGGCCCAATCCCAATTCTATATTTTTTACCCCTTCCTCTTGGCCCTTGAAACAGAGTGTGAAGGAAAAGGGCTTCAAGTTTTACCCCTAAGAAATGGGACCACCACTACAACACCTGCACATTGCCATCATGTGTCATCGTGATCTCTTACTTCATATTAGATTGGCGACAACGGCAACTGCTGCAGTTATTCTAGTTGCATTATTTTTTGGTATTTATCTTCACAGAAAGCAATGATATCATGTTATCATAACGATATACAGTAATGTGGCAATAAGACCTTAACTCTACTGTGTATTTACACCATGGCCATATTCATCTATGTAAACACACGAAAACAACATTAGCATTATAGAAGACACTGTAAAAAGCTCATTCCCAGCCACTAGACTTCTGACAGCATATTCGAGTGTCAGATGTGAAAGTATGTTGTGGGACTACTATACAGGAGTTATTATTATGGAGTATAGATAGCCAAATTTAGCAGGGTTTTTTAATCGTTTTTTTTTTTAAAGCTTGACATTAAAACACAAACACTGTTATGAATGTATTAAAACATATGCTTGTTTGTTGTAAAAAATTGTAATAATGACAAAAAGTACTAATTTGTGCATCTCCTGACTTCCTTGTGCAGCCATTTTTCCGTTGTAGCTGCTGTATTCTGGGAAATTTTCTTACCCCTTGGTTTTAAGTGTGGTCCTGAAAAATCTATCTATCTAGCAAAAAAAAAAGGGCTATCTAGCCCTCACCCTTAGCCCTACACCTTCATATGAACGTGCAAAATGAGGGGTAGGGGTAAGGGGAAGGGGTAGAATTGGTGTTGGGCATTAGTCATGTATATAAACTCTTACAATTGTTTAAATGAATCATTATTAAATGTTTTACTCAATGTTTTAATTTGATTTATTTTAGTTTGAACAAAATATCATAGACTTAAAACAATTATTTAAACAAAACACATTTTATCATGATCAAAATGCATAGATATTTACATTAGATGTTGCCTACGCTGTTGTTGTCTATTGGAGAGAATGCGTCAATAGAGCCACCATTTTAGTACAGGGTAACGCTCCTTTGAAATGAATGTGTGACCAAGGTGTAGGGGAGGACTGGCCATCCAGAGCTAGAGATATACACATATATAGATATGTCTATGATCAGGAGTTTTCCTGGTGGTCAGTATGCAAATATTTTTTTTTTAATTCCTAAAATGATTATTTTACATCACTTTTCTATATTGATGCATAAGCGACCGCACGGACATTGCTGACAAAGAGCATGTGTTTGTGTGCATGGAAATGCATTATCCACCCTCCCTGTTAAGTTTGATCTAATCCATGTCCTGAAACACACACACTTCTCCTGCTTTTACTACTAATTCTAACGGAAGGAGCAATTCATTTGCGAATGAATCTCCGTTATGAACAATGATTTGTGTGGACCATCAATGTCCCTGCGTCTCAATGTGATCTAAATGGTATATAACACTTGTAATATTCAGTAATTTAGGGTGGACAGTACACACATTGAGGCGTAGGCATCTTTATGTTATCAGGAACCCTTATAAGTTACTTCAAAAACTGGTTGTTACTTCACTTACCCGACATTAATACAAGTTTCTGGCACTGCAGCATCTTATTGTCATATTCATTTACATTGTTTGCTGATTTTATTCAACACAAATAGCATAAGCCTAGTGTTTAGTGCAAGTTGGTGCTACTTTGCCTTATGGTCAATGAAGTAAGTGACTGTATTATCATCATTAATGTTACTTGTTCAGCACAAAAGTTCATAACACAAAATCGTAAAAAACAAAATCTTACCACCCGTGCACAGCGCTAAAAGTCCAGCCTCTTCAGATTAGCTTTAGTTTTGACTAGTGCGGTTGAATGACTTTTGTCCTGGGAGCACTGTACAAATATGGCGGCGGTATTGGCGCATGCTGTATGCGATATCTAGTGTATCTATGAAATGGGGCGAGATGAAGCACAAGATTTAGTTAATGTTGTATTAAAGTTAAAAGCTTACTGAAAAAATTCAGGCCCTTGAACTAAATAAATACTTCAATCTAACATCTAAAACAGCTGCGATGTGACAAGGTGATAAAAGATACAGTTTTCTGTTCGTCTCATTTTAGATCATGGAAATTGATTGTTTTTTTTAGTCATTGAAAGTCAGGCAATTTGACATTTGTCTTAGAGTGGGAACCCTGTGTTTATGTTTCATTAATGGCTTTGATACCAACATGTGTGCATAATTCCTCTAGATGAAAACCGAACATGAGGAAGTGCGAACGCGACTGGAGGGACACGTACGTGACCTCAGTATTCAAGTGTCTCAACTGGAGTACAGCAGCCGTACAGATCGTGATAAAGTGGCTAAGCTGGAAAAGGAACTAAAGGAAGTGAGCGCAGTCGCAGGCGAGACCGAAGGAAGTCTCAGCGTCGCCCAGGATGAGCTTGTTGCCTTTAGTGAAGAGCTGGCGAACCTCTACCATCATGTCTGCATGTGCAACAATGAAACTCCAAATCGTGTCATGCTTGATTTTTACAAAGAGGGTAAAGGAAGCAAGAGGGAAACTAAAGATCGGCAGTCTACATTGACGCAAACCAATGAAAGTAAAGCCCAGATGTCAAGGTCCAACTCAATCCCTGTTGACAGAGAAGATCCTCGTCCTGAACCGATGGATGTCTACAACCTGGTTGCAATAATTCGGGATCAGATACGACACTTGCAGAAGGCTGTGGACCGCACCACAGAACTGTCCCGGCAGAGAGTCGCCTCTTTAGAGCTGGCTGCAGTCGCGGATAAAGACCAAGCTGCTTGCATGGAGGAGATTTTGAAGCTCAAGTCCCTGCTGAGCACTAAGCGAGAACAGATTGCCACGCTCAGGACTGTGCTCAAGGCCAACAAGCAGGTGAGAGTAAAAAAGATTACCTTGGCATGAATGTAAATGACGCTAGAATGTTGAGCTGGTTGTAGAGCATAGGTCTCAAACTCAATTCCTGGAGGGCCGCAGCTCTGCACAGCTTTGTTCCAACCCTAATCAAACACACCTGGTATAACTAATTAAGTTGTTCAAGACTACTCTTGAACACTTTGATTAGTTGGATCAGCTGTGTTTGAATAGGGTTGGAGCAAAACTGCAGTGCTGCGGCCATCCAAGAATTGAGTTTGGGACCATCCAAACGGATTGAGAATGAATGGCCTTTTCTGAACAGTGGTGTGTGGTTGCTTTTCTTTCAGACAGCTGAGGTCGCCCTAGCAAACTTGAAGAGCAAATATGAGAATGAAAAGGCCATGGTTACCGAAACCATGATGAAGTTACGAAATGAGCTTAAAGCTCTTAAAGAAGACGCCGCCACTTTCTCCTCTCTCAGGGCAATGTTCGCCACCAGGTATTGTCTCGATACATCTCGCCCTAACCAAGTATCTTCATTGTTATTCCTGATGCTTACCAGTATACTGTAGGCTAACTGATGATTACCGGTTTCAAGGTAAACCACTGTTCATTTCCACATGATTTGTATTATCGCTTCAAATTGTCATTATCATTAAAACCATGGTTGATTATCAGGTTTTTAATAACTCATGGTAAATCCATGATTAATATCATGGATAACATCATGATTAGCTAATCGATAATAATGTTTATGAATATATGTTATTATAACATATTAATGTGTGTTGTATTCCTTTCATTTAAAGTGTGTTGCATATTATTTGGAATACTGAGCTGAAGCATAAATACACAAAATTGAATCGTAAATAAAATCAGAATATAATTTAGTAAAATTACAAATAAATATTTACATCAAATCACACAACCTGTTCTGCTGTTTATAAAGCAGCTTCAAGCAATTTTGTTAAAGACGCCATATAATAATGTCATTTTCATCCGGTTATCCGGGGCCTCGTCGCAGAGGCAGCTGTCTTAGGAGAGAACTCCAGACTTCCCTCTCCCCAGACACTTCCTCCAGCTCCTCCGGGGGGATCCTGAGGCGTTCCCAAGTCAGCAGAGAGACATAGTCCCTCCAGCATGTCCTGGGTCTTTCCCGAGGCCTCCTCCCGGTGAGACATGCCTGGAACACCTTCCTAGGTAGGCTTCCAGGAGGCATCTGAAGTAGATGCCTATAAGGGTGTGCCCTGCCACCCTGCGAAGGAAACTCATTTCGGGTACTTGTATTTGAGATCTTGTCCTTTCGGTCATGACCCAAAGCTCATGACCATAGGTGAGAGTAGGAACATAGATTGACCGGTAAATCGAGAGCTTTGTCTTTCGGCTCAGCTCCTTCTTTACCATAATGGACCGATACATCGACCGCATTACTGCTGCCGCTGCACCAATCCGCCTGTCAATCTCACGTTCCATCCTTCCCTCACTCGTGAACAAAACCCCAAGATACTTAAGCTCCTCCACCTGGGGTAAGGACTTTCCTCCAACCTGGAGGTGGCAAACCACCTTTTTCCGGTAGAGCACCATGGCCTTTGGACTTTGAGGTGCTCATTCTTATCCCAGCCACGTCACACTCGGCAGCAAACCGCCAAAGTGCATGCTGAAGGTCCATGTTCGATGAGGCCAACAGAACAACATCGTCTGCGAATACCGGAGATGAAATCCTGTGGTCCCCAAACCGGACCCCTCCAGCCCAAGGCTGCGCTTTGAAATTCTGTCCATAAAAATTATGAACAGATTTGGTGACAAATGGCAGCCCTGCCGAAGCCCAACATGCACTGGAAACAAGTTTGACTTATTGCCGGCAATGCGAACCAAACTCCTACTCTGTTTATAGTGCGCTTTTCTCAGACCCAAATCGCTACAAGGCAAACAGTACCAAAGCAGAACAATAAAAAACAGTAAAAACCACAATAAGACAATAAAATATGAACGATTCAATAAAATTAGATGATTAAAATGCCAAAAATAATCAATCTTAAGTTAAAAGCAATGGTAAAAAGGTGAGTCTTGAGAAGTTTATTAAAACAGTCCAGAGAAGCGGCATTCCTGGTGCTGATGGGTAGACCATTCCAATGCTTAGGCGCACTGTGTGAAAAAGCTTGACCACCCATAGTCTTTAGTTTACAACGTGGCTGATACAGCGTAAGTCCAGATGAAGAACGAAGACTGAGGGTGGGAGTAGCGAGAGTTACCAGGTCACAAATGTAACCAGGTGCTAGCCCATGTACTGCTTTATATGTTAAAATCAGGGTCTTAAAATCAATATGTGACTTAACAGGAAGCCAGTGAAGTTGCTGAGATACAGGGGTGATATGGTAGCACGAGAAAGTGCGTCAAAACCCGTGCAGCAGAATTTTTAATATACTGACATCTGAGAGAGCTTGTTGGTAGGCACTTGAAGAGTGAGTTACAGAAATCAAGACGTGATGTGATAAAGGCATGGATATATGTGGATCTCTTGAACTTTTCCAAGTGCAGTTAAAAAAACAATACTTTGAATAAGAGATGAGATGCAAATACGTCTTCTAAGATGCACATTTTATCAGGCTCCTGTGTGTATGTTCAGTAATTTCACTTTCATGGTAAAGAATAAGTTCTTTTTATGGTCTGGAGGCTGAGAAAAATTATAATTTTTGAAATTTCAGACAGCACTTTTTGCATCTGAACTTTCAAATTTACATATTCCAAAAAACACAATATGACAAACAAACATAAATGAACAGTTAAAAAATGCAGGGATTCATGCTTATGTTGTTGCTGGAAATGTTAACTGTTGTTTGTTCATTGTCAACAGTGGTGGAAAGAGTACAGAAAAATCATACTCAAGTAAAAGTACCATTACTTGCCCAAAAATTGTAGTGCAAGCAGAGTAAAATCTGTTGTAAATGTTACTCAAAGTAAGAGTAAAAAATAGTCCTTTAAAAGTACCCAAGAATAGTGAGTGTTACACTGTAAAAAGCTGAAGCATTTACATGTAATTTGTGGATGTGTGTGTGTAAACGTAACATTCTGTAGTGCATTTTTTTATTGTTTAAGGCCATTTCGGTCATCATACAGTAAAACCACCAACCTGATTTTACCAAGTAGGACATGTTCCTGGATTAACATCTATCTTGATCCTAAAAAACAACATTTAAATCAGCCAATCAGAATTAAGGGATACGTTTACTGTAATGTTAAGTTTAGGCTTACGGTTAGGTTTATATACTTTTACCTGAGTGTTATTCAACTCCTATTCCCCTCTGAATTTGGGAATAATTTACAGTTATGGTTTGGTTTAGGGGTATGGAATAGGTATAGATTACATTTTTGAACAAAAGTGATGTTCCAGGATCAATATAGATGTTAATCCAGCATCGCATCATACTTGGCAAAATCATGACGTGCTACAGTAAACATCCGTCATCTTCTCATCAGTGACATGCCGTCTTAACAGACTCTGGGTCATTATGTGTAAAGATTTTGGACATCATCTTGGACACTTTCAGTACTGCAATTATAAAGTTCCCGTGTCTTGAGGTAGTTCAGTATGCTGTGATTTACCTTCTATGTGCTATTTGATTGAACAGGAATGACAGGATTGATTTTTCTAATCCTCATAGACAAGAAAAAAAAGTAGTGACTGCAGGTTGAAGGAAAATAGTGGAGTAAAAGTACCAATACAGCACTAAAAATGTACTCAAGGGAAAGTATAAATACACATCTTTAAAACGACTTAGTAAATCACAATTTCTGAGGACAAACTGCTCTATTACAGTAGTTTGAGTATTTGTAATTTGTTACTTTACACCACTGATTCTCGGATACAAAAATTGCTGGAATACCTTAAGTGTGTGTGACATTTATTTTTGAACATTTTATTTATGTTGATAACTGTGTTTATAATCACTATAACGATGCAATATTCATACAGTTAAATCTCTAACCCTAACATTATTCAGGAGAATGTGTTTTATCACTCTCTACCTCTCTCTTCTTCAGGTGTGATGAGTATGTGACACAATTGGACGACATGCAGAGGCAGCTGGCTGCTGCAGAAGATGAAAAGAAGACTCTGAACTCTCTCTTGCGAATGGCCATCCAGCAGAAACTGGCGCTCACGCAGAGACTGGAGGATTTGGAGTTTGACAACGAGCAGTCCCGCAGAGGATCTGGTGCTGGGCCTGGTGGCCGTGGGAAGGCTCTGTCAGGACGAGGCCGAGGACCCTTATCATTTTCCAGCCCCCATGTAAGTCCTAGACTTCCCTGTAAGAACCGACCGCAACCACATGGCCTCATTGGAAGTCCTGCGGTTTTCTGCAGTGAGAAGTATAAGATTCTGTGTGACACTGGATCTGATTAACACTAGTGTGTTTCTGTCATCACTAACTAACATTCCTTTCACTGTTTGTGTGCTTGAGAGAAAGTTACACAAGCATGCAGCGTTTGTGCTAACAGTTCTGTTGGCTTCATTAGTGCTTGTCTAATTTAGTTGATGTGCTCTTGTTATACTTCATTTCCGTGTTCCTCTCCATCTCGCAAACATCAGTGTCTATGAAGCTTACATCGAATATACTATTGAGACTGACAGGTTCAGTACCACTGATTGAGGTAAAGTTGGTTTTATATTCACACATTCAGACTTTCTCCTTAATATAATTTCAGAAAAGTATTCTAAATGGTAAAATCATATTAGCAGCCAATGACTCTCAAAGTATGTGAGCATTGTTCACAGTTAATTAAATAGTGCTAATGTTGTTTTTAAGTCAGACTTAAATGTAATTTCACACTGAATATTCAAAGTACCATGGTAAACAATATAGGGAGTGTGTCACAAATTGACACTAAACGAATGTGCGAATATAAATTCAACTTGACCTCAATTACATACTGGACTCTTAATTCATCTCGCTCCTGCAACACATTTTTTTTTTTGATTATTTTTTTAATGAACATTTTAGACTTTGAACGATATACAACAAAGCCCGTCATCCACCCAACCGGCAGGTAAAATATAATAAAAATGGTAATAGTGCAATAATAGGTACAAAATCAGGATTAAAACATCTCATATTTGACCAAAATTGTACATTTTTCTTGCTGGGACCTGCAACACTTCTCTTGACCATCCCAGAATGCGGACAATTGAAGTATATTTTCTGCTTTAGTAATTCAATTCAATTCATCTTTATTTCTTTAGCACTTTTACAATGTAGATTGTGTCAAAGCAGCCTAACATAGAAGTTCTAGTAAACCGAAACTGTCAGTCCAGTTTTCAGAGTTGAAGTTCACTTTAGTTCAGTTCAGTGTGGTTTAATTTTCACTGCTGAAAGTCCAAACACTGAAGAGCCAATCCAATGATGCGCAGCTCCACAAGTCCCAAACCAAGCAAGCCAGTGTTGACAATGGCGATTACAAACTTCACCAATCGACAAAAGTGAAGAAAAAAAACCTAGAGAAAAACCAGGCTCAGTTATGTATGGCCATTTCTCCTCTTGCCAAACTTCTTGCGCAAAGCTGCAGTCCAGGCGCCATAGGATGGAGATAGTAATGCTCTATTTAACCTACTAGAGCAGTTGTGTCCAAACCTGTTTCTCAAGGTACACTGTACTGAATTAAGCTAACCCTAAACACACCTAAACCAGCTAATCAGGGTCTTCAGACTCACTAGAAACTTCCAGGACATTGGCCCTCCAGGAGCAGGACTCTTAAGATTACTACAAAGCTTATCGGTTAAAATCATGATCATTATCATAAAAAAAAATCAATTTTGTAGTTTTGTGAAGGTTTTATAATAAGCTATCTTCAATATTTTTCTACTGAAATTAGGTCTTTTTTTTTGTGCAACTTTTAGTATTAATGTGCACCAATACTCTTGACACTTGTAATACCTTTTTTATGTAGCATATCCAAATTTACAGTATGCATTGATTTCCTGGATGACTTACCATATTGTTTTACTGAAGAGTTTTAGTCTTGTTTCTAGTCCAAATATCTAAGCATTCTTAAATCCTAAAGCATCTTCTAAACAAGTAAAAAAATTGATAATATTTTGTTTTTTTCAGACATAATTATCTGCCAGTGGTAGAGCTGCACTATATTGGAAAAATCTGATATTGCAATGTTTTATTTTTCTGTGATAAATATTGCGATATGAATACAGTTTCACAAGATGACTAGCTCTATTTGGCAATTTTCTGGGGAGACTGACATTATTCAGGTGCAGTAATAATGCAAAGTAAGAAAAACATTTCTTGCATTGTTGTCTCATTTGTAGTCCAAATATTGAATTTTTTTAGATCAAGTAAAAATATTGTTTTATTTTCACCTTCAGAAGTAATAACTGAGGGTAAGATAATCTTGTTTTCGCTTTGAAATGTAGATATTTGGACTAAAAATAAGACAAAAAAATACTTTTTTTTTTTTTTGCAGAAATTGTTATAACTTCAAACATCATAATTTTTTGTGCCCAAATGTTTTAAACTCTCCTCAAATGCTCGGTCACAGACCTTAAAGTCACATGCAAATGATAAACCTTTACTCTTTTATGGTTAAACTTGGCAAATCACTTGTGTTCTGTAGTTCCTTGTCAACTATAATTCAGACTCAACATTGCATATCTTGCAATGCGACTATTGCGGATGCTGACATTGCGATATCGATGCTGAAACGATATATTGTGCAGCCCTAGCCAGTGGGATAAGTAAAATATTCTTATTTCAAACCGAATACAAGATTATTTTGCTTACCCTAATGGCAGATTATTTTGCTTGTTTTAAGAAAAAAACTCACTTAATTTTGACTTCTTTCTGAAAACAAAACTATATTTTTTAATTGTCTTGGAAATACTTGTTGGTTTAGACATTTTTTGATATTTAGACTAGAAACAAGGTAAAAACTCTAAGTAACAAAAGCATTGGCACATGTTTTAATGTGTACTGCAGTGCATTAGTTCCACTTCCAAGGAAGCAAGCAGAAATTGCAATTAGATTGGGTTGGAACTAAACTCTGTAGGAATGTAGATATCTTTGATTGAGGTAACTATTGAGCAAAAATGTCTAAACACTTTAAATTACTTCTGTCTTCATCAAAATCGTCTGCTCGTCTGACCCAAATGTCTCTGTCAAATGACTGTCATTGAGTAAAACCCAGATTCACAAAGCTAGTCTGATAATCTCTGTGTCAGTGGGAATAAATCTGTGTAATCCCAACAGAGACGCACCTTACTGAGCCTGCCAGGGAGATTTGCAATCCAGGTTGCAACCCTAAAGGGCATAAATGATGCTGCAGGTTATATTTTGGTAAAAAATACGGCTGCACAATATATCGTTTCAGCATCAATATCACATCGCAGCATATGCAATGTTAAAATTTTACCGATTGCAACTTTAATAATGATTAATTTTATTTATTTATTTACAAGATGAAGACTGTGCGGTATGATTTTGCATTTGATAATTCAATTACTGTACCTGAATACTGTTAAACATGTATATTATAATTTGTATATTTTTCTTTATTATATTTATCCATGCTTGTAGATCGTTCACTATAATTCACGCCATCTAAAATGATACATTCTTTCCAAATAGAGATATTCACGTCACTTGGTGAAATTGTATTCATATCATAATAAGTATTAAACACATCACCATTTTTCTCAGAAAATATATTTCTAAAGGTGCTGTTGACTTGAAATTATCCCAGGATGTTGGTAACAACCAAAGAAATCCATATATGGAAAGAAAACAAATCATGAAGATGAAACCAGGAAGGACATTTCAGCCAGACAATGATCCAAAACACAGCCAAGGAAACTCTCAAATGCTTTCAGAGAAAGAAAATCAAGCTGTAGAATGGCCCAGCCAATCACCTGACCTGAATTCAATAGAAAATACAAATAAAGATCAGATTGGATAGACGAGACCCACAGAACCATCAAGATTTTTACACACTGTTGAAGAAACTCACACCTGAGCAATGCATGTGGCTTCATTCTCCATATGAGAGGTGTCATTAAGCTGTCATCACCAAAAAAAAAACATTTTATATAAAGTGTTCATGTCAACAGAAAAATATTTAGAAATATTATTCCCAGGAAAAAAGGTGATGTGTTCAGTACTTACGTCCCCACTGTACTGTATATCGCAGAATAACAAAATATCGAAATGTTTGACATCATGCAGCCCTAAAAAGAAGAGATTTTTATCATTTGTTTGCACAGAAAAACATCTTTTCCAAGATTGTTTCGAGAACTTGTCTTTAATGTTTTGTTTTTCACTTCATGTATATGTTTTTTGTCTAGGCATTCAGACTGCATAACACACATAGTCCATGTTGTCTTCACAATAGTGACTCTCTGTATTGTGCATGATCTGTTGCTCTTGGTTAACAGTTTGCATTAGTCTTTTTGGCATGTTGCATGTGAGTCCTCTGCTTCTCGCAGTCCATTGCGCCGGATGGACTGAGTCTTCCATGTCTTGTTTCCTGTCTACTAATGAGTCTAACCTGTCTCATTGTTGACGGTAACGTTCTCATGCGATCGGCTTTAATCATTTAACATACATTTTTGGATGCATTCATTCTGATAATTGTCTGTTTCTCAATTTTGCAGTAATTTTATTAGCTCTGGAGATTATCCACAAATGATTACTCCACATGCTATACGTCCAGAATACACACACGCCTCGTCCCATTTTTGGACATTTTCCCTGGATGTGGCTGCAAGGAAACACAGGCTCACATCTACAGCCAGATGGTTCATGTACTCCTCTATTCTGACTGTTACTGTGGTATTTTATTTTTGCTTTGTTTTTGTGTAACCGTGCACTTTCGGTGCATTAGTTAATTTTATGTAACAGATGCACATTTCAGTATACTTGGCACATTTTATTTTGTTCTTTCAAATTTTACGTATTTAACTGAAAAAAATAATAATATAAGGACGTTTGTTTGTTTGTAGTATTTTAAATGCCAGCATATTCCAGGGAGAACGATTATGTTAAATAGGCCTATATCTGTGTGTCTTATTCTTGCTCAATATTCAAACATTTGTAAAGGCTGATTTATACTTTCAGCTGGCGCCGCATCATGAACCTCCGCTGACTGCACGTGCACCTCGCGAAACGGACAAGGCTTTTATACTTGATGCGTTCGCCGTTAAGAGATTCTTTAAAACTACAGGGGGCAGTCAAAAATAACTGGCCGTAAAATCAGACGGATAAACATTGAAGTAGGAATTTTCCAGAGCAACGTCATGTCATTAATATCATTCAAGATTTTTAAACTAATTCATTTTCCTTCGGCTTAGCTCCTTTATTCATCATGGGTCTATCAACTATTCCAACATATATTTTACGCAGACGATGCCCTTCCAGCCACAACCCAGTACTGGGAAACACCTGGGGAGAGCATGCAAACGCCACACAGAAATGCCAACTGACCCAGCCGGGGCTCGAACCAGCATCTTTCTTGCTGTGAGGTAACGGTGCAAACCACTGTGCCGCCTTTTAAACTAATTATTTGTATAAATTATTTTAAATTATTTGAATGATTAAAAAGATTTTTATAATCGTTCAAGATTTTTTTAAATCAAACTTTGATGCATCACTTGCTTTTGTTTACATTTCGGTCAAGTTTATTAACATATTAATGTCTACAGAACTTGGGCTGCTCTACAAATATATATTTTTGATAATGGCAAGAATAAAACCAAAAAAAGTACACTTACTAAAAAATACAGATTTTTTTGTTTAGATTTAGCCCACTCCACGATTCACACATTACTGTCTGGCTAGTTTGTCCTCTAGTTATATACTTAAAATGCAATAATGGTCCAACATTCCTGACCATTATCACTAGTAGGCATGGGCTGGTATAAGATTCTGATGATATGATAACCTTGGATAAAAATATCACTGTATTGTGATCACTGCTCTAAAATAGATTCTCTTTGCATGTCTGGGTAAAAAACTAACATTTTTCCTCTTTGAAAACAGTATATTTTATTTTGAGAAACATTTAAAATATTTTGGAGCGGTAAACATGTCAGGCTAAATAATTCAAATGAATAATTAACTTCTGCTGTCTTTATCAGTTTCAAAAACACTGATTTCTTTACCATTTAAAACAGCCTTTTTGGATATCTTTTCTGCCGGAGATAATGTTGTCCTAAATTTTTTTTTAAAAACTTAAATAAAAAATCTTACACATACTGTAGGAACAGTATAGCAGAAATTTTGCTGATTTTAAAACCTTGACTTTTCCAAAACGCAGTATATCAAATCACTTTTATTGTCACAACATCAACAGCACATGTACTATGATGAGTGAAAAGCTTAGGTGCTGGCTCCAGACAGTGTACAGTTAGAAATGTTGACAGTAATACGTAGGTATACCAATAATCTGACTGTTGGGGGGAAATTATTGTAGGCAATATTGTTTTAAGTAAGAATTAGTTAAAGTGCAGTGCATGCTACATCTTGATGGTATGCAGTGAGGGGTACCTTGAAAATGGTTATCGTCCCATGCCTGATCACCAGTAAAGCCCAGAAAAACAGGCCATCAGTATATTGTAAACCGATAGGTTCAAACATTCCCTTCCAGTTATCAAAGAAATAATTCGATCCTTATAGTTTTGTAACTATTAAATTGTTTTAAATTCAAAATTAATAGGGAAAATAAACATATTTCTGTAATTGTGTATTAAAACCACATGGGTCTCCACGCCATTGCTTCTGTTTTTGGCTTTAACATACTTATCCCTCAGGTTTTGTGTCGGCTTTTGCAAATTCTAGCCAAGAATTATTGGCCATCTGGTTATCTATGATCACGGATGGACGGTTCATAAAGATGTCTGTACAGGCGCACCTGTTTCAGACAAAATCTCTTCAAAGTGATTTACATTCAACTCAAAATAAATGCGGCACCACGCGAAACGTTCACTCAAGTATCAAAACATTTAATGTGCTCTGCTAGCTGAATTTATGTCGCGTGCACCCAAAGCGAACCTCCGCCAACACTGCGATGACAGTCACCGTGCGCACTCAAGTACTCTAGTATAAATCAGCCTTTACTGAACATTAACTTGCTATAGACTTGCTCCTGATAATAATTTTGGAGTCAATTTTCATAATAGGTCATGGATGAGTTCAATTCAAGACGTTTATGAAACAAACAAACAAATCAATTCCAAATTGGAATAATTTTCTCTTTTCCTTTTTGCCAAATAATGCATTACAGTCAGCATTTTGTATTTTATGATGCAATATGTATTTGTTTCTAGACATTGATTATCTGTTTTTATATAACCCTCTCCTAAAACCTCCTGTGCCTTTTTTTTGCAGCTTTTGTTTTGTTTTTCATAAGAGCCGTAGTCTTTTCAGTCAGATCTAGCCTTTTTTGTGCAGTAATTAAAGGTCCCATGAAATTAAAATAAAGTTTATTAGGTGTTAGTATTAGTATTGCTAGTTTTTAAGATGTCTATAAGCTAGTGCGCACCAAAACAGTGACAAACTTCACGTTTAGATGATAGAAATTTGATATAACTATGTAAAGCTTGCAGTTTGTCACTTGACCAATCAAATGCTCTCTAGTATCTGACATGCCCCGCCCCCTTCATTTGACGTTCTCACTGGCAGAACTGTATTAAAACAAAACCCTATTGGCTGTTTTTTTTTTTTTTTTTAAGGGAGGAGCTACACTATGTCCCACCCTCTCTTCATGTGTCGGTTGAGATCACTTAAGCATTGAATAAAAATGCACATTTCAATGTCCTTCATTGGACCTTTAATGACTGCTTTTGAAAGTCTTGTTTAGGGGATTTTTAACGTTAGTAAGAGTTAGGCTTGTTATAAAAATCATACATTCCTTCGAGGAAGTAATGATTTGTGATGGCGGTCATGATGGTTGACGTTGTTAGTCATTATTTCCCTATGTGTAACTTTGCTAATTATTTTGAATTTCAGCAAGCAGAAAACTTTGCCTCCGAACATTTGTGCCATTTCAAATTTAAGACATTATAACGTTTTAAATGACCTTTCTCTTTGTTTTTCTTCTCCTTTCGTACTTCTGACCACAAATTAAGTGCATTTTTTTATGGGAGTGCACACGATAGTTTTCTATTTGCTGAAAACCATACCTTTATGTGGTATTTTGAGTTTATTTTTACACGTTTGTATGGAATGACCTCACTTGTATGTTTGTATTTATTCATAACATGGCTTATTGTTTCAGTATTAATGACTAGGTTTATAAGCATTATAACTGGCACTTGTGCTGCCTCTTTTTTTGCATTTCTACTTGAAAGCTCACAGGTACAGTGCAAGCTATACTGCCTTACTTGTGTTTTTATGTACATTTGTTTTTTGTTTTTTTACAGTGCTGATGTCAGTGTTGTGCTTTTTCTTAATGTGTACTTTGTAGTTCATCACAAGGAACACATTTATAGGCTCGTGTCTGTCCTAACATTTTTTTTTTCTTTTGACAGAAAAGCAAAACTAAAATAAACTAATATAAAATAAGTTTTCAGTCATGCTTATTTTCCAAGGTTTGTATTGGTCAGTTTGGTCTGGTCCTCAAATTTATCCTGGCGACTACAGTTAAATACCTACCTACCTACCTACTAACTACAACATTTCTGTCTGGTTCTTGAATCTGGTTGGCTGATAGCCATGGAATATTCTGTCAGTAACAGCACTCGTCCAGCCTCTTCACCCTTGTGTATTACTCCGCCCACATACAGCGACAAGCAGAGGACACTCGACAGTTTGGCAAATATTGCTGCTGTTGGGCAACATAATGTACTTTTGAGGCTTTTTAAGTTGAGAATGTAGTTGTTTAGATTTCAACTATGCAGTTTATTTATAAGGATAGTGCATATTTGAAAATATTTATAATTTCTGAGAGACATGAATATTTTCGTGCATCGGCGGCCATTAGCCTATCTTTGAGCAAAGACGGTTGTTCATCCACAAGATGGGGACAGAGACCGCATAATAAGCCCTAAGAGAAAAACAGCGTAATTTCAAACTACAGCTGATCAAATCAATATTACACCGGTAAATGACTAAGTCGATCTCTCTCTTTTGTATGTTGTAGTGCTGCATTTATACCACAGTAATATTATGATCTCCTGATTGAAACGGAGAAATACTGGGAGAAATCTCTAGACTGATGCCATTTCATGCACTTCAGCTTTATATTCTTAAAATGTTGGCAAAATCACCTGTTTTGTCATTACTAGACAATATGCTAGAGAATCGATCAAATGCTAGCTGTAAAGTGACGTTGGTGAATTAGTAACTGCTTCTGCTGTTTTGACATCAGCTGCAGATGTGAATGAATGGCGGAAGAAAGTAGTTCCTCTTACAAAAGAGTTTTGAGACTCTCCGTGTTTGAATTTATTTTTTATATGCACAATTATGCAGTCGAACTGTTGTATAAATGCAATATCACACTCGTAGCGGTCTGATGTGGCTGTATATCGTCACTGGTGGGGCACTAAGGCACTTGGCCTGCGGCCTTTTGACAATGCATGCTTCCCACCTGTGCCAATATACAGCCACATCGTACTGCTACTCGTGTGATATTGCTCATATATATATATATATATATATATATATATATATATATATATATATATATATATATATATATATAATTTTTCATAATCCATACACTAAAATTGTGTATTTGATTTTGCTTAGGGGTCTGATAGATTGTATGGCTTGTTTCATATGCAAACAAGTGCATCTGAAAAGGTGTGAACAAAAAAAGTTAAGAGTTGTGACCCAACCAAACCAGGTCATATAATTTGTTATAAAGTAGTGTCTCACAGACAGTACTTTGGGTTAAGTTACTTGAAGACCAACGGGTTAACATCGATGCTGGGGAACTGTACTATTCATTCTCTTCAATAAAGTCTTCTCCTCGTAAGAACTTTGGTCAGCTTTTTATGTATTAGTCAACTAATACATTGGCGAGCCACTCAAGAACAGTTAAGCCAAATACAGCAAAATCTAACAGGTTATTGCTAAAATGATTTATAGCATTTGATTAAAACATTACCACCTATAAGGAAAAAAAACTAATAAAAAAGTATACACTCATCTAGAACTAGGATTGCTATATTTTATTCCAGTGAAATTTCAGCAAAAAGCCACACTTTTTAAGTTGTTAACAGGCTTCTGTTTGTTGACAAGGCTTCAAAAATTAAACTATGCACATTTTTTCCCTCCAGATTTGGCTTTTAAAGCAAGAAAAACAAGAAAACAATGCCTTAAATGAACGTTGTTTCTGATAAGTGATTAACTGAATCTGTAATAATGCTAAATAAAAACATACAGAAAAATCTGCTATAGTGTATGGATTATGGAAAATAATACACTTGATCCTTTTTAATTATTAAAAACCAGCAATGTCATAAAGACCTTACTTAAGACCGAGTTACTTATGTTTTTTGGTAGTTAACATCAGGATTGATGCTTGTAAAGAAATCTGTCAGTTAAAGTATAAATAACATTGAATATGATAATTTTGTCTTTTGACAGATCTTTTCTTGATTGATTCATATGTAGCTTTTAAAATTTAAGCACAAAGATTAATATATAAGTTATTTCCTACGTTACAAATTACAATTTTCAACAATACACGTCACACTTTGTAGAGTGACAGTATGAAGTAGTAGAGTAGGCTATAGCGCTCATTAAACTGCTACTAATGCTGTTTCATCTGTCTATATAAGTGACATAAATCTAAACATTACACTAAACAAAACTGTATTTACGCGAACTTCCGCATGCAATTTGTTTATTTCCTCGTTTTGATCGGAAGTTCCGGTGATTCTCAGCTGGTCTCCGCCCTTCATATACAAAGTGATGGGCGTTTCTGAACACAAGACAGCAGAGGGCACTTCACAATGGGAGGTCAGTCAAACTTATATTTTTACTCATGTTCCTTTGATAATAACTTATAGAATTTATATTAAAGTTCATACGCAAGCATTACACGAATCCTGTTCACAAACTTTAGCTTCTTCGGCTAGTTTAGCTTCGCCAGTTTTCGTGTTCAGTTACACTTCTTTAAAGTCCAACCTGCTTCATATTTTGTTTTTCAGAAGCTCTATAATCTGTTAGTGTAGTATTACTGAACTATTGAGGGTCTTTGTTTGCTAAAAGGCATTCAAATAACTTCTACTTTACCTCAAAACTATGTTTGACAGACATGCGTCCTGCAGTTTATTATGAATGACGTGGCGCCATCGTATGGCCAATGTGCACTATTATATTTTTATTATGTTATATTTATGAAGATATTCATTTTGCTGGAATATTTCATATTTATTTTATCATAAAAATATTTAATACATTTAAAGAATCTTTATTTTAGAAATAGTTCATAACTAAAACCACTTTGTATCGGATAAGGCTAGTTACTGAGTGACTTTATTTAAATAATTGCTAATGTATTTAGGTTTCTAAAATGCAGACTTATTTTTGAGCAGTTATACTCTAAATATTATGGGTAACACATTAAATTAATCATATTCAGTCCAATGGTGTCAATGATGTAATACTTTCATTCACATTATTCTTATTATTTACACCACTTTTTGTGTGGTTCGTGTTTACTGTGAAACTTCAAAGAATTTTAAAAAGTAAAAACCTTTTAATATAACACAGTAAACATGAAAACATTAAAAGGTTTTTACTTTTAAAAAAATAAAAAACTTACAAAGTAAAAAAATAATAAGAATATGAATGAAAGAATTACATCATTGACACCGTTGGAATGAAATTAATATGATTAGTTTAAATGTATTACTCATAATATAGTATATTTTTTCATAATATATAGTGTAAATGCTTAAAAGTCAACATTTTTGAAACCTATATACTTATTTCTATCAAAACTGATTGGGTAGTAAATGTGTGTATATTTTACATGCTTAACCCGTGTCCAATTTTATGAACATTTTATTTGTTTTATTAAATTTTTACTTTCATCTTTTTATGTCTCCTGATTAATTGTGTAACCTTTTAAAATTGATGCACAAAAGTAAACTTTTCACATTCAGATGGAAGAAAATGTATGAATTTTTTGCAATTATTTGTCAATAATATTAAGGCGTAATTTATCAACAAAATTGGGTCCCATAAATGTGTGGAAATACATTTTACTTAAACAACTTAAAATACCATTTTATAAAATATTTTTTATAGTTTAGTATTTTTTACAGCTAAATGTGTTCCTTACACACGCAGGTCCAAAATTATATATTTTCAAATGGTTATATCTTTTTAAAATAATTGAATTTCATTCCCTTTAAAAATTATTTTATTTATTTATTTATTTATTTAATAAAAATACTGTCTGTTTATTCAGCTACAAGTGGTTGCAAACATTTACATGCTTCTTAAGTTTTTTAAAGAGAGAAATCTACTTTGAAGAAAGTTGGAAACTGGTAACCATTGACATCCATTATTTAATTGTTAATTAATTTATTTTGAATTTACTAGTAGGCCTGCACAATATTGGAAAAAAACGGACATTGCGATATTTAGTTTTTCTGCGATTTTACATTGCAATATGAATTAGGGCTGTGCGATTTATCGAAATCGAATCGCAATTTGAAACGTTGCGATTAGTTAATTGTAAATAGCTGCAATATAAAATATGTGTGTGTGTGTGTGTGCGTATATATATATATATATATATATATATATATATATATATATATATATATATATATATATATATATATATATATATATATATATATATATAATTACACACACACACAGTTGAAGTCATAATTATTAGCCCCCTTGTTTATTTTTTCCCCAATTTCTGTTTAATGGAGAGAAGATTTTTTTTTCAACACATTTCTAAACATAATAGTTTTAATAACTCATCTCTAATAACTGATTTATTTTATCTTTGCCATGATGACAGTAAATAATATTTGACTAGATATTTTTCAAGACACTTCTATACAGCTTAAAGTGACATTTAAAGGCTCAACTAGGTTAGTTAGGGTAACTAGGCAGGTTAGGGTAATTAGGCAAGTTATTGTATAATGATGGTTTGTTCTGTAGACTATCGAGATAAAATATAGCTTAAAGGGGCTAATAATATTGACCTTAAAATGGTTAAAAAAAAAAAAGATTAAAGACTGCTTTTATTTTAGTCCTAAAACAAATAAGACTTTCTCCAGAAGAAAAAAAATATTATCAGACATACTGTGAAAATTTCCTTGCTCTGTTAAACGTAATTTGGGAAATATAAAAAAAAAAAAAAAAAAAATAGAGGGCTGATAATGAATAACATCTGAGGTGAAGTGCTTCAAAACCAGTCCACTATACTTCAGAAAATTAAACATGCTAGACTTTCTGCGATGATATCGGTTGTCGTGAACTATGCCACATTACAAGAGAAGAAACGATTTAATCTTGTGTCACGATGTCCACTTGTTGTTTACGACACCCTAAGTCAAGAAAATCGTGCCAAAATTGTGTGATCTGACTTTATAACTAGCCAGTTGAGTGAGCACACTTTCGTTCTGCCCAATCAGAATTGCGTAACTGAACTACGCTGACAATAAAAAAGAAAGAAAAAAAACAAACAGGAAAGCGCTGACAAGTGGGATGATGGCGTCTGCTGCTTCAGATCATTAATAGACTAATTAATATCAAAGAAAAACAGCAATATCTATCTATCTATCTATCTATCTATCTATCTATCTATCTATCTATCTATCTATCTATCTATCTATCTATCTATCTATCTATCTATCTATCTATCTATCTATCTATCTATCTATCTATCTATCTATCTATTATCTATCTATATAAGCAATATCTGTCAAATAAATCGCAATTAGATATTTTCCTCAAATTGCACAGCCCTAATATGAATACAATTTCACACGATTACTTTAGTAACTCTATTTGGAAAGAATTCAATTACAATATCAATTACAATATTTAGGAGTTTGACTTTAACTGGGATTTTGTAGGTGAGCGCAAACTAAAGCACAGATGAAAATAATAGAACAATGAAAGAAATAGAATAAGCAGCGCTTTATGGTTTTCAGTGGATTTTAACAGTATTGAGTTACAGAAATAAATCAAATGTAAAATAACACCGCATGTAGTCTTCATTGTATAAATAAACACAATCATTCTTTCTTAAAGTCTCAAACGTTATAATTTCTTGTGCCCAAATGGTTTAAATTCTTCTAAACCGTAGTCACGAGCCTTGAAAACGCATCAGAATAAAAATAAAAATCTTTATATATAATTACATATAATATTAGGGTTAAACTTTGGGTTAAACTTTGCTATCAAATCATGTGCTCTGAACTGTAGTTCCTGGTTAATCATAGACCCAACTTGTCATTGCAGATCCTGCTTTGTGACTATTGCAGATTCGCACATTCCGATATCGATGCTGAAACGATATTGTGCAGCCCTATTTACTAGTATTTTTTCTTAGTCAAAATAGACCAGAATGCATTTTTATTAGCGTAATAAAAGTAAAATGGAAATGTTTCTTCTAATCTGCATGACACTTTATTTCTTTGTAAATGACAGAGAGCTTCTCTGAGCAGCTGCAAATAGACAGCCGGTTCCTGAAATCAGACCGTCGTCTGGACACAGAACTGGTGGATAAACTGATCTTGCAGCTCAACAGAATCTACCCACAGATCCTGACTGACAAAGAGGCCTCCAAAGTAAAAATTACACCCTCAGCAATACACATACAGTTGAAGTCAGAATTATTAGCCCTCCTGAATTATTAGCCCCCTGTATATTTTTTCCCCATTTTCCTTTTAACGAAAAGATTTTTTTCAGCACATTTCTAAACATAATAGTTACAATAACTGATTTATTTTATCTTTGCCATGATGACAGTAAATAATATTTTACTAGATATTTTTTAAGATACTAGTATTCAGCTTAAAGTGACATTTAAAGGCTTAACTAGGTTATTTAGGCAAGTTAGAGTAATTAGGCAAAGCATTGCATAATGGTGATTTGTTTTGTAGACAATCGAAAAAAAATTGCTTAAAGGGTCACGAAACACCAAAACACATTTTTTGAGCTGTTGACAGTCATATATGTGTCCCACGCTGCTATAAACACTATTAGGACACATATATTGCACTAAAAAGTGAAAATTGGTTGTTTTTGCGTTATTTTGAGCAAATTCGTTCTTCCGGTTTGAAACGAATTTTTGAAGCTGCGTCACGGCCATGAGATACTTAGGGTAAATCCAGCCAGGATAGTGGCTGTCTGTCTTTTTGAGGACGTTCTGACGCATCTGAGTGTGCGGAATTAATTCATGAGAAGACGTGCTTCAAACCAATCAGCGCGCTCTATTGTGTATGACGCGAAACTTCATTAATATGCATGATAGCTCCGGAGACTGTTTACGCTGTACAGACGGCAGAGAGACGCCACGTTGTGTTGCTAAAACAAGTGAAAGAACAAGAATTTGGAGACATGGGTCGTCGGTGTGCAGCAACAAGGTTTTGTTTTCATTTTCCCTCTACGAGAGAGCAGCTGGACTCACGTGTGGATTACAGTGCACGCGACACGCGACAGAAACGCGTTTGTAAGGAACATTTTTTACCCGAGAGTTTTTCGCATCTGGAAATGGTGAAATCCGGATTTACCGCTCGTCTCCGTTTAATAAAAAGACACGGCTCCAGTTTGATTGTCTGTCTACAGATTTGGTAAGTGTGTTTGCAGTGCAGTGCCCTTTGTTTTACCCAGATTGCAAAGTTAGTTCGTGGTCAGCAGAGCTCTTTCAGTTTTTAAAGGCATACCTCAGTCAAATGATTTAGTTACCAAGTTTACAGTATTAATATCACTGCAATATTATAGTCCAATTTTATAGACTGAAAGATCCGCTGTAAATGCTGCTCTCCAAATGTAAACATGATCAAACTTTTCCCGTTGTGCAGGATTTTCGCCGCATTTTGTGACAGGATATAGTCTATATACACACGGCTTTCTGACGCTGCCTACCGAGTCATCTAAGTTAGAGAGAAATGCGGAGGATTTTTTTTTTCTCCCATTCGCCGTGCGGTATCAAACATTGGATTAAAACTCAATTCTCCAGCAGTTCCTTGCTTTCAATATCTCGTTTGTCACAGGCAACATGCAGGAAATGTTCCTGAATAAAAAGTGAAAATGCCAAACTGCAGTTAAAGTCGACAAATTAATAATTTGGCAAGTAGTTCGATTACTGATGGCCATGTAAACACAGTCACTGTCTTTCTCCCCTGCGTCTGCGTGCCCAAACAGAAACTCACATATTTGCATATCCTTCCCTCTTTCCCTCCCCTGACACTCCCACCTAAACAGAGCTGGACATGCCCACTTTTCCTGACTTTTTTCAAACTAGAGGTGTGAAAACACCCTGCTGAGACAGGGGGGCTAATAATATTACCCTTAAAATGGTTTTAAAAAATTAAAAACTGCTTTTATTGTAGCCGAAATAAAACAAATAAGACTTTCTCCAGAAGAAAAAATATTATAGGAAATACTGTGAAAAATTCCTTGCTCTGTTAAACATCATTTGGGAAATATTTTAAAAAGTTCACAGCAGGGCGAATAATTTTGACTTTAATTCTACGCTGTCCAGTCGCAAAGCTCTTTTTCCAGTAATGATTTTTCCAAACATTAGTTCCGGGATCTGGATGTTCCCACCTGTATCCGTCTGGCGGAGCTGCTGTCTCGTCTGCAGGAGAAAGGAGAAGAGGCCTGTCGAGAGTTTTACAGAGCGCTGCACCTCCACGTGGAGGACGTTTACTTCAGTTTACCCACACGCCTTCGACTCAGAGGTCAGTTTACATTCAAAACCACCTAAATCAAACACTCTTTTGAGGAGATTCCTTTAACTTAGCTGTGCAGCATGTCATTTTAAATAACTATTTCTTTTTTTATCCCTCTTTCTTTCCTTTGACTACAAATTAAGTGCAATTTTGTGGTGTTTCTGAAGTGCATGCAATAGTTTTATACCTTTACGTGATATTTTGAGTTTATTTTTACACGTTTGTATGGAATGACCTCACTTGTATGTTGGTATTTATTCATAACCATGGTAAGTGTTTATGGCTGTTATTAAGATTGATTTAAAGTGCTTTTATAAAAGGCTTCAGTCATGCCATAAAAGATGATTAAAGGAAATCGTGTCTTTTTTGTTGCAGTTCTGAGTTTATATTTGACATTTCTAACTTCATCTAGAATTTTTGATTTCTATTATATTTAAACATAATTATATGATATCAAGTCACAGTTATAAGGGGATTTTTTTTTAAATCTAGAAATTCTGAATTGCAATTTTATTTCTGACTTTTTATTGTTTATTGGCCCACAATTTTGAGAAAAAAAAATCTTCTAATTATGTATTTATGTCTTGAATTTTTTTTTCTCTCTCACACAGTTCTGGCTTTAACTTAATAATTAAAAAAATAATATTATTTGTACTAATATCAGGGGCTGTATGTATAAAACTTGCTCTTGTAAAAACTTTTTAACAAAGTGACACCAGGAAAGATTTTAGAATTCTTATCAAGTATTAATTCTAAAAATCTTATTTAACTTGTGGATTCATTTGTTTGTTGTTCTTAATTGTTTATTTATTAATGAAATGTTCTTGCCATGAAAATAGCCTTGGTTGCTGACATGGCAATAAATAAAAAATACGTTACATTACTTAAAGAGTAGTCTTAAACTTTGACTTAAGTTTCCAAGAATTCTTAGTAAGAAGTGGGACTTTTTTTAAGATTAGGAGACTTTTATAAAGAATCTAAAAGCCACTTTCAGTGAAGTTTGAGACTGATTCTTAAGTTCTGACTTAGATGTTGTAAATTAAGGACTACAATGATTGAAACACAAAATAGCTGCCCTTGACCTCTGAATCAGCCTATCAGGAGCCTGCAAGGATGAAGTGACAGCAGCACGACACCATTCACTGATGAATTAATACAATACAATTATTCAATAATTTAAAATATCATTAAGAAGTAGTCTTGCA
Source organism: Danio kyathit (assembly GCA_903798195.1). Classification (NCBI taxonomy): domain Eukaryota; kingdom Metazoa; phylum Chordata; class Actinopteri; order Cypriniformes; family Danionidae; genus Danio; species Danio kyathit. Next base: position 42,981,120 of record LR812529.1, read on the forward strand.
TTATGTGAAAAAAATACAAATAAGTACATGCATTTTACACAATCTTGCACAAATTGATTGATTGCATGGACAAATGTGATGCTTCTTAAGTCATTAAGCTGATAAATCACATGATTATAAATTGCACTCTTAACTGTATATAAAAGAAAGACCAAAGTTTAAAATCCTTAAAAATGGATTCAAAAAGAAACCCAAACTGGTCCAAGGAGGAAAGTGTTCATCTAGATGACACCAGGGGGAACATCATTTTGTTCAAATAACCCAGTGAGGCTGCTTTCTGAAATAACCCGAGCATCATGTGTTGACCCTGGCCATTTTGGCACAAGATCCAGGATCTTGTAATTGGCATCAAACACAACTTGAACATTGATGCTGTGAAATCCTTTTCTATTGACATATGCCTCCTTATTTACAGTCGGAGCAATGATCATTGAACATGAGTGCCATCAATGGCTCCAACAAGGGAAGGGAAGGCTCCAGGGAAGCCTGCAATCTTATAAAAGCTGCTTGCTTTATAGTTTGGAGGTCACTTGGAAAGTCAATGAACTGCCTTATTATGTTTGGTGTTGTTAATGCTGCTATAGTGCTGTTTATAACTCTGCTGACAGTGGATTGTGATGGGCCTAAGTCATCGCTGATGCGCTGCTGCATCTTTCCAGTCACAAAAAAATCATTATTACATTCATTTCTGCAGTTAAGGCATTGTTTCGTAGAGTGTGAGAAGTTATTGCATTTCTGACTAGATTAGTTACAAAAAGAATACCTTCATGATCAAACGTTTTAGCAACTCCCGGTCATCATATAATTGTAACATTCTTTTGTTCTTGAAAGGTACGTGGTCTCCTCTGCTGCCATCTTGTTACTCCTAAGTTAAGATACATCCCATACACTCCTAAATAATTTAGGAGCTGAAACCAAGTCTAAACACTTAAGAACCTTTATAAATCACACTTAATCGTAAGTCTAGAAATAAAAGTAAAATGAAGTCATTCTTAGAATTTTGACACACTTAAGAGTAAAATTCTACACTGAGCATGTAAGAGCCAGTTATGCATAATTCATTTGTGATAATAATTTAGTTAAAAAGGTTCAAACATGATGAAAATTGATATTTAAATATAATAAGAATTCATAGTGATTGTATTATCTAAAATGCATAATTCAATAATTAATACAATTTAAAAACTTTTACTTTGGTAATTTTGGCTTCCGACAGTAATACGTCATGAGGTCATTTGTACGTCTGATTGCAGTTATGGATGTTGGAAGCAACACAGTTTTTTGACCGAGCTATATCGAGTCTATTGTATCTTTGTATTTTTGTTTGCATTTCTTCAGTAAACACTTTTTAAATGAAGATTCGGTCGTACTCGCGTGATTTCAAATACTGGTTGTTGGAATAGAAGCTGCAAAAGGTGGTACATAAGGATGTGCACGAAAGGTGTGCCACTACAGAGCAGCTTTATAAATACGGCCCCACATTTTAAAAAATATGTTTTATAATTTATCTAAACAGGAATTTAAACTTTAATAGAGTTTATTTTTTAAAATAAGTTTATTAATTACATTTATTTGCTAATCACACTTAAATAAAAATGAGTTTCAGTTTGAGTTTTCAAACATTAAATAATTAAATATAATAAAAACTAAATATTTGTAGTCCGTTTTGTTGGTGAAAAATAAGCAACATCTGTAAACATATATTATTATTATTAATAATATAAACAGGTTAAGTAAAAAATTAAATGTAATGTGCAATACAGTGTATATGTTTCTCTCCGTCTAAAGTTTGTTTTTTTCTAATATTTTGGCTCCTAACATCTATTTCATCCCTAAGCCATCTATCTAACAGTTCTGATAAGAAAAGCTTCAATTGTGAGAGATAAACACTTGTTTACAAGAATCACAGTTAGCTTTATTAAGATAATTCTGTGGTGAAAACAAGTTTTCATATGGTTTAACCACTATTATTGATTCCTCTTTGTAGAATCCGGTGATCCAGTCAGTCCAGTCTCCAGTCCCACAGAGAGATATGTGCTGAATGACCATAGTAAGTCTGCCTTTCTGTAACCATGCAGTAGTGAAAACAAAATGAACACAAATTACTATTATGATAATAATAATTACTATTTATGATAGTAATTGTGAAGCAAGCATCACTACTTTTTATACTCATATACACTTATTTATTTAACGACATACTTTACATGCCAATTTGCACATAACAGCTGCACATATAACGCTGTATATAGTAATATACCTGTACATACACTTGTCAATTTGTGTATTTGCATTCACTATTTACTTCTGTTTTTAAATATATTTATTATCTGCTTTTTGTGCTGTCTCTGTCATTCTGTTGCACTGTAGAAGTTTCTGCGAAAACAAATTCCTCGTATGTGTGAACACACCTGGCAATAAAGCTCTTTCTGATTCTGACTAATTGTACTTGAGCTTGTTTTGTTTTGCTTTTTTCATTGCCCAGGCCCGCTTTTCTTCATTAGTTGTTTCAGTGTGGCTGTAGGAGCAGCTCTGCTTCATTATTATGGTGGTAAGAGCACATTGTGTATATACTGTAAATAAATAAATACGTGATAATATCTTCATATCCATCACAAATTTGCATCCCCTGAGCTAAAAGCAGTGAAAATGTTTGTTGTGCAGAGTCGAAGCAGGTGTCCGGCTCCAGCAGTGCTCTGGGTTTGGCTGCCATGGGTCTGAGCAGGAAAGTGCGGGACGTTCTCATCTGGTACTCTGAGGATGGAAAATAATGAATTTTTGCTGCCTTAAAAATGATTTAGACACTGCAATTCATTGAGAACTTTCCGTGTCATAAAATAGCAAACCTATTTCAGGTATTACAAATACATGTACATACTGTGTATATACAGAAATGATTAGAATGAGGTAAAAACCCAAAGATTTATTTTTAGATATGCCCAAATATGGACATTCTTGTTACAGTTCTGAATATTAGCTACAGAACATCTGTAATCAAACATTACAGTCGTGCATTTAAATAACAGCCATCATGCAGAGCAGGAGCTCATTACTTTTAACCAAACACTTTTGTTTGCCTTAATTTGTTGCATGTGTTTAACTATACGTTAAAATAATTTATATATTTTATATGGTTAATAAACTAGTCAGATATGGACACAAAGAGCTATAAATCACTACACCATGCACAACCAGATGAAATCAAATGTGTCAGTATACACTACCTGACAGAAGTCTTGTTGCCTATCCAAGTTTTAGGAACAACAAAAAAAAACTTCACTTAGTTGATCATTTTCTATCAGAAGTGGCTTATATGAAAGGCAAAGACCTCTAGATTACGCTTATTTTACCAAAATAAAATATGATCATGCCTTGATTTTTAATTAATTAATTAGGACAGAAAGGTCTGGCTTTGCTTAGACAAAAGTCTTGTCACTTAACAGAAATAATGTACAGTATAGAATATAAAGTCATGGTGCAGTGGAAGAAGAAAGAATATTGTGTATGACTCCCATGAGCTTGGAGGGCTGCATCCATACATCTCTGCAATGACTCAAATAACTTCTTAATAAAGTCATCTGGAATGGCAAAGAAAGCGTTAGTGCAGGACTCCCAGAGTTCATCAAGATTCTTTGGATTCATATTCAATGCCTCCTTCATCTTACCCCAGACATGCTCAATAATGTTCCTTTCTGGTGACTGAGCTGGCCAATCCTGGAGCACCTTGACCTGCTTTCAGGAACTTTGATGTAGAGGCTGAAGTATGAGAAGGAGCGCTATCCTGCTGAAGATATCCTCCTGTGGTTTGTAATGTAATGGGCAGCACAAATGTCTTGATACCTCAGACTGTTGATGTTATCATCCACTCTGCAGATCTCTCGCACACCCCGAATACTAAATGTTACCCCAAACCATGGTTTTTCCTTCACCAAACTTGACTGATTTCTGTGAGAATCTTGGGTCCATGCGGGTTCCAATAGGTCTTCTGCAGTATTTGTGATGCAGTTCAACGGATAATTCATCAGAAAAATCTACCTTCTGCCACTTTTCCAAATAATCAACTAGAAATCAAGTTATTATTTGTTGCTCCTACAACTGGGATCGACGACAAGACTCTTGTCAGGTAGTGTATTAATACAATACTTCGACACCTAAGACACTATAGACTATAGTTCAGTCTGAATTTATGAGCATTAGGAGTTTGTTACTTTATAATCTATATTTTTCTGTAGGCTAAGGTTTCAACGAATAACTTTGTGTATGATGTTTGTTTACTTTTGTACTAGCCGCATGTTTGCAAAGGTTGTTTAATAATAATAACTGATATTGTCAACTCTTGATTCTGTAGAGCAGGGGTGCTCAACCCTGTTCCTGGCGATCGACCTTCAAGCTGATTTCAGCTCCAACCCTGATCAAACACACCTGAACCAATTATTTAGAACGTGAGGAGCACTTGATAATTACAGGCAGGTGTGTTTGATAAGGGCTGCAACTGAAAACTGCAGGAAGGTCGATCGCCAGGAACAGGGTTGAGCACCCCTGCTGTAGAGAGATGTTATGTAAAACAGGTGTCCAATCCGGTTTCCGGAGATCTACCTTCCTGCAAAAGATCAACTACAACCTTGATCAAACACCTGTCTTTAATTACCAAGTGCTCCTTCAGATCCTACTAAGTTGCTTTAGTTGTTTTTGATAAGGGATGGGGCTGAACTCTGCAGCAAGGTAGATCTCCAGGAACAGGATTGGACATCCTTGATGTAAAACATTTTCAGTCTATAAATGTTTCAGATAAATCTGCCATTTTAATATATTTAACTGAGAAATTGTATTTTTCATCAGGATAAAAAAAAAACTTTATTAAGCTAAATAAAACTATGGTTTGAAACTATTACTAATATGTTTTGAGATTAATTTCATTTTCATGTCTTTATTTACAAAAACAAACACTCATTTTAAAACATTTGCTAAAAAAAGACATTTTATTGATGGAAGAATGGTAGATTTGCCCTTACATGCAGCAGCATTAGGACTTAAAAAAGCCAGTGTGCAGTATAAACATATAGACACCTGTAAGTCTGATTTATCTCCACTAGGAAGTAATTTTTACACAATACTGTCATCTAAAAATGAAAAACAACGGAAGTCTTTGGTAATTTATACAAACAATATACATAGAAAATGTACAAAAAGTTCAAGAAATGCTTAAACATTTGACTAAAGAATCAAGACAAATATGAAAACGCTAAACATTAAAATATTTAAAAATAAGGCAGCATTGTTCTGAAATATGTAGCGCGGCTCCTTTTCGCCAGAGGGCGCTGTTCTATTAGTCTGTGACCATCAATGAAAACAAACATCTCTGAGGTAAAGTTAGTAATTTTTTTGAGATACTGATACAAAATATCTTTATATTTAAGATACTTCATCAAATGTGTAACTATGACAAGTCAAACGTAGTATTTGTGTTGTAAAGAAAAGTAAAATAACGTTACATTTCTGCGAAAGCATTGATCTGAACACATCCATTTAAAGGGCAAGGACTTTTCTCGTAAGTAGTTTATCCTTCTTTTAAACTATTTATACAGCAAGGCCTCTGAATGACCTTTAAGCAAAAACAAACACAAACTTTTTCAACTTTGTTCTTGTTCAAGACAACGCCAGTGTGTTTAACAATACATGAGTTAATCAATTGTTACGTTATAGACCATTTCAATGTGGTCGTGTCATTGGCTCATGAACATTTCCTGCTTGTTATCAAACTATTTCATAACTGTAACGAGGCAATTCAATCATAACATTATTTATCAATATGTGGCTCTTTTTGGATTCTCGGAAGCAATAAAAAAATTAAACATGTAAAAATAGGAAATACGGTGGGACCATTGTTTTGGTTTACATCCCTCAAAATGGTCTATAAATGGCTTAGCTATCACTTTTGATTTAATGTGTCCTTCAGACGTATCAGTATAAAAGATACAAAAAATTATATCAAATTTTTAAATGTTGCTAGATCACAGTTTTGACAAAAACATGAAGCAACACAACAAGAAATGTGTCTTCAAATTGAAACAATATCTTAAATTTGATGAGACACTGGAGAAATTACATTTTAATTATATACATTGAAAACAGATCTAAATTTAAATCATATTTCACAATAATACTGAGTGAATTGAATTTATGATTTTAAAAAATGCACCTTTGGTGAACAGAAGTCAAAAACTTTTGACTGGGAGCATATACAAATGTGTTAGAACCAGTGTTGGGGGTAGTGCAGTACAAGTAACCAAGTTACGTGATAGTATAACTTTTCTAAGTAATGAGTAACGCAATACTTAAAAAAATTAAGTGACATTATTTGAGTTACTTTTTAGTTTATTTTGCGTTTAAGAATAAATTGTCGTCACATTGAATAATCACATTATTTTAAACGCATCAATGAAGAAAAGGGAGATTAATGAGGACTAATAAGTAGCAAATCATTGCTTTAAGCTTTCATTAATCTGTATGTATAGCTCTGGAATCAAGAAGTTTTCAGAAGATAACGGCTGCGTCCTAAACCGCCTACTACTCAGTAGGTACTGCATATGAATTTAAACGTACTACTCGGCCGCTAGTACATTTTATACAGTATGAATGTGAGCAGTATGAATGGAATTCGGACGTACTACATCTGCCATTTTGTCATGGTCACATGACCTATCGAGTCAGTTGCGTTGCTTCACTCCCATTCATGAATTCTCTCATGGGGCATCATGGGATAGCGCAGCGTGCATGGGGGATGTGCACTTCAGAATCTCGCCGGAAGTAGTAGGTCATCCAGGCACTTCTCGGATACTGATTTTCGAATTCTATGAATTCAGACATACTACTCAGCTCGCATACTGATTTTAGCATACTATATAGTATGAAAGTATGCGGTTTCGGACGCAGCCAATATTATCCTAAATAATTTTTTTGTGTATCTTTTTTAAAGGTAAATGAACGTTACACAGTGTGTTGTTAATTGCAGAGCTCCTCTATTAAAAAATTAAAACCCTGCAATTTCGAAAATGAGATCAAGCCTCAGCCAGGTAATGAAAAGTAACGCAAAAGTACCGTAATGAATTACTTACCATTAAAAAGTAACTAATTAACGCAACTAGTTACTTTTTTGCGAGTAAAGCCGCGGTCACACTGGACTTTCCTCCCCATAGACTTCCATTCATACGCACGCGAATGCGTCAGACCGGAAACGCAGGGTCATACGTTGGTTTTCGCAGGTTGCTGCGGTGCAAAGTTCAAGCTTGGTGAACTCTGACCTGCGAAATCGCATCACTTGACTGTGTGAGACCAATCCAGGATCAAAACATGACCTCTCTGAACAGAAATTTAAAACATGGAGCATTCGCTCGCTTTTTAAATGCCTATTCATCTTGTTTAATCCCGCCCCTTTTCGCAGCGCCGTAAGACAGAATTTTGCAAGCTCAAACTCTAGTGTGACTTCGGCTTAACTCAGTATTGTAATGCATTACTTTCAAAAGAAACTTTCCCCAACACTGATTATAACAGAATAATGGCCCTGAGCCTCTAATTTACTAAAACAGAAACAGGTTTTCTGCAGCTTTTATGAAGTAAATTAAGTTTAAGGCTTCAAGACCGATATTTGTTCTGTTTTTAAGCATAAACTCACTTATGTTTGTATCTTTTCTTAAAGCGAGGTTCAAGCAAACATATCTTTGGATGATTACATATTATTACTGGCCTTAACATCTGTAAGGGTGAAAGAACACTTCATAACACCCACAGAAACTCTGGTAAAATAGTTATGAATTGCTTTGAGGCTTTCACAGTTGGAGGTATTGGATGGACCGTTTTTTTTGTATTTACTGTATTTATGAATAGTTTTCAGTCCTGCAGTAACAGAATATTTGTTACTTTGTGAATTACCGATATAACAATTATGTGCCATTACATTTGCGTTCGTAATAATTTACAGTGTGATACACAATTGATAGTATTTTGAGCTGTTATTGCCTCATTTCTAGGGTTCAAAATAAGATTTTCCGAATGTGAATATTTACATAGAGGCACATTTGAGTGTGTTTTTTCTGATTATTAATAATGTCCAGAGTGTTGCAGGTTACGATGTCTTGTCGTCTGGTCTTTGGACACCAAAAGCTGTGATGAAAACATTGACTACAACAACGATGAAGACGAGAGCGGTGACGATGTTCTCCAGGAGATTCAGTATGTAGTGTTTACTTGAGTCGTTCAGATTCCACTTCACTGCAGGACAGAAACCAGAACAGCAGCTCAATATAACATTCAGGAAAATTGCATCCAATACAACAGCATTAAACAGCTTCTAACAGGGGTAAATGAAGTACATGTCAAATTTACATCTGTAAAATGATGACAAATCACACTCGCTGTTCAAAAGTGCATTCATCATGTTTACTGTAAAACCTTAAATATGAATGAAATGAAGCCAATTTTGCCTATATTACGGATTGCATGTGCTGTTTAGAAATTGAGAAGAGAGAAAGGAGAATTTCTCAAATTGGGAATCACTTTGTTTGATTAATTGACTCTCACTTTCATTGTGTGGATGAAAGTAAAAGTGAAACTGAAGGAGTTTCTGGTGGGAAATACCAAACTGTTGCAGGATGGACTTTTACCAGCTGATGTAAGTATGATGTAATATTAAATCTGTAAACAGATGCAACCTGTTGATTCTATAGTTCTGGTACTGTTTTATCCATTTTGCCATCATATGCTGTAATGTATACTGTGTACTGTAGGAATGAAATCCAGTGCTTAAAAAGAGATTAATTAATTTCAGTCTCCTTTAAGAAATTGTAAAATGTTAAAGGAATTGTTTATTCGTGTCTTGTGAAACCCATCTTCCATAAACAAAAATGGAGATCTTTTTAGCCTATTATATAATAAGAATTATTATATAAGAATTAATGATATTATTATTATTATTAATAAGAATATTTTCTAAGAAAGTTTTCATCAAATCTTTTTTTAATCAAATAATCACTAAGAAATTAAAATAAAGTGGGTTGATTTTGTCCTTTATTGATTATTTGATAAGGAAGAACAGGATAAACTTTAACAACTTTCTCATTTTTTTTTTGCATAAAAAGTCATTGGTTCAGAACAGCATGAGAATAAGTAAATTTAAAAATCACATTTTGTCAGTAAATAAAAAATATCACATTTTGTCAGTCATACTTTTGAGATGTTTATATTGTAGGCATGGGCCAGTATATGATTCTGACAATATGATAACCTTGGATAAAAATATCACGGTTTCATGGTATTGTGATTACTGCTCTAAAATATATATTCTTTTTAAATGTCTGGGTAAAAAACAAAAACTTTTTTTCCTCATTGAACACAATGTATTTTATTTTAAGAAACATTTTAAATATTTTGGAACAGTAAACATGTCAGGCTAAATAAATCAAATGAATCATTAGCTTTGTTTCCATCCACCTATTATTATGCGCATTTTAGATATGCGCATAAAAGATTGGTTGATGGAAACGCCAAGATGCACATCGATTTTAAAAATGGCCATAAAAACTTATGCGCATAACTGAGTAGGATAAACTTTTTATTCGGTAAGAAAAGATGCTCATAAACTAAGATGGAAACACTTTCACCAAAACGTGCATTAAAAAAAGTCATGTGATTTTGTTATAAGAGATCATGTGATGAACATCTAAAAAGTTGTTTTGGTCATTTTAAAATGCTGTAATCAAGTATTACTGTTGTTATTTTATTAATGACCTCCAGAACAGTCAAGGGCGTCTGTGCTCCATGTCTTATGCCTTCAAATGCCACCACGCATTCATTGTGTCATGGCATTGTCTTCTGAGGTGCAAGTCATTTATTAAATGAAGAAAAGATTCACGCAGCTTCTTCTACCGCAGCAAATTCCGTTTTTACTGTTGATATTTGGCACCAGTTAATCAGGAAGTGACGATTTTGTTCTCTTTGACTCATTGGATGGAAACACTGCTTTATTCGCATGTCTTTTATGCAATATTCCAGTTTTGCACATCAATTTAATTTGCATTCCTGGATGCGAACATAGCTACTGACTTCTGCTGTCTTCATTAGTTTCAAAAACACAGATTTCATTACATTTTAAAACAGCATTTTTGTATATCTTTTCTGCTAGAGATGTTGTACTTAAAAAAAAAAAAAAAAAAAAAAAGTTATAGGAATGGTATAACAGTAAATTTTATATTAATATTTATAATATTTATATTATATTATATATTGTGCATACCACTGAACATACACTAGACAACTAGTTTGAAATGTATTTTTATTTAAATATCTTATATGTATATTAAGTTTGTAATAAAATATTAAAATGTGGGTGAAATAATGTTGGAAAATTCAGCATTTCAGATATTTTTTTATTTACTAATGAAAACATTTTATGCTGACCTGTCTATATAAAATAATAAACTTCACTTCGGCTAGAATAAAAAGTTTTACATTTGATATATTTATTATTATAGAAATATTATTAGCCCCCTTAAGCAATATTTTTTTTCCGACTGTCTACAGAACAAACCATCGATTATACAATGATTTTCCTGTTTACCCTGACTTGCCTAATAAACCCAATTAAGCCTTTAAATTGCCCCATTATACTGTCATCATAGCAAAGACAAAATAAATCAGTTATTAGAAACGAGTTATTAAAACTATTATGTTTAGAAATGTGTTGGAAAAAAACATCTCTCCGTTAAACAGAAATTGGGAAAAAATATAACAAAAAATTAAATATAACAGGAGGGCTAATAATTTTGACCTTAACTCTCTATCTTCATATATATATATATATATATATATATATATATATATATATATATATATATATATATATATATAAAACCTTTAACAATTACTTTATCTTCATCCTTCAGTTTCTGTGATTTTCATATGGCTCATTTCCATTGAGTGGTACAGTACGGTACAGGTCACCTTTATCAGGCTTGTGTTTCCACTGCCTAAAGGGTACCAAGGATGTGGTGTACGACAGAAAGTTTCAGTCGATGTCATTCTCGCTCGAGGAAATGTCACAGTAAAGCTGTACAGGTCGTTCACATATCATATGAGAAGCACTTCTCACAAAACAGATGCTTTATACACATAAACACTTGTGTATAAATGTTCATTACTAACTTTTCCATGAACATAATTTGATTATAACTGCAGATCAATGCCAGTGTGAAATGGCCTACTGTAACATTTACGATTTATACAAAATAAATAAATACAACAGATATGAACACATACAGCCCCTTACAGTCTCCGATATGTTACCAATCACAGAAAAACTACACACAGCATACATTAAGTCCTTATTTGGGTTCAAAAACGACACGAAAGTATAGCCCACAATCAAAGCAAACCTCTCATCTTAATTCTTCACCAGCACATGTAACCTCTTGTTACAAAGTAATTCCGTCATTCTGAGTTCATAATTGTCCAGAAAGTGATGATAATAGACAAACATGGAAGTTTGTTCATGTTTTAGGCTGCAGAAAAAAATCATTTGCTCCTTTGTTTTTTTGGGCTTCTCCTTAGTTTTTTCGCACCTCACTCTCAGGTTTGTCTGTTTATGAAAGGATCGTATGTCAGCAGCTCATCAATAATCACGCGCATGTTATTATCATCAGCTCAAGAAGTTCATTATTTCAAATATAGACACGCACACGAGCGATCGTGAGCTCCTTGGAGAAAGTGAAACCGCTCATGCAGACGGCCTCGTAAAACAAAATCAGGACACGGCATTTTTCAGATTTTGTTCTTCTTTGCTATGTGGCTGTACATCAAGACAACGACAAGATTTGTCTGAGCTCGGGTCAACCATGGCTCATTATTATATGCATATAGTTTTACAATGTAACGTCTCGGCTGTGTAATAAATGGCGGTTTCTTTGTTTTCATTCTTCTGCTTGTGTTTGCATGAGTGACGCTTCTCTGTAAACCAATAGTGCTCAGCTGCGCATCTAGCTTCGCCTTTTGGTACCCTTTTGCCGAGCTAGCTACCCTTTGCAAAAGGTACCCAAAAAGTGGTACGGTATGGTTCACTTTTAGGTACCTTTTGACACTGGAAACAGCTATTAAAAGCGTACGAAATGATACCATACCGTACCGTACCGCTCAGTGGAAACGGGCCAATAGTTCAATGTTGTGTTTTACAGTTCATTACATTTAATGATAATAACAACATTAATCTCACTGAAGCTATCAGAAATCTACAGTATTAGATCTAAACATGTATAAAAGTCATTCTTTTCTCTTCATTCTGGCACCTGTGAACTCTCTGCAGAACTGAGGAGAGCTGGTCTCACCTATGAAGATGAGCAGGATGCCCACGATGATCTGTAGGGTGAGGGAGATGCTGATGAGGGTGATGAGGGGGATGTAGAAGGAGAAGGAGGGTCCGAGCTCCAGCACAGTCTTCAGCTGGGACGCATTGGCCATCAGCAGCGCTATATCCAGCATGCTCTCCGCTGCGCTCTTCTTGTTGGCGTAATGGTTCATGTTAAGCGGGGTGTTCCTTGACATGCGGCCCTGTTGAGGACGCTGGACACAACCATGAAAATAAGTTACTCATTATATCCATGGGACAACCAGACAAGGTAATGAATACATGGGAATCATGCAACGCTTACTGAGGGGGAATTTTTCACAATTATTTTGTGTGATTTCATTATTTGTCATTCATTCATTCATTTTCTTGTCGGCTTTGTCCCTTGCGGGGTCGCCACAGCGGAATGAACCGCCAACTTATCCAGCACGATTTTTACGCAGCGGATGCCCTTCCAGCCGCAACCCATCTCTGGGAACTTCCACACACACATTCACACTCATACACTATGGACAATTTAGCTCACCCAATTCACCTGTACTGCATGTCTTTGGACTGTGGGGGAAACCGGAGCACCCGGAGGAAACCCACGCGAACCCAGGGAGAACATGCAAACTCCACACAGAAACGCCAACTGACCCAGCCCAGCCGAGGTTCGAACCTGCGACCCAGCGACGTTCTTGCTGTGAGGCAACAGCACTACCTACTGCGCCACTGGGTTGCCCTTCATTATTTGTATTTATTTTAATTGTTTTAAATATTATTAATAATTTAATTATTTTGGTTTTAGTAAAATTTTAGTTTTCATTCATTCATTAATTTTCTTTTCGGCTTAGTCCCTTTATTAATCTGAGGTCGCCACAGTGAAATGAACCACCAATTTATCCAACTGACCCAGCCGAGGCTCAAACCAGCAACCTTCCCACCCACTGTGCCACCGTGACACCTTAATTTATTATACCTTATGATTTAATTTTTCAGAGTTATTTTAATGAACAATTTATTTTAGGATTAGTTGATCATAATAACTCATGCAATAAATGTACGTGCAATGTTGCCAGAGGAATATTTGGAAAAATATTCTGCAATTGAAGAAGATTTTTATTCCCTAAAAGTATAATCTAAGAGTGTGTACAGCAAACAGGCCAGCATGTGAACTAAAGACACTGTGGTATGTCTGTGTGTAAGATGAGCATGCTTCTAAGATGAGCTTCTATGAGAAGCTACCGTATGCTGTAGAATAACTGAATATGTAAAGCACTGATTATATATGGTATAAATACTCATATGAAGCTATACTGTATCTGTGAAAGACATTCAGGAGAGTGAGTAGCATATCAAGTTAATGTACCATCATGACAATGTAAACACTTAGTTCTTCTGCATAAGTTGCATCTACTGTATTAAGTGACATCTCTGGAGTGAAAACAGTTGCTTATGTAGACCTGAGCTAGCAGGGCTGAGAGTCAAGAATAACTATTAGAACCACCTAAACAAATACTTGAAAGTAGAAACTTTACCAAGGATGGTCAGAAGTTAAAACAAGAACACCTAGAGGTCTATAAAATGTACACCATAACACAAGACACTTCAGAATTCTCCAGGAGAGATTTCAGATTGCTCTGAGGTCTGCTCTGCACTTTCTCGCCTTTATTATGTGTTAAAAAAAGTCTATCGTCTGCTTCAATTGTCATTATATATTCTGTGTGACTGCAAAAACGAGAGGGCAATATTTTCACTATCCAGCTGTCGGTTCTCCATTGCATTAGCCTGTATGCCTATGATATTGCCCTGGCTAAACTTTAGCTAACTTATTACATGGTTGTTAATCAGGAGGATGTTAGCAAGACAAAATAGCCTATTTGCTTTTGAACTTTTGGATAAATAGCTGACGTTAAATTTGAGCCTCAGGTAGTCTTTTGTTAACCGTTACTCACCTCCACACAATATATATGAATGATGGATGAATTTACATCGGCGGTTCTGTCGATCATATCGCGCTGCCGTAACAGAGGTCAGCTAGAAATATATGTTTTACACACACTCCGTCTGCAGTGTGTGTATGGGTCAGACTGTAAAGCTATGGCCCAGATGCAGTCCGTGTGCAATGCGGATGCAGGAGTTGGCATAGGCGCTGATAGACGTTACTCCACTGTTGACACCTTACTTTTGAGGCGAGAGTAGCAATGTAAATAGAGTCTTCGTTAGAGCATTCGCCTCGCATCGAGCATTCGCCTCGATTTCTTTCCAAATCGCCAGTTGAGGTTCGCTTGGAACGGCTAGACTAAAACCAAGATATACTTTAAAAATTTTGTTTTTTTATTGTTTGACAGGGAAAGCTGTCCTTAAATAGAACACGCATCAACTTATATTATATTATTATTAGTATTTAAAAAGTAATTATTATGCCCAGGAAAAAGGGCACTTTCTCTCCAGGAGAAAAAAGGGCAGGGGCTCAAGCACCCAAAGCCCCCATGTCTGCACGTGCCTGAATAATAGTATATTTTTATAGTAATACTAAAGAAACACGGCTGAAAGCAAATTGGGTCGTAGTTGCCAGCCTTTTCATCAATGAACCACGAATCAGACGGGAGGTTTTGGATATAAAACATGTACATACAGGCTAGCTATGGAAGTCAGTGGCTATCAGTGTGTCACATTCTTCAAAATATTTTATTTTGTTCAACAGAAAAAAAAAAACCTCAAACAAAAATAATAGATTGAAAAGGGATAGTTCACCCAAAAGTGTAAATTTACTCACCCTCAAGTGGTTCCAAATCTTTGTCTCTTTATTTTGTTGAACACTAACAAATAAAAGATTAAAAAAAGATATTTTAAAGAAAGCTATAAACTTGAAATCATTGACTTCCAGAGTAGGAAAAATAAATACCACGAAAGTCAATGGTTACAGGTTTCCCGCTTTCTTCAAAATATTACTTTGTGTGTTCAACAGAAGAAGAAAAAAGTCAAATGGGTTTGGAACAAGTAAAAGGTGAGTAAATGGTGACTGAATTTTCAGTTTTGAATTAACTATCCTTTTAAGGGTGAGTATATGGTAAATTTAGGGTGAAATCTCCTTAATAATCTCATTATAATATATTTTATTTATTAAAGTACAATTATTACTATTATTTAATAAAAAGTGCCCTTTTTTCCATTTGAGCCCCTGCCCCTTAAAAGGTCTCTGCACGTCCCTGCTATTATTTGAGTATTTTTTGTCATTTTGCTGTGTGCTTTGTATTTTGTAACAATACTAAATTAAATCAGGCATGATTTCATAACATTTTATTGTTAATTTTGGCTTTTATTTTATTTGATGTTTTCCTTTTTTAGTTTAAAGAGTAGGTCAGGGTTAAACCCGTCTCAGAAATATCGCTTGAGGACTAGGGTGTTTATCCAGTAACATGCCTTTACTTGGGTAGATCACAGTATGCTTGAGTTGATCATTGCTTTTAGAGGTTAATATTTGCATTGAATTGGACTAAAGGCCATTGATCATTTTCTGCCCTGCAATGCCCTTTCCTTTGTTCTAATAGCCTGATGTTATGGGTCATCCATGCTCATATTTCTCAGTTTTGGAAGGAACTGAAAGTCACTTGTATTGACACTTTAGGATGTGGGAAGTTTTTGTGGCATGCGAAAGAAAGTTTAGTTGACCCTGACATGATTTCCTTCCTTTTGTTTTAAACACAAGACACAAGCTTTAATATGGGAACTACTGTCAGGGGTTTTAAAAGCCTCTGCACCACAGAAACCTATCAAATGTCAAATTAAGCTCCCTAAAGCTTTCATTCCAGCACAAATGTCTATTTATAACCGATTATTTCTTTATATGTGAGCTTAAGAGTTCTTTTCCTGTGAAAGCTGCTTTTGGAAATTGTTTGACTTCCTCTCTGTGCTGTTCTGGAAACTCTCTACACTATAAAGTATTGAAGTCACTGAACGTCTAGAATAAAGACATACACTGTAAAAAAATGCTGTGTTTCACACAATCGATTTGTGTTGGGACAACAGTAAGGAATTAAGTTAACTTGTTAGTTTTTTTTACAATCTGAAGTGGATTGAACATAAAACAATTAAGCTGTCCCCAAAAAAACCTCGAGAATTGTGTTGATTTAGCTCATTTTATACAAGTAGTTTGAACGAACAGCAAATATTTTATTTTGAGTGTAAGAGGTTTGCAAGTTGTTTTATCATCTGTACAGGTTGTTCTTATGCCCTAAGTATACTTTAATTTTTACACACACTAGGGCAGTGGTCCCAAACTCAATACCTGGAGGGCCACAGCTCTGCAGACTTTAGCTCCAACCACCTCCAACTCACACCTGCTTAATAGTGTCTAGTAGTCTTGAACACCTTGATTATTTGGACCAGCTGTGTTTGATTAGGGTTGGAGCAAAACTTTGCAGAGCTGCGGCCCTCCAGGAAATAGGTTTGAGACCCATGCGGTAGGGTCAGCATATAGTGTGCATGATAGTGAATTTTGATCGTAATTTGTCCGTCTTGATTTTGATATACATCACTGAAGTATGAATACATTGTTTACTTTCTCACAACATAATGATCAAGTGTTCATCAGTAGACAAGTCTGTCTTTAGTTGTTCAAGCACATTTAGTTGTTCAACCACTCTACTACTAAAGCAGTGTGATCAAATGAGTTTTCGACTACCTCAGAAGTGGAGCATTTATAAGCCTTGTTGAGCTTTTTTAGACATGTATTTAGTGTCATCCAATTTTGATCACATTTATAAAAACGCATCTTGATAGTAAGTGTAAACAGAGCCAAAGACAAAGCTTTTCTTTAGCATAGTGTTCTCAGAAAATACTGGCAACGTCAATGGAAATTTGTTTAACAAGAAAACAAAAGTTGCACAATGGCTCTGAGATTAAAGTCGGCATGAAAACAGTAGTTAAGATTGTCCTTTTTTCCCCTATTGTGACATGCATCCAATTGAAATAGTTTCTGAAATTAGAATTTTTTTTAGGATGGTGCATTATTTTCATCCTTTGGGAACTGATTGAATCGTTGAAAGATGGGCATTGCTAACAAAATGGGGGAAGATTTGAAATTGGTTTGCACTCAGTGAATCACTGTCAGCACTCTCTGGTGCACAATTTGTTTTAGTTGACTGATGACGACAAGAAAAAGGAGCTAAATTTTACAGACAGACTCGTATCATATTTGTTCAAACTGCTGTCTCCAATCAAGGCCGGCAATGAGATCCTCACTGATAGCCCAACCCTGAAGGACTGATAGTCCTGCCCTAAAGTACTGATAGCTCTGCCCTAAACCCATTCCATGTGACCATAAGTGAAGGAAAGCAATTTTGAAGGGGAAGGGAAGGTAATGATATTTGATTAAAGATTATTAGGGCAATTTTTTTTTTACAAAATCATGAAGTGCACAGGCAACGCAGTGGCGCAGTAGGTAGTGCTGTTGCCTCACAGCAAGAACGTCGCTGGGTCGCAGGTTCGAACCTCGGCTGGGCTGGGTCAGTTGGCGTTTCTGTGTGGAGTTTGCATGTTCTCCCTGCGTTCGCGTGGGTTTCCTTCGGGTGCTCCGGTTTCCCCCACAGTCCAAAGACATGCAGTACAGGTGAATTGGGTAAGCTAAATTGTCCGTAGTGTATGAGTGTGAATGTGTGTGTGTGGAAATTCCCAGAGATGGGTTCTGGCTGGAAGGGCATCCGCTGCGTAAAATAGTGCTGGATAAGTTGGTGGTTCATTCCACTGTGCTTAATAGTGTCTAGTAGTCTTGAACACCTTGATTATTTGGACCAGCTGTGTTTGATTAGGGTTGGAGCAAAACTTTGCAGAGCTGCGGCCCTCCAGGAAATAGGTTTGAGACCCATGCGGTAGGGTCAGCATATAGTGTGCATGATAGTGAATTTTGATCGTAATTTGTCCGTCTTGATTTTGATATACATCACTGAAGTATGAATACATTGTTTACTTTCTCACAACATAATGATCAAGTGTTCATCAGTAGACAAGTCTGTCTTTAGTTGTTCAAGCACATTTAGTTGTTCAACCACTCTACTAAAATAGTGCTGGATAAGTTGGTGGTTCATTCCACTGTGGCGACCCCGCAAGGGACAAAGCCGACAAGAAAATGAATGAATGAATGAAGTGCACAGACACATCATTTATACCAAGCACTATTGTTTATAAATATATACACATACATATATAAACATAACATAAGATAAGTATATTTATTTTAATGCTGAATTTATTTTATTATACAAAGACAGTTCACCCGCATTACTGTGAATGGGGAAAAGTGCAACACTCAGTATGTCATTGCAGTGAAGGAAGTCACACCTTCCAGTTGACATAGCCAATCGTCATGCAATAAGTGGGATAAAGTACATCCTGGCTGTTGTTTTTTTTTTTCAGAATAAAGCCCTTCAGTCTTATACAACAGTGCTCCATTTCATGTTGGGCTGCCGATGACTCTGATAACAACCGCCTGGATGTTCTTTATCCCTTACTTAATGCTCAAGCAACAACAATAATGGGACAGGTTACTAAATATGTAGCTTGATTGCATTTCCAGCATGAAGTTTTCAAGACTTAAGTATTCCCCTATTCATTTAGATAGGACTTTGGTCTTGGATGAATTGCTTGACGGTGTTGCTAATATGACCGCCAAGTGAACAGACATTCCTTGAAAGAGACTTTGTTAATATGCAGTATGTGTTACTATTGTGTTAGTAATATGTTAGTATTTTTACTTTTTTTTTTTTACATTTTTCAGCTTGACTCTATAACTTCAGAATGCTAAATCATGCCTGAGTCTGGATGTGTGATGATCAAAAACATCTATCTAGTGGATTTTTACAGCAACAACAAAACGAAAACAATGGAAAAATAGCGCATACATTGCATGAATCTATATCTTCTGTAATTGATGGTCAGCAGTTTTGAATTTGTTCAAATCCTTCCTGTATTAAAGGGGTGGTCCTCTACTATATCATATTTTAAACTTTAGTTGATGTGTAATGTAGCTGTGTGAACATAAACAACATCTCTGAATGTAACACACTCAAAGTTCAATGCAAAGAGAGACATTGTCTTTTACGGAGATAGCTTAGCAAAGCCTACAGTGAATGAAGGGGGACTACAAAAAAATACATCCGGGCTAGTGAGATCACAAGGGTTTCCAGTTACGCACATTCACTAGGGATGGGCGATATGGCCTAAAATCCATATTGCGATATACATTGCAGCCTCTTGCGATAACGATATATATTGCGATATATAAATTATAATAAAACCATTTCAGAACAGGTTGCATAGACCAAACTGCTATTTTTTTTTAAGAAATAAAGAAACGTTGCATGTCGTTTTGAGAACATTTATTGTGCAAAAGCAAAACTGTAATTAAACAACACAATGTTGCAGATAAATAAACTAAATGTAGTGCCTTTTAGAAAGAAAGACTTTTCTTTTAAGTCCTTGGTTCCTAAATGCCAAGTTGCAGAGAACAAAAAAACTCGTGTCTTTTTAGTAAAGGAACTTACACTGTACTGAAATTACTTCCAGTATTAAATAGTCAAATAAATTTGTGTATTGCAGATACTTTAAATAAAAACATATTTCTAACCTGCAGCCTAGGTAACACGTTTGGTTTTAAACATTTTGTTCTCCTAATGAAATTAAAACTGGTGTCTTGATCTGCTCTTTCTCTGTCTCTCTCTCTGTGTCTGCTGTAGTGTTGGTGCAGCTGAGAGATTGACATGCACCAAAGTTTGCGAATAAAGTAATGCAAAAATGAATACAATTAATATCGAAAGCGAAAGAAGATTCTCGGACATGTCCAGGGAAAAGAGAATGTATAGTCACCTCAAATAACGAGCTGGATCAGTCTATTTAGTCTTCGCGCTCTTCTCAAAGCTGCTACCTTAGTCAGAACAACAGTTCTGTATCCAGCGCGATACAGCGCGTCTCTGTGGGTCTGCATGCAGAGCATGTGAGTCTGTGGCAGAGTGTTCTCAGTTTTTCGCGAACACAGAACCGGGCCGCCCCAATAATATATCGGCCGCCCAGGTAAAATCTGTGTGGGAGGCACTGATGTTCACTAGACAAGCCATGATATGCCATGCATGAGGCTCGCAAGTTGTGCGACACGCCGCCATTCGGTGCCATGCGTTGCTTAGTGCTGTTGTTGATAGCGTCAGCATGTGCTACAGTCACAATAGATTTCCAACGTAATACACCATACGTTAGTGTGAAGAGCATGTTGTTTTACCGTGGCCGAGTGAATTAAGTCATTAATCGAGCTTATTAAAAAAGAAAATCACACATGTGCGCCTAAATAAATTTTCCAGTTCACACACGTCTATTTTTTGACGCGAATGCGAGCGAAATGGTCGCACTGTCAAGCCCTGTCCAAATAACAGATGTTGCACCAGTCTTTTTCAAGAGCTCCTCTGTTTCTCTGACGCTTTCAGCCATGTTTATTCAAGATGATGCGTTGCAGCCGGCTACAGCTCGTTGCTCTTAATTTCGCGGGTAGATTGCGTCATCAAACATGTATTATCGCGATAGTGCAATAGAATTAGAATCTCTATCGTAGGCCAATTTTGTATCGTTTATATCGCATATCGTTTATATCACCCATTACTAACATTCACCATTTGCATACACCCTGTGCAGCAACAAGGCGTGGCCAGAGGCATTGTAATGTTATAGCAGAGAAAGCTAAAATGCCATCCAAACGCTGTTTTTCCACAGAGCTTCTTCTGTTTCTGTATTTGGGCTTCCAAAGGACACGACACAAAGAGAGAAGTGCTTACAATTTCATTTTAATTATGTTCGAGAGAATTATATTTAAAAAAATATATAGCTAGCATTTGACAAAGGACAGCTTCCAGAATCTCTCTCAGTTCAGTGCTGGATTCGGTTATAACTCCTCCAACTGACAAAGCTGTGGATTGTGAGCCACAACCTGTAAGTGTTTTTATTTGTTAAAATTGATCTATTACATGCACAGTTTCTAGCGTCAGCAATATCTTTTATCGAGGAGCAAAACAAGTTTGTAAACAACAGGAAATGTGTCATGTGCTTGAAGGCGCGTGACACTTCCTGGTGACGTGGAGCTGATCCACGAATCACAGCACAATATGTTAGCTGACCAATCAGAGCCTCTTGAGGGCGGGCCTTTTGGAGGAACTAGGAAAGTTTTTATGTTAGCTGAGTAGCGGTATATACTCAAAGTAAAATATATGAAAAAATAACGTGACTTTCCACAAATAAAACATGAGCACACATTGCTTTGCATCTTATAAATACAACCAAACCTTAAAAATACACTGTGGACCACCCCTTTAAGAACATTACACCTCAAGTATTCAGAGTTTTTATAGTCCACGAGCCGTTGAACTCACAAGTGTATTTTTGCTGAGCATGAAGGGGCCTCTTAAAGAGCTGTTATCTCAAGAAATCCCACTTTCTTTTTAAACGAGATAATGCATAGCTGGTCATGTGATCTGTGAGCTTTACCTTTCTGAGAGCACAAAGAGGAAGAGCTAAGCCTCTCTTTGAACACAAAAGCATTATTGTTGTCTATTATGGCGAAGGAGAGGTCAGACTGCAGGTGTATGAACATATGAAAGAGCTCTGATGTCCTTTCAAAGTCGCGCCGCCCATTTTAATGTTAAAAAAAAAAAAGTTTATGAGAAGGAAGAAATGGTCTCATTTTTGGTTAAGAATGACTTCATATCCAAATATTCTCTGGGTTTTTTTTTTAAGGAAGGTGATGTATTTGAGTATGTTTTAGTCTAGTTGGCTAACAGAAGAACCCTTGTGCTTACACTAGGAGTGGCAAAGCAAGTAGAAAAACTGCCTCTTTCCATGAACCCCTAACACTCATATGCTGACACTTATATAACACTCTTCCTGTTAAAAACTAAAGCAGTTATCTGTAAGCAGCAGCAGCCTTAGGTGTCTTCCTCTTTCTATGTCCTGCTATGTATCCACCCATCTCATATGCTGTTAAAAAATAACCACAAGGTCTCATACACATAAATAAATCATTCATAAACATGAAGAAATGGCAAGCGTGTCAGATTTTAAGGTTGTTTCAAAACCATGTTCCTCATGTTAATTTTCTATATGTTATTAATGCATTATAACAGCTGAAGTGGTAAAAAAAAAGTGTGAATTATTTTCATTTATTTTACAGACTGAAGTCAATTTTTGCACGTAGTTCCCACATGATGTGTTTGTGTATAATGCTTATCTTGTTTTTCAGACTTGGGTTGAACCACTTCACAATGAAGTACTTCACTGATGAAGTATCTTGCTTAAAACAGCACAGCTGCCTTTATTAATTAATAAACAATGTGATGTGTATCTGTAATGCAGTCAGCAAAGCAGCAACTACAGTTCATTTATTTCAGCCTTCAATTGTAATCATTAACTGTGCTTATAACTTCATGTTTATGAATGTAATTTCTGCTTTTAATTTAATGATAGACTATTTGTGGAACTGTAGCACTAATTTGAGTCAACCGGTACTACAACTGACCATAATATTGCTCAAATATTACATCATGCTAAAAGGAAGTGGAGGCATCTTCATGACTTGGCATAGAAATTACCCACATGGAAATCACTGACCTTTCGGTTAGCCTAAACACACAGATTTAAACATTGGTTGTGCCCACAGGAATGATGATATGTTTGATTTTGTGTGTTTCAGGATGTTTGTTGGATGGAGAAATCCCACAGGTGGTTAGATGTCACTTATCTTACTAACCACAGGACCTCGACATTCAGGGAGTTCTTTTTTCAATGCAAATTGCTGACGTAAGTGTATAGAAACTTATTGAAATTCAAGGTTACGTTAATGAGAAATACATATTAATTGTAAGAGCTAAAAGGCATTTGTATTGAGAAAGGGTGACCTGCCATAGCATAAAATACACACTTTCTTTATACCCTTACACTAGTTGTCAACCCAAAAATATGCAAAAAAGTAAAAGTGATCCTTCAAAATATGTTTCTAATATGCTAATTTGCTGCATAAAAAAACACATGATGATGTGTCATGGGTAAAAAGTTATGCTACTTAAATTTGTTTTGATATATTACCATTCAAAAGTAACTTTAACTGCACTTTCACTTTCATTCGGGAACATTTCATGCATGTCCCCCGTGACAAACGAGATACTGGATGCGAGTATGAACTACTGGAAGAGTGTTGTTTTAATGGAATTTTGATACCGCACACCGTATGAGGGACAAAAACATTTTGCGATGCAGGTGTCTGTGGTCCTGTGGCAAAACGCGGTGAAAAGTCCTACATGATGATTATAGTTTGATTGCTGTGTTTACATACATGTGTGTACTGCACTTCAATAATGCGGCTAAAATCGGCTGCTCCACATGTCTTATTTCGATTTCTGTTTAGTTCGATTATGACCTTTAATCAGATTAAATTAATCAAAAATCGATGTTTACATGGTAGACTCTTTATCAGAATATTGTCTTAATTGTATTAAAATCAGATTATTGTTGTCCATGTAAACGTGTTCATCGAAGACTCGCAGGAATAGGTCTTGAAAATGGAAATTATATTTTACGTATTTCACAATATTACATTTATTCGATTTTAATCAAATAAATGTAGTATTGGTACCAGAAATTTGAAATTGGGTGGACCTTGGAGAAATAGGGTGTACCTCAGTGCCTACCTACATATATAAAGATCCAGAGTGCTAAAGCATTCACTTTGTCATAGAACACAGATCTTAACATTCAAGATGTGAAAGCAAAAATACAAAATACAAAAATACGTTTTTTCCTTCTGAATTTTCTCCCTCACAGAAGCAGGCAGAAGTATATTGAGTTCAGCACGTTTACATAAAGTTTTGATGTTTAATAATAACTGCAAATAATGAACATACCATATGTCTTGCTAATATTTAACAATTTTCTTGCTATTTAATGTGTAAAATACAAACAATCGCCAAAACATTAGCTACATTCATTTATTCCCTTTTTGGCTTAGTTCCTTTATTAATCTGGGGTCGCCACAGTGGAATGAACCACCAAGTTTTCCAGGATATGTTTTACGCAGCGAATGCCCTTCCAGCTGCAACCCAGTACCGGGAAACATCCATACACACTCATACACTACGGACAATTTAGCTTACCCAATTCACCTATACTGCATGTGTTTGGACTGTGGGGGAAACCGGAGCACTCGGAGGAAACCCATGCCAACACGGAGAGAACATGCAAACTCCACACAGAATTGCCAACTGACCCAGCCGAGGCTCGAACCAGCAACCTTCTTGCTGTGAGGCGACAGCGCTACCCACTCTGCCAACATTAGCTACAATGAAAACCAAATACTGAAAACAACGCGATTATATTATCATACCTCTCACACTACTCATTTTATTACTTACAATCTTCTTTCTTGACCAGCATTTTAGTCAGTTGAACAGTTTCGTTTTCAGAGCTGCTGCCTCATTTCGAGCAATAAAGAAGAAAAAAAAAAAAGAGCAAAGTGCGAAGCAACAGTTGGACATTTCCATTTTCGTGCAGTGGAGGGGGAATTAAAATTTTATAGATAAACAATGACTAAAGGACGCTGTTAATCATCAAAATTAAATTTCATTCATAAATCTCCCTACGTTAATTACATGCTTCCTATTTGGGATTTTCCATAATAAAAAAACATTTTTGTCTGGGTGGGCCAGCTTCATTTTGAGTGGGCTAGTGCCACCCTGGCCTAGTAGCCTCGCCACTGATTGGTAGGCATACAACACTTATTAAAAATATAATATATACATATTATATTATATATATATATATATATATTATATTATTTATATAATACATTTATATAAAATGTATTATAAATATTATTTATTCTAAAAATCTTATACCTGTACATACACTTGTCAATTTGTACATTAATGCATTTACTACTTTTTAAAATATAATTATTATCAGTTTTATTTAGTCCTGTCTGTAATTCTGTTGCACTGTAGAAGCTCTGTCACGAAAACAAATTCCTTGTATGTGTGAACATACCTGGCAATAAAGCTCTTTCTGATTCTGAAAGACAAACTG
Source organism: Danio kyathit (assembly GCA_903798195.1). Classification (NCBI taxonomy): domain Eukaryota; kingdom Metazoa; phylum Chordata; class Actinopteri; order Cypriniformes; family Danionidae; genus Danio; species Danio kyathit. Next base: position 43,006,603 of record LR812529.1, read on the forward strand.
CACAATAACTTATCAACTTAACTATTGCTATACTAAATTCTATTAGATAGTTCTCAATTCTGAAAGATACATTTATGATCTGATTATTTACTTTTACATTTTTGTTATTTGGCCAGAGACAGATCACTAGTTCTTTCTACCTACCTACCTTCCTACCTACCTACCTACCTACGTTCCTACCTACCTACCTCAGTCTGACCATCACTTAGTTTATTACAAGATTATTATAAACTTATTTACGGTAAAATGTTGTCAATGGCATGCTTTTTACCTTACAATTTTGTTTACTCGTCTTATGATACTTGAGCTAATCTTAGTTATGAGTCACTTGCTGTAATTTACTGTATATTGAATATTACCTTTTTTTATTGCTTATTGGGGTATTTTAGCCTCGTGTTTTGCTGCTCATTTTTAAATCTAGCTTAAATGCGAGCTATTTATGTATCGCCTCGGCTGACAGTTTATTAGTGTCTTCCAGAGGCTATTGTTGATGGTTACATGGTCGGGTGATCTCATCATCGGTCTGGACTCGGTGGAGCGGAACAACAAGCTAATGAATAAGTGGTTTGTTTCTAAACTTTAAACAGCTATTGTGCCGCGAAACTTTTCAAGTTAACTCGACACTTAACGTTACAGACTTCCGTTACTGGAAACAAATAACCCGGGCAGTCAAGAGCACATCATAATGCACTAAATGTACAATTCACAAGCGGGCCACACCACAACATCCCTTCAGTTCCACTCATGTATGAAAGTGCATTCCCTATTACAGTAGGCTATCGACAATAATACTGAAAACCTAAGGAAACTCCGCCCGCAGCGTATTCGTAAAGTGAAATACAAATCAATAAATACATAATAATTAAACCTAGCCAAACAAAAACATTCGACACCAGTGTAAATGTGACTGTGTTTCATAGACATCTAGTTAAACTTTCACGCTTAACGTTACATTCAACTGGCGGATCGCTTTGTGGTCATTTTGAATGAAAAGATTCTGTTCAATTTCTCTCACCGCTCCTGGATCATCCCTTCGGTTTGCATCTCCATTCAGTTCCATCGCTTCTGAAGCCATAATCCTTGCTTTGATTATACCTAACAGTCCGTAAATATCTGGATTTCTATTTGTTTGTGGTGCATTATGATCTCATGGACGATAAGGGGGTTGGACAAGCGACTGCCAATCACTGCAGTAGCGGTGTAGGATTCGTTCTTTGAGAGTCGGATCTTTCGTTTGAACCAATTTATTCAGTCAGTCGAACCGGTTTACAAAACACTATTGAACAATTCGCTTACAATTTTCTAGGTGTTTTTAAAGACAGTTTTCAGACGAATGGTTTTAAGCGTTGTTTACTGTAGATGCGAAAGAAATGTTGCAGGAACATGGTCGCAACAAAGTGTACATGAAATAATAATAAACGCATGATAAGATTAAGCCGCAAGATGAATAGGGGAAAAAAGCATCACAAAAGCCACATATCATATCCCATGCAGCACTTATTGAAACTAGTCTGTATAAAACAATGTTCTACATTTTGTTCAAAAGAATCGATTCCCGAAATTTGAATCACCAGTGAAGACCATCATATAAAAAAAGCTAAAAACAAAGCTAACCGCCAATTGTCCGCAATCTTAATACTAAAGTTCGAGCTGTTATCAGTGTAATATTATTAATAGCCTATAATATTCCTGTACGATCGCTTCATTTGTTTAGCAACAAATGTATTAATTGTGCAGTCCTAAACAAAGATATTTCACTTGTCTGACGTGGTTTTGGTTTTGTTGCAGTCTCAAAACGGGCATTAACCTTCAGATCGCTGATTCAGTGCCAACACAAGGGAAAGAATGTTCAGAGGGCATGAAACCGATCATCTGTGTTTTTGCTGCCATCTAGTGGTGTGTTGTTTATAATAAACTTTGTGAACGCAAAATGAATTGCATTCGTTGTATACAAACAATTTGTACTTTTCGTATTTTAAAACACTTTTACAAACATAAATGAACATTTACCCCCCCCCCCTCCCATATTAATTTAAAATAAATATAGCGCTTATTTTTTAAGTTGCAGCACAGAACCTTTTTCCAACAGTATCCAGCTGCAGACCCGGAGACCCACACACGTTTCAGGTTTCAACCATATATGGTTACGACGGATGTTAACGTTATTAACGTCTTCTTTGACATCGTCATCAATATATTTTTATTGATCAGTCATGATTTATCTGATTCAATATAGCAGATACTCTCGTTTGCTGGCCTTGCTGAACGATCTGAATTGGACGGGTTTAATTTATATAATGGATTCCTTATAATGAAGGAAAAATAGCAAGTTAATGTGTATAGGCAATACATATTTATATGTAATACAAATCTTTTACATTTAATAAATGTATAACACTATATTTTACTCCAGTGATTGAATAGAATTTATTTGCTTAATTTTCTAATAATGTTTTTATTAATAATTTCTCACATTAAATACTATAGTAATTTACAGTAAGTAATATATTGTTGTAACCATAAAGTACTGGTAATTTGTGGTAATTATAGTTGCAACAAATATAGCAATACAAACAAATGAACTGTTAATAATTAATAAAAATGAATAAATTATATATATATTACTAACAGTTACTACAGTTTAGTAAAAGATAAAGTACTTTAATTCAGTTTATAACTATATTAATTGTAAGTTATTAACTGTAGTAATTCATTTTAATGTGACACATTATTGTTTGTTTTTTATATTTTACAACAAAACGATTGTATGACAACATAAAGATCCTGAATTAATTTATTACACTTAATCCTACAATTAGATGGTCTATTAATGTTTTTTGTGTATGTGGATACGTAGATAAAGTCATGAGTGTTTAACCAATTATTTTTATTTACATAATTTGAGTTCCAAAACTCCACAGATATTAAAATGATTGTTACGATATAATAATGAAATAATGACTGAAAGGGGAAACCATAAACTGTTCATAGTCTAATAAATGGCAATCGTAGCACGGGCGGTCTCGATCGCCATATTTGTGAAATTCAGTAGGTGACGATAATGTTCCTAAGGATTGAGTCGTCGTTCAACAAGAAAAAATAGAAGAAGACTCATCCGTCATTAACCATATATGGTTCGCCCCTGCCTAGATCGTGTGTGCTAGATTGTGCAATAGTATCTGGATGCAGCCTTTATGATGCAAGCTGAGATTGCATCGCTCAGAGATGCAATGTCAGACACAATGCACTCAATGGAGCTAGTGACGTCACGGTTAAGGGTGGGGTTATGTGAGCACATTAAAAAGCATTGGATGCAGCTCAGATTGCATCTGCAGCCAGACCCCTCTCAGATTGTGTGTGCGCCTGAAACGTGTGTGGGTCTGCAGCTGGATATATCTCGTGTTTAGAGGTGTTTATAGCACATCAAATTATGCTATATAGAAACATTCATTCATTCATTTTCTTTTCGGCTTAGTCCCTTTATTAATCCGGGGTCGCCACAGCGGAATGAAACGCCAACTTATACAGCACATGTTTTACGCAGCGGATGCTTTTCCAGCTGCATCCCATCTCTGGGAAACATCCATACACACTCATTCACACACTATGGACAATTTAGCCTACCCAATTCACCTGTATCGCATGTCTTTGGACTGTGGGGGAAACTGGAGCTCCCAGAGGAAACCCACGCGAATGCAGCAAACTCCACACAGAAACACCAACTGGCTCTGCCGAGGCTCGAACCAGCGACCTTCTTGCTGTGAGGCGAGAGCACTACCTACTGCGCCACTGCGTCGCCCCTATACATAGAAACATGTATTATCTTTTTTTGCTATCGGGTCTATTATCGTGCTCTTAAACGAAATAGTTCTAGTTAGAACCACAAATAGCTTCACCTGCTTCATATACGCAACTACAAAAAGGCTCTATATAGAACCATTTTAATGGGTTTTGTTAAACAGAACTCCAAATGGTTCTTTGAACTCAAGCTAGGTGTTTTTTTAGAACCATTTAAGGGTTATTTATTATTGAATAAGAAAATAGAACCAATCCAGAAAATTCTAAATGTTTATATTTATTCAATGTATTTTACAAAATATATATATATTTTTTTATAATTATTTTTTCGGGGTTTTCACCTTTAATTGATAGGACAGTAGAGAGAGTATTGACAGGAAAGTGTGGGGAGCAGAGAGAGGGGAACGATCGGCATAGGACCACGAGGCGGGAATCGGACTCGGGTCACCGCGAGCACCGGAGTGCATGTGTCGATGCACTAACCACTACACCACTGGCGCCGACTATACAAAATATTTTAATTTATATTTAAACATTAAACATTTGACCGTCTAATTTTAACGATTTCCCTTTTTAACAAACATTAGTACGTTTGTTTATGTACTGTTTGTTTATGTACTGTTTGTTTATGTACTGTTTATGTACAAATACAGTGCTTAACTTTCACACGTTTCTCTGAAATTAGAAAAAATAAACCACAATGCAGACAAAACAATACATCAACAACCGAAACATCTATTAAAAAGCCCTACAATTTCAACAAGTTGTACATTTTATTAATATTATTATTTTTTGAATATATTGGTGGTCTTGTGTCATACATATTTTTACATGAAAGACATTGTGTGCATAATGTGATAATGAACATCGCACGCTGATAAGACAAAAGACTGCAAACAGGCATTCCACAGTCTGCGGCATGTCCATGTCTGCCTCTAATAATGTTCATGTCCATTATAACTTTGACACTTTAAGCCTTGAGGGAATCAGGAGAGCCGTTGAACTCTATGGTTGGTGTAGGACCTTGGGATTCCTATAAAACAAAACAATTCACCTTTTGAGTACTTTTAACCAATTACCATAAGTCATCATCAAATAGACTTACAATTACCCAATAATATAGTTGTAGGAATTTACTCAAATTTAACATACTGATTTTTCTCATCTGCTTGGCACAAGAATTTAACAGTTATTCACAAGCTGTGGCTTTCCAAGAAAAAGAAACTGCCCCATTAGTTTAGCAGTAAACGCCTTCTTAATCTGCACCCTGAAAACAGAGTGTGCTTCATTCGGTTCTTGACTTAAGAGTAGCTGGTGTCACATTCTAGGTCCATCACAATCTGAGAGTTATAGAAGACAGTATTGTATAGTGCGTAAATATGAAGAAAAATCAAAGAATAAAATATTTAAATGTCAAGCATCAAGCATTAGTATTAGAAAACTATACCACATGCCTCCTCTGAACAACCAGAATTATATATGCCATTATATTCAATGGTTCTTTTACTTTTTGCACTCTGAAATATTAATGTCATCATGCGATTCATATTAAGACAATTTTTATTTACCTTTGACATAAAATACAGATTATTAAACCAAACTTGCCTTGTGTTAAATTCCTCAGAGTCCAGCTTACTTCCTTTTGATCCCATACATCTGCTTCGTTTGCGGGATGATTGATGAGCTCACCAATGAAGGTATTCCAACAACATTCACACTTTCTTTCAAAATACTTTTTTTTCTTCACAAGGTTTTTAATATGCAACGACTTATTCGTATAGTATTAAAATAGCAGCAATAGTGTAGTATTTTTATAATAAATAAATAACGATCATTTCAGCATCAACCAGCAAGTCTGACATATGCATGTTATAAAAATGATACCAATACATTGAATTCGATACTGGTTCCTGATGGATCGATTGCTAAGTCAAACGCATCTATTCTGGAAATGAAGTCATATCTATATCGTTTATGGATCATTAAATAACAAGGTTTCTCTCAATCACAGCTGACTTAATAAAATTAACTAAGACATTTGAGGTTACAATTAACCTCAATGTTACACCTGTTTCCACCTGGTATTAAGATGCATTTTGTTCGGTCGGATCGCAAGTAGAGACATTCCTAGGAGACGCATTCCTGTTTAAACCTGGTGTTTAAATGTGTGCTTTTCTCCACTTTTCTGATGAGGGGGGTGTATGTGATCAAGCTTTCTTTGATCTTTGTGTACTTCGAAAGCTTTGCCAATTTTCTAACTGCACAAAAAAGTACTAAAACAGTTTAAAATGCTTAATGAATAGGCTGCTTCACGTATAGAGTGAATAAAATACATCTTTTTTCCCCCTGTATATCCAATAAGCTCTAACTATACAGAACTGTTTTACTGTTTTAACATGTAGTGTATATACATTTTTGAAGGTATTTAATGTTGACCATATGCATCCACGCTACTACATCTTATCGAATGAGTTTCCAACCATCTCAAGCACAATGTCCAGCCCCAAAGTTGGCAAAAACAAAAGCAGCTCAGGTGAGAGAAGATGGAGCATGTGCTCTGTGAGACACCTCCTCCTTTACAAGGTAAAGTCTAGATCGGATATGCGGCCGGCCGGAAGTGCGATATGCACATTAATATAGCAGCATTTTTTTATGACACTGTATAACAATAAGTAATATTTTTACAGTACTGTGACTGTTGGGTTTAGGGTGGGGGTAGGCGTTAAAAAATTAAATTGATTGGGTAATTTAATAGATAACATAAATAATACTTGGTACAACTACTGTTTTTACATTACTGTGACGGTTGGTTTAGGGTTGGAGTAGGGGTAGATGTTAATAAAATACAATAAATGGGTAATTTAATAGATAATATGAATAATTCTTGTTCACTTTCGGCCGCAACCATATCTGATTTAGCAACAACTCCTTTAAAAGGGCTGTTCAAAGTCATTTCATTCGGTGGCCATCTTTAAATTCCCTCTTAGCTGTTCACATATCATGTCTAAAAGCGAGTGGAAGACTCTAGCGTGTTGCTTCATTCATTGTTTTAAACACGCTTTGCACTCCCGCTCCTTTGTCATCTGTTGTTGCTAGGTGACCATCAACCATTTTGTCAGAGGATGCAAACTAACAAAACAAGTTTTATTTATGGAGAAAATTTAAAAGCACTGCAGTGTTTGGGTGTTCTGTGCCGAAATGTGTTTATTCCATAGAAAGTATGACGCTGATCGGTCTGTTCTTGTCACCTGACTCACAGTGCACTTGTTGAGATGTTTTCAATCAGACACGCCTGGAATACGAAAACACATCGTGCTGTGTGCGCGCCGCTCCCAATATGTGCATGCAAGCCATACACCTCCATTGGAAATAACGAACCTGCACACGCAAAAGACGCGATATGTGAACGGCCCCTTAAGCCCCGCTCACACTGTGAGATTTCAACCGCGATTTTGTCATCTGAGACAAATTTGGGAAATCCTAAAAGATTCCTAAAATCCTGGGCTAAAATCTGTGATCTTTGATCGTTGGTTTGACATGTTCACTGACAGCTGCTTGGTGCCCGTTGCGATCAGATTTTTCCTCTGATAAAGTTCTGGCAAAAGAAGATTTCAGACACTTTCCTGCAGTGTGACAACAGCTGAGATGAGCGTCAATCCAAGAACCAATAGGAGCTCAGAATTTGCGATCCATGCGACAATTCAAATGACCGCAGGGAAATGTCAAAACAGTTTTTTTCTTCCTGGTTTTATTATTGAGACACGCTGTGTGCAAAATTGCCGCTACAGATTGTTTACATTTTGCTTTGAGGAATCATTTCAGAACGTGGGATAGTGAAAGTGTTGGGGGTGGATGACGTCAAACTCCAGGAGAGTTTTCTTCCGTGTTTGGCGCGTCGTTCAGTCTGACATGACGGCTGAGATCATACAGTGTGACATGAGAGCCATTAGGGGTGTTAAAATTAATTGTTTCTTCGGTGCACCGCGATGCAGACGCGGACAATTCGGTATCGGTTCAGTAATAATCATAACCGGTTATTACGTACTGACGTCATTTATCTCATATGCGCTATGCCGCCGTAGCTTACTATGGCGAGGGAGGCGAGCGCGAGTGTTTACAACGCTCCAACTACTTAAAAACGCAGAAGCTGTGCACAGTCTCACTGCGTGTGTGTTTACTGGACAGTCTTTCACTGACACTTAAAGCAAAAGCCCCTATTTCAATGCAATTGAGAGAATGAAAGTAAACTCCATTTCTCTCTCTTACTGTGGCCCATTTGACCTGCTGGCGTGACTTTTCCTCTACTCTCAGTTGTTACAGCGATTCTTCTGGATACAGACACGAGCGCGCGATTTTTCTCCACTGCATCTATCATGGATCAGCTGTGATCGACGCTGCAGTGTTGCTAGATGTAGCTGACTGATTCCAGCCCAAAAACTATCCAAAACTCGTCGAAATGCCCATACAAAACCTCCCAATCTGGCAACACTGTGCCGCTGCCATTTATCAGTGTCACTAATCGGTCACTAATCAAGTGTAGTTGGTTTGTTTAAAAGCAGAGATTTCAAGCTTTATGTGGATATATTTGTCAGGTCTGTGAGGTAAGTAATTGCAGAGATTCCAGCATGTTTGCTGACCCCAGACAGTTCATAACAATGAAGCTGCAGAAACGGTCTGTTTTCTTGCTCTGTCATTACTGTTTTCACAGATAGAGTTATGCTGGGGGCAGTGGAGCAATGATGAATGGCCCAACTTGCCAGATTTCAGTTAGAGGTGTGCTATGGTCTGTGGTGGAGAAATGGAAATGCTGATGCTCTCTCCAGATGGCTTGTGAACAACACATTTGTCAGGCATATAGTAGATGAAGTGGCCCCCTGTGCTGGCATACAGTAGGTGCCATCTGAAGTGGTCCATGCCTATGTTCACGCCTTTTTACAGCATTCAAGGACCAGGAGTAAGGACAGATAGTTAAAAAAGAGATCCAGTGAACCCAGAAGGATTTAGTTGGCCCCAGTTTTTTGAATGACTGGGTGAAAGCACAGCGGGCCGATCCAGTGATGTCACAATAATGGATGTATATGCATAGAGGGAGATGACCTAGACCAAGGGAACCAGTAGCAGAGGATCGGCCAACTCCAATTGTTGCTGCAACAGTGGGGCCACCTCAGTGTGAATCAAACATTTTTGTGTAGGTAGGTATGTGATCCAAAGACATTTGAAACAAGATCTTGTGCCTGGTGTCTGCAGGACCAAGTCCTGGAATTGGTGCAGATTGGAGTGGAAAAAACCCTGGGCTTGGCTTGTTGCCATTTCTTTTGGACTTGGATGACACGAGGACTAGAGAAGTGGTGTCTTGATTGTGTTCAATGTATTCTGCATAAGACAAATAAGGTGAACACCCCTCTTGTATCTATGCAATCGAGAAATCCTATACAGATTGTCTCTGTTGATTCCTAGTCATAAAGTTTCATACGACACCTTATAACCCAGCAGATATGGTACAGGGCTGCAATTATACACCCCGGCCTACTACAGGCGCACCCCTTATTTTTGAATGTTTGAACAATATGCCAAATTGCTCATGAACAATGTTGGTCCGCCCCTGAGGGATGAGTCTTCAGGAACAGTTGGCAGCTGGGTACATCATCGCCATAAAAGGTTAGTAACTGCGAGAATCAAGCAAGAAAACACCCTCAACTTCACCAAAATAGATAATACATGGTGGATAGATGGGAACAGATTGCAAATACTGTTATATCTCAACCTAAACTTGACATAGCGGGTTCTGTTGTAAAGAAGGAAGTGGTTGTTTGTGATGAGAGGGTGTTTTACCATGATATGTTACGTCCTTGTATGTCTGAGGTAGCCTCACCTTTGCAAAAATGAAGTAGAGGTTCAATCATCTGATCTTTATAAATAATTCAAAGAACAGTAACACGTGTATCCTTGGGTTAGGGGCTATCTTACAGATCTGCCTGCACCTGTACAAAAGGATGGAAGGACTGCTGATATTATGGACACTGCTGAAGCAACTTCACAAATTCTACAGAGTGATGGACTCTCAAGCCCACCAGTTGAGCACTTGAGGTGGTCTGCACGGAGGGCCTGTTGCCTCAGCTTTGGAGAATGTGAGGTATTTAAGGTGGACATGTGTGGACACATTTAGAGTAGAGGTGGTGGATGTAAGCTGTGCCTCCCAGATGAGGGTTGGGCATGGTGGTGTTGTCCACGCCAATGGTGTTTCCTTGTGCTGTGCCGGCAAGTGACATCAACATCTGAGTTGAGTTTTTAAGACCAAATCTATAAATGGATGGGCCTGTTGAGATTGTGGGAGGGTTTTTTTCCTGTCTGATTGCAGATGCTGCCGAGTTTCTTGCCAAGGCTACTGTGCCGGGATGTGGGCATGATGTTGTTGTACTCGAATATGAATGACTGGGAGGTATATTTTGTAGTGCTGGAGATTTCCCCAGACTAATGTTCGGCAGCCACTGTTGACTTCCCGAATGATGTATCCCACGTCCGGTAGCGGGTAAGAGGGCCAGCAGTAAATTGTTTGTTATAATTGCTGCATAGCAAATGTAATATATATGTTGTATAGACCATTTTGAGGGATGTAAACAATAACAATGGTCCTGACGTATTTCCTGTTTTACATTTTAAATTTCCATAGCTTCTGAGAGTCCAAAATGTTCCACATATTGATAAATATTGTTATGATACTTGGTATAACATCAAGTTATGATTGAATTGCCTCTTGTTAAAGATATGAAATAGTTTGACAAAAAGCAGGAAATGTTCATGGGTCAATGAAATCACCACATTAAAATGGTCTACAGAGGAGACTCATTAAGAGTAAAACTGAGTAATCTTGGTCCTCTGGAACTTGTTGTTTTGTTTTTGCATGTTTGTGTGTCTCTGCGAGTAAAAGGGGGTTCAGATTACTATCATTCTCGCACACATGATCGAGTGTATAGTGACGGCGGCTAAATATTTAGCTTGGGTGGTAACAATAGTATGTATTTGTATTGTCACGTATTATTAGTATTGTATTACATGGATTTTGGTGTTTGATGTGTAATACAGTTGTGCTGGTTGGTTATGTGAACTGATGTGTTGCACAATTACTTTGATACCCCCATGTTGAATATCTCATAGTTGCCTTTTTAATTGACTTAATTAATCAATGTGCTACAATCGTTCAACATTGTCTTCAAAATGAACATTTTAGCTCCTACCCACTTCTATCCACTTTTCGGATTTTAACATTCGTGATTATTCTATAAAGTAAAATTGATTTGTAAGGTTTTTTTTTACACTAATTAAAATACATATTAATTGTAAAAGCTGAAAGACATTTGTAATGAGAAATGGTGACATTTCATAGCATTTAAAATACACACTTAACCTATTCCCTTACTGGTCAAGACAAAAACATACAAACGTGTTTATTTTAAAATTATCCTTCAAAAAAATATTGCTGATTTCCTGCTTAAGAAACATTTTTGAGCTATCACTGTTGAAAAGTCATAGCCTACAGCTTTTTGTGTGTGATATACAATGATTATAAAGTAACATACACCAAAATATTTTTTCTTAAGGACACTGAAGACTCTTACTTTAGATATATCCACAGCAAAAATAGCTATATTTCATTATTTCGCAATTATATAGCATATATAGCACCTGTAATCCAGACTTTTCAAGTGATCTGCAAAAAATAATATAAAAAAAACCCTCAAGCCAAACAAACATTCGACATAAGTCTATGAATTTATTTTTGTTTAACTCAACTGTATGACAGCCCATTTAATCTTTCAAGCATAACATAACGTTACTTCCCATTGGCGGATCGTTTATTGTCATTTTAAATGAACTGTTCTGTTCAAAAGCACTCACCTCTGCTGAATCAGCTCGATTACCAATTAGCAATTCCATCCCGTCTGAAGCCATAATCCTTGCTTTGATTATATCTAACAGTCCGTAAAAGTGTTTGCGGTACATTGTGATCTCATGGAAGATGAAAGGAAAAAGGGTTGGACAAGCGACTGCCAATCACTGCGGTAGCGATGTAGGATTCGTTTTTTTTGAGAGTCGAATCTTTCAGTCGGATCAGTTTACAAAACCGTTCTATTTATGGTAAGGATTTGTTCAAAAGAATCGATTCTTGAACTTCGAATCACCACATTGCAGAACAGATTCTTTGCCACAGATTTACCCTCAATCGTCCACAATATAATAGCAAAGTTCGAGTTGCACTTAATGCCATTAAAGGTGTAAAGTTCAGACTTAAAATATTCAGAGTAGCCAAGAAACTGGACGGTGTTTCTGTTGCCATCTAGTGGTGATTGAAGGACACTCAGAATTCACGTTTATTCACTGGGTTGAGGGCACCATCTCTGTCTCTGATGTTTAATCTTAGTGCAAAATATATTTGTTTTAATGACTAAGAGATAAGAATAGGCCTATGTCTCTTCACATGATGTTGTAAAGCAGTAGGCCCACGCTTGTGGAATAACACTTGCTGGATTATTTAGTAGATTAAAAGATTATTTTATAAACTCTGTTACACTTTCTATTATCGCTTCGTCTCCTGATTCTCTTCTCTGGCTTTCTCAGACAACTTCATGGGTGATAAATGATTGTTTGGGCATCAGATGGTACCAGTGGTTTGGGGTATTAAAGAGATTGTTCATTCAAAAATGAATATACTTACTCTTGTTCCAATTTCTGTTTTCTATTGAATATTAAATAAGTTATTTTGAAGACTTTTGGTAGCCATTGACTTTCTTAGTAGGCCTATTATGTATTTTATTCCATAACATTTTTCAAAATAATTTTTTGAAACTCAAATCGATTTGTGACAAGTGTATGATGAAGTTGACAGAAATGCGTGTGTGTTTGTTTGTAAAATTGGTAATATATCTGACATGGACACTTGGATTTAATAACGTTTTCTCAAAATGTTATTGATAGATTTACACTCAAAGTTTCTTTTGGGCATTTAATTCTGTTATACATTGATTTACAACTTACAAGCACAGAAAATGTTTTTTAAAAGCGGAAACGGATTTATTAAATTAAAATGCTTAAAAAAAAAAAAAAAAAAAAAAAAAAAAAAATATATATATATATATATATATATATATATATATATATATATATATATATATATATATATATATATATATATATATTAATAACTATTTCCAGAAAGGTTATTTTAAGAACCAGAAATAGTTCTTAAATGGCATAGTGCTGCAAAAAATAAAAAACATTTTTGGGAGTGTTTATTGTTGGGTATTGTAAAACACCACCATTCTCTGTTTAAGATTTGTTCAGTTTAAGTGATTCAGTATCCTATTTGTAGAAAGTGTCTGCCTTGGGACAGAGCAGAACAATTTAATTGTAGTAATTTTAGAGAGAGCACTGACAACAGTTCAATATGTCAAGTTCTTAAAGTACAGACTCATGACAGACTAATTAAATGCAGTATTACAGAAGAAGTGCGGTTTCTATAAATATAAAGAACCTCAAGACAAGATTTCTGACCCTCACTGCACATTTGTCTTTCTAAATCTTTAAATGACCAAGATTATCCTTTTTCTGTAATTCATCTAATGAATGACCTATAGTGATTTTAGCCATAATCGTCCTAAATAATAATGTTTAAACACATTTTCAGACTTGTTTACCTTTAATGTACGCTGTAAAAACAAAATCCAAAATATTACTGTTTAAAAATGTAAAATAACGGCCATTAAATTACAGAAATTTACTGTAAAATAACAGAAATTACAGAGATTTACCAGAAATTTAAATTTAAGGAAATTTCTGCAATTTAATGTCTGTTATTTTACGGTAGATTTCTGTAATTTAACAGCTGTTATTTTACGATTTTTTTCCAGCACCCCAGCTGCCGGAAATAAACCGTAAAATTACGGATTTTAATTACAGTGTAGAGCACGCAGCGTCCTATTTTTAATCCTAAATGGGTTGTTACTTTAATAAAAAATATGGGTAAGACTTTACAAATAGGTTGCATTAGTTAATGTTACTTAAATACATTTACTAACATGAACAAACGATGAACCAAATATTTATTACAGTATTTGTTCATATTAGTTAACGTTAGTTGACTTACAGCAAGTTAACTAATGAAAAACAAGCATGAATTTGCATTGGTATATGTCGAACTATGATTAATACATACTGTACAAGTATTATTCATTATTAGTTATTGTTAGTAAATACATTAACTAATGAAATCTTACACTACCTGGCAAAAGTCTTGTTGCCTATTTAAGTTTTAGAAACAACAAATAATAACTTGACTTCTAGTTGATCATTTAGTATCAGAAGTGGCTTATGTGAAGGGCAAAGGCCTCTAGATTACACTTATTTTACCACAATAAAATATGATCATGCCTTGATTTTTAATGATTTAATTAGTACAGTAATGTCTGACTTTGCTTTGACAAAAGTCTTGTCACTTAACAGAAATAATGTACAGTACAGAATATAAAGTCACGGTGCAGTGGAAAAAAGAATGAATATAGTGTATGACCCATGAGCTTGAAGGACTGCATCCATACATCTCTGCAATGACTCAAATAACTTATTAATTCATCTGGAATGGCAAAGAAATCGTTCTTGCAGGACTCTCAGAGCTCATCAAGATACTTTGGATTCATCTTCAATGCCTCCTCCTTCATCTTACCACAGATGTGCTCAATAATGTTCATGTCTGGTGACTAGGCTGGCCAATCCTGGAGCACCTTGACCTTTGCTTTTCATCCTGCTGAAGAATTACCCTCTTCTGTGGTTTGTAATGTAATGGGCAGCACAAATGTCTTGATACCTCAGGCTGTTGATGTTGCCATACACTCTGCAGATCTCTCGCACGCCCCCATACTGAATGTAACCCCAAACCATGATTTTTCCTTCACCAAACTTGACTGATTTCTATGAGAATATTTGGTCATTGCGGGTTCCAATAGGTCTTCTGCAGTATTTTGATGATTAGGATGCAGTTCAACAGATGATTCATCAGAAAAATCGACCTTATGCCACTTTTCCAAATGATCAACTAGAAGTTATTATTTGTTGCTCTTAGAACTGGGATCGACGACAAGTCTTTTGTCAGGTAGTGTACTTTAAAGTGTGACCAAATAATGACATTTTTGTTCTTATAAATTAAAAATGTATATTAACTCTTATGATATAACTTTAATTATCACCTCTGACAGGAAAGTAATCATGTATTCCCCCTTTAACATGGTTAAACTGATGATTTCACAACAAACCCTCTGGCCTCAAGTATGCATTATTACTGTAAGGGTTATTGCAGAGGGAATAAACACAACTCTCTCCAGTAGGTGGAACATTTTCTTTCAGGAGCAGAGGAAGAGGAGCAGGGGAGGGGTGAGGGAATAAAAAAAGCATCGTCATACAACATTCATTCACATTAAATATTCAGCAGTCTTAACCAAGTCACGCGGCGACCGTGCAAGGATATATCTTGAGTCCACTAAAAGACATATGCATGCAAAGTTGCTAGAAACTATTACCAACTTATATACGCTAACATGTGAGTCTAATACATCTGACGATTAGTTATGTCTCTGCAGGACAGTGACGCATCCCGGCCGGTCCGTCCTTCAGCCCGGCTCTTGGTCTCACGTCACGTAGGTTTTGGGCGGACCCAGCGTTCCGTGGGGTCCATGACGACCCGTATAGTGGAGGAGAAGGGGACCGCCTAAAAACAGACGCTTTTATTGGACACACAGTGTTGCTAGGTGCTGCAGGATGTCCGTAAGTGAGCATCAGCCCTGGAACTATATGAACGCTGTAATATAACGAGGGAGCAATCTTTAGGGAGGTGTCGGTGTGCCGTATTATCCGAGATGAGGAGAGCATTGCCGCAGTGAGCAAATAATCTCATCAACTGGCTGTGGATTTCATGTCCCTTACAGACGCTGACATTTATAAGAAGCAAGAAGGGTACTCGGCTTTGAAGCGGCTATGCGCGTGCTCGGTGAAAGTAGACGTCGGAGAGATCGTTCAACACAATGGTATTTCAAAAGGCAGATGCGCACTTTATAGTTTTGTGACGGATTGAACAACGTGACAAGCCCTGTCACCATCCCAGCATGGTGAGTTTGGTTCTGGTGTTAGTTTTGTAGTAAATAAGTATGTTTTTGAATTGTTTTAAAGTAGCTGCACGTTTGCGCTATGCGTTTCTGATGTAAGGGAGCTTGCGTACTTAAAAAAGAAGTGATGTTTGAAAGATTTATACGTTTTTAGTTTTGACTTTTTAAGTAACTGTATAAATATTTGATTATAATTAATGTTAGCTTCTGTATGTAAACGAGGAGTCTGGCAGTCGGTGCTGAAATGATGCCGAACTGCGTCAGTACACTCTGTCATTGCAGGTATGGCAAACCGTCTTAACATTTATTCTTTTTAAAATTAAGTGACTATTGTAGATCTTATTTTATTTTCCCATGACTAATTATTAATGCAATAAGACAAGCATCTTTTCAATTTCACTATAGTCTAACTATTCATTAATTCCAGTATATTAGTGACTAACATCTTATACACTATAAATGCTGGGTTCCACACAATTCCTTCATGTTGTCCCAACGCAAATCGATTAAATTAACTTAACCGTCTTTACAAATTTAAGTGTATTGAACATAAAACAATTAAGTTGTCCCAAAAAAAAAAACATTGAGAATTGTGTTGTTTCAACTCATTTGAAATATGTAGTTTAAACAAGCAGCAAAAGTATTTCTTTCAGTGTACATCAGTAGTTGCTATTTAATCATTCCCTTGTGATTATAATTTGTAAAATTAACTTTTCAGGCAAAATTGTTGTCCATTTGCTACTAGTAATATTTCAAGTTTTATAGCATAACTGCTATCCAGTAGTCACTTTTACTTGTAAGAATTGTAGTGTAGGGTATAATGTAGCTAATGTGTCATATGACAAATCATGAAATGGTTTTAACTTTAACTGCGATGTAAATACAGTATGCGTTTGTTTCAGGGTCAGTTATTAACTTTTCCATTAATGTTGTAGACAACAAGGGCAATTTTAACATTAATAATCGGTCTCTCTGCTGCTGGAAGGGCATCCACTGTGTAAAACAAATGCCAGAGTAGTTCATTCTGCTGTGGCGACCCCTGATAAATCAGGACTAAGCCAAAGGAATATTAATGAATAAATGAAAGATTCTCTCCACACTGTAAAAAAAAGTTGACTCAACTTAAAATTTTAACCTCCTAGGGCCCGAGTGTCCACATATGTGGACACCACATTTTTAGCTCTTAAGTGGCTATTTAAAATACTTTTAATGTTTTATATTTTGTTACAGACATACAGTGTCATCCTGCAACTGTTTTGCAGCATATGAAATGTCCCAAAACCTATTTTTAACTGTCAAAAAATGTTTTTTTTTTAACTCTCTGATAGTCAAAGCAAGTAAAAAAAGAAAAGAAATCTATGTTAAATATGCATTAAAGAAAATTCGGGAAAAAGTGTTTTTATGTAAATTCGGACCACGAGTCCACAAAAATGAACATCATTTTTCTCAAAAGTACATCATATCAAAAGATGATACTTACATTTTTATTCTAATTAGGTTCCAATAAGCCCAAATAGCAAATAGAAATAAAAAATGCATGTAAAAAAACACCTTGGGCCTTGGTTATTGGCTATTGGTTATGGCAACCAACTTCAGGACATTTTTGAGTTTACTCAACTTACATTGAGTCAAGTGCAGTAATTGGGTTGAGTGGGTTGATAGCTTGTTGCCTTAAAATTTTAAGTTGAGTCAACTTTTTTTTTACAATGCACGATGTGTGAGTCAACAAAAATCTAATTATTTTACAAGATTTCTGTGTATTCTCAAAGCAAAAATCAAGAACGGAAACAAATAATGCCACAAATCTTGAGAAAAGCCATCACAAAATCTGTCAAAATACAAGCCTGTCAATCCACTTGAAGCTAATCAATCAGGAGGAACAACTGGCTGAACGCCGAACACTGTATAACTGTATGTGTTATGCTTGACAGGGTCATCAGATATGATACAGCAGACCAGGCTTTATAATTCACACACATGGGCTGACTAGTTGTCCTTATTTTCTGGAGCTGAAAAAGAATCTGTATGTGTAGCAAACATACACAGCTCATATCGATATTAAACTTTTATGGTGCGGAGAGAGAGGCCTTGAAAGCAATAAAAACAATGTATTTCTCGGTCCCTGTTTTGGTGCAGAATTTCATGCGATAGCTTCGGAATCGTCAGGTCATAAAATTGTGCGTATATCACTGCGTCCAAATTATTTTCACATAAACTCAGTCGTGATGTGTACATGCGCGTACAATCCTCCTAACATCAGAATTTGCACTTTGTACATCTGCCTTAACAATAAAAGCAAGTAATCAAATGTGTGATACATTCATTCATTTTCCTTCGGCGTAGTCTCTATTTCAGAGGTCGCAACAGCGCAATAAACCGGCAACTATTCCAGCATATGTTTTATGTATTTGTATTTTATGCCTTCTAGCCGCAACCCAGTACTGGGAAACACCCATATACACTTATTCACACACAAACACACACTTATACACTATGGCCAATTTAGTTTATTTAATTCAGTGCATGTCTTTTGATTGTGGGTGAACCGGAGCACCCGGAGGAAATGCATGCCAACACTGGGAGAACATGCAAACTCCACACATAAATGCCAACTGACCCAGCTGGGGCTCGAACCTGCAACCTTCTTGCTGTGAGGCAACAGTGCTAACCACTGAGCCACTTTGTCACCATGTCTGACACATTGGGCCCTATCATACACCCTGCGCAATATGTGTTTGGCATGATTTGTTGCTACTTTAAGACAAGCGCAACCCTAATTTTCACTTTTTGCACCTCGTTGTTTATTCTGTCCGCTTTATTCTGTCACTTTGTAGACTCATGGGTGTGCTGGTCTAAAATAGAAGTGTGTTAAAGCGATTTGTTGGTACGTTGCTATTTTGAAGAACTGAAATAGACTGCACCATTGACCATCTAAAAGCAAGTCTAAAGTCCAGCGCAGAGCACGTTGGTTATTCGCCTATGCAGGTCCAAATGCTTACACATTACACAATACACACTGGATGGTGGGCGCCAGTGGTGTAGTGGTTAGTGCATCGATGCATGCACTACGGTGCTCACGGTGACCAGAGTTCGATTCCGCCTCGCGGTCCTATGCTGATCCTTTCCCTCTCTCTGCTTCCCATGCTTTCCTGTCAATAATCTCTACTGTCCTATCAAATAAAGGTGAAAACCCTGAAAAAATTATTATAAAAAAAAATACAAACAGCTTTTACAGCAATACACAAATAGCTTTACATATAAAAAAACATTAAAGGATTAATATGTTATAAAAATTATTATTTTCTACATTAATATAAACCCACTGCCTTCATGCCTCATCTCTTGGTTATTATTATTATTATTATTATTATTATTATTATTATTATTATTAGGAGTATTATTTATTATATGCATATTTATATTTGTTTTAATAAAAACAAGTTTAGATTTGTCTACCTGTTGGGTATTGGAGTAGTATGCCTCACTATTTGGGGTATAAGAATAGGACGTGTGTTTGGATATAACTAAATTTTTTGAGACCGCACTTCGTTATTATTGTTCATTTATTTGTTTGCTGGAAATTAGAACTGAATTTAGAAATAGTTTTGAATCAAATCTTTACTTAACAAACTAAATTAAATATGTAGGCCAATGGATGACTTCAGTGGAGTGCATACAACACCGTTTCTTTATCCATGAATATAAAGGAGTAAAGAGTTAAAGTAAAGAGAAAGAGAAAGTAAAGGGCCGAATGGAGGAGGCTCGTTCTTTATCCTCGTGCTGCAGACGGTCTGTTTAATTGTTTTCTCGCTAGTGAAGCGTTCAGTTATTCCTCCTACAAAGTCTGCCATGTAAATAGCAAATGTGCATGGCGCGACGCAACTGACTCCTAAAGGGAATAGGAGATGAGACTCTGATTGGTTTAATGCACGTTATGGTCAAAACACACCCATAACTCATTAAGACAATAAGCACAAACCTGTTGGACAACCCTTTTGTGTCATGAGCTTTAGACTTTGCACCTAAATCATTAAAATAGAGCCCAGTGTGTGCAAATCTGAAAGTAACGGTACACATGGAAATGATTTATTTAGATATTTTGTTTAAATGTAAATTGTGCAAATGCATTTTTCGCTGCTTTATCTAGATATTGTGTGGATAGAATATTCTAAAAACACAAAACATTCTAGTTAAATTAAGCTTTAGTTTACTTTTCTGAAGTTTAAGGATTAAACTACTTGCCATATTGCAGGTGCATTCATTCAAGGAGGACCACGCAAACGGCTGAATGTCACTGATGAGCGTCCAGCGATTCACTGGTCATGGAAAACCTGACTGGATCCAACGCTGAGCAGCAGCCTGTGGGCTCCACAGGTCCTTCTGTCCCCTCAAAAAAGACTGTAATTTATGAAAATGGTCATGAACATCTCACTCATATGGACCCCGCAGCTGCAGCACACAGGGGGGCCAGCGATCCAACTGCATACCCCCTATCAGATTACCGAGGCCTGGTCCGGCAGAGATTTATACGCAGAAGTTTGTGGTTCTCTGAGTCAGAGGATCAAGAACTTGAGGTTGCAGAGTGCGACATCACCAGCAGCCCTGTTAAAAGTGCACATATCGCCGTCCAGAGGAGCTTTAACAAGGAGAGTCAGGTGGGACAGGCAGATGGTACAAATGAGAACTTGAGCAAAGAGCCAGAGACAAGCGAGACTGAGGACAAGCAAGATGCTGAGCAGTCTGAAGCTGCGGGGAAAGCAGGGAGTGATGAGAATGAGGAAGAGGCTGAAATGAAGGCGGTTTCCACTTCTCCAGGTGGACGCTTTCTTAAGTTTGACATTGAGCTTGGCAGAGGCTCATTCAAAACTGTTTATAAGGGCCTGGACACTGAGACCTGGGTGGAGGTGGCCTGGTGTGAACTTCAGGTAAGGATAATGCAATTACAACATACAGTGAACTACTGTTGTAATCCTTGCAGTGTTTCATTGATGACCAACAGGAATTCTATTATGCAGTCTTTCAGATTTCCCAGATTTGTTGATATGCTGTATTTAAAATCATAGCAAAAAAAGGTGTCAGGTTGATTTAGGGGAAGTTTATCCAAATATGAAACTTAGATTATTAATTACTCACCCTCATGTTGTTCCAAACCCCTGAGAAATTTGTTCATTCTTTTATATATTTTAGGAAAAAACTGAGAGCTTTATCATCCTTCATAGACAGATATGTTCCCAACAGCTCAAAGGCCATAAAGGTACCAAAAACATCTTCAAAATAGCCTTCAGTAGTTTAATGTTATATTGGAATATTATCAAGCTAAATTAGCAACTTTACTCAGCAGTTTCTTCTCCTCAGTGTCAGTATATTGCGCACGCTCATGAGCACTATGCAGTTATCAGAGGTAATTCGTCAGATGCACGTCAAAGCGAGACACATAAATGTGCACCCTATACTGACAATGAGAAAAAAGTTTTATGTTTTATGCAAAGTTTTATGCACACTCAAATGTATTCTCACATCTTGATAATATTTCAATTGAACCACTGAAAGCCTGTTTAATGCTGTGTTCACACCAGACGCAGCACGAGTGATTCAAATTCACTTCACGATAGACGCTGATTCACGTCATGGGCAGGGCTTCTGTCTGCCCGATGACTCAAGCTTCGTTGCTAAATGGCTAACATGGATTTTATTGAGAGAACAGCTGTGTTTATGTGCTTTAGGAAGGCTGAAAAATAGTGTAGATTTGTTCGGCGCTGTTTTTGAGTCTACTAGATCCTTTCAGAGGTGCACCCAGCTCTGTGAGTTCATCAACTCCTTCAGAAATTATACTTGGATGACGGAGGCTTTCAGCGGCAGACTTCAGACTGAGCCAAGCCCAGTTTGATTAACTGTTGTCCGGGATCAGCAAGAGGATTTCCTCTCGGGACACCAACAACAGGCACTACGTTAAAATCACTCCCCCACAAGAGTAAGCTCATGATTGGTTAACGTAGCGAGAATGTCCGCAGAAGTTCAGATTTTCCAACATGAGTGACTTGCACGTTAAGCACGTCAAACGCTCAACTTCGTTCGCACGAATCGCGTCATTCGCGCCTCAGGATGTCTATTCACATCTTTGCATTGACTTAACATGTAAATCAATCGCGCTTGACACTTTAACCGGGTCTGGTTTGAACGCAGCATTTAGGATTTTATTTTTAACCGAGTTGGGACTATTGCTGTCTATGGAGCATGAGGGAGCTCTCTGATTTCACCTAAATGTCTTAATCTTGCTCCAAAGATTAATAAAAGCCTGAGCGGTTTGGAACGACATGACGATGAGTACTTTATAGTACAATATTCTTTTTTGGGGGGGAACTAACACCATAACTGTACAAGCATAATAATAAGCTCTAGATTTTCACTATATCAGTAAACGCTAAAATATAAAATATATGTGGTTTATCTAAATGAGCTATTAACAAAGAAGTCTATATATTTTCTAAATTGATCCTGTTGCAATTCAGAATGCTTCCTCCTACAAGTTTCTCGGGTCATCTGATATGGCCTCTTCCTTTTATCAGCACTATTGATTGTAAAATGGGGAGATTGAATCACCGTGAGCCACTTCTATATCGGATTCCCTATGTTTAATAGTGTTTCCTTGTTGTTGTCTAGAATAATTCGAGGTTCAGCTGAGTTTAACATTTTTTTCTGAAATATTGAGAGCTGATTATGAGATTGATTTTAATAGCATCATGCAAACAGCTTTGTGCTACTTCTAGCCTGTTCAAACTTTTAATACATCTGAGAGCTTGCTCATACATCCCAGCAGACATTAACAGTACAAAGGCTGAAGGGTGTGGACACAAACAAACTCTGGAGATCAGCAGTGCACATCCCTGGAGGATCAGTCCCCTCTGCAGTGTCATGTGATAAGCCCTGGTCATGTTAACTTACCTTCAGATATGATGCAACAGTGCAATGTTATCAAGCCATTTCTTTGTCTGTTTTGATAAATCCAAAACAAGACATGTTTTTAACTAATCACATTATTTTATGCATATACTATTTAAGAATTAAAGGGCTCATATTTGACCTCTTTTACAAGATGTAAGATAAGTCTTTGGTGTCTCTAATTGTAAAGTTTCAATCCAAAATACCCATCAGATTATTTATTATACATTGCAGAATATGCCCATTTTTGGCTCAGAACAAGGTGTAGCTGTTTTTGTAGCCTGTGCCTTTAAATGCAAATGAGCTGATTCTCCCCGCCCACTGTTCCCACATGCGTGTTTGTTCTCATGCTTTGTTGTCATGCATTTGTTCTCAGTTTGCTTCTCATGCGTTACGTCAGATAAACATCAGTCAGTGACAGAGATAGACACGGATAAAACAGAAATCCCAGTGTTTCCTCTAGGATTTTTTCCAGCTGTGGCGGCAGGCTTTTTTTTACACAGATCTGCCAACTATTTTAAAGACAAATATTACACGCAGTATCAAGTCGAGATCGCATTCATGTAATACGAGCATGCGAATCTCTTTGCTTCCGCGCCGATTTCCTCTGTTCTTGCACAAAACGTCTTGCACACCCTCAAATATACTCTGCTCTAGTGCAGATCTTTATGTGCGCTGTCAAATAAACACTGCTGACATGCGATTTAGTGCGTTTTTGTGTGTTTTGCGACATTAATGCGTCCTGAAGTAAAGTGAAACGGCTATGAACTCCAGCAAGAAGTCATTGTATGCAGAGCCAATGACCTTTATCAATAAAGTATACTTGTATGGAAACTGTGTTCATCTTAACTGAAAGCTACGCCGTGTTTGCTGGCCTCCGGCATCACACAGTGTGTCAGTCAGTCAGCCAGCATGTCACCTTAAAGGGTTGAACAAATAGCGCACAGCACTATGGTTACAGAAAAGTTTGCGCTGTTTAATTCACTTACCTTTCAATATGTTTTGGTGCGATATTAACCCGCTATAAAAAAAAAAAAAACACGACTGAATGTTTTAAATTCGTTATAATGTAGCCGTGGCGGGATGAATTTTGGTGTGGCGGCCCGCCACGGAAGAATGAATGTAGCAGAAACCTTGAATCCATTAGTCAAAAATACCAAGTTTATTTGATGTATTTGTGGTGGAGTTTATTCAAGCCTTTGTGAAATGATGAGAGTCACACACAAATGCTGTTACAAAGTTTACAGTACACACACACACACACACATTTATTTTTGCACTGTTTTTGCTTTTGTATATTGTTGCTCCAATATACACTGTGATGATTCCAGCGGCTATGAATTACATAGCGATTTTACTGTGTTTACTTTATTACAAACGTACACTGTATTAAAAACGTTTTAAACTTGTAAAACTCATTCTTGAGGTGCAGCTGATCACAGAGAGTTGGAACATCTTTTAATGCCAGTTACTTGCTGTCCACATGTTTACTACTACTACTAATAATACACTTTATTTATATAGCGCCTTTCCAGAGCTCAAGGACTTCACAAAGAATGTAACAAAAAGAGATAGTACAAGCAGACATAAGTAGAGACAACATTAGGTACACAAACATACAGGAAGTCAAATATAACAAACTGGAAACAGAAAACAAGACCTAAGAGACAGATAAACAGAGTGAAGGTGGATCAAATAAAGTGGTCAGTTTGTCAGATCAGAAGTGAAGCATTCAGAAAATAAGTGAGTTTTAAGTCAAGATTTGAATTATTAATAGAGCGGAGTGTGCGTGGCAGAGAGTTCCAGAGTTTGGGTGCAATAACACTAAATGATCTGCCCCCCATTGAAGAGAGGCGGTACCGAGGCACAGCAAGACGGCCAGAATCAGAGGAACGTAATGAGTGAGTAGGGGTGTAGGGGACAAGCATGTTTATACGTGTTACTAAGGAGATATGCTAATATGCGCCTCTCAGTCAATTCGGTGGGTGGTGAAAACCACACTCCTGCGTCACGTTGTGGTGGGCCTCAAAGTCACTGGGATTTGGTTTTAACCAGGTTTTAACATCAGGAAATTTTTAAAAAGAGACTTGTATTTATATTACTCCAATATGATAGTGGACACACTATACCTACACACAGTTCTGTTCAAACTAGGGTTGGGCCGATAGACAATGTCATCGTCCATCGCCGATGGCCGATAAACTTCATGATGCTGAGCCGGCATCGCGATCCATCGCCCACCACACATTTATATTAATAGCAATAACAGTCTTTTCATGAGCTGTGTTAAATTTTACATATAGCTGCTGCTTGCACGGCTGACAGCATCGTGAGGATTAAATTAAGGATTATACAGTACCTTAAAATGTGTAGATTCAGTGGCAAACGCTGTTACCTGCAAACCCCGTCCCACAGACTTTACAGTGAACGGCTTTAGTCATTTTCATAGCGGACTTGAAGCCACTGGAAGTCTTTTATCCACTCTTGGAAAAGTGTAAATGGTAGATTAACATTCAGGACATGATCACTAATAAGATGTGTCATTATTAGTAACTTTAGGTGGTTTCTAAAACTAAATCTGTCAGTGTTATTTTCATTCTCTCATCTTCAGCGCTTCACATTTCCGCAGTTGTATCTCCTGTCATCTGAAGGCAGAAGGCATTGACTGAGTGATTGACAGCTGATATTAAGCAATTAATTCGTGTTCAGTTCTAGCGCAGTGGGCCAATGCGAAGAGCACAAAGGCGGGGCAAGCATTACAGGCTTTTTTTTTTACTTCAGCAGGTTCACATAATAACTGTTTTAATCTGTTCCTGAACGCTGTGTTTGGCGTTTTTAGGTGCAAAGATGCATTCTGCATCAATGTCTCCTAAATCCGCGTACGTGGTGAGGATTTTGCAGTGAAAACAGGTCACACAGAAACAATTTATGCACTAGCACAAATGCTTCCAAATATATTTTTAGGTCGCTTAAAATTTCGGGCGCATATGCGACCAAAACGGTCGAGCCCTAGCATCTTTACTTGTTATTATTTCCTCATAATAATAATAAAATAAGGAAGTTATCATCAATCACAATACAAATTACAGTGAACTCCAAACGAATTTTCGTCTCCTCCGCCAGCTGTGGGAAAAAGCCATTATAAAGAAACAGATCACTCCGCCGATTCGTGCCAGAGTCCCATGGAAAAAAGTGGTTGACAGGTGGCAATTTGTGTGTAACTTTATTTATGTATGGTTTGGTTATGGGTAAAGCAAAGACCATGTGGTTCAGGTAGTGAAAAGAGTAGGCTACAATTAATTAATTCGTTATGAATTAATTGATATTTTACAAAAACCACCCCCGCCTACGTCGACAATGTCATCGTCCATCGCGATGTTTCACATTAGACATCGTACGTTGCCAAATTGGTCAACATCGCCCAATCCTTCAAACAGCTTCCAAAAGTTGATCTGGCATCATATGTGCTAAGGCTGCACGATTCTGGCTAAAATGAGAATCACGATTTTATTTGCTTAAAATCAAGATCACGATTTTCTTACGATTCTATAGATGTAAAATAAAGGTTAATATGAGTAGGCTATTATTATTGTTATTTCTCAAACATATGATAAAACACTAATTAAAGTAAGGGGTTTACTAAAGTAGACATCATTGGAAGACAAAGACAATTATACCTTATAAATACAGTATGTGACACTTTTAACACCATTTGCAGGTGTCCATGTTGCTAAGCAACGTAAATAAAACAATGTAAAGACTTGTGCATCCGCCTTTACGCTTCTCTTCTCACCTTAAAAATATAATTGGCTAAATTGTAGAAAAGCAGAACTAAGATCGTGTGTAGGGTCGAATCGAGGTTGTGATCTTTTTTCGATTAATCGTGCAGCCCTAATATGTGCCCTTTAATGCACATAAACATTTTCCCATTTATTCAATCCACACAAATCTTTTATCAAGAGATA
Organism: Danio kyathit; assembly: GCA_903798195.1. Classification (NCBI taxonomy): domain Eukaryota; kingdom Metazoa; phylum Chordata; class Actinopteri; order Cypriniformes; family Danionidae; genus Danio; species Danio kyathit. The sequence continues at coordinate 43,033,454 of LR812529.1, forward strand.
TAACTAGGACTACTATGAGGAAGATTATTTTCACTTTGGGCAGAAAATATAAGGTGTTCGCTGTCCTTTAAAGGATGACTAGGCAGTTATGATCTTTGTGTTTCCAGTCATATACATGAGAATGGATTGTTTTTTGCTCCTACTGTATGTGTGGGTGGTAGAGCGTTATTATTACAGAGGGGAGTCCCATTCGGACTATAGAGGTTAATATTTTGAGATTTTTCCTTTGTTTCTCTGAATGAGTGACCTTTGATTGTATCTGAGAGAGCTGTACAGTATATATTACAGGCATTACCGGCGGCTTGCTGTTGGTTTTGGCTAGGATTTATCCTGCTTTATGATTCGAAAAATCACATGGATGGAATTAGAAAGAAACACATATTACGACTGCTGTGCGTAGCAGTTCAGCAAGCCAGAAATTTGCTGAGGCTTCCAAATTTACAAGGAGGAGGAGAAAGAGCAAGGATGAGACAGAGGAATGGGTCAGATAAGGTGATGAAAATGGCTTCCCTCACTTCAAGCAGCAGCATTCTCAAGACAATAGAAAATATATTCCTAATGGACCATTTTATGTACAACTGAACGCTCAACTTGATTTATCCCTCATTCGGCAGATAACATCAGCAGCTTACTGTCTGCATGAAACAAACCTGTTATCTTCAGCTGTCTCTGATGGAGTCTTCAGCTAATACAAGTGTCAGGAAAAAATCTTAGAGCCACACCCTGGCCATGCATAAAAACAAAAATCTCATTTCCTTTCATGAGAGCTATCTACTTAGCATACTCCTGAAAATAATAAATGGCATGGTGTTTTATTTGTGTTTTTTTCTTTATTAGCTTGCTATATTACAAATGTAGAACAGTTTAGGATAATATTATTTCAACCTATTATGGAAAATAAATGGTATATCATAGGTGGCATTGCATTTTGGTAGTTTTCTAATTTATATGTTGCTTTGGTAGAAACAACTTGGGAATCTGGTAGCATGTTTGGTCTGATGTGCTTGTGGGTCATAGTGTAAATCATTTGGAAAATTAAGAATGGGGGAGGTTGACTGAAATATACTTCTATGGGTGTGTGTGTCTTTGAGTTCATGAGAGGTATTGGATGGCGCAGTGTGGGGGTGAGTCTCAGAGGTTTTATGGGGTTGCACATCGCCTGCTGTGAGGGACAGAGATGTTACAGATACTCTCTGTCAGCGTTTAGCAAATTTAGCAGCATGGACGAGGGCAGATGCAAAGGTATTGATTTAGTCAGCTTCTTGACCATAGCTACACATCAGCATGCGAACAACCCAAGACTGTAACTGTAGCATTATTCACCAGTTTAAGTCCAGTTACAAGTGCTTTTAAGCTGTTTCTATCTGGTATAAAGGTGCATTTTCAGTGATCTGATCACAAGTTGTCAGTAAACATGCATTCAGCATGTTTTCAAGTGTGACCCTCCTCTATTCTTTCATCACACTCCACATCACTTTTATGGGAGAATGCGAATGAAAAAGATGAATGAATGATAACTACAATTTGGCATCTTGTTTTTGTGCTCTTTGGTGCATCTTAATGCCAGGTGTAAGTAAATCAATTGTGTTCAGATCAATAAAAATGCATGTTAATATGGAATAAGGTCTTTGTGTTTTGGATGTACTACTTTCTGCATTGTACTCCATATCAAAGCACTACAAAAATGTTAATCACACACAATTTTCTGTGAGGAGCATGAATCTTTTTCCCTTTCATGTTACATCAATAATGCTTTAGTAACTGTAATTTAGTTGTTTTATCTTTTGCCTGCCTTTGATCTTCCTGTTGACTTTCTAAGTCATATCATGCTCAGAGATATTTTCCCTATCCCCATGACCACAAAAACTCAATTAAACATATACACTCACCGGCCACTTTATTAGGTACAACTGTAAAACCTCTTGTTAACGCAAATTTCTAATTAGCCAATCACATGGCAGAAACTCAATGCATTTAGACATGTAGACAAGGTCAAAATGATCTGCTGCAGTTCAAACCGAGCATCAGAATGGGGAAGAAAGGTGATTTAAGTGACTTTGAACTTGGCATGGTTGTTGGTGTTTGATTGGTGATTTGGCTGCTCTGAGTATTTCAGAAATTGCTGATCTACTGGGATTTTTATGCACAAACATCTCTAGGGTTAACAGAGAAGGGTCTGAAAAAGAGAAAATATCCAGTGAGCGGAAGTTCTGTTTGCACAAATGCCTTGTTAATGTCAGAGGAGAATGACTAGACTGGTTCAAGCTGATAGAAGAGCAACAGTAACTCAAATAACTACTCACTACAATCGAGGTATACAGAAGAGCATCTCTGAACACACAACACGTCCAACCTTGAGGCGGATGGGCTACAGCAGCAGAAGACCACACCGGGTGCCACTCCTGTCAGCTAAGAACAGGAAACTGAGGCTACAATTCGCATAGGCCCACCAAAATTGGACAATAGAAGATTGGAAAAACGTTGCCTGGTCTGATGAGTCTCAATTTCTGCTGCGACATTTGGATGGTAAAGTCAGAATTTGGCGTCAACAACATGAAAGCATGGATCCATCCTGCCTTGTGTCAACGGTTCAGGCTGCTGCTGGTGATGTAATGGTGTGGGGGATATTTTCTTGGCACACTTTGGGTCCATTAGTACCAATTGAGCATTGGTCAGCGCCACAGCCTACCTGATTATTGTTGCTGACCATGTCCAACCCTTTAGGTCATAAAGAGATGGACATTGTCAGCAACAATAATCAGGTGTACCCATCCACAGGTGTGCCTGGTGCCGGGTACCAGGTGTACCCACAGTGTACCCATCTTCTAATAGCTAATTCAAGGAGGATAACACGCCATGTCATAAAGCGTGAATCATCTCAGACTGGTTTCTTGAACATGACAATGAGTTCACTGTACTCAAATGGCCTCCACAGTCACCAGAGCTCAATCCAATAGAGCACCTTTGGGATGTGGTGGAATTTGAGATTCACATCATGGATGTGCAGTCGACAAATCTGCAGCAACTGCGTGATGCTATCATGTAAATGGATCAAAATCTCTGAGGAATATTTTCAGTACCTTGTTGAATTTATGCCACGAAGGGTTAAGGCAGTTCTGAAGGCAAAATGGGGTCTAACCCGGTACTAGTAAGGTGTACCTAATAAAATGCCCGGTGAGTGTATATTGTCTATACTTACAAAGCAGTTGCATAGAATGTCAATAAAGTAAATGGAGATTGACCTAAATGTCTTTAGAACACATCAGGAGTTATGTCATAGAACTGTCTTTTCTCTGAAAGAAGGATAATTGAGTTTACCTATTAGTGTAGAAGGTTGGCAAATTCAGTTCAGATCTTTTGTTACAATGATTGCTCTATTTGTTTATTAGTCTGTCTCTCACTTTTCTCCTGTCATGTGTCTGGAACAAAAACCCCAATGCCTTCCCATTCCCATCCAAGGATCGAAAACTTTCCAAAGCAGAGCGTCAGAGGTTTAAAGAAGAGGCAGAGATGCTAAAAGGCCTTCAGCATCCAAACATTGTGCGCTTCTATGACTTTTGGGAATCTCCTCTCAAGGGGAAGAAGTGCATTGTTTTAGTCACTGAACTGATGACATCTGGCACCCTGAAAACGTGAGTCACAAGACATGTTTAGGTTTGATTTTCTGTTTTTACTTCTACTCAAACCAGACTTGCTCGTTAATATACATGCTTCTAAATGAATGCGGAATGTAGCATATTCAAATTTGTGAAGACAAATTTGCCTCCCATTTTTTTGTGTTAATATTCAGGTATCTAAAGCGATTTAAGGTGATGAAACCTAAAGTTTTACGAAGTTGGTGCAGACAGATCCTGAAAGGTCTTCATTTTCTCCATACGAGGACTCCTCCTATTATCCATCGTGACCTGAAGTGTGACAATATCTTCATCACTGGTCCTACAGGCTCGGTCAAGATTGGAGATCTTGGCCTGGCCACACTAAAGAGAGCTTCCTTTGCCAAAAGTGTAATAGGTAACGTCAGGAGGGTGATGGCTTTGTGATATTAGGCTATATTGAATATAATACTTAAAATGTTTAGACTGCAGAAATACAAAGGCTACATTATATATGTAGTAATTTATTTCTCTCTCTTCTGTTTTCTTCCTCTTTTAGGCACACCAGAATTCATGGCCCCTGAGATGTACGAGGAGCACTATGATGAAGCTGTAGATGTATATGCATTTGGGATGTGCATGCTAGAAATGGCCACATCTGAATATCCATACTCAGAGTGCCAAAATGCAGCACAAATATATCGCAAAGTCACTAGCGTAAGCACTGACTCAGCATTTATATTTTAAGAATGAAACATTAAGTGAAAATGCAGTATCAGGTCTAACATAGAATGGTCTTAATCATGAAACATGTTTATAAATCCATTTGTTCATAAATTGTTCCATCCTGTTCAGTGGTACAATTTATTCACCTTTTATGCATCAGTGACCTAGATAACAATTCTATCGATTGGTAGATTTATTATGTCAAGTTATATTATTGCAGTCAGGTACACACAAATCATTGCCCTTAAAGAAATGACAGTTTTGGTGGTAAAACTTGTATGTGTTCCATATTTATTCATTCCATAGGGTGTGAAGCCAGCCAGTTTCAGTAAGGTGGCTGTACCTGAAATAAAAGAAATCATTGGAGAGTGTATTTGCCATCGCTGGGAGGAAAGGTGAGTCCATCAGCTGAACAGTCTCCTGCCACATAACCATAAAGGTCAAAAGACCTTCTGCTCTTTTCTGATGTGGCACTAAACATGTGACCAGACAATTGTTTCTTGGAATGCGGTGACTTCATGATATATTTACAGCAATTTGTATTTTAAGTAATATAGCACTGTTAATGACTTATATTGGCATTTAGATGTGATTCTCCAATGGTTCCTTTTTCATGCATGCATTGTCAATCAGTCAGATAGCTCATATTATTTGCTAGAGCAATACCATAGCATTGTTGATAGTCCTTGTTTTGTTCATTTAAGTGCATTACATGTGGCACCACCAGATTTGTCATCTCTTCGCAAACAAAATTACATGTTTTTCCTCCAAAGGTACTCCATAAAGGACTTACTAAACCATGCATTTTTTGCTGAAGACACCGGGGTGAGAGTAGAGCTGGCTGAAGAGGATGATGGCAAAAAGTCTTCCATTGCTCTGAGGCTTTGGGTTGAAGACCAAAAGAAACTTAAGGGGAAATATAAAGACAGTGGTGCTATTGAGTTCAGCTTTGACCTGGAGACAGAAGTCCCGGAGTCAATCGCCCAGGAAATGGTGAACAAAAACAGATGTATGCTTATAGTTTTGGATACATATTCTGAATGAAAAAGTTACATGATTTCTTCTTTCAGGTGGACTCTGGCTTCTTTTTAGAGATTGATGTGAAGATTGTGAGCAAGTCTATCCGTGACCGTGTGTCTCTAATAAAGTGGAGACGTCAACGGATTGTCTTAGGATGCAATGGAAAAACCGAAGAGTGCAGCACCAAGACTGAGACACAGCATCTCCTTCAGGTGCCCTCCACGGGGCCACCAGTCGGTGGTCCTCCCAGTCTTCCAGCCGAAACAGAGGAGCTACAGACTGAAGCAGTCAGCATGGTCTGCAGTGTCCCAACCAGTGAGACTACAGCTACACGTGAGAGACAATAAGGTGTTGCGTGATAACTAGACTCAGCAGGTCAATAAAAGATATCCACACGAAAGTCGACAAGATTAGTACAAAATGATTTGTACTAGGGTAGTCATGTAAATGTATCTAAAGGTGCTTTTCAACTGCATGGCATGATGCGGTTCCGTACGGCTCACTTTAGGGGCTTTTTTTCTACTTTGATTTGTACCCAGTACCTGGTACTTTTTATCACCACCTTAGGGGAGGCCCACCCACTTTAAGCAGCACTAATCTGCAGTGAAAATGCAAAATGATCCGAACAAAACTGAAGCAAGCCCATGTCACACTTAAATATATTATTTGTTACTTGTTTAACCATTCTTTTGCAATATTTACACAATGAAATCATGCAATTTCTTTAGTTTAATAACCTGAGTCTGCACTTTGTGTTGTTTGTTCTAAATAATGCAGCAGACAGCAGTGCAGGCTCAACAATGGTAACAGGAGCTTCGGGCAACCAAGACAGCACCTCTCAGCAGTCCCTTTCGGAGTCCATTTCCACTGCCCAAAGGGTCTTAAGCCCTCCAGCACAGCTTCTGACTCAGTTTCCACAGGCTGGCCTACTGACATCTACTGCACACCTGCCTCTGGGGACTCAACAACAACCTGCTCTACAAATGCACCAAGGTGTCCCACAGCAAACAATAGACCATTTGTTCCATGGAGCCCAGCAACAACCTAGTCCTCGGCAACCCCAGGGAGCCCAACAACAACAGCCTAGTGCTCGGCAACCCCAGGGAGCCCAACAACAACAGCCTAGTGCTCCACTGCACCAGGCTGCACAAGCACATGGATTGATGTGTCAAGCACCCCAGCAACAACCCACTGTTCAGCTGCACCAGCAATATCAGCAGGCAACTCATCAGCTACATCAAGGGGCTTTTCAGCAATCTTCAGTACATCTGCATCAGAGTGCCTACCAGCAGTCACCTGTAAGTTTATTATTAAATCATTGCAGTTAGACCTGTAGTAGAAAAGACCACCATCTTTATTCCCATTCTTTTTTCCTAAGTTTTTTATGTTATCTGAATTTTAAAAATGTTTCTTTTTCTCACATTGTGGCTGAACAAGCAACAACATGGCAGTATTCCTGGTAACTCCCAAAGACTATTCTCTAATAACTTGGCGGGGACCAGGCGCAGCAGCACATCATTCCTCGACACATTACAGAGAAGGGCCGACCTACAAGATTTTTTAGAACGGCTGCATTATCAGGCATATAGCTGTCCCCCCAAACCTGAAGCAAGTTCTAGATATAAAATGGATCAATCGCGGTCTACAAGCGCCTTTGCAGGGTATTCATCATTCGCAAATGATAATCAGGAAACAGATATTTCTAAAGACAGTGGAGACTTAGAACGTAGATCAGAACAAGTAAAATTTAATTCTGAGTCGATGTCATTCGGTCGGAGGAACTCTGATATTCCCCCACATTACTGCCAGGCTTGTAGGGCAATGTTGCTGGGTGTAAGGTCAGGGGGTCGAGGGTCTCTTGGCCATGCTTCTTCCTCCCATATCCACCAAAATATGTCCACTGTATCCCCATTTAAACCACCATTCTCACCTGCTCCGGCTCATCTTGACTCAATTTATATGACCCAACAGTCTCCACATATATCTACACTGCCTCCGAAGCATGTTTCTGTTCCTAAGAACATATCAACTTCAATACCAGTTCAAGTCACCCCACCCTCTCCTGTACATGAAGGCCATCCTCCTGCTCAGGTTCCTGTCACAGGATTAAATCATACCACTGCCTTCTCCCCTGTCTATATAACTATACCCTCTCCGGTCCACACTTCTTCCAGACATACCTCCATATCTTCTCCAGTTGATTTAGTCTCCCCCTGGTCATCCTCTCCAGTGTCCCCTATTTCCTTGATTGGGCCACATTCTCCTAGTTTGGGAGACAGCTCAGATTTGTCTCACCTTGATCGCTGTCTCCATCATATCATTAATCGTCGTACTAGTTCCCCTGTGCTGGCTGACAGGGCACAAGCTGGAGATGGCCACAGAGATGCTTCTATTAACAGGTTTCTTGGCCTTCAGTTCCAAGCCAAAAGCTCTTTGTGTGTACCTCTGTCACATCTGGAAACAAGTTCTTTTTCTGTGCAGGACAGTGAAGTTGGACCAGGTCTTGTGGTATGTGAAAACAAAACGTCCTAGCTAAGATCCTAGCAAGAAAATGTAGAACAGAATGTCGCTTTTGGCTCACCCATACATCACTTGGAGAAATGCAGCTTTCAGAATTTGTTGCATTAGTTCTAAATGTAAATCCTTCTTAGTTCTAAGCCTTTGTAGCATTTAGGAGTAAATTTGTACTTTGTATTTTCTGAACTAAACTGAATGAATTTCTCTAATCACTGCTATTTGCAAAAGAATAAGAAATGGGACTGTTTTCAGGGGATTATTAAGTCCCTTTGAAGGGCACAGTCTCTTGAAAGACTGCTAGAGGATGCCACAGCAAGCTGACTGAACAATAAATGACTGCTACTGCAACACTGCAAATTATCCTTGTCACCCTTTATGTGGTCCATTTTAGAGCAACATCCCCTGTGTGTAGAGCAAATCACTGCTCTGATGTTTGATATCATACATTTTCTCCTTTTGTTCCCTGTCAGTAGCTGATAATTTACCTGTCACATCAAACCCTGTGCTGCTGGTGTTACTGTCCTACAAATATCCTAAAGAACTGTTATTGGTTGGGAAGTGGTTAATTGCAGCAGTTCCTGTATTAACATTTGTGTTTGTGCATGTTTTTTCAGCCTTCTGCACAATCTGTTCCATCTAAGACTGTCTCTGCTCCAGCTACTCCTGTACCACATGCTCGTCCACAAAGCATTCCTGCTTCTGGCCTTGTAGCACAGCAAAACCAGACAACTGTACCACTAGCCCAGGAGGTAAGACTGCTGTAGGTTTGCCTTCTTATAAATGAGGAGAGATGCATGCCTGTGGCTAGCAAAGAGATAGTTTCTAGTGTAATTTAGTTCTTCCTTGTGTTTGTATTTCTCTCAGTTTCATCTCTATTTCCATCCTGAAGCTTTCCTGCCTCAGGTAGACTGTATAAACATCCTCAGTTTTTTTAATCTGAAAAATGTTGGAGTTCTGGACAAATTTGGTTTCAGTCATGCCATATACGTATCAATAGGGTATATGCAGAAGTATGCTAAAGGACTTTTAATTTGTCAGTAACCTGGGTTAAGCACTTCCTGTGAACTGTATGCCATTACAAAATCAAAAATTTAAGGTCTGTTTTCTTTGAAAATCAGCGATCTCCACTGATTGAGTGATATCTGATATAAAGTGGGTCTCAGATTGTACAAGAAGCACTGCGTTAAATTACATTTTTCCTCGCCACGTCTGTAAAATATGAAATTTTTTTTAACCCAGTATATTCAATGGAGCTTCTGCGCTAGCCTGCCGATTCTGATGGGTGTGTGTGAGTAAACGGCTTTGTCTCATTTTACGCTTGAGCAACTAAATGAATGCCAAAGTCTATTTAACGGATTGTATTTTAATTACATTACAACACCGATTCTGTAAAAGGAACCGTATAAAATGGAAAAAAGTCACATTAACCATTAGAGGTGTGAACCTACACTGGTCTCACGGTTCGATTCGGTTATGATTATCATGCCATCGATTTGGTTCAATTCGATATCTCGGTGCATCACGGTGCATTGACGATGCTTTCACAGCACAGCATTTCTTGTATTAAAATGTATAAATATACAGTATTTATATTTATATACTATTTGTAATACAATTTTGTCCTTTAATGCAAAGACCATTTTGAGGGATGTAAACAAAAACAATGGTCCCAGCGTATTTCCTGTTTTACATTTTTTTTTTCTATAGCTTCCGAAAATCCAAAAAGAGCCACATATTGATAAATAATGTTATGACATCTGTTTTAATGTTAAGTTATGATTAAATTGCCCCTTGTTACAGTTATTTAATAGTTTGATAACAAGCAGGAAACGTTCAAGGGCCAACGACATCGCCACATTGAAATGGTCTCGCTTTCTGAGCCTTGTCTGACGATTTCTTTCTTACACCCCTTCGATTGGTCACGCGCTCAACATAAAGGTCTGCGATTGGCTCTTACGCGCTGGCGCTCTGCACAGATGATAAACACTGATACACGGCAGCGGCGATCACAGCTGATCCATGGCTATGGATCCATGATAGACGCGGTGGGGGAAACTCTGCAGACACTCGCTCGAGTCTGTATTCAGAAGTAACACTGTGACAGCCGAGAGGAGATGAAAAGTCACGCCAGCAGGTCAAATGGGCCACAGTGAGAGAGAGAAAAGGAGTACTTTCATTTTCTCAATCGCAGTAAAATAGGGGCTTCTGCAGTAAGTGTCAGTGTTTTAAATACTCGCGCTCGCCACACTCGCCATAGTAAGCTACGGAGACATAGCGCATATGAGATAAATGACGTCAGTACATAATAAGCGGTTTTGATTATTACTGAACCGATACCGAATTGTCCGCGTCTGCATCGCGGTGCACCGAAGAAACAATTAATTTTGACACCCCTATTAACCATTCACCGGAAGTTTATCGGTATGGGGAAAAAAACACTAGCTCCGCATATACCCTATTTGTAAAATGTTCACTGAATAATACATAAATTCAGTTTAACCAACCACCAACCTAGTTGGAGGTAAAGATATGACTACCAACAAAGTGTCTGGGAACAGTTGAGTTTGTGTTTATGAAATTAGTAATTGTTTATTTCTTTTTTCTTTTATCTATTTGTCCATCCTAGACTTTATCAACTCTCCAGCCTCTAATGCAGGCATCCACAGATGGTCAGTCCATTCCACAGCATCTATTACAACCTTCAATGCTCAGCACCCTACCTCCACAACCACAACTAAATATTCAGACACCGCTTCTCCAGCCTCTACAAATTGCCACAAAGGTGAGTTTGTGAAAAAGGAAAATTGGCACATATGTGCAGTACCTTTTTTCAGATATCAGTAGCCAGGGTGAAATCTGTTCAACTATAGATGAAACAGTTGATGGATTTTCTTAATTGTACCTGTAAATATGTAGATTCCTAGCTTACCTCTGGCTGTTTATGTTTTTATGATTTTTGCTCTTTATTCTTTAGTTTCCTTCGACATATCCTCTTTTGCCAGAAGGGGGCACATCTACAGGGACAGAGCCTATATCTTTCTCCTCAGTCTCTTACTCTTCTCCTTATCCCACAAATGCTCCTCCTGCATCCTCCCCCTACTACTCACCAAGCCCCATCAGTGCTCCCCTTCCCATAATACCCATGCAGAATGTACCTTGCATACTAGGAGCAGGCACACCCGTATCCACCCCTATACCTCTCCTGGCTATGGCTCTATCCCCACCCATGCCTCCACCAGAGCTACATCTGCAACAGATGTACTCCCCAATTCCAACACCAGAAAGTGCCCTTTTCCAACCTCAACCCCAACCAACACAGCCCTCCCTTCCCCTTCCTAATCCAGCATCTCTCCCTCAGCAAGACCCGTCTATTCCTGAACCTTTTAAAAAGGTAAATTCTGTGCTTTCTTTCCTGCTTTGTGCAAGGATTGATTAATGTATGATGAATGTGTGTCAGAATATTTCTATGATCACACAGGTGTTAAAGCACAGTAATTATTTTGAGAGGGACAGCAGAATGGCAATACATTAATAAGGATTGGTGCATTAGTTCCTTCTCACAGCAATCAATGATGCAGGATAATTAATATTATTATGAAACTCTTACAATTGAGGTAAAGGCTCTTCTTGCATAGTGAAACACAACATTTGTTTTCACAGGAGTATTCTCACCACGAGGAATTGCCGATTCTGGCTCCAGCTCACACTATTATGTCACAGATTCAGTCTCCTCCACAGGACAGTAAGTCAGAAAGAAAGTTTACCAATGTCCAAGCCTTTTCTGAGACAGTGGAGCCTCTTCTGCAGCCTGCTGGCATACAGAGAGCATACACTGTTCCTGAGAGTACTGGCACACCCAGTGCAACTCAGCAAAGGGCAGAAACTTCTGCAGTGCCCATTCTTCCAGCACCCGAGCCCAGCCCTTTTCAACACAGCACTGAGGTAACATTCTTGATCTGACTATAACATGTTCATAAAACTAAGACAGTTATAGATCAATTGTTTAAGTATTATGTTTTCCTTACAGGTACCTGCATCTACTCCTCTCCATTCTTTTGTGTGTGACAGGTAGGTCGAAGTTGGTTTTCTCTGCTTGCAGAAATCATGAGATTCTTTAATTGTAAAACATGGCCCAATCCCAATTCTACCCCTTAGCCCTTTCCCTTACCCCTACCCCTCGTTTTGCACGTTCACGTCAAGGGGTAGTGGTGTCCCAATTCTCTTTAGCTTGAAGGCGTAGGGCTAAGGGCAAGGGGTATACACCCCTTTGAACAAAGATTTTTCAGGAGCACACTCAAAACCAAGGGATAAGAAAATTTCCCAGAATACACCTGCCACAACGGCAGTATTGCTGAACCCTGAAGTAAGGAGATCCACAAATTAGTATTTTTTGTCATTATTACGAATTTTTACGACAAACAAACATATGTTCGAATATATTCATAACCGCGTTCGTGTTTTACCGTCATGCTTTAAAAACAAACGAAAAAAAAAAAAAAAAAAACGCTAAATTTCGCGATCTATAATCTATAATCATAACTGCTGTACAGCAGTCCCACAACATTCTGACACTCGATGACACTTGAATACCCTGTCAGAAAAGTCTAGTGGCTGAGAATGAGCCTTTTGCAGTGTCTGCTATAATGTTAATGTTGTTTTCGTGTGTTTACATAGATGAATACGGCCACTGTGTAAATACATAGTACAGTTACGATCTTATTGCCACATTAGATCGTTATGATAACATAATATATGCCTTCAAGGATTTCCTGAAGATAAATACCAAAAAGTAACACAACTGGAATAATTACAGCAGTCGCCATCGTCTGATCTCAAATGAAGCAAAAGATCGCGATGACATATGATGACGTGTGCAGGTGTTGAAGTGCTGTCCCAATTCTTAGGGGTAAGTTTTGAAGCCTTCCCCTTAACCCTCGGATGTAAGGGCCAAGGGGAAGGGGAAGGGGTAGGGGTACAAAAATAGAATTGGGATTGGGCCATAAGACCGATAGCACACAATGCATTACAATGGTAGTAATCGTTTAGACTTCTAATTATTATGACTTTTTTTTTTAAACCTAAATCAAGATACCTCCTATTTTCAGAGTTATATATAAAGAAATGTTTTTGGGGTGCTTAAATTTTAAAGTGTAGTTTACATTTTGTTTCTTTTTACTTGTGTAAATTATTTGGCAGACAGCACTCAATGCATCACAACAATAGCAGACTTTAAATTATTTGTACTTTTTAGCCTAAATCAAGAGGCAGGATCTGGTAAAGAAATGAGTGACAGCTATGAAGGACTCACTGGTGGAGGAAAAGGTGATGGCAAACCCAGAAAGCATCACCGCAAATCTGCTCGCACACGTTCACGCCAAGAAAAAATTAACAAGCCAAAACTAAGCATGTTAAATGTGAGTATTAAACATCTTCTATTTAAATGCAAATTTTGCGGTTATTTCCTAAATGTCCTTATATTTTCAGGTAAGTAATACAGGTGACAAGATGGTGGAATGCCAGTTGGAGACACACAATCATAAAATGGTGACTTTCAAATTCGACCTAGATGGAGATGCACCTGAAGAAATAGCCACTTATATGGTGAGATTAGTGTTCTGCCCAGATTTTTAGAGTATAAAGAAATATTACTGTGGTACATAACGTTTTTAATGTAGATTGATGTTCATTTTGAGTCTACCATCAGATTTACTTTCTCTTATTTCTGTATTAGGTGGAAAATGGTTTCATTCTACCAATAGAAAAAGAGATTTTCATAGATCAACTAAAAGACATTGTTGACAAGGCAGAGGACATTTTAAGTGAGGACATGGATGAAGAGAAGACATCAGAACTTGGGAAAGGACAGACACCTGGAGATAAAGGGAGAGAGGTAATACAGGCAGTCTGTTAAAGGTTCAGACATCTTAAATTTGAATTTACTTCACTAAATTTAGTCTCTTACTTTTACTCTCCAGGCAATAAATGGACAGCAACCTAGGATTCCCCAGGCAGTTTATCAGCAAAATGGTAAACCTTCTTCCTAATTTGAAATACATGCTCGCCAAATACTCGCTGATTTAATGTATCAGTATGCAAGCCTTTAGTACTGTATCTGTTCTTGTCCTCTGTTTAGTTCTGCACACGGGCAAGAGGTGGTTCATCATCTGCCCTGTAGAAGAAGCTCCTGCCGCCAGCCAGGATGCATGCTCAGATGTAGGTCCGTCTACACAATCTCCATCCACAACAACATTAACTGATGGGACAGCCACTGCTCAGCATGTAGAGAGTGCATCAGTACAGCCACCAGAACCCAGCACAGGATCTGCTTCTGCTTCCATGGGTAATGTCAGGTTACCCATTAGGGGTATTAAAACATAAATGGGTAAACCGACTTGGGGTTGGTTTAAACAAGTCAAACTTGATGCATCACAACACAATGTTCTAGAATACATATCAGATCATTCAGAAAAGACACTGTATGTTCATTGTGCTTATTCATTCAGCCTATCTGCTTCTGTTGTGAACTAGGAAACTTTAAGATAAATATAAAATGTATCTGCAATATTGTGAGAGACAATCATGAATATACCAATACAGCTATTCTCCTTTCAAAAGACTAAAATGAGCATATCTTCTTTATTTGTAGGAGAAGGTTTACTACATTTTCTGCTTTATCTTTCATTCCGCAGATTCAGAAACCTGTGCCACAGCGCCTCCATCTGGAGGAAGTGATCCCTATGGCGTTTGGAGCCCCCTTTCTTTGACAACTACTGATCCTCTTTCTCTGGCTGCTCTTTCCCAAGCTCCTCCCGCCCCGCAAGCTGCTACAATGCCAGCACAGCCTGCTTCACATTCAGAGGAGGGCCAAAATTTGGGCTCTACCCAGGTCAGAGTACAGCAGTCCCAGCCCTGCATAGATCCTCAAAGCTCTCTTTTTGTGGAAGAGACCCAAAGTGGCAATTAGACTCAGTCTCTGCAATGCACACCGCTCAGCAAATGACTGAAATTGCATGTGCTGCCTCATTGGTGGAGGACGTGCCCTGCTGTCCCTTGGTCATGCCGTTGTCCCTTGAAGTAAGCAGTGGGGCTCAGAAGCCGTCCACTGTAATGCCGCCACCATTACAAGACAGTACATCTGCTCGCGAACAACTCCAGTCCATTACATCTAATCGAGCAGAGCGTGCCCAGCAACCTGTGGTGCTGCAGCAGCCTGTTTCCACTGTAAGTGGATCTAAGGCACCTTCCCTGCCTCAGAGCCCTGCTCCTTCACAGCATCACTTTGTCCCTAGTGAATCAGATGGAGAGGCGCGTGGCAGAGGAGGGTTTGTAGACAGTACCATCAAGACTCTGGATGAGAAATTGAGGAATCTATTGTATCAAGAGTACGCTCCGATGTACCCATCGGGAAGTGCAGCTGAAACTCCAGGATCTGGTACAGAGTATATCCAATCTCCACCAGGACCCGAGAGTGCAGTGGGAGGGTCAGGAACCAGCACACCTAGTCTTATAGGAGAGGGACGATTCAGGGTAGGTGAACAGTTGGTAAGTTTAATCTTTTATTCTTGCATATTTCATATCGTCACAAGATTTTATTTATTAGAAATGATACTTCTTTTGTAAGTCAGCTGTCACCAATAGCTATTCCCTTGCTTACAGCATGTCTGGATTACAATTTTCAACTGATAAATGTTTTGAACTTCAGAACTTGGGTATAATGATGAATCCTCACCAAAAAGTATTGCTTTTTTGTTTTGAAGCCACAGATCCCAGAGCGGGTAGACAGTTTAAGTGCTCTCAGCGACTCTGCAGTTGGAGGTTAGACAATATTTTGTCTTTTTATTCTCTTGATAAACAATATTTACAAACAGTATAAAAGCCATGTTTCTCCACAGTTACTGTGTCAAGGAGACATGTGATGCCACACTCTACATCTTGTTCTGGATCTAGAAATCGATATAAGGTACACTGTGCACAGCAATGGTTTGATCTTAAGACTTTTTTAATCTTCAGTTTAATAACCTGAGAGCCATTTTGTGGTAGCACCACAGTTGTTTGTAATGGTAACAGAATAAGTCAATTCTTGTGAAATCAGCATTTTGACTTCTTATTTGATTTGATTTTACTTTTCTGGATTAGATGGTGCCAAGCTCCACTGACATCTTGACAGGTCAAGGTCGAAAGCAGCGCAGCCTAAGCAGCACAGCATCTCCAGCACACCCTGGTGGATTTTTGGGAGAATGTACCATGTACGAAGAGCCGGCTATGTCAGCTACTACAGTTGGCAGGTTCTCAGTGGTCAGCACAGAAGACGAGGTCACACGTAGAAAGTACAGTAGCAGGTATTCAGCTCCACCTGACTTTTATCTGGATGCTCCACCTCCGCTGACCAAACGGGGCTCTTTGCCAAGGGCACAGACCTCAGCCTCAGCAGATGTCACAGTTTGCACGCGATTTATGTCATCTGACTCTGGGGCAGAGAGCAGCCCTGCAAAAATAGCACATACAACCCCATCCCGGCATGGCAGGTCTGAAAGGAGAGGAAGTGACCTAATGAAAAGGGCTGTGGCTTTTCTGAAGCGCTCTGGCCGCAGCAGTAGTGTGCAAAGCTCTGATTCACCAAGCCGGAAAGGAGGGGTGTATGGATCCTATGTCAGCAGTGACAATGACTCAGAGATGGAGGACTCAGATATTAAAAAGGAGCTTCAAAATCTACGAGAAAAGTAAGTTTATCTGTGAGCCTGTTTTTCTTTTGGATGAATAATTAAAGAAAAACATTGTTTGCATCCTGTACAGGCATATGAAGGAGATAACTGAATTGGAGGCACACCACAGAGAAGAGATTGAGCTTCTTTACGTCAGATTAGGAAAACCACCACCTCCAGGTCTATACATCCCGCCCACAGTGCCCCCAGCTGGACGCAAGCGCAGGACCAGCAGGCACAAACTAAAAGCTGGCAAACTGCTCAGCCCTCTAGTACAACAACTGAGAAATGTTGCTTCTAAAACTGGTGACTCCAGTAAACCTAATGATTTAACCAAATCTGGTAAGAAAACATGACTTCGCTACATAAACACCTTAAAGGGTTCGTTTACCCAAAAGAAATCTCAGAGCTCCCTCGTTCTCCATAGAAGTCAAGAACGGTCTATATGCCTTCAGTGGTTCAATCGGAATATTATGAAGCTAGAAGACTTTTGTGCACACATACAAAAAAAAAAACTTTATTAAGTATACTTTTAACAAGTCTCTTCTCCTCAGTGTCAGTATATTATGCACAAACAACCCATGAATGAGTCCTTACTGTCTATGGTGGATGAGGGAGCTCTCAGATTTCATCTAAAATATCCTTATTTGTGCTTCAAAAACAAATGACGTTTATAATGACATGAGAGTGTATAATTAATAACAGAATAATCATATTTGAATGAACAAAAACCTTCCCAAAAACATCACAACAGCTCATTTCTTTTTTTCAGCTGAGGCGGTCCCAAGCTTGAATGGATCTCCTGCCAGAGCATCCGACTTGTCTGATGGCAGGCCTTATTCTGGGACCGGGACTCTGCCTTGTTCTGTTTCTGAGCCAGTTCAGACCCAACAGCCCTGCTCCCTTAAAGGATCTCTGTCTTCCGACAACATCTACTATGGTGTACAGGGAGAAGGATCCGTGCCACGCAACCAGCCTGCCCAAGGTGATTTCAATTTCAAATTTCCACACTTTGAGAGAAATATCCTTCAGGCAGTAAAATATATTTGTCATTGTACCAGGCCTTGAATAGTTGATTTGAGATTATCCTGACATTATCAACTGATCATCCACCTGCAAATAAAATAGAAAAATATCACATGTAATTGACTTAAAATATTATAACATTAAAATTTTAGACATGTGAGTTTTTAGAATTCTCATTTAGAAGTCAAGCAAATTCAATGGATCTTAAGGTAGTGGTTCTTACTCTCTCACCTCTGTACTTATGTCCGCAGGCTGGCCTCCTTCTCCCCAGGCGTCTGCGCAGGTCACCTATAAATCCAGTAGTAAACCACGCGCTAGATTCCTCAGTGGGCCTGTTTCTCTGTCCATCTGTTTGTATCTCTCTCCTTTCCGCCATGCTCCATATCATATGTTGGGAGTCTATCTTTCTCCCACTCTCTGCTCTTAAATCTTTCTCCCACTCTCTTCTGCTTATCAGCATTCATGCTTCATCTTTGATCATTCGTGATCTTTTCTGTGATTATTTGTATCATCAGTTTATCCCTAAAGAATTTTATTTAATTCAGTTGTTTGTTTTTGATGGCAATGCTGTTATGCTTCTAAATACTTTAACTAGCTGCACGGCTTCACAGTAATCTTTCTTTAATTATTCTCACTTTAAAGTTTTGCAAGCCTAAACCAACACTGTTATAACATTAATTGTTTTCTCTTTCAGCATTTTAATATTTAGGCTTGTAATACCTTACCTCTAATTCAGGTTTATATTGCAGTTGTAATTTGTATATGACACATTCCATATCTTTATGTGACTATGCGGTGATTTTCTAAAGAGGACTAATTTGAATAATTTTTCTTTTGTGTAGGGTCAACACTTAAGCGCCTGTGTCTGGGTAAAGAACGTGGCAGCAGTAAATATTCTCTTATATAATTACTGACTAATTTTAGTTTAATAAGATATTTAGTATAATCAAACACGCTGTATGTTGTATTTCAGTTAATTCGTGATTCTTGTTTCATAGGATCTGGAGCATCATCAGGTGCCTCTAATCAATCCCCTATGCCTCCTGGATCCACTCCTCCTCCTCCTCATCAGCCTATTGGCCTTGCCCAAGCACAGACAAACAACAGCAATAACAAGACAGATGCTTTCACTCAGCAGCTTCACAGACTGGTGGATAACTGGGCAGAAGGTGTGAGGGCTCCTTCACGCTCACGCTCCCTCAGTCTAAGACCACAGCAACTGACCAGATCCAGGATCTGGAGCGCAACAGAGGTGAAACTATTCAAAATAATCAATAATTGAAATAATAATGAACTTTCTGGTTACTCACTCACTCTCATGACACCACAATATTTTCAGAATGGCTATTAATCAGATTAACACAGATTTGAATGAAAGCTTGTTCCCACCACAAAAAGAGTACTGTATGTTCACACTTGGTTTGGTTCAGTTAAAATGAACTCTGGCTTGCTCTGTTAGTGCAATTCATTTGAATAAGTGTGAACATTGTTGTCCAAACCAAATAAGTGCACTGAAACTGCTGAAGTGATGAGTCTTGGCCTGGTTTCAAACAAACTCTGGTGCAGTTTGACTGAAATATGAATGCAACACTGACCAAATATTTTTCAGCAAAACTAAACTTGGATAGGAGCATGTTGCACCATTTGTATGTGTAAAAGAGGAATCCCTTTTGACTTATTTAGACAATTTTTATCAGCTGATTAAAAGATTACAGCATTGTTTTATATGTTAATAGGTTTGTCTTAAAAGATCTGCCATACAAGGCTTTTGGTCTACAGTGTGAACACTTTTTTAACCAGGACCAGACTAGGGCTGTGCGATATGGGCAAAAGAAACCTATCACGATTTTAACACACAGTGTGAATCTGAAACATATTTCCAAAGGAGAATAATTAGATCTTTGTCAAAGACCTGTAACATGTCTCTAAAACAGACATAAGGCAAAAATAAAATAAATAAATCACCTAGTAAAGGTGTAACAAATTGTCTCTAGAACAGACCTATGGCAAAACAAATAAATAGACTACTGTGTGTGTCTGCGTGTGTGTGCACCGTCAAACTCAATTAAGGCTTCGATGTTCTGCTTGACCACATATCAGAAGTAGTTGCGTGTACTTTTCTTTGTGTCCACAGATTTTTTTGCCATGCATAGATCACAGACCTCTTTGTGGCACTGCTGTGAAATAGTCCGTTTACATATCGCGTCTTTGACGCGCACAAGTCTGTTATTTCCAATGGAGGCATGCGCACATTGAGAGCGACATGCGCGTGTATTCCAGGCTCACACAATTGAAAAAAATGTCTTTTCAGACAAACTTTAAATTTAATTTTTCAGAATAATGCACCGCGAGTCATGTAACAAGAGCTGACCGATCAGCTTCATACTTTGCATTTCGGTAGACTAATTACCTCAGACAAACACAGAACACAGAAACACAGTGCTTTTTAGGGTGCTTTCACATCTGTAGTTCGCTTTATTTGGTCCGGACCAAGAGCAATAAATAATACATTGTAGCATTTTCTGCCGCTTTCACACCACACTGATTGCTTTGGTCCGAACCAGTTGAAAAGAACCAAAATGCATTCATGTGACAAAATCCACATCACTTATTGGCCAGATGTTGTTGAACATATTTCCTAAACTGCTTTTCGATTGGTCAGAATTCACGTGCGGGAAAATGCCAACGGAACTCCCGCAAATAAACAAACCGGCAGACACAAAATGTTGCTTTTCACTATGGAGGGACGACTGCGAAAAACTATACATTTCGAGAATGAAGCACGGGTGTGGTTGGAAAACAATGTTTTAAGTCATTGCAAACGGCGAAGGTGCATCGTACGTCACTTCAGGAGGAGGCGTGAATTAATTTAGCTAAACTGCAACATGGTCATCTTCCGGAAATATTACCAACGATCCATCAGGTAATGTTTTCCCCCTCTCTCTTTTGGTAAAGCACTGTCAACAAATACTTTCTCCTCCACATCCTCCACATTCCATAATGCACAGCGCATCGGCCTACGGCAGCTGGATTAGTCCAGAAAGGAGCAGTACTTTTTGCAGTTGGGTCTGTTTTAGTTCGGATCATGTTCTCACCACAAACGATCCGCTCCAGGGTTCATTTGAAAGCATACTGAGACCACCTCTTCAAGGAGGTCTCGGTACGCTTTTTTGGTCCACTTTTGGTGAGCACTCGAGTACGATTGCTACATTCACACCTGCCCAAACAAACCGTACCAAAAGGGAAAACGAACTCTAGTGCGATTCAACCAAACTAAATAAGGCAGGTGCGAAAGCACCCTTAATTTTCTTCATAAATAAAACTTGCATCGAAGCTGCAGCAATGTTTTGTTAGTTTGTCATCCTCTAATAAAACGGGTAACGGTTGCCGAGCAACGACAAACGAGCGTGAGTGCAGAGCACGTTGAAAATGCTGAAGGAAGCTACGTGCCTCGTGCTTTTCACACGCTTTTAGACGCAATATATGATTGACTTACAAATTACCTGGTTCTGCGATACATCAGCCTTCCTGTTTCCAAAGTAATCCCACACCACAGTTGTTGACTTTCTCCTGTGCTGAACTTATCATGCAGGCTATTTGTCGTAAAGCTCAGTCTCCTGTTCTCACGCTCAGTTTAGCCGTGCTGCGTTATGATTGGTTCAAATAGCACACTGCAGGAAAATCGAGTATAGATTTAGAAATCGTGCATGTCCCAAACGCGATTTTGATTTGATTTCAATTAATCGCACAGCACTAGACTAGACCAAACAAACCAAGTAAAATAAACACTTTTTATATTGTATATTTATATCTTTTCATATATGATATACCTTATTATGTCATCTATTAATTATTAATGATTATCTTAATATATTATCAAGTTAACATCAGACAATTATGATGCTTCCGCTTCCAAAAAAAGTTATAAACCCAGAATTGCAATGAAAATCAATATACATTTTTAAGATTTTTGAGATAAAAAGTCACAATCTATTCAACTACGGTGAAAACAAGCTTCAGCGTTTAATGTCTCCCTTATAAACATGTTTAAAAAGGTTGGTGGTAATCAACAAAGACATTGATGTCCGTGTCTTTTTTTTTTGTAGGTTCCAGGGTCAATGGAAAGATTGAATGCTTCCCAGCTGCCTCTTTCATGGCCACAGATTGATTTCCATGCCTCTGTGATGGTGACTGACACTTCACAAGTGCTCCAGCACAGTTTTATGGTGTCCAGTAACCCTTATGAAAAGATGCTGAACACCATGCACTTTGACAAGGACCTTTGGCCAGCAATGACTGCCAATCTTAACCAAGAAGTCTTTGCTTTCTCTGCAGTGCACTCTCCGTCTTGGACAGCACCTTCTTCCCCCAGCGAGGGTCCTAGTTCTAGAAATAGGACCATGTAGCTTTTCCATCACTGTACGTATAATTGTAACTTTGTCGCCAAAAATACTTTCCTCAGAATTTCTTTAGAAAACCAGTTAGGCCTATCGACAATTCTGTCCATTGCAGTTGCTAGCATGTAGTCGTTTATAATGCACATGTAGTAATTTCACAAGACCATGTAAATATTCAGGCCAACAATGTAGGCATTATTTGATGAATCAGTATTATTGTACATATTCATATAGCCTATGTAGCTTACCTGAATTTTAGCATAGGCATATGTACAGAACGTATATTTTTCATCGAAATCTGTTCAGCTTGCTTGTGTTTGTTGCAGAATCAACCTCCTTGAGCTGTACACATGTAAATGCTATTATGTAATATGCCCTTAAAATTGTGTAGATGTGTATAGACACTGTTTATACCTCTGTAAATATAAACTCTGTCTGCATATGTGCATAAACTGGACAAGTGAATGAAAGACTGAGGTTTAGGCTAATCAGTGGTTTGGGGTGAGTATCACATCACGGTTGGGTGAAAACACTAGAGCGATGATCACGATCATGACATCACTGTGAATTTCTCACCATGTAAAGCAGCGATCACTAACTTCACAATGCAACGGTTAAAAATACCTTATCGCATGCTAGAAAAGTAACCCCGAACTGCAATGAGAAACAAGAGAACTTTAACAGACTGTACATTTCAGGTAAACAAGCCTGCAAGAGTGCCTTGAACAGCAACTGCGAACTGTGCTGCATATAAGCCAATATACCAAGGGTAAAGTTCATTGCTCTTTATAATTTTTTGTTACAAAGCATTATAATAACTACATTCATTTTTCCCCACTTACAGTCTATGACCATTTCAACACTACTACTGATACTGGTAGTTATGAGTGTCTTTTTGTTTTGAATGTGTGTGCATTCATAATTATTACATCCTCTGAAACGTTAAAACAAAATGCATTGGCCTAAAGCAAAACTGCGACGTGGTTAAGCTGTCATTTTGAGTCTTAAACTAATTTTGCAGTGAATGAAATCTGGCTACAGCATAGCCTCACAATGCCATCTCAGTGCGTGCAGTCAGTGCATTATTGCTAATACTGGATTTGACTAATTAGAGCGTTTCAATAGACACAGATTAATGCTTTGAAACATATAAGATTATGTCTATCCTATATTATTAGCGGTTGTGTGAGTTTTGAAATATTGTCATTACTTGTACACAAACAGGTAGTGTTTTCAGATGGTATTAAAAAGTTGGAAGTACTGTAGACATACTGTACGTAACATTAAATCTCTCCATGTGACAGTTTTGTTTTGTGGTAAGTGGTGCTATTGTGTTTCTAAATAGCATTTCCACTTATGATATAGTGATTGTAAATCTTATTTCAGTTTCTATTTCTATATTTTCTTTTGTATTTTAGCTATGTAGCAGTGAACCAGATATACTGAAATAAAATAGAACGGGCTACTGATATTTGGGTCACAAAATATTACAAAATTCATTTTATTTATTAATTTATTAAGTAAACATGACTACACTATGAACTTGCATAATGAGATTACTCTTCTTTAAGGCAATATAGGCCAAAAATTGTGGTGGATCTTGAATCTGAGCCATTTACCTTGACTTTCAGTTCTAGTTTCTTGCTTCCATTTTCAAACGAGTTATTTTTGAATGCGTGATTTTTGAAGAAATTCATCTTCAGAAATGTCAGCCTTGTACGTACAAACAAATAAGCAACGTGACAGCGATGTAACATTTCATATCATGATAGAAAGTATTGCATACCTTTACTGTATAACTTTTCCATACCACTATTTAAAAAAAATTAAAGATACAATCAGCATTTGCATCGACTGGTTCATTTTTGTGTTTGTGCAAATGCTATAATATAGTAATGCTCACAGGTTACGCCGATGCTGATGCTTTCATTTTACTATTGAAATTACAACTTAGAATAGAACATTTACCCAGTTCCTTTCATAACATTTATAGTTCCTTTAATACTTTTAGCACACATACAGTACTTGTATAGTAATACTTTACAATAAGGTTTTATTGTCTAAAGTTAATGTTAATAACACAAACAAACAATGACCAATACATTTATTACAGTATTTATTAATCTTTTCTAATGTTGGGTAATGAAGATAAAGTTGTTTATTGTTAGTTCATGAACATGATTGTGGATTGTCAAGCATTAGAAAATGCTGAACTATGATTATTAAATGCATGCTCAAGAATAGTTCATTATTAGTTCATGTTAGACAGTACATTAAGTAATGAAACCAAGCGTATTGTAAAGTGTGACCACTACTAGACACCATTTTAATGTCACTGGCGATTCCCAGATTTTATGATAACAAATCTGTATAAATATTGTTATTATTACGTTCGTTATTTTATCCTTCTCAATAGATGGTATTTTTTAATTAACTTACCTTGATTTAGGGCGTTTCCTCAAAGTTTTCAAGTCGTGAGAAACGTCTATGGAATCGCAGCATTATAGTTCTTGTTACCTGTGTTAATAAATAGAGACAGTCATTGGAATGCATGTACAGTAACTTCACTTAATACACCATGCCTTGTTGTGGAAATCTGTTCTGGTTCTTAGGTATTTATTTCTTAACTAAGCAAAGTCTCTACAAATGAAGTCTGAAGTCGTTCTGAGTTACTCAGGTTGAAGCTTTATTGTCACAAGCGCAGTTTGCAACAACAGAAGCAATATGATCATATGTGCGTCCCGGTCAGCCTCTTTCACACAGTTTTATACATACTGTCCTCTTCCCTTATGGTAAAATCATATACATCATATCTCATCAGTTTGATCATTAGTCTTAATTCTTATGCCCCCGCTGCATTCTGCTCCCCAGACCAGGCTGACGTACTCCCTATGTATAGTTTTTAATTGATCTTTAACCCAAGAATACCCTTATCATGTAAGTCCTTTATGTCTTATAGATAATAGCCCCTCTATGGTCCTCTCTTTGATCTCTGGGCTAATACGGGTGCTCTGGTGTGGGTGCCCCTGGAGGACAGCAGAGCATGCATGGATATCATGTCCATCTCCCTTTGGGCATATCCTGTCTTATAGTCTATCTTCCTTAATAGAATCTGATATCGTAAGGTAGAAGTTAGATAATGCTGAGATATAACTCACGGTAAAACAGAACATACGTCTAATAGAATAAATTGTAAGGTAGAGGTTAGATAAGTAGTAAAACAGAACATACGACTAATAGAATA
Source organism: Danio kyathit (assembly GCA_903798195.1). NCBI lineage: Eukaryota > Metazoa > Chordata > Actinopteri > Cypriniformes > Danionidae > Danio > Danio kyathit. Next base: position 43,058,679 of record LR812529.1, read on the forward strand.
AAGTTATATACAGTTTGAGCAGCATCATATGGCATTAGAGTATGAATTGACTCACATCTCCATCTACATTAACATATTCATATAATCAATCACATATATTGTTAAATCACATATACTCATCGATTTCCATAGAGAGAAATTAATACAAATAACGTGACCGTGACAGTATTTTACTTTAATTGACTTTAGAAAACAAACACAACATTTTTAATATGATATTACTTTTTTTTTAATTGGTGAAATCTGCATATCAGCCACAAAAGTAATGAATAATTTAGTTAAAATAATTAAATAGTCCGCCGTCACATTTACCTTCTGTTATTATTCGACCAACCGTTAATGGCCGCCGAAGTGTTCCACAGACAAAGCATAATAAAAGCCCCCACATTTCTAAACAGTTTCAATTAAATATTTATTTAAAACTCGTCTGTTTAATATTAAAGTTATTAAATATTAAACTATTATTATTAACATTTACATAATGTTATCTTTTTCTTCTGAAATTCTTTTATGCTAGTATGTTTTGATTTCTGCCATATAAGGGCATTTTTAAAGGGGAAGTGTCTGTGCCCTGTCTTTCATATCCAATAGCTTCATTACATTTGACTTGCCAGTGTTTGGTATTATTTTGCCATTTCTTCTCAGATCACCATGGACAAAGTTGCACTGAGGCTAACTTTATTTGGCCTTCTGTTTACCTGTGTCAACTTGGCAGCAGCAAAGGTAAAAGCAATTAAGAAAAAAAAAATGTATTTGGAGATGTAGTCTACTAATTTTATAGTCCTACAAGCTGTTTTCTCAACTTGTGTTGATTAACTAGAAGTTAATTGCGGGGAAAAAGTATGGAATATGGAATAAAAAGAAATGAATATGTTTTTGGATGTCTTTGTAAAGAGTTCAGAGTGAATTTATTCGATATTTAACTTTAAAGATCTAAGTATTGACATTGTAAATAATGACAAATTCAGACTCAACATGTGTAAATAATTGATCATGCTTGAGGAGAAAGTCCACATAAATGGGATTGTTTTTGTGTTCTAAAGAAGGGCATGTCAATATGCTTAACTTAGTGTTCTTGCTGTTATTATTGCATAATGAACACTGATATTTGTTCACTTTAATGCAGAAAAAAATAGATATTTACAGCTTCCACATCAACTGTACGGTCACCAGCCGCTACGCAACCACAGTCATCACAAGCCGTGTGGCAAATGTTTTGAATAAGTCTCAAGAGGTCCACTTTGAGGTCAAAATACCCAAGAATGCCTTCATTAGTCAGTTCAGAATGTAAGTAAATGTACAATCAATATCTAAATCATTAAAATATTCACACAACTTTCTCTATTCACCTGTGAACAGCCAAACTTATGTATCTAATATAAATTAAACTACTAACAATTGTAGAACATTGATTTATAGTCATGATCTGACTATATTCTTATTACAGTATAACACTTAAATGTTGAGATTTTTATCACTATATAGAGCTTTATCATTTTAAAGGGTATAATAACAATAAAAAACATGTTTGTTTGTTGCTTTACGTATATACAGATGTTCAGAGTAAACAAATGTTTAAAAAATGTAATTGCAAAAGGTTTAAAAAGTACAGTAAGTTACACTTTGCAGTAAGCAATAGCCCCTTTTATTACAGTTACCATGTTGTTCTTAGATTTAATGAAGTCTTCTTAGTTAAAAATGAATTCATAAATATGTATTCACAGTATTTTAAAGTGGCCACGATAACAATATTGTTCATGTTCATTATGATAATATATTGTATTATTGAATATCAACACCTCTCTAGTTCTGTTTAATAATAATAGTTCCTGCTTTTTAATTGCTAATAAATCTTATTTTTTTGCTCAGGACCATTGAGGGGAAGACATATGATGCAGTTGTGAAGGAAAAAGAGGAAGCTCAGCAGGAATACAGTCAAGCCTTTTCTCGAGGAGAAAGTGCTGGATTGGTCAGGTGCTTGTAATTTTAAAAACAGTTGCATTTTGATAAATCCTATTGTTAAATGTTGTGTTTCTATTAATGCCATGGTCATCGGTTTTGATTTCTGATAACAAACATGCAGGGTGTGAATTACAGGGGGGTTTGCGGGGGATTCCCCTCTTAATGCTTAGCCTACTCCCCCTGAATGACATCAAAACAAAATGTATGTAGGGTTAGCCTTCTAAATAGTGAGAAATACTTTGTTCTTATCTGTATCTTAAATAATGTTATTAATAATAAAAATAATAGATCATATAAATATACATTTGACCATGTATATATATGATATATGATATATTGTGAAACCAGCCATTTTAAAGCACCGATAGACATGGTAAGTGTTCACAAGGTACTTTTCTTGTAAAGTAGGTGTTTGTTTCTACATATAGCTTACAAGTAAAGTAAAATTAGCTGTATAGTTTGACCTGAATAAAGATGATGTAATTTAAATAAATACTTTAAGAGTTTTTTTTTTTTTTTTCAGAAAAACGAAGATAAGGAAATAATTTTTTGCTGGGCTACTTATAATGAGTTTGGACTAATCTGATTGTCGATGAGAGACCAGCTGCAGTCAATCATATCACGTGCTCCTCTCGGAATTAGTTTGTGAAACTTCACATAAATTTGATTCACTGAAAGATACGCAAACTAACATTACTAAAAAAGTTGGCCCCCCGATGGTCAATGTATAGTTCACACCCTGCAAACATGTGTACTTTCAATGCAGTTCAGGGGTGAAAACCATCGTTAGCCAACTAAGGTCACTACCCTGCTGAAAAATCCAGCTTAAACCAGCCCAAACTGATTGGCTGGTTTTAGCTGGTTGACCAGCCTGGTTTTAGAGGGGTTTTGGCCATTTAGCCTGGTTTAAGCTGGACACAGCTGGTTTTGGCTGGTAAAGCTGGTTTTACCTGGTTAAGCTGGTCATTTTCCAGCTAGACCAGCTAAGATTAGGATGGAAATGGCTAGAAACCAGCCTGGAAATGGCCAAAACCCCTCTAAAACCAGGCTGGTTGACCAGCTAAAACCAGCCAACCATCTTAGGCTGGTTTAAGCTGTTTTTTTCAGCAGGGTAGTTCCGTAGTTACAAACATAGTTTGTTGATTTGGTGCTTCTCAAATCCATCGTTTCAACGAACATTCGCAGACTGTTTCGCAAATTTGTATGCTTGCAACTACACCTCTGGAGCTGTAGTTAGAAACATAGTTCCTGGCTGTGTTCTATTCCCAGTTATCCTCCCTATGCCCTATTTGTTTAGAACATTCTGATATTTAAACTTGGAATTATTTTTTTTAAAAAGCATTAAGTTAATCTCTCTTAGGTGTAATTTGCTTTCAAAATATTTTTACAGTTCAGTTTTAGCGATCTTCATGTTTACAATAGCGCTCCCTTCGCAGTGCACGTTGAACAAATTGATGTCATTTTAAACACAGCGATGGCTCATGACGAAAGCTATAGGTGACCTATTATTTAAAAGCGGAATTTACGTTACGTCTCCGAAGATTGTGAAAACAAAAAACATAGCATACGTTCATGCTTTTAGTTTATAGTAGGTTATTTATTAAGTATCTGTATATGACATGGACCTGTTGGTTAGAACATTTCTGCAGTGGTTTGCACAATGTGGTTCAAATGATGAATCTGCGACAGAAAAACTACGGGTTTTGTGAAACACTCGTCACTACATCATTCTTTTCCCAAACGATGCATCATACTATGATAGTTCAGCCACGAGTTACATCATTGTTTGGGAAACACACCCTAGATTGACTTAGATTCTGCCAATTAGGGCTGAACAATATATTGTTTAAGCATCGCAATGTCACATCACATCAAAGGATTAGATTATTTATTAAAGATTAAAAGATATTATTAAATATTATTTAAAAAATTATTTATACAAGGATGACCATATGCTGTTTGATTTCAATTTCTATACTTGAATACTGTTAGACTCCCCAAAAAAACCATAAAGCACTGTTTATTAAGCTTTGCTTGTAATTTATTATAATTTATGCAGATCCACTGCATTGAAAAGGACTTGATCATCTCAGTCGATCTAAATTAATAAAATCTATCCAAATAGGGCTATTCAAATAGAGATTTTTCCAATATCGTGCAGCGCTACTGCCAATGTATGTAAAATATAAGATATTATACATTTCTTTAATATTAAATAAAAGTAATCAAGATCAATAAAATGGGCTCTGTTTGCAGTGCTGTTGGACGGACTTTAGAGGACTTTAAAACATCGGTGACAGTGGCTGCAAACAGTAAAGTAACCTTTGAGTTGACCTACGAGGAACTTTTAAAGCGCCGTCTTGGCAAATATGAGCTGCTCATCAACGCCCAACCAATGCAGCTGGTGGCGGACTTCAAGGTAAGAAACCATACAGATATGAATTTATGCTGAGAATTCAGAAAAAAAGACTGGGAAAAGTAAAACATGTGTCTTTCATGTGGGTTAGATTGATGTACACATTCATGAGAGTGCAGGAATTTCGCTCTTGGAGGTCAAAGGTGGTCTGAACACTAAGGATCTGGCGAATGCAGTCACTACCACCAGAGCACAGGAAGATGTAAGAAATATAAATTATATACATAAATAAAAAACCAAACACTTTGCTTTGCTGAAAGCTGCTGTTGTTTTAGGCATGGGTGAAGTTCTACCCCACTCGTGACCAGCAAAAGGATTGTGACGACTGTACTAAAAATGGTCTCAATGGTAACCTGGTGATTATATATGATGTTGAAAGAGCAAAACAAAGTGGAGATCTCAAGGTATGTAGTGCATTTGAATTTCATCTTAAGATGGGGAAAATGTGTTTAAGATAACAATTCAATTCATTTTTATTTCTACAGCGCTTTTTACAATGTACTGTAGATTGTGTCAAAGCAGCTTAACATAGAAGTTCTAGTAAACTGAAACTGTCAGTCCAGTTTTCAGAGTTGAAGTTCAGTTTAGTTCAGTTCAGTGTGATTTAATTTTCAACGCTGAAAGTCCAAACACTGAAGAGCAAATCCATCGATGCGCAGCTCCACAAGTCCCTAACCAAGTAAGCCAATGGCGACAACAACATGATTTACACTAACAAAGTGACTCAGAAGTTCACTAGTAGTTCACTTTTCCTGGTTTGTTTTCTGTCTGGACCAAAAAACACAATAATGGGCCGGTTTTGCAAACAGGACTTAGCTTAAACCAGGACTAGGCCTTAACCAAGTTATGTAGTTATGCAGCTTTTATTCAAATGACTCACTACTAGTATGTAATGAATTTATTCTCTGCCACTAAAATATATATATATTTTAGTTAAGACAGCACATACATACAATTTAGTCTTGAGTTTCTGAAAACGGGAATATGTTTAGTCATAGTTTGCTTAGCTTGTCAAATACATAAATAAAAAGGAATAAAAATAAAACATACTTTTAATGACATATATTTTGCCACAGAATTTACCAAATATCCAAAGCAATGCTCTGTACGGGGCTATTTTGCAGTTACACACACAAATAAAAGTTTTGCAAGGTGAAAAAGTTTGGTAAAGTGGCTCTGCTGAACACAACTAATGCATTTTCAATTTAAAACCACAAGTTTTATCACATTACGACTGGCATCTACAGTAATCTGGTATCTTCAAACTGCAAAAATTAAGCGTTTTAAAATTGTAAATGCTGGTGGTGGGGGCGGGGGTGGGGAGCGCAGTGGGTAGCAATGTCGCCTCACAGCAAGAACGTCATTGGTTCGAGCCTCGGCTGGGTCAGTTGGCATTTCTGTATGGAGTTTGCATGCGCTTCCTGTGTTGGCGTGAGTTTCGTCTGGGTGCTCCGGTTTCCCCCACAAGTCCAAAGACATTCGCTTTAGGTGAATGGGGTAAGCTAAAATTGTTCATAGTGTATGTCTTGGTCCTACAAGTTGGGGGTTGAGCGTTGGGCTAACGTTCCCACCTCGTAAAAGTTTGATGTTACGAAACACCAATATGGTGCGGCTAAATATCAACATCGATATAAACGGCCCTGGGAGTAAGTAAGTAAATGCTGGTGTTAAAGGTGTGGCTATCCACAGTATCCATGTTTCCATCCACCTATTTTCATGTGCATTTTGGATATGCGCTTAAAAAAAGGTTAATTGAAACCAGTGCTTAATTTATGAATTGCAAGGGGAATGGGGGTGGGGGGGGGGGGGGGGGTGGGGGGGGGGGGGGGGGGGTTGTTGTGGACGAAAGTGAAGGGGGGAGGTGATGGCAGAGGGGTGTTGCGGACGAAAGTGCAGAGGGTTGGGGAGTCGCTGAAGAAAGTGAAAGTGAACAGCGGACGGGGAGGTGGGTGGTTTAGAAGGGGGATTGGTAAAATTAGGTGCCGGATCAAATTTCAGAGGATCCGGCATTTTTTCGGCACAAATTAAGCCTTGATTGAAACACCAAGATGTGCAGAAATTTTGAAAATGTGCATAAAAAACATATGCGAACAAACTTTTTATTCGATGAGAAAAAATGGGCATAAACTACAATGGAAACACTTTTACCGAACAAATTACAGTACGCACATTAAAAAAGGTCATGTGATTTTGTTATTAGAAATTATGTGATGTTAAAAATGTGTGTAAATGGACAAACCAGCAATTTTAACGCCAGTTAATCAGGAAGTGACGATTTTGTTGTCTTTGACTCATTGGATGGAAACGCTGCTTTATTCAAACATCTTTTATGCTATATTCCAGTTTTGCACATAAGTTTGATTAGCATCTTTGGATGGAAACATAGCTAATCTCTCTCTGAGTGGTCTTCTGGACTAATGTATATCATCTGTAAAGTCTTTCTCAAATCTCCATAACACAGATGATACTCTGCAAACATGAAGTCCAACAAAATATGCACATGCTCAGTGAGTGCGAATGGTCACGTTATGCATCTATGGCTGTATAGTGTGGACTGTGATCATTTTTCTGAAACGCAATAAAAACACCAGTCTGGACGAGGAGTGTTTTCATTCTAAAATACTGTTTTAAAAGGCACCTATGATGAAAATCATCTTTTTGAAGCTGTTTGAACAGAACTGTGTGTAGGTATAATGTGTCCACAGTCATATTGGGGTGCTATAAAGACAGTAAGGCTCTTTTTAAAATTTCCTGACGTTAAAAAAGGATCCAAATCCCTCCTATTTTGAGGCCCACCACAAAATGATGTAGGAATGCGGTTTTACCCGCCCATCAAATTGTATTAACATGATTCCGTAGTATAATCCGTAATATAATCATATCAACAAGACAGGACTTGCGCAAAGCAACTGTGATTAAAAGATCTGTTCAGCTTTCTGTGATCATCAATCATCATCAAATGTGATCAAGAATGAGTTTTACAAGTTTAAAATATGTGTCTGTGTTTGAACTTTGTAATGTCAGCAGAAAGGCTTGAATTAACTTTATAACAAATACATCAAAAAATCATTGGGGAAGTTTTTACTGTAGTATTCCTCACGAACATGTTCCTCCTATCACCATCTGCTTTCTTCATGCCTGTCTCTGTGCTGTTTATCTGATGCAGCAAGAGATGGAAACACACTCTGACAGGCACGTAGGAACGGTGGCCGGGGAGAACTAGCTCATTTGCATTAAAGGCACGGGCAACAAAAACAGCTACACTGTGGTTAGAGCTGAAAATTCCAATTCTCTGAAAGGTATAATAAATAATCTGATGGGTGGTTTGGTCTAAAACTTTACAGACACATTCTGGAGACACAAAAGACTTATCTTAAATCTTGAAAAAGGGGTAAAATAGGTGCTCTTTAAAACAAAAACTCTAAGCTAAGAAGAAAAAAACCCCAATATTTCCACAGGTCTCATTCCAAAAGTGCATGCCACTTTTGGTTGGCTGCGCTCACATTTATTCAAATGAACCAAACTAACAGGGCAACTGCACAAGAATTCGTTTTAATTAAGCCAAATCTCCCATTTGTGAACCCATTCTGTAAATAAAAAAATCTCTAAGTCTCATGTTATGTTCTCTTTGTCAGGTAGCAAATGGCTACTTTGTCCACTACTTCGCACCTACAGATGTTCAGCGCATTCCCAAAAATGTGGTATTTATTATTGATAAAAGTGGCTCTATGCAAGGCAAAAAAATACAGCAGGTAAATTTCCATTTCCATCATTTCTCGTTGTGTTTTACTTGCTGAATCATACAAACTAAATGCTTTTTTGGCATGCAGTTATGGACTTCCTGCAGGTTGTATCTAATATGAGCCTTAAATTTTAGACTCGAATGGCGATGCTGAGGATTTTGAGTGACCTTGCTGAAGATGACAACTTCGGGTTGATCACGTTCAACAGTCACATTCAAGCCTGGAAACCGGAACTACTGAAAGCGACTGCAGAAAATGTGGAAGAAGCAAAGACATTTGTGAACCAGATTAGGAGTAACGGAGGTAAAGATATCACCATCAGCTAATTGAACAGAAGTCTCCCAGATTAATAAATGGAAATGTTTGAAGAAAATGTCTTTAAAGGAGAAAACAATAGACCAACTGAGACCATTCAGAGAATATTATTTCAGTGGTTTTATTATTTTTGACTGTAAAGTGAATGAAAACAATCATTGGCATGCTAGAATTCCGCCCCAATTAAATTAAATGACATTAATTTCACACATTTTCTTCCATTTCAGCTACTGATATAAATGGTGCCGTGCTAAACGCTGTAAACATGATCAACCAATACCCACAAGAGGAATCCGCGTCCATCCTGATCCTGTTGACTGATGGAGACCCCACTACAGGCACAAAATAACTCATTCACTCATATAGGCACTCTTGTATAAAGATTAGGGTTTAGGTTAGGGATACATTTTGAACATGGATGCAAACAAAAATGCAATTGAACAAAAAGACCAACAGAACAAAACTATTTGGAAAAAATATATCTATTATACACTTCTACTGTGACTTACAATAGACAGACTCCCTCTAAAATGTCATAACGTGTAACAATAATTGGTAACACTTTAGTTTAGGTCACAATTCACAATATTAACAAACCATTAACTAACACTACTACCTTAATAAACTACTTACTAGCTATTTATTAATACTTACTAAGGTATAAGTTGGGTTTAGGTTTTGGGATGCAGAATGAGATCATACTTTATAGCTACTAATGAACAGTTAATATCCCAATAGGCAGGTAATAAGCCAGTAGTTATTTGCATGAATTGTGACCTAATCTAGAGTGTTACCCAATAATTGATATACCAAAACTCTCTATTTACAAGAAGAATCATTTGATGTGATTTAGTGCAGACCCAAAACACTCTTTAACTGCCATTTTACATTTTAATTGCCATTTTAATTGCCTTTATACTTTGCCACTGGCATTCAAAACACTAGATTTTACCCATTTGTCAGTAAATAGTTCTTAATAATTTAAGATATAATGTATTGGAATATGATTATTTATTTTTTATATATTTTTAAAAGTTCAGATCAGAATAAATGTGTCATTTATGTTTATTTAAACATAATTACTGTATGTCTAAATGGCAATTATTTGTTTTACTAAAGTTTTATATGTATATGTGGACACCAAAAAGGGCTGCACAGTACAACTTTTTATTATAATTATGCAAATAACCTCTTGATTGTAATTTATTTATCTTTGCAAAAAAGGCGAGACCAACCCATTGAATATTCAGCAAAATGTGAAAAAGGCCATTGGTGGAAAATATCCTCTGTACTGTTTGGGTTTCGGGTTTGATGTCAGCTTTGAGTTTCTGGAAAAGATGTCATTGGAAAATAACGGCGCTGCTCGCAGAATTTATGAGGATTCTGATGCTGAACTTCAACTTCAGGTCAGATATAAACAACAACAAAAAAGTTGTTGCTTTTTTAAGCTGTTAAAATGTCTTTTACTGTAATTTACACATTTGAATTGCTTTACAAATACTTGATCTCTGACATTTTCGAAATAATATATATTATTTATAATAAACTTTATTGTTTCAAACTAGTGAAAATGTCAATAAAAACTTGATTTCTGTCTCAAAAACTTTTAATGTTGAAAAGTTTACAAAGTGATTTTTAGTTATGACATTTTTAGTAGTTTAAAACAATATAATGTCTGTATTGGTCAGATAAAGTAAACTCTCAGAAATAAAGGTACAAGAGCTGTCACTGGGGTGGTACCTTTTCAAAAGGAACACATTTGTATTTGAAGGGTCCATATTGGTACCTCAAAAGTATATATTAGTACCTACACATTTTAAGAGGAACACTTTTGTACTTTTTAGTTACCAATATGTACCCTTGAGGTATTAATATAAGCCTTTTAGGTACAAATTTTTACCTTTTGACAAGGTACCACCCCAGTGACAACTCGTGTACCTTTATTTCTGAGAGTGTACGGTACAAAGACAATAATAAACTTTTTGTTTTTTTACTGTTTTATTTCTATATACTACATATTATTTATTATAAAATTTATTGTTTCAAACTAATGAAAATGTCAATAAAAACTTCATTTCTGTTCCAAAAACTTTTAATACTGAAAAGTTTATGAAGTGACTTTAGTTATGATATTTTTAGTACTTTGAAACAACGTCTGTATTGGTCAGAAACATAGGTATGGTGCAAAAACGGTAATGATCTCCTTTACTTTCTTGTTAATTTACTGATTTATTTCTATGTACTATATATTGTTTATTACAAACTTTGTTGTTTCAAACTACTGAAAATATCAATAAAAGTAACTTTCTTAAATTGTAAAGTTATATTTTCAATACCAAAATTTGTCAGAGCTGAGATCAAGATCCCATAATCCAATTTAAAATTGGAAATAATTGAAAGACACCTGTAAATCATATAGTAAACTGTTAATTAATATATATTATTTACAGTGTGGGTGCCAACCTGAGTTTGAGTCTAGCTTCGGTCATTGTCCAGTTTGCCCTTTGTTGTTGCCATCAATACTGAACATTCATTTTAATTCAATTGACCTTTATTTCTATAGCGCTTTTACAATGTAGATTGTGTCAAAGCAGCTTAACATAGAAGTTCTGGTCAATTGAAATTGAAACTGTGTCAGTCCAATTTTCAGAGTTAAAGTTCAATTCAGTTCTGTTCAGTGTGGTTTTATTTTCACTGCTGAAAGTCCAAACACTGAAGAGCAAATCTACACAAAACTACTATTACTGCATAAATTCATACCTTTACTCGTTTTATTTTGGTAGGGCTTCTATGAAGAAGTGGCCATTCCACTTTTGACCAATGTCCGGCTTAACTACCAAGGAGTGGCCAATGTAACCCAAACCACTTTCAGCCAGTACTACAATGGGTCTGAGATAGTGGTGGCTGGTTATATAACTGATAACAGTTTGGAAAGTTTGACCACTGAGGTCATTGCATTATCGGTAAGTTCACCACTTGTTGACTTACATTTACAAGAAATGAGTTTGTCCAGAAAATAAATAAAGATCTGTAATTATTTACACAGCCTCATGTTATTGCAGCTGTTATTCAGTTATAAAATAGATTTGTTAAGGTTTTTACTGAAAATCACATGTGAATATTAAAAAAATATGTATTTTCTATTTATTAGAAAAATATAAATAAATAAATTATACAATAAATAATTACAGGAGTTTTTTATTTATTTGATTATTTTACAATTTCTGGTTCTATTATGTTGTGCTTTTTAAATATTTTGACTCGTTTTTGCTTCCAGTCTAATTTTTTCTACGCCATTCAGACTAATTAGACAGACAAGATTTAAATCGATTTAATATGTTTAAGCCATTAAGACTTATTTAAGCTTCCATTCCACATGTCAAACCATTCTAACCACATATACTGTAATTCCTGTTAGCCATGTGTTAAATATGCTAACAATGTAGGGTAATATATGGTGGTCATGCTAAACAAATGTTAATGCTTCTAAAACATGCTAACATTCGGAACAGTAATGTACATAAACTGTATGGCATGTTTTGAAACATACAAGAAACATGCTAGCAATAAAACATGTTAGCAGTGTACTATGATATGATAGTAACTTGCTGAATATGCTAGGAAAGTGCTAAGACATGCTAGCAGAATTTTGGAAATGGCTAGTATCATCTACTGAAAATACTAAAATCAATGCTAGCAACATTGTTATTCATGTTAGTTAATTCATGTTTGCAAACCTGCAAGTAATGTAGTGATATATGGTAAAACATTTTTGAACCATCCTACAAACATGCTAAATCATGTAAGCATGTTTCAGGACTTAACAACATGCCTTGTTCTAAACAAATATTTCTTGTCTGCACTCACAACATTAGCATTGCTATTTGTATTTTTTTCATTCTGCATTTTATTTGGTCAGCCCTAGCGGTTTTGAAAGTGTCCTATAAATTTAATAAACTAAACTTCAAGAGTTCACACTTAGCTGATGATTTACAACCCACATAGCTAAATTTCTCTGGCCCAGCTCTTGTCCACACAATCAGGTTTTGCTTGGCCCACATACCACAGTGAATTACGGTACATGACTGGACCAAGTCTGGCTTCCAGACAAGAACCAAACATGGACCATATCTGGGTCAAGTCACAGCCAAGTTAATAAGTCATAGCTGGGCCTGAACTGGGCCAGATAGGTTGGTGTGTCACGGTTTGCAATGAAATTGATAAACCCATGAAGCATTGTGCATTAGGCACACTATGGGCGTGCTTTTTTCTAAAGGCGACCTGGTAGAATTTTTTTCTTTACTCAAATTATTTTAATGTATTTTAAATGTGGGTCAAGACAGGCCAAACTTACGTGGCCCACATATAAATTTTTAACATCTGGGCCAAATACTACATTTGACATCTGGCCCAAATCTTGTGTGCCGCCTTAAATCTCGGCCAGAATTTTTTGCTACCTGGGAATAAGCTTGTTTGGCATCCTGTCCCGGGAGAGAGCCAGGAGCTCAAGGAATCCTCGAGAGGGGAGATTGAGCTCAGGTAGATCTCGAAAACTCCCTGGCTGATGTGGCTAAGGTGAACTCCTTTGAGGAGGAAAAATACTGATGCTGGGAGCTTGACAATAGTGTCCATTTGGCTTAGTTGATGCATTTTTTTGGACGGTGGGAGGGAACCAGGAACACAGGCAGGGGCGGACTTAGTGATTTGGGGGCCCTAAGCAATTCCAGGTGTGGGGCCCTGGTATCAAAACTCAAACACTCTCTTTCTCTGTAGAAATTATGTTCTCTGTAGATTTTTTTTTTGTTTGAACTTATTAATTAATTAAATACAATAAATATAAACTATTCACAAACTAACTATATGTACAGTTAATTAGCCATATATGTGATTAGATTTTGATAATAGCATGTGCAGTATGAAATGGACATTCCATTCATGGGGGCTGCAGTTTTAAAAAGAAGTAATGACATTAAAATCTTAATGTTATAGAAAGATTTTACAATATATGATAGAAAATGTATAAAAAACTATATATAGTCTCCCTAATTCCCTGGGGCCCTAAGCGGCTGCTTACCTCGCTTATTGGTTAAGTCTGCCCCTGAACACAGGGGAAACCCATGCGGACATGGGGAGAACAAAGACCGGCTGTGGTAAATTATAAGCATATGTGATCCTCTCGAAATTAGCTTACAAATAAACTTCACTAAGAAATATGCTAGCCATAATACATGCTAGTAATCTACTAAAATGTGCTACTAAGATATGCTAGAAAGGCTTGCATAGCAGTCATCAAAGTTTCAACTTCTGAACATTATTTTCTTTCCAGAAAAGCACTAAGGTGGTATATAGTGACAGTGTACTCACAGACGATTTCGGAAATGATGGACTTGAACACGGGAACCACATTAATAGATTATGGGCCTTTCTTACAGTGAAGCAGTTACTGGCAAAAACGTAAATATTCATACATATTCATACATGCACAAATCGTAGCATTGCAGTTTTCACGATTTTCTTTTCTACCTCAGCATGCTTCTAAAAGACCAGGAAAAAGACAACGCAACGAAAGAAGCCCTTGAACTTTCTCTCAAGTACAAATTTGTCACACCACTTACATCGATGGTGGTCACCAAGCCTCAGGAAGACGAAGTGCAGGTTGCGGTCAAACCCAATGAAGAAAAGAGACATTCATCAGGTAAACTGTTTTAGATTAAATAAAGAAAAAAACACTGCAGGATATTACTGAATATTACGCCATCCAGCAAAGATGCACACACTCAATAATTTGGCTCATAGCTAGAACATTTGTTGTTGCATTATTTCAGAAATTATTGAGTGCGGACATTTGGTCATTTAAATTAAATTTGGTGCTAGCACCAAACTCAGGAAGAGCGCTGTGGTTTATATTGGATTGAATATTATGCCATGAAATCTTACTAATGAGTGTTGTTTCTCATGTTTAGGAAGAAAACAAAAATATAACAACTGGAATGGAAAGGTATTAGCAGCTCATCCAGGTATAAGCTATATTTGTATTTTTCTTGTATTTCCATAAACACATCAAGAGGCTTATTTATAAACAACACAAACAGCTTAAAGTGTTTAAAACTGTTGTTCAATTTTTTATATGAGCAAGATTGAAAAAGAAAATGAGCAAATGTGATTGATTCATCAACTTTTCATTCATCAGAGTATCCTGAAAAACATATTACATTCATTAATTCATTTTGCTCCAGCTTAGTCCCTTATTGATCAGGAGTCGCCACAAGCGGAATGAACCGCCAACTATTCTGGCATATGTTTTTAAGCAGCGGATGCCCTTCCAGCTGCAACCCAGTACTGGAAAACACCAATACACTCTCGCATTCACACACACACATACACTATGCCCGATTTCATTCATTCATTCATATTCCTTAAGCTAAGTCTCTATTTCAGAGGTCGCCACAGCAGAATGAACCACCAATTATTCCAACATATGTTTTACGCAGCGGAGAGCATGCAAACTCCACACAGAAATGTCAACTGGCCTAGCCAGGACTCAAGGCGACAGTGATAACCACTGAGCCACCGTGCCGCCCCTAAGATTCAAACAATTCTTATATGCTGATAAAGTTTTCATCTAAACTTACCCTTTATGGGTTGATAAATGACATGTAAATCATTTATTAATGACTCCCTTTACTAAAACCTGTGTATAAATTGATAATAAGACATGCTTCTTATTTCTTTCAGTGCTGAAAACAGTTCTGCTCCATATTTTTTTGTAAACTGTAAAATGTTTTGGGCAGCACAATAGTTCAATGGTTAGCACTGTCGCCTCACAGCAAGAAGGTCGCTTGTTCGAGTCCTGGCTGAACCAGATGGCATTTCTGTGTGGAGTTTGCATGTTCTCCCCGTGTTCGTACGGTTTCCTCTGGGTGCCCCGGTTTCCCCCACATTCCAAAGACATGCAGTATAAGTGAATTGGGTAAACAAAATTGGCCGTAGTGAATGAGTGTATGTATGAATGTAAGAGTGTATGGGTGTTTCCCAGTACTGGGCTGTGACTGGAAGGGCATCCACTGCGTAAAACATATGCTGGAATAGGTGGCGGTTCATTCCGCTGTGGCGACCCCTGATAAATAAGGGACTAAGCCGAATGAAAATAAAAGAATCTTCTTAGGATTTCCTAACCCTTGAGTAATGATGCCTAAATAAAAATCTAATTTGTCTAAACAGAAATAACATCCATTTTAAATATCTTAAAATAATACAAAAAAGGTATGTCTCACTCTATTATTGTTTTAATTGTACTTTTACAATGAATGCAACATTGGAGTGCATAAAACAGTTTTCTCAACACATTTTTTCAATTGTACAAACTATAGACTTCAGAATAGGGTTGTAAAATACACTTTTTTTTATCTAGCAATGCATTGTTTACATTAGTTGGATGGTAATGTCTCACTTCACTTTTCTACATAGCAGGTAGGAGACCTTCTCTTAAGACCCGTGCAAGGACGCATCATGGTACCGTACATCACTTCCATTTCTGTTGCTTTAATTCGTCACATTGAAATATCCACTCACATTTTTTGTCTAATTTTGGTCTCATTATAGGTACCAGAAACCAATTGAACTTACGAAGCCCCGTTCAATATAGTCAGTTTAAGAAAGCTGTTTATTAATGGTAATGAGCATAAATTAAATATTACAGGTGTTGTACTTAACCAGTTTTTTTTTATTCTAGGTTTAACAAAGAGTTCAAGAATTGTAACTGATTTTCATTATGACTTCTTTGATGATGGTACAACTTTACTTTATATTAACTGCCAATATTTACAGTTGAAGTCAAAACTATTAGCCCTCTTGTGAATTTTGTTTACTTTTTCCAAAATTTCTCAAATAATGTCTAACAGAGCGAGAAATTTTTCCACAGTATTTCCTATAATATTTTTTCTTCTGGTGAAAGTTATATTTGTTTTATTTCGGCTAGAATAAAAGCAGTTTTACATTTTTTAAAAATCATTTTAAGGTCAAAATTATTAGCCCTCTTTAGCAATATTTTAATAATTCTGACTTCAACTGTATACCTGTATAATAAATATATATAATTTATTTTATTGCATTTATTGATCTTATTTCTTTTTGCTCACATTTAGGTAGGGGGTTACAATTACCAAAAACAACTCAGAAACCTCTGACAACCTCTTCTCCATGTATGTGGGATTTATTCATTTTTTACACAGTGTTTTGTACGGTTACATCATATTGTGCTTTTCTTCTTCCTCTCTCTGTCCTGCAGGGAAGAGCATTAGGATCTTGAAATCTTCTGGTAATGCTCAGCCTATTTGTTATGACGTTCCTTTTGCTCTGAAAGTCAGACTTCAACAGAATGACCCATCAGGTCAGATATCCATTATTGTACCAGAGCTCAGTTTGATAAACAGTGATATTTTGTTGTATGCACATTCTCACTGCACTGTTTGTCTTTACTCTTCAGAATTCTATATGAATGGGGAGCTTGAGAGGATTGGAGGGAAAGGTTTCAGTCAAGTTGTCATTTTTTACAAAACGAATCACCAGCTTCGGCTCAGCACTACTAAAATTGACTACTCTTATGGGTCGGAGTCTATGACGTTTTCATGGGACCAAGAACTCACCCACCATGAGACAGAACAGTAATATTTCAACTAAGAACCAATGCATATATTGTTTGCATATATTGTGCTTGCATATATTATCTGGCAACCCTCTTTATTATTATTAATATTATTACGAGTAAATTATGTTAATTTAGACCCATTTACACCAAGAAAAGTATGTATTATAGTGGTTATCATAGTGGACAGTAATGTTCTGTTTTTTTAAAGCAATAGTTCACTCAAAACAAACAATTGGCCAAGATTCTTTTTTGGTTGCTTAATAAATCCATGTCAACAGTTCCCGGCTACATTTGAGAGTTTAAAAAAAAATGTTTACAGGCTAAAGAAAATTAATACTGTAATGTGATGTGGACACTGACAACGGAGGTGCAGATCCAAATGCAGGTCTATTGAGAAGGGTCAGGCAAGCAACGGTCACAATCAGGAGCAAACCGATATATACAGGGAATCTAGAGTCGTAGTCAAATACACAGTCAATTGGTCAGTACAGGCAGGCAGCAGACAGCATAAACAAACAAACAAGGCGAGAGTCCAAGACAAGGCAAGGAAAACGCGTTGTTATGTTTACAAAACTGTTTACAAGACTCAGCCCTGATGTGTGTGTGTGTGTGTGTGCGCGATGTATTTATAGTCCTTGTAATGAATAAATGATGAGCTTCAGCTGTGTCTATGTGTGTGTGTATAATCACCGGAAATCAGAACAGGTGTGTGTGAGCAGTGCATGACTGGAACTTGTAGTCCATGTAATGGCGGATTTGTAGTTCGTTGCGATCTGCGTGTTTACCAGCAATCTGCAGCCGCTCGATTGCTGGTGATCATAACAAATACCAACAACTACAGCGGGGAAAATAAGTATTGAACACGTCGACATTTTACTCAGAAAACATATTTCTAAAGGTGCCATTGACTTGAAATTTTCCATGGATGTTGGTAACAACCAAGGAAATTCATGCAAAGAAAACAAATCGAATTAATTTACAAATTAAGTTATGCATAATAAAATGAAATGACACAGGGAAAAAGTATGGAACACATGAAGAAAACAAGGTGTAGAAAGGCAGTAAAAGCCCAGACAGCAGCTGAAATCTCTCAGTAGTTCTAGAGCAACCCTCTGCCCTTCCTCATTGTAAATTAATATTAGCTGCTTCAGTCCATCACATTAGCAGGAGGATGAAGATGAAACCAGGCTGGACATTTCAGCAAGACAATGATCCCAAACACAGCCAAGGAAACTCTCAAATGCTTTCAGAGAAAGAAAATCAGACTGTAGAATGGCCCAGCCAATCACCTGACCTGAATCCAATAAAAAATACAAATTAAAGCTCAGATTTGATAGACGAGACCCACAGAACCATCAAGATTTTTACACTCTGTTGAAGTCTGTGAAAAACTCACACCTGAGCAATGCATGTGACTTCATTCTCCATATGAGAGGCGACTTTAAGTCTACTTTTTTGACTCTCAAAGTCATTGAGTTTTATGTTATGAATTGCCACGAACCATGGTTTCAACTAAAAATTCTACTGAAAAAAAAGTAGAATAGGCATCTAGGAAAATGATTGCATATTGTTCCTGTTAGTTTTGCTATATATATTTGTTATTTTTTGCTAATAATAACTATTGTCTTTACTCTGTCAGCAGTGTATCTCTGGTTCTGAGGAGTAATGAAATGGACGTTACGATGGGAAACATGCGCATTGTCATTCTTCTTCATAAAGAAGATGGAAGTGTTTTTCTCTGGCCCGCAGTTCGGCAGCAGCCAAAAGATGTCAGTTCATCTGGCATTTTAGGTAAAAGAGTCACTAATCAAGCATTTACAGTTTAAGTCAGATTTATTAGCCCTCCTGACTTATTAGCCCTCTGTATATTTTATTTCCCAATTTCTGTTTAACGGAGAGAAGATTTTTTCAACACATTTCTAAACATAATAGTTTTAATTACTCATCTCTAATAACTGATTTATTTTATCTTTGCCATGATGACAGTAAATAATATTTGACTAGATATTTTTCAAGACACTTCTATACAGCTTAAAGTGACATTTAAAGGCTTAACTAGGTTAATTGGGCTAATTTTATTGTATAATGATGGTTTGTTCTATAGACAACTGAAAAAAAAATATATAGCTTAAAGGGGCTAATAATATTGACCTTAAAATGTTTTTTTTAAATAGTAAAAACTGCTTTTATTCTAGCCAAAATAAAACAAATAAGACTTTCTCTAGAAGAAAAAATATTATAGGAAATACTGTGAAAATGTCATTCCTCTGTTGAACATAATTTGGGAAATATTTGACAAAGAAATAAAAATTCACTGGAGGGTTAACAATTTGGACTTCAACTGTATACGTAATATATTATCAACCCATTGAGTGTATGTTTACATAAAAACAATGTTGTTAAAACAAGACAGTGTCAAAATAATCACCAATCACATGGATATGCATGCTAGGCAGAATATAGTATGCTAAAGAATGATAATTTTGTTAAAATTTCAAAACGATAAAGAAACAGTTCATGTCTCCACACATATGGTCCTATTGTCTGTCATTTGGCTTGTATTCACTCATTCCTATTGACTGAACACATACTACACATGCACACAATCACCGTTTTCACAAAATCACATTTTTGTGGTTTACTTTTAAAGGATAATGGCATAGTTTTCAAAAACATGCACTTTGAAATCAGCTTAAACTAAAAACCAAACTAAAGTTTCAGTATTTAGTTTAAAGGGGGCCTATTATGCCCTTTTTTTTACAAGATGTAAAATATGTGTCTGATGTCCCTAGAGTGTGTATGTGAAGATTCAGCTCCAAATAGCCCACAAATAATGTTTTATAACTCTTTGAAACTGCCTATTTTGTGCTTGGATCTAAATTGTGCTGTTTTGGTGAGTGTCACTTTAAAATCAAATCAGGTCGGTGCAATAGCCTAGTGGTTAGCGTACCGACATATGGTGCAATAGCACGTCAGGGCGTCGCGAGTTCGAATCCCGGCTCGAGGACATTTCCCTACCCTACCCCCCTCTCTCTCTCCAACTTCGCTTCCTGTCTAAATACTGTCCTATCTAATAAAGGCAAAAAGGCCAAAAATAAATCTTTAAAAAAAAAAAAAAAATCTAATCAGACTGTGCTCCCTATGTTTTATCATAGTGGTGACTGAAAAAACAGGATTAACGTTATCTTCGTGAAAAACTGATTATATATAAAGAAGTGGCTCAGAAGAAGGAAGTCTATGGAGATTTGAGGGCTTACTCACACTATGCTATCCGAACTGTGCCCAGGCCCGTTTCCCGGATCGTTTGAGAAGTGTGAGTGCTCTGAATCGGGCTCAGGCATGGTTCACTTGAGAGGCCCTGGCCCGGTTGGAAGAGGTGGGCCAGAGCGCGGTTCACTTGGGCTCAGGCGCGGTACACTTGTGTGTGAGTGCAAGCGTGCCTGAGCCCGAAACTGAAAGCGAGACGTGACGTGATGGGACTGTTTGATATGGATTAATTAATCATTCGTACTGTTCAATGAACGCAAACTGTCGTAGTTTATTAAAGACGCAAACCCCTCACTGCACGACAGCTGCACCTTCAGCAAACCTCCTAATTCCTGCAGCACGAGGACTTTATGATTGTTTATGAGCGTCAAAAGTGGCTGATCTGTTCGGCGAAACATATGACTGCGTGTCACCGCATATCAAACGACTTAAACGATATAACTAAAGAAATCTCCACTGTGCTGAGCGCGAGCCATTACTGAACAGCGCATCATCGATGACGTAAGCGTGCCCAGGCCCGAATGTAATGTGAGTGCGGGCCGTCAGGGGGACAAGTGTGGCCCGGTTCAAGGCAACTGTACATAGTGTGAGTACGCCCTGAGTGTTCATTTGTGCATCCTAAAACTCAACATTTATGATGCCCTTTAGTTTCTGATATGGGCGACGCAGTGGCGCAGTAGGTACAGCAAGAAGGTTGCTGGTTCGAGCTTCGGCTGGGTCAGCTGGCGTTTCTGTGTGGAGTTTGCATGTTCTCCCTGCGTTCGCGTGGGTTTCCTCCGGGTGCTCCGGTTTCTCCCACAGTCCAAAGACATGCAGTACAGGTGAATTGGGTAGGCTAAATTGTCCGTAGTGAATGAGTGTCTATGGATGTTTCCCAGAGATGGGTTGCAGCTGGAAGGGCATCCGCTGCGTAAAACATATGCTGGAGTTGGTGGTTCATTCCGCTGTGGCGACCCCGGATTAATAAAGTGACTAAGGCGAAAAGAAAATGAATGAATGAATGAGTTTTTGATATTAAACTGGTGGACGGCTGCTTCTCACTCAGCGCTGTTTATGCTAATGAGGGAGAGATCATCACTAATGGACGGGACTTTCCCCCTCCGATGACACATACAGAGAGAATGTCAATCAAAGTGTTTCTGCAGACTGTTTTTATGAAGTGTAATTAAAAAAATATATAATTAAATGTGTTTAGACCCCTTGTAAAAGTCATTTTTGAGTAATTGGTCCCCTTTAAATTATCGTCATGTAAATGTACCTTTAACCTCCACTTTGTTGGCAATGTTAGTGATGATATTGTGGTTATTTTAAACCAGCACTGGTAACACTGGTCTGTAAATAATATTTTAAGGAGAAGCCGAGATTTCATATGACGAGATCCCAGGATCGCAAACACCAATGCTGAAGCTGAAGGACCAGGAAGTGAAGGCATCTTGGTACGTAGTAAATAAATAAATATAGGATGAAAAAGTTATTAGCCTAGGCATAAAAAATTGGTAATACAATTAACATAGGCTCATTCTGAAAACGTAGCTCTATATACATTTCTGGAGATTGTGTATTATGTAGCCAGAAATACGCATGGCTGCATTTCGTCTTTAAAACGAACGCTACATGGCGGTATGACAGCATTTCTTTTCACGCCACCAGCTGACTGCTTACCTCCTACAAGTAAATAGCAGGGTGAGAACGTGGTAAAACCCCCAAGAGTATGAATAATTTCGGGCTTGACTGTATATGTTTAAAAGACAACTTTTTCTCCTTTATTTTCACAGTAATAAGATGTAGCACAATAGTGTCTTAAAAAAATATGAGATATGTTACAATGGGATATATAATCCACTTTAGTTTAAGTGGATAAAATTATGTTCACTATTACCACTGTAGTTATGATTGTTCATGAAATGACACAAAACATTGTACTATGGTATTATGCATACACTATAATAAAGTAAGAATACCCTTATAATGCATAATAAATACAGGCTTCATCTCAAATCTCTTATGATCACCAAGCCTAAGTAGATTTTTATCAAAAAATACATTTGTTTTCAATTTTACATTTATTTACCTGACTTTATTGTCACACGATTCTTCTGACATTTGGTGCTCAATTATTTAAACGTTCGACTGGTTGTGTACATCTAGCTGATCTTCCATAATCCTGCATTTTTGCACATTAACATTCTTATATATTTAAAGTATCCGCTGTTTATTTTAGGGTGACAATGAAGGACTACAGGCTTCCTGCTGCTCCTGTCATTGGATGTTGGCTTGTCCCGTTTGAAGCTGTCACGCAGAAGACGATCTCTGATTTTACCATCACTCAGCTGTAGATTCAGCACAGCTTTCTATAACATTCATATCAAGCATTATCATCTGACCTATTATCTAGTCTGTAAATGGTCACGTTTGTTGTTTAAAAGGCTGTGAAATCTGTGGCATGCCTTAATAATGTGCAAAATGTCTCATTAATATGATATAAACTCTAACATGCGGGAATTAAGTGTTGCTTTTTTAATTGTATCTGTCAGAATGTATCTTTAAATGTTTATGAATGTTTTCTTTGCCCAAACATATGCAACTGGGCTTAAGCTGGCAAACATGATTAAACAGCAATTAACTACTTACACTACCTGACAAAAGTCTTGTCGTCGATCCCAGTTGTAAGCGCAACAAATAATAACTTGACTTCTAGTTGATCATTTGGAAAAGTATAAGAAATATTTTGAATGAATCATCTCTTGAACTGCATCTCAGTCATCTCAAATACTGCAGAAGACCTATTGGAACCCACATGGACCCAAGATTCTCAAAGAAATCCGTCAAGTTTGGTGAAGGAAAAATCATGGTTTGGGTTTACATTCAGTATGGGGGGCGTGCGAGAGCTCTGCAGAGGATGACATCAACAGCCTGAGGTATCAAGAAATTAGTGCTGCTCATTACATTACAAACCACAGGAGAGGGCAAATTCTTCAGCAGGATAGCATTCCTTCTCATACTTCAGCCTTCACATCAAAGTTCCTATTAGCAAAGAAGGTCAAGGTGCTCCCGGATGGGCCAGCCCAGTCACCAGAAATGAACATTGTTGAGCATGTTTGGGGTAAGATGAAGGAGAAGGCATTGAAGATGAATCCAAAGAATCTTGATGAGCTCTGGGAGTCCTGCAAGAACGCTTTCTTTGCCATTCCAGATGACTTTATTAATAAGTTATTTGAGTCATTGCAGAGATGTATGGATGCAGTCGTCCAAGCTCATGGGAGTCAATATTATTACTGTTTCCACTGCACCATGACTTTATATTCTATACTGTACATTATTTCTGTTAAGTAACAAGACTTTGTCTAAGCAAAGTCAGACCTTACTGTCCTAATTAAATAATTAAAAATCAAGGCATGATCATATTTTATTTCGGTAAAATAAGTGTAATCTAGAGGTCTTTGCCTTTCATATAAGCCAATTCTAATACCAAATGATCAACTAGAAGTCAAGTTATTATTTGTTCCTAAAACTAGGATAATAGGCGACAAGACTTTTGTCAGGTAGTAGTCATGTATACACAAGGTAACATTTTAATTGGTGTTGATATGATTTGTTTTTAAATATGCATGTTTTGTGGTTCTGTCTGATAATAAAAGCTTAGCACCAAACATCTAATGCAGAGTGTTTTCAAATTATTTAGATAATTCATGGTTGAAGTCAAATATAAGTTCAAATGTTTTTTTCTATTTCAAAAAATTTCACATGTAATATTTAGTGGAGCAAAGAAATACTCACAGTATTTCCTATAATATTTTATCTTCTAGACAATGTCTTATTTGTTTTATTTTGTCATGGAGGAGTGGAGAGCATAAGACTGATTCCTGAAAGACCCCAGTGACAAATGAGTCTCCGCATTGATCTCGTAGGCCAGCCTAAACACCCACCGGTGACCTACTCACACCTGCAGCTTCTCCACGATGGATGTCCAGTGTTCTCCGGCCTCCAGTGCCTAGACTGCAGCTCTGAACAAGAAGTTTGGCCAGAGAAGAAATGGTCGCCTGGTTTCTCTTGAGGTTTTTCTTCACTTTTGTCAATTGGTTAAGTTTTGTTCCTCACCACTGTCTCCACTGGCTTGCTTGGTTTGGGACTTGTGGAGCTGCGCATCGATGGATTTGCTCTTCAGTGTTTGGACTTTCAGCAGTGAAAATTAAACCACACTGAACTGAACTAAACTGAACTTCAACTCTGAAAACTGGACTGACGCAGTTTCAATTTACTAGAATTTCTATGTTAAGCTGCTTTGACACAATCTACATTGTAAAAGCGCTGTAGACATGAAGATGAATTAAATTAAATTTTATTTTGGCTACAATAAAAGCAGTTTTAAATTTTTTAAACCATTTAAATGTCACTATTATTAGCTCCCTTAAGCAATATTCTGAATGTCTACAGAACAAACCATCATAATACAATGATTTTCCTATTGTCTTAACTTGTCTAATTAACCTAGTTAAGCCTTTATATGTCGCTTTAAGCTGAATACTAGTATCTTAAAAATATCTAGTAATTATTGTGTACTGTCATCCTGGCAAAGATAAAATAAATCAGTTATTAAAAAATGAGTTATTAAAACTATTATGTTTAGAAATGTGTTGAAAAAATCTTTCCTTTAAACAGAAATTGGGAAAAATATACAGGAGGGCTAATAATTCTGACTTTAACTGTATATGTTTTTTTAAGCATGCCTCTTTATTGATTTCTGTGGGGTTCAAGAGACTTTGATTGTAAACAGAGGGGGAGTTTTCTCCATTGGGTCAATAATAGCCAGTAGAATGACGTGGACATGAGTTTAAAAGCAGTGTGTGTTTCGAGGTGTGTTCTGTGCAGGTCATGATGGATCGAGTTGCTTTCAGACTGATTCTCTTTGGTGTTTTTCTCATCTCAGCTACTTCAGCTCCTGTTGGGAAGGTGAGGGTTAAATCTTACTTAAGATGCAAAAGTGCTTGATTACAAGTAGAAGTAAATCAGTTTTCATTTAACAAAAGGTTTATATTTCTAAAAACTCCTGTTTTATTAGAACATTTCATATAACTTTTCACATTTTGCTGTCATTGATAGATTTTCTCTATTTATTTATTTAATTATTTAACCAGGAATGTCCCAATAGATACAATATCTCTTCTATCAGGAAGTCCTGGTCAAGACAAGATTGTTAAGAAATATCTATTAAGCAGCAAATCAGGATGGCATCAAAAATTATTTCTGAAGGATCATGTAGCATTAAAATCAGGAGGAATGGAAATGAAAATTCAGCTATGCATCATAAGAAAACATACATTTTTAATGATATTTAAATAGCATGTTCTGTATACAGTCAAGCACAAAATTATTCATATCACTGGCAGATTTTTACTTAAAGTTACTTTTAATCAACCAGTGATTTTATTTATTTACTTAATTATTTACTTATTTATTTATTTAATTATTTATTTATTTACTTATTTTATTTTATTATTTTATTTTTGACAGGAAATGACACAGACTTTTCCCAAAATATAATAAGACGATGTACAAGATGCATCATTTTGGGAAAAAAAAAAAAAAATCTCTATATTTCCTTCAGTTTTGGTTTACATTTACATGATTTAAAAAATAAT
This sequence comes from Danio kyathit, assembly GCA_903798195.1. Lineage (NCBI taxonomy): Eukaryota > Metazoa > Chordata > Actinopteri > Cypriniformes > Danionidae > Danio > Danio kyathit. The sequence goes on from LR812529.1 coordinate 43,084,668, forward strand.
TTCTGAAGGATCATGCGACTTTGGAGTCGGGATAAATGGAAATGAAAATTCAGCTTTGCATTATAGGAAAAAATATGTATACAGTCAATCCCAAAATTATTCATATCCCTGGCAAATTTTGATTTAAAGTTACTTTTAATCAACCAGTGATTTTGTTTATTTATTTATTTATTGGACATAAACAACACAGGCTTCTCCCAAAAGATAATAATATGATGTACAAGATGCATCATTTTTGGAAAAAATATATATTTCTCTATATATCCCTCAGTTTTGATTTACATTTAATCGGGAGAAATGGATTCTGAAAATTCAGCTTTGCATCATAAGCAAACATACTGTACATTTTTAATGATATTTAAATGTTATGTGTACAATCAAGCCGGAAATTATTCATTTCCCTGGCAAATTTTGACTTAAAGATAGTTTTAATCAACCAGTGATTTTATTTATTTATTTATTTATTTATTTAAAAATATATATATTTCTCTATATATTCCTGAAGGATCATGTGGCATTGAATTCAGCTTTGCATCATAAGAAAAAGTACACTTTTAATGATATTTAAATCGTATGTGTACAGTCAAGCCTGAAATTATGCATATCCCTGGCAAATATTTACTTAAAGTTACTCTTAATCAACCCATGATTTTATTTATTTATTTTTGACTGGAAATGGCAAAGGCTTCTCTCAAAAGATAATAAGACTATGAACAAGATGCATCATTGTTGAAAATATAAATATGTATTTCTCAGATTTGACTTAGATTTGAATAAAAACTTTGTCAGAATCTGCCTAGGGTATGAACATTTATATGCTTGACTATATATAATTTGAACTTTTCAGTAATATTTCACAAAATGTCTTGTATTTTCAATAAAATAAGAGCAATGCATCATATTTTTAGATTTAATGTGATTTAGCTTGTGGTATAATCAGTCTTTGTACCATTTGCTCTGTACTCTGTTGAGATACCACAGTAATTCAATTTTTGTTGTCAATATTGCCATGATTAATAGAAAAAAAAGTTGTCTCAGTTAACAAACGGAGCTATCTATTGCTCAACAGTTTACACTGAGATGTACTCGTCAAAACTTATTTGCCTTTTAGTCCAAAGGCCTGTTAATTTCAAGCTGTAAATATTTGAGCACTCCAACATAAAAAGGAGTAAACATGCTCCAGCCAATCACTCTCTGTTATACAGCATGAGCATACTTTAATACGTGCTGCTTATGTTTTCACAGAATCAAAATGTGGATATTTACAGTTTCTATATTAACTCCACGGTGTCCAGTCGCTACGCCACAACAATCATCACAAGCCGTGTGGCAAATAAACTGAATGAACCTCAAGAGATCCAGTTTGAGGTCAAGATTCCCAAGAATGCCTTCATCAGCAAGTTCAGAATGTGGGTAAACATGAGTACTGTTTTATACTGTAGTAGAGATGAGGAGATGTTGTTTACTGTAGGTAGTGGGCATCATTGTTAGGTCAATCTGATAATGTGAGGCAAGGCAAGTTTATTTATATAGCACATTTCATACACATTGGTTATTCAAAGTGCTTTACATAAACAAGAATAACAGGAAAAAGTATTAGAAAATAAAAACAACAAGGAATAAAAAAAAATAAAAAACAGATTAAAATGTGTTAAAAGAGGTTTTAAATGAGTGTTTTAAGTCTTTAAATGTGTTTTAAGTCTTGATTTGAATGTGCCTAATGTTGAAGCACATCTGATCATTTCTGGAAGCTGATATCAGCAGCGGGGGGCGCAGTAACTGAAGGTGGATTCACCCTGCTTTGACTGAACTCTTGGAATTTCTATTTTACTTGATCCTAAAGATCTGATTGATCTGTTTGTATTCAGTGAGCATATCTGTAATGTATTGAGGTCCTAGGCCATTTAGTGATTTATAGACAAGTAATAACACTTTAAAATCTATTCTGAATGTAACTGGGAGCCAGTGTAAAGACCTGAGGACAGGTGTGATGTGCTCAGATTTTCTGGTTCTGGTCAAAATTCTGGCAGCAACGTTCTGGATGAGCTACAACTGGCTGGCTGTCTTTTTAGGAGGGCCAGTGAGGAGTCCATTACAGTAATCCAACCTGCTGCTGATAAAAGCATGAACAGTTTTGCATCCAAAAATTAAATTGATAGTTTAAGAAAATAACCTATACGTACTTTTTGAAGTGTTAAAATAAATAATATCTACAAAATAGGTTCAAAAACATTCACTCTTAAAAATATAGATTTTTATTGACAGTAATGTTTCTTTCAATATTATATCCCTTTATATTATACCTTTAAAATTAATAAAACCTTTCCATTGCACAAAAACCTAATCTATTCTTAAAATATGTTCTTCACAAATTTTTTTTTTATATTTAATTGTAACTATGATTATCTGTTATATCTTATCAATATGTTATTTTAAGGCCTGATTACTGGAAAGTAATTTAGCAAAATCAAAATAGTTCTTCAAAATGGTTCTTTTAAAAAACAATCACTGAAAGGTTTTTTTCAGCTTTAACATTCAAAAACTCTCCAGTGCATAAAAGTTTATGTTTTGCAAAAAAATATATACACTACCTGACATTCTTGCCGTCCATCTCAGCTGTAAGAGCAACAAATAATAACTTGACTTGTTGACTTAGTTGATCATTTGGAAAAGTTTCAGATGAATCATCTGTTGAACTGCATCCCAACAATCACAAATACTGCAGAAGACCTATTGGAACCCGCATGGACCCAAGATTCTCATAGAAATCAATCAAGTTTGGTTAAGAAAAAATCATGGTTTGGGGTTACATTCAGTATGGGGGCGTACGAGAGATCTGCAGAGTGGATGACATCAACAGCCTGAGGTATCAAGACATTTGTGCTGCCCATTACATTACAAACCACAGGAGAGGGCAAATTCTTCAGCAGGATAGTGCTCCTTCTCATACTTCAGCCTCCATGTCAAAATTCCTGACAGCAAATAAGCTCAATGAGCTCATGATTGGGCAGCCCAGGCACCAAACATGAACATTATTGAGCATGTCTGGGGTAAGATAGAGGAGGAGGCATTGAAGATGAATCCAAACAATCTTGATGAACTCTGGGAGTCCTGCAAGAACGCTTTCTTTGCTATTCCAGATGACTATATTAATAAGTGATTTGAGTCATTGCAGAGATGTATGGATGCAGTCCTTCAAGCTCATGGGAGTCAATATTATTTCTGTTTCCACTGCACCATGACTTTATATTCTATACTGTACATTATTTCTGTTAAGTTACAAGACTTTTGTCTAAGCAAAGTCAGACCTTACTGTCCTAATTAATTAAAAATCAAGGCATGATCATATTTTATGTTGGTAAAATAAGTGTAATCTGGAGGCCTTTGCCTTTCATATAAGCCACTTCTGATACCAAATGATCAACTAGAAGTCAAGTTATTATTTGTTGTTCCTAAAACTTGGTTAGGCGACATGACTTTTGTCAGGTACTGTACACTGTTAAAGTTTTTTTCACTAAGAAAGTTCTTTTGAGAACCAAGAATGGTTCTTCTAAGTCATTACTGCAAATAAAACCTATCATATTATTAACTAATATATTTTTGTGACTGTATTAAAGGGATAGTTCACCCAAAAATGAAAATTCACTTACCATTTACTCTCCCTTAAGTGCTTTCAAACCTTTATTCTGTTGAACACAAAATGAGATGTACTGAAGAAAGCTGAAAACGTTGATATCAATAGTAAGAAATCAAATACTAAGGAAGTCAATGGTTACAGATTTCTTCAAAATATCTTCTTTTGTGTTCAACAGGTTTAAATCAAGTGAAGGGAGAGTAAATGATGACAGATTTTTCATGTCTGGGTGATCTATACCTTTAAGTAAGATTGACATTTTGTCATTTTCTCCATAGGACTATAGAGGGGAAGACATATGATGGAGTTGTGAAGGACAAAGAGCAAGCTCAGCAGCAGTACATTAAAGCAGTGTCTCAAGGGGAAAGTGCTGGATTGATCAAGTACTGGACTTAATAAAAATACAAATAGGTCTAACAATATGCATTCAGCATGACTAGAAATATCTTGGGGTTAATTTCTATTTCAGATCTGTTGGACGGACTTTGGAGGACTTTAAAACATCAGTGGCAGTGGCTGCAAACAGTAAAGTAACCTTTGAGTTGACCTACGAGGAACTTTTAAAACGCCGTCTTGGCAAATATGAGCTACTCATCAACGCCCAACCAATGCAGCCGTTGGCGGACTTCAAGGTAAGAAAAAAACAAAACAAGAATGAGTAAATAAAGTATTTAAATGAACAAAGAAATAATATTTGTCTCACATTAGATAGACGTGCACATTCAAGAGAGTCCAGGAATTTCCTTCTTGGAGGTGAAAGGAGATCTGAACACCGGTGATCTGGCCAGCGCTGTCAAAACCACCAGAGCAGATAAGGATGTAAGAATTTAAAGGGAGAGGTAAAATCGCTGGTTTAAAGTTCTGTTTGCACTCCTATGCCTCACCAGATGACCAAAACATTTATTTTAGGCGTGGGTGACCTTCTACCCCACTCGAGACCAACAGACCAAGTGTACAAACTGTGGAGAAAATGGCCTGAACGGAGATTTGATTGTAACATATGATGTCAACAGAGGAAATCCTAAAGGAGATGTCCAGGTATGTTATGAGTAAAAATATAAAAGGAAAAATGTCTCTGTACTAGATGAACTAGGTATGTATTTAAATGAAATGTTTTTGTTTTATTCTAGATCTGGTAACATTTCTTGCAACTTTCAATTTGTGTGTGTCTGTGCACCTTGTATGTCCCACATGTATAACAATACCATTAAATTTAACCTTAAATGGACATTTTGTTTGGTCTCCATGAGCAACATGGCTCATAAATCACACAGTATGAAGTATTTTGAAAATGTGAAACTTCATATTGTTTTCTGCGAAGGTTGGATTTAGTATGTACAGTATAAAAAACATTGTGGGCTCTATTTTAATGATCTAGGCGCAAAGTCTAAAGCGCAATGGTGCAAAAGCATTAAGGGCTTGTCCGAATCAACTTTTGCTATTTTAAGGACAGAAAACTACGCTTTGCGCCCTGGCGCATGGTCTAACAGGGTTGATCTTATTCTCGTATTAAGTTATGGATGTGTTTTGAGAATAAACCAATCCAGTCTCTCATTCCCTTTAAGAGTCAGTTGCGTCGTGCCATGGAGCATTTGCTATTTACATGGTGTACTTTGTAAGTGGAAAAACTGAACGCTTCAATAGCAAGAAAACGGTTAAACAGACCATCTGCAGCGTGAGGATAAAGAATGAGCCTCCTCCATTCGGCCTCTTTACTCTCTATTGTTACTCTTTACTCCTTTACTATCGTGGATAAGGAAACGGTGTTGTACACACTCCACTGAAGACATTTATTAGCCTACATATTTGATATCACTTGTTAAGCGCAAAGATTTGTTTCAAAACTATTTCTAAATTCAGTTCTAATGTCCAGCAAATGAATAAATGAACAATAGTAAAGAAGTGTGGTCAAAAAACCAAACACACGTCCTATTCTTATGCCCTATATGGTCATGCATATGTCTCCAAAACCCGACAGGTGGACAAATCTAAACTTGTTTTTATTAAAACAAGTATAAATATTAAAGGTGTAACGATACGCGTATTCGTATTGAACTGTTTGGTATGAGACTTTCGGTTCGGTACGCATTACAAACCGAACGATTCAGACAAATTTCTAAAAGAGAATAAGTGTATAGAATATAATATTTTCAGTGCAACAACGCTCAACAAGGCATTCCAAATGACGTGACCTTGGACATGACAGGCAACATGCTGCCTTCCCCGCCCACCTACAAACACTACTCTAGTCAGGCACACACTGCACTAGCTCGCAAAAATGGCTAGTAACATTAATGTAATCCTCCTATAACCAACAGCGGGTCTGGGGTTTGGGAGCACTTTGGTTTCCCTGTAAGTTATGAGCGAGATGGCAAGAGAGTGGTGGATAAAAAAACACGGTAACACTTTACAATAACAGTACATGAATAATGATGTATTAATGTGCAAACTAAACATTACTTTATTATGAATGATGAGTTAAGGTATGCACTAATCATGAACTAACTTGAACTACAACATGAGTCACATGAGTTCATGTGTGAATAACGGCTACCTTAATTACTTGTTAGTACATGTTGTTAATTAATGTATTAGTTAACATTTAAGTTTAAGCTAAATGTAACCAACATGAACTCATGAGCTGTTAATGTATGATTATGTCATGACTTTACTTGGAGGGGCACATCATCATTAACTCATCCTTAACTAATTCATGAACTCCTGTTCATGCTGATGTTGACAGAACACTTTTCTATTGTTATTCAGTGTAAACTGACTAGTTGGACGTGCATAAGGATTTTATGAGTAGTTAAGAATGGGTTAATGATGATGTGCCCCTTCAAGTAAAGTCACAACATAATTATATATTAACATATCATGAGTTCATGATGGTTAAATTAAGAAGAAATTAACACTATGTTTTCATCCAAAAATGCGAATGAACTTTATGCGCAAAACTGGATTATCCCATAAAAGACATGCAAATAAAGCTGTGTTTCCATCCAACGAGTCAAAGCGAATAAAACCGTCACTTCCTGATTAACTGGCGCCAAATATCAACAGTAAAAACTGAATTTGCTGCAGTAGGAGAAGCTGCATAAAATCTTTTCTTCATCTAATAAATGACTTGCGCCTCGGAAGGCAATTCTGACACACAGTGAACGCGCGCTGGCGTTTGAAGGTGTCAGACACGGAGCACAGACGCTCTTGATCTTGGAGGTCATTAATAATATAATAACACTAATACTTAAACGGTAAGGCATTTTAGAATGACCAAAACAACATTTCAGATGGTTTATAATGTGCAGCCTGCTGGTTTGTCCATTTACACACATTTTCATCATCACATGATCTCTTATAACAAAATCACATGACCTTTTTTTAATCTGCATACTGGAATTTGTGCGGTAAAAGTGTTTCCATCGTAGTTTATGCGCATCTTTTCTTATCGAATAAAAAGTTTATCCTACTCAGTTATCCAAAATGCGCATAAAAATAGGTGGATGGAAACATAGCTACTGACATCACGGAATCACTAACTGGAATTAGACGAAATCTAGACACGCGCACTACATGCAACTATCCCCGCAGCATTCAGACAGGCAATTTCTACAGATTCAAACAGGGCAAAACAAATCACAGAGGCGATCGCTACATTTATAGCTGTGGATATGAGACCTTGGGTTTTAAGAAAATGTTAAATGTAATAGAGCCTCGTTACATTATTCCTTCATAAGCCCATTTCAGTCAGATAATACTTCCTGCTTTCAGATCCACTGAAATGGCAGGTGACAGTCAAATCAAGCAGATCTGTGCTGTCTGAAGAAAAGGTGGACACTTTCTGAAAATAAAAAATGGCTTAAAAATTGATTGAAACTGAGTTTCATATAAAAACTAAATTGTTCTTTTCTTTTTATTTGTTTAACTACTAAAATATTACATTTATTTTTATAAGCAGCTTTTTGGTTTTGAGTATAAAGAAGGATTTGTTTTATTTGCTGCTAAGCAGAAACCCCAGAAGTATAGCTTTATATCACTGTTCAAAGTAAAAAGAAAAAAAAAAAGAAGAGAGATCATGCTTTTATGATGTTAGTTTTAATACATTAAATAGATTTCAATCAAAGAAATCCTCTGGCTTTTTTCTTTTTTTGCTGTATCGAAAACATACCGAACCGTGACACCACTGTGTCGTATCGAACCGAACTGTGATTTTTGTGAACCGTTACACCACTAATAAATATGCATATAGTAAATAATACTTCTAATAACAAAAACATTATACAAATGCAAATTGTCATGAATAAACTGAAAAAGACCCCCGAGATGAGGCATGGAGGCAGTGTTTTTATATTTATGTAGAAAATAATAATTTTTGTAACATTTTAATCATTAATTTGTTTTCATATGTAAATATACAGTATATGTGTATTGCTGTACATCCTTTGTGTATAAGAGCCCCTATTATGCATTAAAAAGGGTCATATATCGGTTTTATGGGTCTTCAACAACATACTGATATGCATGCAAGGTCAAAAAACACTTTCATGGTCTTATAATATGCATTTATTTTTACCTATTTATCCCAGCGACTCCCATATGAATCGTTCAGTGATTCATTTGTTCCCAAACCCCTCCTTAGCGCAAAGCTAATCTGCACTGATAGGACCAATGATAACCTGTTGCCATTGGTCGACAGCGCTCACCCCGAGACACAGTTTATCAAGCCCCTGAGTCGCCAACATTGATATAGGATCCGATCGCAGCAGATGCCCGAAACACGCTTCATAGTGAAACTTACTTACACCACAGTAAACAGTACCCAGTTCTAAACAATGTTATTCAGGCACCTCACCCCCGAAAGCAGTGCAGTTAAACACCACAAACGCAAAGCAGCACGCGTCGCGTTTTCAACGTGCCATTAGACGCAATATGGGAATATAGAGTTAACCTGATACAGTGCAAGCGGTTACAAGTAACAAGACAATTAAATACATACTTTACAAGCTAGAAAAAACAAGGAGGCAGCTATTTACTTACACTTATGAAATGTGTCATGGGCCAGGTCTGATTTCATTAATTATTTTTCATTTTGGAGCTTTTCTACCCTCTCAGCTGTAGATCATTTCTATTTGCAACCATTGCAGTGGCATCTCTTGCGTGAAGTGTTATATGTTCTCAGGGCTTACCTGTACATCCCCGCCCAGGGGGTTGTAGCGCTCCTCCTCTATCCTCTGACAAGCTATCTCTGCGGGCTCCCATGTGCTTACCCTGAGCCTTCTTTCCAGTGCTGTGCACCAGCCCAAAGCCTAGCGTACCTAATAAACTGGCCTTATTTTACACGCGTTACCAAATTCCATCTTAATCTGTGACCCTAGTAGGCGCTGTTCTCACTGTTTGGCTTGAACTGGCTCCCACAGGTGGATTGGACATGCAAACGCTTTCATAGCCTACTCTCACGTGAATGCGCTGGAATGAACTGTTCAATACTAGTACCTATAAAATCCCTTGTATTTCACACAGAAAAATGTAATGTTCTTTAAATGCAAACAACATTGCAAACTCATGACTTCAGGATCTGTTTGTATTTGCTGTGTTAGTGAGTGGGGCTTATGTTTCGTATCCACGTCACGCCGAAACGGCTAAAGACTCCTTATCAAGACGATTCATTCCAACCACTATGAGTCGACTCTTTTTTTTTTAGACGAATCAATAGTTTTAAAAACTGTTCACTTTCAGATTTAACGTTAGCTGGATATTTCACTTCGCTTGGATCTGTGTTACACACTACATGGAAGGTCATTTTCAAAAACCCATAATAGGGGCTCTTTAAGCAATGTGTACATGTTTTAGACCTGCATAGGCGCAAAACTTGAAAATTAGGGTTGCGCTGGTCTGAAAATAGCAGCAAATCACGCTAAACATGTCTTGTGCCTTATTGCGCAGGGTGTGTGATAGGGCCCTATGTCTATGGGAAGTCCCCATAAAGATTCATTTGCTCAGTGGTTAGCACTGTCGCCTCACAGCAAAAAAGGTCGCTGGTTCGAGTCCTGGCTGGACCAGTTGGTGTGTGGAGTTTGCATGTTCTCCCTGTGTTCACATGAGTTTTCTCTCTGTGCTCTGGTTTAGTCACAGTCCAAAGACATGAAGTATAGGTGAATTGGGTAAACAAAATAGGCCTCAGGGTATGAGTGCGTGAATGTGAGAGTTTATGGGTGTTTCCCAATACTGGATCGCGGTTAGAAGGGCAACCGCTGCATAAAACATATGCTGGAATAGTTGGCGGTTCATTCCGCTGTGGTGACCCCTGATAAATAAGGGACTAAGTCGTAGGAAAATGAATGAATGTTGTGATTTAAAACCAGGGTTTTTTTAAATATTTATTTATTAACCAATCGGAAGTTTAAATAAGTTGTGTTGTCTAAAAATGTATATAAAAATGTCTGAAGTCATTTATATTTTAAATTTAGAAAAAATATAATCAGGAAGATTGCAGAACAAAACCAAAAAAGTTTTTTTTTTTGATATTTAAATATAGTTTGCATTTCCAGAGGAAATTAGAATTTGCTGTAGAAGTTGCTGTTAATTTCTCAGAGATGGGTTGCGGCTGGAAGGGCATCCGCTGTGTAAAAACGTGCTGAATAAGTTGGCGGTTCATTCCGCTGTGGCGACCCCGGATTAATAAAGAGACTAAACCAAAAAGAAAATGAATGAATGAATGAAGTTGCTGTTAATAAAAGTACATGATATTCACTATGCTTTTCTCTCAGATATCGAATGGCTACTTCGTCCACTACTTTGCACCTTCTGATGTTTCACGTATTCCCAAAAATGTGGTGTTTATCATTGACCGGAGTGGCTCAATGCACGGCAGAAAAATGCATCAGGTAAATGAACACATTTTAGCCACATCATCTAAAGAAACTTTTGATGAACTCTTGCATCCTCATCAAATCCCATGTTGAATGCAAGTATGCAATCATAACTTCCACATTCTGACAAAAGAGTGTGTTTTTTCTTCAGACTCGTTTGGCGTTGTTGAAGATTTTGAGCGATCTAGATGGGGATGACCACTTTGGATTGATCACCTTTGACGGTGAAATTAACTTTTGGAAACGGGAACTCCTTCAAGCTACCACAGCAAACCTTGAGAATGCAAAATCTTTTGTGAGAAAGATCCAAGATAGAGGAGGTGAGCTGCTAAATTTAAAACAAGTAACAAAGTTGTACCTCATAATTGCTGCGTTTCCATTACCCGTCAAATTGCTAAAAATTAATTTGCGAATTTAAAATATTCATTCATTCATTTTATTTTCGGCTTAGTCCCTTAATTAATCTGGGGTCGCCACAGCGGAATGAACCGCCAACTTATCCAGCGCGTTTTTACGCAGCAGATGCTGTTCCAGCCGCAACCCATTTCTGGGAAACATCCACACACACTCATTCACACTCACACACTACTGACAATTTAGCCTACCCAATTCACCTGCACTGCATGTCTTTGGACTGTGGGGGAAACCGGAGCACCCGGAGGAAACCCAGACGAACGCAGGGAGAACATGCAAACTCCACACAGAAACGCCAACTGACCCAGCCAAGGCTCGAACCAGTGACCTTCTTGCTGTGAGGCGACAGCACTACCTACTGTGCCACTGCGTCACCTGAATTTAAAATATGCCTAATGAAAACATCAATATTTCACTAAAAACTCATTGGAAACATTTTTTTCCTTTGTTTTCAGGTCATGGAAAAGAAATCACATGATTATTCTTTTAAGATGTACAGTCATGGCCAAAATTGTTGGCAACCCTGAAATTTTTCCAGAAAATCAATTATTTCTCACAGAAAAGTATTGCATTAACACATGTTTTGCTTTACGCATGTTTATTCTCTAAGTGTGTATTTGAACAAAAAAAGTGAGGAAAAAAAGGTAATTTTACATAATGTCACACACAACTCCAAACATGGGCTACAAATTATTGGCACCCTTTCAAAATTGTGGATAAATAAGATTGTTTCAAGCATGTGATGCTCCTTTAAACTTGCCTGGGGCAAGTAACAGATGTGGACAATAAAAAAATCACATCTGAAAGCAGATAAAAAGGAGAAAAATTCACTTAGTCTTTGCATTGTGTGTCAGTGCGTGCCACACTAAGCATGGACAAAAATTGTGGAATTTCCAAAATTGTGGAAAAATATCAAAATTCTGAAGGTTACAAGTCAATCTCTGGAGATCTAGATCCAAACAAAGGAAATAAACGTGTACTGCAATATGTGCTAATGCAATACTTTTCAAAATAGGGAGCCAAACATTTTTGGCCATGACTGTAACTGCGCATTTATGTGTAGAAACTTTCTTCCTTGGGATGACTCAAAAAGAGTATCTGTTCATCTGGAACTTTGTATTATAACATTTGAGGAACACCTCACATGTGACTGCTCTTAAATATTTACATAAATAAGCATGAAATAATGAAAGTAGCTGTTTTTTTTCTGCCTTTAATGATCATCTCTGCTGGTTGTTCTATATAAAACATTTTGAAGGATGTAAACAATATCAATAGTCTTAAAGAATTTCCTGTTTTAGATTTTTAATTTCCATAACTTTAAAGAATCCAAAAAGGTCCACATATGGATAAATAATGTTATGAGAGCTGTTTTAATGTTTAAGTTAAGATTGAATTGCCGTTTTTTACAGTTGGGAATAGGACACGATCTATGAACCTCTGGCATGATTTTTTAAATGACATTTAGGTTTTTGGTTAATGGAAACGTTTTAATGAGTTTTTTTTTATCAACATATAGAACATTTCACAAATCTTTGCACAAACCTGTAATGGAAACCACTTTACTGACACTACTATGTTTTTATCTCCCTTTAGCCACAAACATAAATGATGCTGTTTTAGCAGGAGTGGACATGATCAATCGAAATCCACGAAATGGAACAGCCTCCATCCTGATCCTGTTGACTGATGGAGATCCCACTGCAGGCACAGATTCACACTGACAAACACAAGCTCAAAGCTTTTTACTGTAGCACTACTCAGATAGCATAAGTACAGAGCATCCGAAAAGTATTTATAGCGCTTCACTTTTTCCACATTTTTTAGCATTACAGCTTTATTCTAAAATGGATTAAATTCATTTATTTCATGGCACTTGCAGATGAGGATATGCTTGAATAAATGCATGTTACAGATTTTATCACAAACATCAATGCAGCCCAGGCTCATTTTGATTACGTACCTCTATATACATATCTGGAGGGCACCAAATACAAAAGCAATCCAAAAAAATAAATAAATCATATCTCTGGCTACATAATTTGTGATTTCCAGAAATGTATATAGGGTACGTTTTCAGAACGAGACTATGTTGCATCAAATAGATGTCTCAGCGATGTACATGTGCTATCAGGGTACTTTATGCATAGAAAAACTATAATATTGATTACATACAGTAATATTCTCCTATACCATGGGTATGCTGAATGCTTGATTCTGCTTGATTTGCTGAACATTCTAAAGTACGCAATTACTATATTTTAATATAAAAAAGATATAGAATATTTCCAGATGAACGCTAAAGTAGTTCCAGGCAGGTTTTGACAACATCACTATATGATTTCACAGATAAATCAGTCAAAAATCAAATCAAAACATAACAGAGGGGTTTGGATAAGATGTGTAAAGGCTAATTTATACTTCTGCGTTAAGCGCACGCATATGCTATGGTGCAGCCTACGTGTGAACGCATAGCCCTCGCCGTCGCTGCTGCGCGCCTCTCAAAAAATGTAACGACGCGTAGTGCAAGCTCTGTGATTGGTTGGCTTGGTAGCGCTGACGAGTGTGGGTGGAGGTGAGAGCTGCGCGAGCCCGATGGAGTTAGTGTTTACAATTGTGGAGTCCCGTCAAGGAGCTCCGGATGGATTCTGTTGTTTTGTGTTTGCCTTATGATTAAAGTTGTTGCACGTCCACCGATTCCAGCCTGAAAATGAGCGAGTTTGAGCCACTTGTACATTAAGGTAGAGTTCAGAAAAAACGAAACACCAGAGAAGAAACTCGACACAGAGCAACATAAACACCTCACTGCCAGCTAGCGTTTCTAAAGTGTTATTGCAGAGCAACAGAAACAGCGTACAGAAGTATAAATGCTCAGCTACGCGCATTGCATGTGCCATGGGTCACGCCGATCACTTGACGCAGAAGTATAAACCAGGCTTAAGAATCTAGTTTGACACACAGGAGCAGTTTTAAGACAAAAACCTGACAAATGTCTTGAAAACAACATCTGAACAGTGTCTTTAGGTCTGGTTACTGTAGTATAAGTGACATAATTGACTCGGGTCCATTGAGTTAATTGAAAATTCATTCATCCTTCGGCTAAAGGCTGATTTATACTTCTGCGTCAAGCGCACGCGTATGCTACGGCACAGCCTAAACGTGGACGCATAGTCCTTGCCGTGGCCATCATCGACGCTGACGCGCACCTCTCAAATAATGTAACTACAAGTCGCAACGACGTGTAGCGCAAGCTCTGTGATTGGTCGGCTTGGTAGCGCTGACGAGTGTGGGCGAGGGTGAGAGCCACGCGAGCCCGATGGAGCGAGTGTTTACAAGTGTCGAGTCCCGTCACTCCTGTGAAGGAGCTCCGGATGGAAAATGTTGTTTTGTGTTTACCTTATGATTAAAGTTGCTGCACGTCCGCCGATTCCAGCCTCAAAATGAGCGAGTTTGAGCCACTTGTACATTAAGGTATCGTTCAAAAAAAAAACAAAACACCAGCGAAGAAACTCGACACAGAGGAACATAAACACCTCACTGCCAGATCCTGAAGTGTTATTGCAGAGCAACAGAAACCACGCAAAAGTATAAATGCATGGCAACGCGCAAGGCATGCGACGTGGGTCACGCTGATCACTTGATGCCGAAATATAAACCAGACTTTAGTCCCCTATTTATCAGGGTTCGCCACAGCGGAATGAGCCACCAACTATTCCAGCATATGTTTTACACAGCGCAAGCCCTTCCAGCCGCAACTCAGTAATGGGAAACACCCATACACTCTCACATTCGCACATACACACACTCATATACTATACTTTCAGCAATAAACGTATGCTTCATATTGGGACCTCAAAACTATTTATTAGTACCTAAAAATTTTAAGAGGAACACTGTTGTAGTTTTTAGGTACCAATATGTACCCTTGAGGTATTTATATGGACCTTTTTAAAAGGTACCACCCTAGTGACAGCTCGCGTACCTTTATTTCTGAGAGTGTACAGCCAATTTAGTTCATTCAATTCAACCGGAGCACCCGGAAGAAACCCATGAACACGGGGAGAACATGCAAACTCCACACAAAAATGCCAACTGGACCATCCGGGACTCAAACCAGCAACCTTCTTGCTATGAGGTAACAGTGCTAACCACTGGGCCACCGTGCCACCCTTAATGCAAAATATTTACTAAAATGTACTAATTCTTCAATGGACCAGAGTCATATATTTTTTACTGTACATAGTATTCCAATGTAATCAGCTGGCCTATGCTTAGATCTGATTAAAATAGTTGTATTACCAGTGAATCATAATCAAGTCCAATTTAGTTCCTATGTTTGTGTATTGGAGACAAAGAAAAAAAAAATACAGAATTGGGCCCGCTGCTTTCAGATTACTCATAATAATGGTATCCATACATGTAGTGAAATACTTTTCCTCTCTAACAGGTGAAACCAACATAGGGAGGATAATGGCCAATGTGAAAAAGGCAATTGGATCAAAGTTTCCCCTCTATTGTCTTGGTTTTGGATATGATGTTAACTTTGAGTTCCTGACAAAGATGTCACTTGAAAATAATGGAGATGCTCGCAGGATTTACGAGGATTCAGACGCTGATCAACAGCTTCAGGTGGACTACAGAGAATCAGCTGGGAATTCATCCTGTTTAAGTGAATTAAGCATCTGTTAATGCTTTATTTTGGTTTGTTTGTTTTGCAGGGCTTTTATGATGAAGTTGCCGTCCCTCTCCTCACTGATATTCAGCTTAAATACACAGGAGGGAAAAACCTTACCAAGTCCAGCTTTGGCCTGTACTTCAACGGCTCTGAGATTGTGGTGTCAGGGCAAATTACAGACAACAGTGTGGAGAGTTTCACAACTGAAGTCATCGCAGTTTCAGTAAGATAATCGTCATCTCGTTAAAGCTGCGATACACTGAAAAATGGGAAACTACTTTGTCTTTCATTCAAAGTACATCTTTATATTGGATTAAATGGAAACATTGAGGTTTCTGATTTTACCCAGTTTTTTTCAATTTACTTTAATGCCAAAAAAACTAACCCCCTTTGAGTAAAACAAATGTTTTTAAGTTTACAAAGTAGTATTTTTACTTTAAACCAGCAGGTTGGTCCAAAGCAAAACTCTACAGGAAGTTTTAAAAACTAAATTTGAGAGTAGCATGTGATATGATTGATTAATGATTATAGCCACAGCCACATCACTCTGCAGCCCAAGACTGGTTACTCACTGAAGCTAAGCTGGGCTAAGCCTGGTCAGTACCTAGATTGGAGACCACATGGGATAACTAGGTTGTTGTTGGAAGTAATGTTAGTGAGGCCAGCAGGGGGCTCTCAGTCTGCGGTGAGTGAGTCCTGATGCCCCAAATAGAGCTGAAGATCTTTGCCCGAACCCGACGGGACCCGGCAGGACCCGATGGGTTCGGGTTTAATTTCTATAATTTTAGACGGGTTCGGGTCGGGCCGGGCTTGGCTTGCGCAGTAAATTAATAGTCATGTGATGCATTTCGATTAGCACGAGAAAGTAATCAAATCATTTGTTACAACATTAAAATCCACCCTGCAAAGGTGAAACAAATGATGACAGAGAAGTGAAAAAGAGCGAATTTTGACTGTGGTCAGGCCAGCCGCCAGTTCAAAAAGAACGATCATTCTAGCCGGCAATGTATTTCGGTGGTCACTCATACACTGCATATTACGGTAGAGCGCTAAACAGCAATGTATGTAGGCTACAGCAAGCTGACAGGGAAGATGACGAGGTCATTGCTACATTGAAACTGCTGTCATGGAAAATTTAATTAAATTAAAAATCAAAAGATGAACAAACAATCCTACCCAAAACTTGCAAAATTAGCCAGATCAGAACTATGCATCTCGGCCTGTAGCAGAAGCAGTGAAAGGTATTCGGTACGCAGCATCCTGAGCGCAGCACTGCACTAAAGCAATTTACAGTGAATTCAATAATGTACCTGCACAAAAGCACGTAGCCTAATCTTGGTGAGTAAAGGGTTTTTAAATGATAAATAACTATTATTAAACCATAAAATCATAATGTAGACAGAGTATACAGGCTAATGTTGGCATTATTCGTTTGTTAGATTCAGCTACACCGTCGCCTTAAGGCCAGATTGTGAAGAGAAGTGGCGAAACAAATCCCGCAGAGCCTATATCTTAATTTCGTTATTGCCAAATACCAGTCATAATTTAGAATTTATTTTAATTTAATTTGTTAAGAAAGACTTCTTTTCGTTGGTGTGTTGGCCAATTTAAAGGCTAAGTGTATGTACCTAGGTCTATTTAGAGTGCTGAGATGTTACGATGTTACAGAGGACTTATTTTATTTCTTTGTTCCGACTTCCAAGTGGTCTATAGCCTATGTTTGTTATGAATAAATTATGTTAAAACATATAAATGACTCGTTCTTGAAAAAAGGCAAAAGGGCTGTGTGCATGTGCACATTTGAATAATGTCGGGTTATTAATGGGTTCGGGCTTTATAAAGCTGTCAATCAAAATCTCGGGCTCGGGCTGAATTCTGTCGGGCTCGGACCCTATCGGGCCTAATTTTTATGGCCCGATTACAGCTCTAGCCCCAAGTAAAGTGAAGGGGACACCATACTGTCAGTGGGTGCCGTCTTTCGGATGAGACATTAAACCGAGGTCCTGACTCTCTGTGGTCACTAAAAATCCCATGGCACGTCTCGTAAAGAGTAGGGGTGTAACCCTGGTGTCCTGGCCAATTCTCTCCATTGGCCTTTACCCATCATGGCCTGAATTGGCTCTATAACTTTTTCTCCACTCCACCAATAGCTAGTGTGTGTGCCCTGTCGCCGTTGTCCTGTGGCTGTCGTCGCATCATTCAAATGGTTGCTGCATTCTGGTGGTGGAGTGGAGAGACCTCCCCTCATGATTGTGAAGCACTTTGGGTGTATGGCCATACATGATAAATGTGCTATATAAATACATATTACATTACATGGCGGCTGGTCTCTCATCTGCAATCATCCATAAACCAATCAGACTAATCCAAGCCTACATTAAATATCCCATTTCACCCTAATTCCCTTTATCTTTGATTTTAAAGAATCCCCCATTCCACCCCATCTCCTCCTTTTCTCCTTTACCAGGGGGAGCTCTCGAGACCTACCTGATCTCGGACCCCCTTATATACTAATTGACCAGGCAGAAGACTTAGGCTCAATTATCTCCCAGCTCAGGGTTCTCACCCGAGACAGCATGCCAAACCTGCAATTCGTATCAAGTGATCGGCGTGACCTACGGCGCATGCCTTGTGCGTCGCTGTGCATTCATACTTCTGCACGCTGTTTCTGTTGCTCTGCAATAACACATCAGAAATGCTAGCAAGCAGTAGGTTTTTTTGTTCCTGTGTCGAGTTTCTCGCTGGTGTTTTGTTTTTTTTGAACACTACCTTAATGTACAAGTGGCTCAAACTCGCTCATTTTGAGGCAGGAACCGGCGGACGTGCAACAACTTTAAACACAAAACAAAACTTTCCATCAAGAGCTCCTATATGGGAATCGAAACTTGTAAACACTCGCTCCATCGGGTTCGAGCAGCTCTCACCTCCGCCCACACTCTTCAGCGCTACCAAGCCGACCAATCACAGATCTTGCGCTATGCGTCGTTGCGATTTTTTTTGAGAGGTGCACATCAGCGTCGGCGAGGGCAATGAGACCATTCTGCTTGAAGCAGAAGTATAAATCAGCCTTAAGTGTGAACTCTTGAATTTGTTGTAAGTAGGGATCAAATGATTTTGGTAACTGCCCCATCTCTAGTTGTAAGGGTAAAAAAGATTACATTGTTACATTGTATTACATATATATATATATATCTACAGTTGGAGCAAGAATTATTTTCTGTTAATTTTTTTTTCCCAATTTCTTCTTAACGGAGAGAAGATTTTTTCAACACATTTCTAAACATAATAGTTTTAATAACTCATTTCTAATAACTGATTTATTTTATCTTTGCCATGATGACAGTAAATAATATTTGACTAGATATTTTTTCAAGACACTTCTATACAGCTTAAAGTGACATTTAAAGGCTTAACTAGGTTAATTAGGTTAACTAGGCAGGTTAGGGTAATTAGGCAAGTTATTGTATAACGATGGTTTTTTCTGTAGACTATTGGAAAAAATATTGCTTAAAGGGGCTAATAATTTTGACTTTAAAATGGGTTTTAATAAATTAAAAACTGCTTTTATTCTAGCCGTAATAAAACAAATAAGACTTTCTCCAGAAGAAAAAATATTATCAGACATACTGTGAAAATTTCCTTGCTATGTTAAACATCATTTGGGAAATATTTAAAAAAGAAAAAAAATCAAAAGGGGGCTAATAATTCTGACTTCGACTGTATATATATATATATATATAATATATATATATATATATATATATATATATATATATATATATATATATATATATATATACGTACAGTATATATAATAAGTAATATGTGTGAATGTGTTTCTTTATTTGACACTTGTATTTTTTTCCTGAATATTTTTTGATTTAGATTCAACAAAATTTTTAAGTTTAAATAAAAGTTAAATTATGTTTTGAGGAAAAAACAAAAAATTGTAGCCCTAACAAATTACAGTAACTTTTTAAAAGTTTGTTTAAAGTATAATTTTTTTCAGGGTAGAATGCATTTATACAGTATTTTAAATTGACATCTACATAGATGTTATGTGGCTTAGTTTATAAGTTAACATATTGCCCAGAACCTGTTTTACAAGGTCATTTATTCATTCATTCATTCATTTTCCTGACGGCTTTGTCCCTTGCGGGGTCGCCACAGCGGAATGAACCGCCAACTTATCCAGCACGATTTTACGCAGCGGATGCCCTTCCAGCCGCAACCCATCTCTGGGAACTTCCACACACATTCACACTCATACACTATGGACAATTTAGCTTACCCAATTCACCTGTACTGCATGTCTTTGGACTGTGGGGGAAACCGGAGCACCCGGAGGAAACCCACGCGAACCCAGGGAGAACATGCAAACTCCACACAGAAACGCCAACTGACCCAGCCCAGCCGAGGTTCGAACCTGCGACCCAGCGACGTTCTTGCTGTGAGGCAACAGCACTACCTACTGCGCCACTGGGTTGCCAAGGTCATTTATAACCTTAGAATTTACCCCTAGAAAAGAAAAGTCTCATTTGACCATATTTGGAATGGTCATGAATATTAATGAGCTCTGCTTTCCATTACCCATCCCGTTTTAAAATATGCCTAATGGAAACACACACACAAATACAGTGAGATGTACTCTGAAACTGACACATGGAAAATAATCGTAATTAAGTAATTAAGTCGCATGGTATTTTGTTTTTGTAGAAATTTGTATTTTGCTTAAACTGTGGTTAATCGATTTGCCTGCACAAGTTACTACTCATAACATTGTGTACAAGCTGTTTTACTGTAGTGACATTGTTCTGCAGCTGAAATACTGATTCAGTCAGGAACTTTTACTGTTTGTTTTAACATACCTTATAATGTTCCTTCATGATTTTGTTCATCAAAATATAAGGTCATTATTACTGTATATACCATTGATTAGGCTTTTTTCACATGACTACAAATTTTAGGAACAATTTTTAAGTAAGTTTGGATACTAAAAATAAAGCTAAAATATAGCACAGGCCCTGCGGGTGCGGGTGTTTCCATCACCGTCTAAAGACATGAGGTGTAGGTGAATTGGATGAACTAAATTTTTCATAGTGTATAGTGCATAGTCTGTGAGTTTAAGACTGTATCTGTGTTTCCCAGTACTGGGTTATGGCTGGAAGGGCATCCGCTGTGTAAAACATATGTGGAATAAGTGGTGGTTCATTCCACGGTGGTGACCCCTGATAGGGACTAAGCCTAGGGAAAATAAATGAATAAATGCGACAGTCTCCGAAAACAGGAGTCACCCAAAATTAAACATAATATGCTAATGACAGCATTCCTGATTCAGCCATTTTATTTCTGAGCAGAAAGACAATAATGTGATCTATCAAGACACTGTAATGATGAAAGACACCAGTGGCAGCAAACCCGAGAATGAAGATTTCATGCAGCGACTTTGGGCCTACCTTACAGTGAAGCAGCTCCTGGAAAGACAGTATGTTTATGACAATTATATCAAATTCTGTGTTTAAGACGCACACTGAAGGCATTTATCTGTTTTAGGGTGATTCTTAAAGGACAAGAGCAAGAGGATGAAAAGAAAGAAGCTCTTAAACTCTCCCTGAAATATCAGTTTGTCACTCCTCTTACCTCTATGGTTGTTACTAAGCCACAGGATGGTGAAGTGGATGTTGCAGACAAACCCAGAGAGGGTGGAGAATCGCCCAGACAGACAGGTGAGAAGAAGTTATATGAACATTTTCAAGCCTTAATACAACTAAATACACTCTTAATACTGTAATAAATGTTTAACATTTGAATAAAAAATGTAATTGACATAAATAATTTTCTCTGTGTTTTTAAAATTAGCAAGTCAACCCCAACTGGTACCTTACGGTCGAAGTAAGTGTAAAATGATAAAATAAAAAATGATTAAATAAAATTTAAAGTAAAGAGCTGTCTTATGTATTGCAGACTGGAGTGAAATGGCTTATTAAAACTAAAATAGTAATATTTTTAGACGACTATATATATATATATATCTACAGTGTATCTGGAAAGTATTCATAGCTCTTCACTTTTTCCCCATTTTTTATGTTACAGTCTTATTCCAAAATGGATTAAATTCATTTATTTCTTCGAAATTCTACACACAATACCCCATAATGACAATGTGAAATTGTTGCAAATTTATTAAAAATAAAAAAGCTAAAAAATCACATGCACATAAGTATTCACAGCCTTTGCTCAATACTTTGTTGATGCACCTTTGGCAGCAATTACAGCCTCAAGTCTTTTTGAATATGATGCCACAAGCTTGGCACACCTGTCTTTGGGAATTTTTGCCCATTCCTCTTTGCAGTACCTCTCAAGCTCTATCGGGTTGAATGGGAAGCTACGGTGTACAGCCATTTTCAGATTTCTCCAGAGATGTTCAATAGGATTTAGGTCTGGGCTCTGGCTGGTCCACTCAGGGACATTCACCGAGTTGTTGTGAAGCCACTCCATTGATATTTTGGCGGTGTGCTTTGGGTCATTGTCCTGCTGGAAGAAGAACCGTCGCCCCAGTCAGAGGTCAAGAGCACTCTGAAGCAGGTTTTCATTCAGGATGTCTCTGTACATTGCTGCATTCATCTTTCCCTCTATCCTGACTAGTCTTCTAGTTCCTGCTGCTGAAAAACATCCCCACAGCATGATGTTGCCACCACCATGCTTCACTGTAGTGGTGGTATTAGCCTGGTGATTAGCGGTGCCTAGTTATCTCCAAACGTAACGCCTGGCATTCACTCCAAAGAGTTCAATTTTAGTCTCAACAGACCAGAGAATTGTGTTTCTTATGGTCTGAGAGTCCTTCAGACGCCTTTTGGCGTTCCAGGCAGGCAGTGGCTTCCGATTGGTGGATTGCTGCACAGATAGTTGACCTTCTGTAAGATTGTCCTCTCTCCATAGAAGAATGCTGGAGCTCAGACAGAGTGACCATTGGGTTATTGATCACCTCCTTGACTAAGGCCCTTGTCCTCCGATCACTCAGCTTAGATGGCCGGCCAGCTCTAGGAAGAGTCCTGGTGGTTCCAAACATTTTCCACAGATGGATGATGGAGGTCACAGTGCTCATTGGATCTTTTAGAGCAGCAGAGTTTTTTCTGTAACCTTCCCCAGCCTTGTGCTTCCAGACAATCCTGTCTCGCAGGTCTACAGAGAATTCCTTTGTCTTCATGCTTGGTTTGTGCTTTGACATGCACTGTCAACCCCTGAGACCTTAAATAGACAGGTGTATACCTTTTCAAATCATGTCCAATCAACTGAATTTACCACAGGTGAACTCCAATTAATCTGCTGAAACATCTTAAGAATGATCAGTGGAAACAGAATGTACCTGAGCTCAATTTAGAGCTTCATGGCAAAGGCTGTGAGTACTGATGTACACGTGATTTTTCAGGTTTTTTATTTTAATAAATTTGCAAAAATTTAAAAAAAATATTTTTTCACATTGTCATTATGGGAAATTATGTGAAGAATTTTAAGGAAATAAATTAATTTAATCCGTTTCGTAATAAGGCTGTAACATAAAAAATAAGGAGAAAAAAAGTGAAACGCTATGAATACTTTCCGGATGCACATATGTATGTGTATATATATATATAAACGAGTATAAAATGAATATTTTTTTATCAATTTGTCAGTAAATATAGACAATATATTTTGGAGCATTTAAACAATACAGTTTTTTTTTTATTAATGTAATGTGTATTTATATAGCGCATTTATTGTGTATGGCCATACACCCAAAGCGCTTCACAATCATGAGGGGGGTCTCTCCACTCCACCACCAGTATGCAGCAATCATTGGGATGATGCGACGGCAGCCACAGGACAACGGCACCAGTGCACTCACCACACACCAGCTATTGGTGGAGTGAAGAGACAGTGATAGAGGCAATTCGGTGGATGGGGATGATTAGGAGGCCATGATGGGTAAGGGCCGATTGAGGGACTTTGGCCAGGACACCGGGGTTACACCCCTACTCTTTACGAGATGGGATTTTTAATGACCACAGAGAGTCAGGACCTCGGTTTAACGTCTTATCCGAAAGACGGCGCCTATCGACAGTGTAGTGTCCCCTTCACTTTTACTGGGGCATTAGGACTCACACAGACCACAGGTTGAGCGCCCCCTGCTGGCCTCTCTAACACCACTTCCAACAGCAACCTAGTTTTCCCATGTGGACTCCCATCCAGGTACTGACCAGGCTCAGCCCTGCTTAGCTTCAGTGAGTAACCGGTCTTGGGCTGCAGGGTGATATGGCTGTGTTTATTAATAGTGTGGTCACTGAACATTTGTAGTAATAAAAAGGTAAGACATTTATTGGAAAAAACTCTATTTTGTGTTAGGATTTGAGATGAAATCCATATGGGTTTAAGTTAAGCATACGCTATCAAAGACCAGCCTTTTTATTTGCTCATTTATTTATATTCACAATTACAAAATAAATAATAAAAATCAATAATAACTATAAAGAAAATCTAATGGACTGTTTAGGATAGATAGTCTACTTTACACAGCTGATTTAAGGTGGCTCAGCAGGTCTGTGTCAGCTTGGAATTCAGTGTGAAGACCCTACATATGTGCCGCATTAAACAGTTAGTGTAAAGGCACGTTTTGATAAGTTTATGCCACTTCAGGTTTGCTTTCTGTGCTGTCTTTGCTGTATAAAGATGATTATAGATACTTTTTCTTTGCATGCGGACTTTAGCTGCATCTGCATTGATTTGTTTTATTTGTTTTATAAAACAGGACCAGGAGTTAGTCACTCCCAAAATATGTTTCATCAACCTGGTATGTCTAGTCAACCTGTTCTGCATGGTCCACCTGGTCCACCTGATGCACATATGAGTTTTGCAAGACAACCTGGTATGCACACACATATTGAAAGAAAACTAATTAATAGACCTATGTTCTACTGTATGCTATAATTATGTGACAAATACTTTATTTTAAGGTGGAGCACATCTCACGTATTTTCATCAAGGTAATGGCTTCATGTCTTTTCTCTTCTGTGTTTGCCATTAACTATTTTAAAACCAATAAACAGCAGCAGTCATGTACATATCATAAGGCTCTTTGTCTAATTAGCAATTATTAAATGAGTGTAAACTATTACATTATCTAAGCAATGTAAAAAAAACTCTTATTGTCTTTAAAATGACTAAACTTTCATCTTTTCTAGCTTCTGTTGTTTCTGATGGTATGTATTTCAATTTTATAATAATAATAATAATAATAATAATAATAATAATAATAATAATAATAATAATAATAATTCAGTGTCAGCCTAAAGAAATAATCTGTTCTTTGACTTTCGGTGATTTCTTGAAAGTGTGTTTCTAAACTTTGTTTTGAAATACATTTTAATCTGGAGAAGAAATGATGGAAATGAAATGCTTATTATATGAAAACCTTTTTGTCTTTATAATCTAGACACTTTTTTTCTTTTCTAGTTGTTTTGGACCAAGATGGTACGTATGACAATGTTACTGTAATATTAATAATAATGGCAATAATTATAGAAATAATAATAATAATAATAACACAATTTCAGCCTGAAATCAGCTGTTGTTTGACTTTCAGTGACAACCTCACAATATTTATTAAGAATGTGTTTATAATAGCATTCACAATGCTTTGTTGTTAATATGCTTAATGTCAAAATCAATAGTAGTCAAACTGAAAAAATGAAATAAGGCATATATATGCACAAATAAACCATAATGTTTGAAATTTTAATCTTGAAAAGAAAATGATTCAAATGAAACAGTAATTCTGTGAAAGTCATCTTGTGTTTATAATGTCTAAACTTTTTCTTTCCTAGATTTTGCATATGATGGTGGGTATGACAGTGTTGCTGTAATAATAATAATAATAATAATAACAACAACAATAATAACAATAATAGAGTGGAGGAACTATGACGTCACCTTGTAGGCTAATCGGCTTCTAGCATAAAACTGGTTCCCTCGATAAAATCCCCATAGGATTTTCCCATAGGCTTTTTGAAGATTGCAAATAATAAGCTCTGTGTTCAAACACTGTTTATTACGCTTACACGGATAATCCTCACACCAAAATACAACTTTTAGCACTTTTGGATCTTAAATGCAAACACAAGAATTAAAAAGATAACATTAGGCTATAAGCGGACTACAGCCTTCGGTGCGCTCGCCTGTGACGTCAGCACCACCCTGCTAACGACAACTTTTCAAGCTTATTTTTAGAAATCCATGACAAAGGTTTACTCTCTCAGTTTATTATATTATAATCCATGCAGGGCTGGTGCAAGCTGAACTGCCGCTCTAGGCAAAGGACTATCACGCTGCCCTCAACCCGAAAGTGAAAACGAACGGGGGGGTTGTTGTGGATGGGATGAAAGTGAGGACCGGGGGTGGGTGAGGACCGGGGAGGGGGGGTTGGGGCGCGCGTTTGCCGCACTCACTATTCTGCCGCCCTAGGCGGCCGCCTAGGTTGCCTCTATATTGACGCGCCGGCCCTGAATCCATGCTATATATTATAAACAAATAAATACGCAAAAACACATCTGTATAGACTACGTGCCTTTTGGATAGTTTTTTACGTGGGAAACACATTTTTGTTTTGCTTTACGGTTGTTGTAAAAGTTTTTGTTATGACAGTTATGACAGAGTTAAATGTGTTCAGATGAAGAAAAGAAAAAGACGAAAAATCAATTGATCACGTTAAAATGACAGTTAACGTATATGTATTTTTACACATTTATTCACACATTTGCATTACTGAGAGCAGGAAAGAGACAAGCTGGACTGGTAAGCAGTATCTCCATTATATAGTTTAATTAAAATAAATGATCAACAAATTAATCTGTCTTGATGGTCTTTACAAGTGAAGACATTATCTACACACAATATGAATTCCCAATTAGAAAAACACTACAAACTATAAAATACTATTCATGAAGTGATGTTTCATGAACAGTGTTGTGCAAGTTACTTCCAAACTGTAATACATTACAGATTACTTGTTACTGTTATTTAAAAGTAATACCTTACATTACAATATTACTGTCTCAGAATTGTAATATGTTACATTACTCTTATATTACTTTTTAGTTACTTTCACTAAAATAACTACAGAATTAGAACTTAACATTCTAAAACGACCAAATGTACTGCAGAGCATTTTACATCCAGTAGAAAGCGATATGATGTAGCAGAATGACTGTGACCTATCCAGGCTACTAACAATATAGTAGATAACTGGCAACATGAAGGCTCAAGACAATGCAAGAAAGGATGACAGTCAGATTCACAAATGATCTGTTAAAAGTATGGTAGAGGTAAAGTTGTTATCTGGCAATATCTGTGAATAGCTTGACTATATTCATATTAGACACAACAGGCCATATGTAAACTGTAATGCCATGACAAAATGCAGATTTCTTTTCTCTTCTTATTGTTGCCATTATTGTATTCACTTTAAATTCAAGTGGCTCACAACACAAAACTGTCCTGCACAAAGTGAGCATGATGAACAGCTTTCTCAATATTATGCTCGTGCACCGATTTCCTCTGTTTGTGGACAAAACTGTTTACGAGCTCTTAAATATACGCTGCTCGCATGCAAATTTTCTCACGTTCTCTCAAATATGCACTGCTCACGCACAAATGTTCTTGCGCGCTCTCAGTACACGGTTCGCTCTGTGAGATTATATGCAGACTCACAATATGGGCCTTGTGTTCCCTCTTCCTTTTGTGCTTTTTGATATGATTTATATTGGTGCACTATTTATTAACAATGACTAAAATGCTAAAATAGACTTATCATTTTTAATCTAATAACCATACTATTTTTGGCTGTATGTTATATGATGAGATATTTCCAGTTTTAAACACTTAAAGACACAGAGAATAGACGTTGGATGTTAAAAATACGTTTTATTTTAAAAACATTTATTAAACATCTAAAAGGTGCACCATACTAATCAAATCAAAAACATTTAAAGTAAAATATAACGAACGCAAGCAGAAATGTAACTGATAGAAAATAGGGAAAATTGATAAGGTATTATAGCCTACTGGACTATTCACTCTTCAAATAAATCTCACTATCAATCTCATTTTATCATGGCAACTAAAATAAAGTGAACTAGTCTCTGTTGTCTTCCATATTGTTGATGAGATTGGAGGACATTTTCCCTGTCATCCTCTTCATTTTGAGGAGAAGCTGTTTCACAGGGCCCCTGAACACACATATTGACATGTACTGTGTTGAACAGTATACTACAGTAAAGTACTTCAATTATTCTGTTGTGGTAATACTATAGTTGCTATGGTAACACAACAAGCGTAATATAAACAAATGACCCAGTGCTGCAGTTTTTTTTTAACAATATAGGGTATATTATTATTTTACAATTCACCATACTTTACTATTCTTAATACTACAGTATGCTGAAGCATTCATTAACAAGTTGTAAATAATACTAGCCTAAAAAAAGGCAGTACACTGTACCTAACGCTCAAAAACACTAGTATTTATTATAGTATTTATATATTTACCTTAACCTGTAGGTAAATATTGTAGCAACATTTAAACCTTATTAACATTCTTGAGATAACAATTTGACAAGAGGATCTCTGGAGAGCAAAAGCACGAAAAGAGGAGAAAACAAGGCACAAATTGTGAGTCTGCATCGTCTGACGGAGCGAGAGCAGATCATTCGCACGTGAGCAGACTGTTTGAGTGCACGCGAGGAGTGTTGTCCACGGATAGAGGAAACCTGAGCGTTCGCTCGCGTAAATGAATGCGCTCTCGACGTGTAATACTGCGCTTACGACAGTTGTCAGTGGAATATGCACGTACCTCCATCTCGCAAATGTACTGTCTTCTGCCATTTTCATCTATTTGCCGCTTTTCCGCTGCGCGTTAGAGCGTAACATTACTGCGAACCAGGCTGAGCCAATAGCCCCGGACCTCGAGCTCAGAGGCTGAAATCAATCCGCGCTCAAAGTTAAAAGTTCCAGTAGCCAGAGGGAGATTAATGACAACACACACACGTATGTTCAACTCCCCACAAACAGGAAATAGAACTGCGGTATTTTTTAAATGTTAATGTCTTGCGGGCGAAAAGTTTGTTGTAACACACGCGTTACTGAACATGTACCGAGTAAAATATTACTGAAAATCTATTAGTAATGCCTTACACTACTGCGTTACTGGAAAATGTAATAAGGTACTGTAATACATTACTTTTGTAACGCATTACTCCCAACACTGATCATGAAGTGAAATTTTGAGAGGATCACGTGCTTATGATTGTTCTCAGTTGTTCCAGCATCAGCTCATGACTGATTATCCAATCAGTTGATTCCTAACTCACTATAAATAACTAGAGCTTTCTTACCTCAATATCTTCGTCGTGAAGAACCCCCCCCCCCAACCCTACTTTCTCTCCTTTTCAAACGGGCGACACGGCAACCCAGTGATTAGCACTGTTGCCTCACAGTAAGAATGTCTCCGGTTTAATCCCCTTCTAAACCAGGCAGCATTTCTGTGCGGAGTTTTGCTTGTTCTTTCCGTGCTCGCGTGGGTTTTCCCCGGGTTTTCCGGTTTCCTTCCACAGTCCAAATAACAAGCACCCTAAGCAATTGATCCCAAAATATTATACTATAGCCAAGCTCTAAGCGAGTACACCTCTTTTCAACCATCCATATCAGACACTTATATACAAATAAGCAAGGGGGGAGTCATCGAGATCTACCTGAGCTCAAACTCCCCTCTCGCCCTGCAACAGGAGGGAGCCCAGGGCTCAAGGATCTCAAAAGCTCAGGGCTCTCTCCCGGGACAGCATGCCAATTTTCAATCATCAGCTAAGTGTGAACTCTTGAAAATACTTAAATCACAGACAAATCCAAATGCCAACTCAAGCGGGCTGCGCTCCAGACCAGTTCAGCTGGATGACATACAGTAGAATGTCTCCAACACCGCCTGTAGTCCCATTTAGC
This sequence comes from Danio kyathit, assembly GCA_903798195.1. Classification (NCBI taxonomy): domain Eukaryota; kingdom Metazoa; phylum Chordata; class Actinopteri; order Cypriniformes; family Danionidae; genus Danio; species Danio kyathit. The sequence continues at coordinate 43,114,285 of LR812529.1, forward strand.
AACTTGATAGCAACCGTCTTTTTAAAGAAGCGTAACCAATTAAAACAATCAAGAGTGTGCTGTAACTGATGTGTTTAATGTCGTAGAATAAACCGTGAAAGTATCTTGAGTTTGTGTTTGCCACGAACCTTATTTAGGCAATTTAACCGAAATTCCTTTCAAAATACCCATTGACTTTGGGACGAGCAAACCAGGGGTGCGTTTCCCAAACAACGACGTAACTCGCGGCTGAACTATCATAGTGCGATGCATCGTTTGGCAAAAGAACAATGAAGTGAGGAGTGTTTCCCAAAACCCGTAGTGTCTCTGTCGCAGATCCATCGCTTGGACCACGTTAGTTATAACGTAAAACGCCCATAATGATGCTCTAAACGGGGTGGAGTAACTTCTTTTTGTATTGTTTTACACAAACACGCATTTAAAATAAAATCCAATATTAGTTTAGGTAAAAACATGCACTTGTTTTCCATATTAACTAAAATATATGTAAATGGCATATGTAGGGCCAATGTTTGCTTTACTAATATTATTGAGTAGTTGAACATTACATATTCTATTGTAAAACATAAAATCACTTACAAAAGCTAACAAACATTCTAATATCATATATGAATCATATAAATAAATAAATAATGAGGCTGTTTATTATAAATATATTTACTTTAATAATAATATTAATAATAATAATGATGAGGATGATGATGATGATGATTATTATTATTATTATTATTATTATTTAGGATATTGTTTATTTATTAATAGGATATTATTTATTTATTGTTTATTTATTTTAAAAAAGTACAATTTGACACATGCAAACCACAGCAGAAAGTTCTAACCAACAGACCCATGTCATATACAGCAGAGAAACTTAATAAATAACCCGCTATAAAATAAAATAATTAACGTATGCTATGTTTTTATATTTACAAGCTTTGGAGACGTAACATAATTTCCACTTTTAAATATAGCTATAGCTTTCGCCATGAGGCTGTGTTCAAAATGATATCAAAGTTTTCAAAGTGCACTGCGAAGGGAGCACAATTGTAAACATGAAGATCGCTAAAACTGAACTGTAAAAATACTTTGAAGGCAAATTACACCTAAGAGAGATGACTTTAATGCTCTTTTATTTTTAATAATTCCAACTTTGAATGTTAGAATGTTCTAAATGAATAGGGCACAGGGAGGATAAGTGGGAATAGAACACAGCCAGGAACTATGCTTCTAACTACAGCTCCAGAGGTGTTGTTTCAAGTGCTCAAGTTTGCGACGCAGTTTGCGAATGTTCGTTGGAGCGATAGATTTAGGAAACAGCACATCAACGAAGTTTGTAACGACGGAACTTGCGACCTTAGTTGGCTAACAATGGTTTTAGGAAACGCACCCCAGAACTGCTAAAATGCTAACTCGCTTCCTGGTTTTTGCATACAAATTGACGTCAGAGTTCCTCCACTCTATTCAATTTCAGCCTGAAATCAGCTGGTGTTTGGCTTTCAGTGACAAAACCTCACAATATTATGTCTTTATAATAGCACTTACAATGCTTTATTTTTAAATTGCTTTATTAATATCAAAAGCAATAGTGATGAAATGGGAAGAAAAATCAGCAATGTTTGAAATGAAAATGATTGAAATCTAACACTAGTTTAGTTAAAGTAATTATTGTGGAATATTTAAGAATTAATTATTGTGTTTGAGAAATACCGCAAAACTAATTTAGTTCAGCTGAATTCCTGATGATTGCATACTGTATAATCTATTTCAAAATCAGTGCTTTGCTCAGTAGCTGTACTGTTTTTACTCAACTGTATTATAAAAAACCTGGCTTTACATTTTTTAAATAACCAACCAACAAACCCCTCCTCTTTTTTAGGTCTGTTAGTGAGTTCTGCTGGTAAGTAGACTTGTTTCAGTTAAATGTATACAAACTGTGGGGATAGTTCACCCAAAAAATGAATATTTACTCACTATTTACTCACCCTCAATTAGTTCCTGGCCTTTATTAGTTTCTTTATTCTGTTGAACACGAGAAGATATTTTGAAGAAAGCTGAAAGCCTGTAACCATCGACTTCCATATAGGACAAGCAAATACTATAGAAGTCAATGATTACAGGTTTCCAGAATTTTCAAAATGGCCTCTTTTAAGTTCAACAGATGAAAGAAACTCATAAAGGAAATTGAAACAATTAAATTAAGAGTAAATTATGACGGAATTTTCATTTTTTGGGTGAACTATCCCTTTAAGTCTCATTTAAATGGTTAAACTCTCTCTTGGCCTTAGATATGTTGCCCAAACATATACCAGGGAGAGCTTTGCCAAAGGCTACAAGTGTTGCTGGACTTGTGCCAGGTATGTAAACATCTCTCAAATAAAACGATTTATTATGCCATTTTATAAACATGATTCTGCATTTGATTGTTTTCCAACAGTTCACAGTCGGTTCCTACTCCCTGCTGTTGGTCAGTCTAAGCCACTTTGTTTTGACGTTCCTGTTCCAAACAAACTCAAACTATTAGAGGATTCAGCTTCAGGTTATTACTACACATTTACTCCATAATACATGCATGTCCATTTTGTTTTGAAATATGTTATTTTGCATATTTACTGTGTCCATTTACTGATTTTTAGAGTTTTCTATGAATGGAGAATCCACACATGGGCACAATGGATTCCGCAGGATTGCTCTACATTACAAATCAAACCATGACCTGGTAATAGACAGAAGGTCCATCAAATATAGCGATGGCCAGAATAATGTTGAGTTCTTATGGGACCAGGGACCGACTTATCACATCGCAGAGGGGTAAATGTTTTGTCTTTTCTTCTTAATTTTCTTCTTAATATGCAATAACTTGGATTAAAGCAAAATTAACTTTTTAGTAACAGTTTGTATATTATTTTTCATTTAATGAAGCAGATTTGTTTTATATTTATCATGCATTCTTAAGATTTTCTTCTGAACAATTTTTTTTATTTATTTTGTTCATAACACCAAGGTTATTGTAGTTTAGAATTTTTAAAGTAGATATTATTTTGATATTAGTTTTAAATCGATTTTTGAAATGTCTCCACCAATCATTTCAATTGATTGAGGGTTGGAAATATCTTCACATATAGATATATGAAAAGAAACAAGCGTGGCATTATAAAATTCTATTAAAATGCTGATGATAATAAATACACTCTCAGAAAGAAATGGCACAATGTTGTACCAAAGAAGGTACAAACCCTTGTCACTGGGGCAGTACCTTTTTATGGAATTGTACCTTAAGACAAAGAAACAAATTTGTGGCATTGCAGTTTGTACCTTTAAGGACTTGATTTGTACCATGGGAAACTAAAATGTACCTTTGGTTTGTGTAAAAAATGCGGGGGTCCACACAATTCATTCATGTTGTCCCAACACAAATTGATTAAGTTAACTTAACACTTTTAACAAATTTATGTGGATTGAACATAAAAAATGTTGTTGTCCCAATGAAATCTCAAGAATTGTGTTGTTTCAGCTTATTTTAAATAAGTAGTTTGAACGAGCATAAAATATATATTTTTTGAGTGTATTGTTCCTTCATCAAAAGTACAAATCTGATCCATGACGGTACCACTACAGTGACAAGACACTTTGTACCTTAACAGCATCAAAATGTGTTCCTTCAAGAACTATTTAAAGGCATTTTTTTACATCCAAAATGTGTCAAATTATTTTCAGTAAATATAAAACATCAAATATATTTTTAAACAATGTTTTTAAAAAAGTATCTTTTTGTGTAAATGCACCTTTTCCATTAATAATATAGAATAACAAAAACTTTAACATCAAAAGATCTATTTATGCTAAACATTTCACAACACTTTTCACAAAAATGTTACAGAAATACATTCTCCCATGTACAATATCAAACTTTTTTTCTCCATTTTTCACACAGCAGCTTTGTAATCACTTAAAAGGTTCATTTAATTTAAAATAGAATTATGCAAAAGTATTGTAGCGAGATAAGCACAATGTTTGATTAGTTTTACAATACTAAAATGTCTGCATGAACACTGCATATGCAGGACTTTTGCCAGCTCACGTGCGTAGTGGAAAGCAAATGCCAAAAGCTGCGGATATCAATAATGAAAATGTGTTTATCAGAAAATGCTTACCAAATGTTTATTAAAAATGCCTTAAATGTTTAGTTTACAATACCTATAATTTTCTTTTACCAGTTGTTTTGTACTATAGAACGTAATTAATGTTTATGAGTTTCTTTAAATATATGCGTTTAAATGATGATTCATGTTTTAAAATTAAAATTATTCATAAAATCACTTTGCCTTTCCAGTCATATTTATTTTTTATAGATATTGTAATAAAGAAGGAGTTGTCCAACACTTATGTACCTTGTACATGTAACTACTATGTACCTAACAATTGTGTACCTTCATTTCAGTTGTACCATAAAAGGTACAGAACAGTATCATAAGAGGTTGTACCATATAAGGTACAACTTTTACAAAGGTACAAAACTGTTCCTTGTACCACCGTGTACCTTTTTTCTAAAAGTGTGTAATGACAAAAATATCCACAATGATGCACAAGGGTTAAAGCTGAAAAGTATAATAAAATTCAGTTTCGGTTTTAGTCAATTAATTAAACGTTATGCTAAGTATTAATGCTGTCATACTTTTCATACAGTTTAAATCACAATAGTAAATGTACAGTTAAAGTCAGAATTATTAGCCCCCCTATTAGACCAATTTTTTTTCTTTGAATTGTGTTAATTTTGTCCAGACATCACTCTAGGCACATTTGGAGTTTTTTTGTATTTAATCATAGCATATAGACCAAAGATCAACAAGGTGGATATGATGGCTGTTAAAGGCTTATTATATGTCATGGATAATCAAATGATCAGAAACTGAATTCATTGTGATGCTATATTAGTATTACTCACACATAAAACCCCCTACCATACAAATTGGATGATATGCATGAAACAAACTCTGATATCCATTGCTCATAGCTCATTAGATTTTTGTACCTATACTGTAAAACCCAAAAAGTTAAGGTCACTCAAACCATTTGAAAAAACCGATTGCAACAAACCATTTAAGTTTAAAGACTAATCCTAATGAGTACTGTGAACTTAATCCATCATTTGAGTAAATGAAGCAATTTGAGCACAGGAAAACCCAATAAACGAAGAGAACTCAAACCAACTGAGTAATGTAAAACCTAATAAGTTAAGGCAACTTAAACCATTTGAGGAAACCGATTGCTACAAACCATTTGAGTTAAAAACTAATCTATACGAGTACTGTGAACTTACTCCATTTAAGTTGAAGGTAATGAGGTATTTAATTAACTCATTACCTTCAACACTGAGTTCAAAACTCTTTTCAGATGAGTAGAATGAACTTTCAGTCAGTTTTGAGTTAACTACACTCATTTCATTTGATAAAGTGGACTGTTGGGTTTTACAGTGTAGTGTAAAACAGATGTATGAAAGGATGGTGCAATGTTAAAAATCATTAGAAGTCTGCCAACATTTATGCTGTTTGCATTAGCACAGCCAAAATTGTTCGAAATATAAATTGAAAAAGACAGAAATGTACATAAGGGTGCACACGGATTAAAGCTGAATAGTGTTTTTCTGTTATGCTTATTGAAGGCAATTAATTAAACATTATACTGAGCATTAATATGTCCATCTTCAGTTTAGATCAATAAATGCAATGTTTTACAATTTTTTTTTTTTTTTTTTTAACAAAAATATTTATATTTTTTCATTTTTTAAACAAATCAGAGCAAAAAACACTTTAAAATGACACCATAAAAACAAAAAGACATACAATATAAGTACCAAGATCACAGGATACAGTCTTATTTACATTCTTAAGTATTTATGTTTGATCAGATCCTGCCATACGAAGCTCTGTTAGGAGTTACATATCAAAGATCGAAAAGCTCTTAGGGGAGATTCCAGATACAATAAACAAAAGCAACACAATGACATTCATTCATTCATTCATTTTCTTTTCGGCTTATTCCTTTTATTAATCAGGGGTTGCCACAGCAGAATGAACCGCCAACTTATCCAGCACATGTTTTACACAGCGGATGTCCTTCCAGCTGCAACCCATCACTGGGAAACATCCATTCACATTCATTCACAAACATACACTACGGACAATTTAGCTTACCCAGTTCACATAGCGCATGTCTTTGGATTGTGGGGGAAACCGGAGAACAGAAATGCCAACTGACCCAGTCGACGCTCGAACCAGCAACCTTTTTGCTGTGAGGCGACTGCACTACCCACTGTGCCGCCCAACAATAACATTAAAACATTATATTTCTTCTCAACCACTTTCCCCAATATGAAGAAATTTTATAGAACTGATGTCTTAAGGGTCAGTACTTCCATATCATACACCTCTTTTACAATATCATGCAAGAAGGTCGCTGGTTTGAGTCCCAGCTGGGACAGTTGGCATTTCTGTGTGGAGTTTGCATGTTCTCCCTGCTTTGGAGTGGGTTTCCTCCAGCTGCTCCGGTTTCCCCCACAGCCCAAAGACATGCGCTGCAGGTGAATTGAATAAACTAAATTGTCCGTGGTGTATGTGTGTGCATGTGAGAGTGTATGGGTGTTTCCCAGTACTGTGCTGCAGCAAAAATAGCATCCGCTGTGTAAAACATATGCTGGATAATTTGGCGGTTCACTCCGCTGTGGTAATCCCTGATTAATAAAGGGAATAAGTCGAAGGAATGAATGTCTTAAGGGTCAGTTCTTTCACCTCTTTTACAATATCATACCATTCAAACACAAATGGAGGGTCTTCCTTGAGCCATTTTTTGTAATGTCCTGTTAACTAGTTTGTTAGCAGTGTATTTAGTAGATGTGTATCATTTTTTGCTATTTTTGAGGAACAAAATCCCTAAAATTACATTCCAGATTCAGTCCCATTATTGCGTTTATCTCTTTATTCAGATCTTCCCACTATGTGTGAATAGTATTACAATCCCAAAAGATGTAATGTTTTACTAATCGAATAAATTGCTTGTGATATAATCCTTCCTAATCTAAGAATTAGAATTCACTTCTCAGTTTCTGTGTGTCAACAGCGTGTCTCTGATTCTCCGGAGCAATGAGCTGCTCATTACCAATGGATATGTCTACATTGCGGTGGTTCTTCACAAGATAAATGGTCAGGTGTTTCTGTGGCCTGCTGTTCGACAACAACCAAAAGACGTCATTTTGGCAGGGATTTTAGGTATGAGAGCTTCCCTGCTTAAACATTCAAAGTGCCACTTAACTGAAAAAAATAATTCACTGGATTCACACATTTTTTTTAAGGTAAGTGGTTGAAAATAATTTATATGACTGAATTTAAACAAATGAATTAAATTTAGTAACTTATTTTGTTAGTTTAAATTCAACCCATATAAATTGTTGCAACCACTTACCTTGTGTACTACACTAGTTTTACATCAATCTCAGGTCCAAAAACACTTTAGTTGTTATTTATTTAGTTACGCAAATAATAAAGATGCAGTGTCGAAAAATATTGTTGTTCAAAATCAGTTATTTCCTTTAGAATCAAAAATCATTATTTATCAGATACATCAATCTTCAATCTTTCAAAGATGTTGACCTTTTGCATTGACACAAAAAAAATCTACTACTGGTTGTTACAACACATAGATATGCACTGATATATCAACAGTGGTGGAAAGAGTACTGAAAAATTATACTCAAGTAAAAGTACCATTACTTGCCTAAAAATGTAGTGTAAGTAGAGTAAAAGTATTTGCTGTAAATATTACTCAAAGTATGAGTAAAAAGTAACTCTTTTAAAAGTACTCAAGACTAATGAGTAGTGAGTATTATGCTGTCAAAAGCTGATGTGTTTACATGTAATTTGTGCATGTGTGTGTAAACGTAACATTCTGTAGTGCATTTAGTTATTGCCCAGCAGGCACACAACATCATGAGACATTAATATTAGGTTAGATTTAGGTTGTGATGTCAGGTGATTAAAATTAATTGTCAATTGTCGTCAAATGACGTTGATATTTGGTTGATTTTAGGTTGTTAGAAAGTGACCAAAAACCAACGTTGAGCCAACATCTTAAACCAACGTCATATATGACGTCAAATACTGACATTTATTCGTCAGGTACGGCAACCAAAATCCAACATCTGAGAGATATGAGAAGGGGTAACGTTCACACAATGTCAAGCTGTAACATCATTAGATGTTGATATTTGGTTGGTTTTAGGTTGGACATCGGACATTGACATTGGCCTGACGTTGAGTTCTGACGTCAACCCAATTTTCATTTCCAAACAAAATGCAAAGTCCCCACGACGTTAGAGTTTAACGTCAGTCGGACGTCTGGTTGAGGTCTTGTGCCTGCTGGGTGTTTAAGGCCATTTCAGTCATCATACAGTAAATGCGGCATACTGGCATACTGGGTCAATGCGCGTAAAGATTTAGAACATCTTCATACACACTTTTAATACTTCCAAACAGTTTGCTACAATTATAAAGTGCATACGTCTTGAGGTACAGTAGTTCATTATGATGCGATTTACCGTCTACGGTATGTGCGATTTGATTGGACAGGAATCTCAGGACTGATTTTTCTAATCCCCATGGACAAGAAAAATAAAGTAGTGACTACAGGTTGAAAGAAAGTAGTGGAGTAAAAGTACCAATACTGCACTAAAAAGGTACTAAAAAGGTACATTTTAAAACTACTCAGTAAACTACAATTCCTGAGAAAAACTACTCAATTACAGTGATTTTAGTATTTGTAATTAGTTACTTTACACCACTGCATATCAATCAAATCCCTAAAGGTATTATTTACTGATTATTTTCTTAAAATATTGATACCTCTATATTTTTTCAAGGACAAACTTTTATTTTGATACTATCCATATCTTCATGTCCATCTAGGTATTTCCACTCAAGCATGCATTTTCATTTTCTCACCACATGTCTGCATGTGTGCTGCAGATACGGTGGTAGCCAATTCAAGATGCATTTAGGAATTGTGCTTTTTTAATTGTCATGTGTTACTTGCTATTCCCCCCACCGTTATTTATTAAAAAACTATATGCTGCATTTTTTTGTGAACGATAATGAAAGCGCAACTCTCACAGAGTGCAATTTAATGTTCTTAATGTTCATAATATCTTAACATGAATTGATATTCCACTGAATTCAATGAAATCAAAATGACCAATTCGCATCGCAGAATAAGTATCCACAAATATCATATCGCTGGCTAAGAGTATCAATATTATATTGTATCGTGATGAAACAATCGATTTCCCATTACAGGTACTCTGTGAAAATGAAGCACTTTAATGTATCAGCAGTTTCCCGTTGAATGCTATAATGTTCTGTTATTGCTCTGTAATTATTAAATCCCTAACACTGTGCATATTTGAAGGGAAATCTGATGCTTCATATGATGAGATTCAAGGATCAAACCCTCCGACTCTGAAGATAAATAACAAGGAAGTAAAGGCTGACTTGTAAGTGATGAAACATATACTGCATATACATATATGCTGCTGTTTTCTTATATATTATATGTATGTATGTGTACTATCAATGTCTGCAGGGAGGATGTCAAAGACTACAGGCTTCCTTCAGCTCCGGTTATCAGATGTTGGCTGGTCTCGTTCCAGGCTGTGATGGAGGGGGATGTTTCTGATTTCACTGTCACTAAGCTGTAGAGTTCAATGAAAGACCAGGACAGGGCAGAAAGACAACGTGTTAGAACTAGAGATTTCTACACTTTGTTAGATATATATATATATATATATAATATAGGTGGGCATAGATTATTTTTTTTTATCTAGATTAATCTCACTGTAATCTTGGAATGAATCTAGATAAAATGGCTCATTTGAATTCTGCTGAAGGCATTCAGAATATGTGTGCTACCCAAATAATGACTAAAAGTAAGTCTTTGAGAACGGGTTTCTCAAAACCAGTTGGCGTATTAGACTCTCCTGTTTCCAAAATGCATCACAAACTGCTTGAGAAACTGTTCTACTATGATAATTGGTGATGAAAATAAATGATGTTCAATAAGATGTACTTGTGTTTACTAACTGTTTATTCAGTTAAACATGAATTTTGAACTGTAGGCCTACATAAGCTCCAAACAGCAATTTTTGATGACCTTAATCTGACTAAAGTCATAACTGAACTAAACAGAAATAGAATTAAGACGTGGAGTATGCAGATATTAGTGGCATTATTGAAGTAAACACTGCGATCAAACTATTACCGTCATGTAGGACTTTTTGCCATAATTTCCGACAAGATCCACACACGACTGTCAGTAAAGGACCGCACACACACAAACACACACACACACATGGCGAAATGTGGAAGTTTTTTCTTTCCATTTGGCGTGCGTTATTAAATTCCATAACACTCTCACCAGTCCTTACTCCCTATTTGCGTCTAATACCCCAGTTTGTCACGGGGGCATGAATGAAATGTTCATGAGTGAACGTGAATATGCCGAAGCAGTTAAAGTCACCCAAAAATACAGAAAACTCTTACATGAAAGCACTTTACATAAACACCTTAATTATATTATTGTCTATTAAGGCAAATAACTAGATTACAGATGTCCATGTAAGTGTAGTCAGTAGTGTCTTTTTTGTTTAGATATTTTTTATTGATTTTCAGTTTTTCAAACCAGGAAAAACAACAATACAAACCCCTGACCCATACCAATCCAGCTAGCGGGTAGCGCTCACAGTAGCCGAAGATTAACAAGTTTACAATTGTACATGTACGTCTAATTACGAAAAAAATAAATAATAAAAATAAAATAAAACAAATAAAAATAATAATAAATAAAATAAAAAATAAAAACCAAGTTAAATAGACAAATATATAGATAAAACATTTTTTTTTTTTTTTTAAATACAAACATATAACCATACATACCATCTGTACAGTAAAATCAAATTATTTGAGATTTTCCACATAATCAATAAAAGGTTGCCACACCTTAAAAAATGTCCCCTCCGACCCTCTTAATGAAAACCTGATTTTTTTCCAAATAGAGACAAGACATAGTTTCTCTAATCCACTGAGCATGAGTGGGAGGATGAGAATCCTTCCATTTTAGCAAAATAGCTCTGCGTGCCAGTAAAGTTGAAAAAGCAATAATTTTACACTTTGATGAAGGCAACTGTATTTCCTCTGAAGTAACCCCAAACAGTGCCACCTGTGGATCTGGTTCTAACTTGTGCTGAAGAATCACAGACAATGAATCAAATATTAACCGCCAGAAATGCTCTAAGTTAGGACAGGTCCAGAACATGTGGAATAAAGTGCCTTCAGCACAATGACATCTATTGCACAAAGAACTAGTACAAGGAAACATTTGGGCTAATTTAGTCTTAGAGATATAAGCTCTGTGCACTACTTTAAATTGAATGAGAGAGTGCCGGGCACACATTGATGATGAGTGAATTTGTTTAAGAATATCGTCCCACAGATCATCTGAAATCGAACCACAAAGGTCCTTTTCCCAAGCACTCTTAATGTAATCTGTAGGGGAAGATGACTGATTCAGAAGTTGATTATACAATACAGAAATGGAGCCTTTAACTAATATATTACAGGAAAGAAAAGAGTCTAAATGGTTTCCAGAGGGCAAGACAGGAAAGTCAGGTAAGAGGGATCTAACATAATAGTAGTGTCTTTTAAGCAAGTGAAAGATCCAGAAGGGCATCCTGCTGCTGATTTGATTCAGAAGGGCACTTTTTTGTCAGACGGCTCACCTGTCAGAGAATTCTAATAATAAATAATAAGTCATTTCAATATGTTTGTAAAATCATGAAATTTGCCCTGCGCGCTCGCGGTTTTTTAGGAAACTTTTTGGTGCTTTAATCAAATCAATATATTGTTCAAGAAGGTAATGATTCGCACTCATCAAATAATTGCTTCGTGTAGTTTTTATTTTTACATTCTACGGGTGACTCAAAAAACACAAACGTTTCGGCACAATGCCTTCCTCAGTGTGTAACACAATCCCCTTACTCCACCCTTATATCCCACAGTCAATCACATTGCGTCATTAGACGACCACTCCAAAACAATCTCATCCTCATTTCACCATTTCATAACCATCCGCACAAGGACTATTTACCTTCATATTCAAAAGCATTATTGCACAAAGAAACAATACATCAATTATCATCATATGTCATTGACGGTTATGGAATGGTGAAATGAGGATGAGATTGTTTTGGAGTGGTCGTCTAATGACGCAATGTGATTGACTGTGGGATATAAGGGTGGAGTAAGGGGATTGTGTTACACACTGAGGAAGGCATTGTGCCGAAACGTTTGTGTTTTTTGAGTCACCCGTAGAATGTAAAAATAAAAACTACACGAAGCAATTATTTGATGAGCGCGAATCATTACCTTCTTGAACAATTTAAATATGTTTGGAAATTAGGGAAATGAAGCAGGAGATGTCTATAAAGATTTTTTTTTTTCAGTCTGTAAACTATTTAAAATAATTCATATTGACGTTCTTTTCTGATGCGGCTTTATCATTATTCTAAGAAAATAAATAAATAACAACAACAACAGAAACGTTGTCACTATATCGTCTATTATTTTATGGACATTACCCAAACAAAAATCAGACAAGTTTTATGGACAAAAACCTGAAAAGATTTAGATGAACAGTTGCATGTAGTGTTGATTGTGCTTCACTGATTGAGATTTATTTGCATTTTCAAAATTGCATTATGGGATTTTGCCCCTATGACTTTTGATGTTGAAAATTTCATTAAATCTTAGCAGTGACTTCATTTACATGAACATTTTAGTGGTTTGAATCTATTTATTGTAAAACAAGCAGCGTTGGGGAAAGTTACTTTTGAAAGTCATGCATTACAATATTACTCTCCTAAAAAAAGTAACTAGTTGCATTACTTAGTGACTTTTATGGTAATAAGTTATGTCACTTTTAAGTTACTTTTGCATTACTTTTCCTTACCAGGCTGAGGCTTGATCTCTTTCAGAACTTGCAGGGGTTTTCTTCTTCTTCTTCTTTTTTTAAATAGAGGAGCTTTGTAATTAACAACACACTGTATAACCTACACCTTCATTTACCTTAAAAAACAAAACAAAAAATAAACCACATCGAGTAATAATAATATTAGATAATGTTATCTTCTGAGAACTTCCTGAGCCCACAGCTCTACATGTCGTATATACAGAATAATGAAAGTTTAAAGCAATGCGTTTGCTGCTTTTGTATTTTTGTCTTATTAGTGGAGTACAAACCATTTTCAAGTACAATTCCTTTACTTCCATGTGTTCAAAATAATGAATGCACTCTCTCATCTCAATTTTAATTCAGCAATTTACTTTGTAAAAGCTAATTAGTTAAACAAAAAAGTAACTCAAATATTACTTAATTTTTTAAGTAATGCATTACTTTACTCATCACTTAAAAAAGTTACCCAACTCACGTTAATTGTAATGCATAACCCCCAACACTGATGACTAGTGTTATATGTAAATAAATAGATAGAAATAATAGAAATAAAACTGACATCTTATTACCTTTATACCATAATCTACATGACCAACATAGACAATATTTCATTTAAACAAAAAAATAAAATTCACCTTTATTTGTAAAGCGCTTATACAATGTAGATTGTGTCAAAGCAACTTCACATAGAAGATTATGGTAAATTGAAACAGTGTCAGTTCAGTTTTCAGAGTTTAAGTTCAGTTCAGTTTAGCTCAGTTTAGTGTGGTTTATTCACTACTGAGAGTCCAAACACTGTGGAGCAATTCCATCGATGCGCAGCTCTACAGAACCCGAACCATGCAAGCCAGAGGCGACAGCGGCGAGGAAAAAACTTCACCAATTGGCGAAAGTGAAGATTTAAAAAACCTTGAGAGAAACCAGGCTCAGTTGGGCAGTACCATTTCTCCTATGGCCGAACGTCTTGTGCGTCTTTGCCCAAACATATGCAACTGGGCTTAAGCTGGCAAACATGATTAAACAGCAATTAACTACTTACACTACCTGACAAAAATCTTGTCGTCGATCCCACTTGTAAGAGCAACAAATAATAACTTGACTTCTAGTTGATCATTTGGAAAAGTATCAGAAATATTTTGAATAAAACATCTGTTGAACTGCATCCCAATCATCTCAAATACTGCAGATGAACTATTGAAACCGGCATGGACCCAAGATTCTCAGAGAAATCAGTCAAGTTTGGTAAAGGAAAAATCATGGTTTAAGGTTACATTCAGTATGGGGGGCGTGCGAGAGATCTGCAGAGTGGATGACATCAACAGCCTGAGGTATCAAGACATTTGTGCTGCCCATTACATTACAAACCACAGGAGAGGGCAAATTCTTCAGCAGGATAGCGCTCCTTCTCATACTTCAGCCTCCACATCAAAGTTCCTGATAGCAAAGAAGGTCAAGGTGCTCCAGGATGGGCCAGCCCAGTCACCAGACATGAACATTATTGAGCATGTCTGGGGTAAGATGGAGGAGAAGGCATTGAAGATGAATCCAACGAATCTTGATGAACTCTGGGAGTCCTGCAAGAACGCTTTCTTTGCCATTCCAGATGACTTTATTACTAAGTTATTTGAGTCATTGCAGAGATGTTTGGATGCAGTCGTCCAAGCTCATGGGAGTCAATATTATTTCTGTTTCCACTGCACCATGACTTTATATTCTATACTGTACATTATTTCTGTTAAGTGACAAGACTTTTGTCTAAGCAAAGTCAGACGTTACTGTCACAATTAAATAAATAAAAATCAAGGCATGATCATATTTTATTTTGGTAAAATAACCGTAATCTAGAGGCCTTTGCCTTTCATATAAGCCACTTCTGATACCAAATGATCAACTAGAAGTCAAGTTATTATTTGTTGTTCCTAAAACTAGGATAATAGGCGACAAGATATTTGTCAGGTAGTGTATAAAAGGAGTCATGTATACACAAGGTAACATTTTAATTGGTGTTGATATAAAAGTGCTGTAGACATGAGGATGAATTGAATTGAATTTTATTTTGGCTAGAATAAAAGCGGTTTCAAATTTTTTAAACAATTTAAATGTCAATATTATTAGCTCCCTTAAGCTATTTTTTTTCAATCGTCTACAGAACAAACCATCATAATACAATGATTTTACTGTTATCATAACTTGCCTAATTAACCTAGTTAAGCCTTTAAATGTCACTTTAAGTTGAATACTAGTATCCTAAAAATATCTAGTAAGTATTATGTACTGTCGTTGTGGCAAAGATAAAAACAAATGAGTTATTAAAACTATTATGTTTAGAATTGTGTTGAAAAAATCTTTCCTTTAAACAGAAATTGGGAAAAATATACAGGAGGGCTAATAATTCTGACTTTAACTGTATATGTTTTTTTAAGCATGCCTCTTTATTGATTTCTGTGGGGTTCAAGAGACTTTGATTGTAAACAGAGGGGGAGTTTTCTCCATTGGGTCAATAATAGCCAATAGAATGACGTGGACGTGAGTTTAAAAGCAGTGTGTGTTTCGAGGTGTGTTTCTGTGCAGGTCATGATGGATCGAGTTGCTTTCAGACTGATTCTCTTTGGTGTTTTTCTCATCTCAGCTACTTCAGCTTCTGTTGGGAAGGTGAGGGTCAAATCTTACTTAAGATGCAAAAGTGCTTGATTACAAGTAGAATTAAATCAGTTTTCATTTGACAAAAGGTTTATATTTCTAAAAACTCCTGTTTTATTAGAACATTTCATATAACTTTTCACATTGTGCTGTCATTGATAGTTTTTTTCTATTTATTTATTTAATTATTTAACCAGGAATGTCCCATTGAGATACAATATCTCTTCTATCAGGAAGTCCTGGTCAAGACAAGATTGTTAAGAAATATCTATTAAGCAGCAAATCAGGATGGCATAAAAAATTATTTCTGAAGGATCATGTGACATTGAAATCAGGAGGAATGGAAATGAAAATTCAGCTTTGCATCATAAGAAAACATACATTTTTAATGATATTTAATTAGTATGTATACAGTCAAATTTTTACTTTTACTTTTAGTCAACCAGTGATTTATTTTATTTTATTTTATTTTATTTTATTTTATTTTATTTTATTTTATTTTATTTTATTTTATTTTATTTTATTTTATTTTTGACAGGAAATGACACAGGCTTCTCCCAAAAGATAATAAGTCGATGTACAAGATGCATCATTTTGGGGAAAAAAAAAAAATATTTCTCTATATATCCCTCAGTTTTGATTTACATTAACATGATTTAAAAATAGTTTCTGAAGGATCATGTGGCTTTGGAGTCGGGAGAAATGGAAATGAAAATTCAGCTTTGCATCATAGGAAAAAAATACATTTTTAATGATATTTAAATAGTATGTTCTGTATACAGTCAAGCCCAAAATTATTCATATCCCTGGCAAATTTTGATTTAAAGTTACTTTTAATCAACCAGTGATTTTGTTTATTAATTGATTTATTTATTATTTGTATTTCATTTTATTTATTTATTTATTTATTATTTATTTATTTATTTTATTTATTTTTTTTTTTTTTTTGACAGAAAACAACACAGGCTTCTCCCAAAAGATAATAAGACGATGTTCAATATGCATCATTTTTGGAAAAAATATATATTTCTCAGTTTTGATTTACATTTAATCGGGAGAAATGGATTCTGAAAATTCAGCTTTGCATCATAAGCAAACATACTGTACATTTTAAATCATATTTAAATGGTATGTGTACAATCAAGCCGGAAATTATTCATTTCCTTGGCAAATTTTATTTATTTATTTATTATTTATTGTTTTATTTATTTATTAAAAATATATAAAAATATATTTTTTTCTCTATATATTCCTGAAGGATCATGTGGCATTGAATTCAGCTTTGCATCATAAGAAAAAGTACACTTTTAATGATATTTAAATGGTATGTGTACAGTCAAGCCGGAAATTATTCATATCCCTGGCAAATATTTACTTAAAGTTACTTTTAATCAACCCGTGATTTTATTTATTTATTTATTTATTTATTTTTGACTGGGAATGGCAAAGGCTTCTCCCAAAAGATAATAAGACTATGAACAAGATGCATCATTGTTGAAAATATATATATATTTCTCAGATTTGAATAAAAACTTTAAGTCAGAATCTGCCTAGGGTATGAACATTTATATGCTTGACTATATATAATTTGAACTTTTCAGTAATATTTCAAAAAATGTCTTGTATTTTCAATAAAATAAGAGCAATGCATCATATTTTTAGATTTAATGTGATTTAGCTTGTGGTATAATCAGTCTTTGTTCAGCCATTTGCTCTGTACTCTGTTGAGATACCACAGTAATTCATTTTTTGTTGTCAATATTGCCATAATTAATAGAAAAAAGAATGTTGTCTCAGTTAACAAACGGAGCTATCTATTGCTCAACAGTTTACACTGAGATGTACTCATCAAAACTCATTTGCCTTTTAGTCCAAAGGCCTTTTAATTTCAAGCTGTAAATATTTGAGCAGTCCCACATAAAAAGGAGTAAACATGCTCCAGCCAATCACTCTCTGTTATACAGCATGAGCATACTTTAATACGTGCTGCTTATGTTTTCACAGAATCAAAATGTGGATATTTACAGTTTCTATATTAACTCCACGGTGTCCAGTCGCTACGCCACAACAATCATCACAAGCCGTGTGGCAAATAAACTGAATGAACCTCAAGAGATCCAGTTTGAGGTCAAGATTCCCAAGAATGCCTTCATCAGCAAGTTCAGAATGTGGGTAAACATGAGTACTGTTTTATACTGTAGTAGAGATGAGGAGATGTTGTTTACTGTAGGTAGTGGGCGTCATTGTCAGGTCAATCTGATAATGTGAGGCAAGGCAAGTTTATTTATATAGCACATTTCATACACATTGGTAATTCAAAGTGCTTTACATAAACAAGAATAACAGGAAAAAGTATTAGAAAATAAAAATAACAAGGAATAAAAAAGATTAAAAACAGAATAAAATGTGTTAAAAGAGGTTTTAAATGAGTGTTTTAAGTCTTTAAATGTGTTTTAAGTCTTGATTTGAATGTGCCTAATGTTGAAGCACATCTGATCATTTCTGGAAGCTGATATCAGCAGCGGGGGGCGCAGTAGCTGAAGGTGGATTCACCCTGCTTTGACTGAACTCTTGGAATTTCTAATTTACTTGATCCTAAAGATCTGCGTGATCTGTTAGGTTTGTATTCAGTGAGCATATCTGTAATGTATTGAGGTCCTAGGCCATTTAGTGATTTATAGACAAGTAATAATACTTTAAAATATATTCTGAATGTAACTGGGAGCCAGTGTAAAGACCTGAGGACAGGTGTGATGTGCTCAGATTTTCTGGTTCTGGTCAAAATTCTGGCAGCAACGTTCTGGATGAGCTGCAACTGTCTGACTGTCTTTTTAGGAGGGCCAGTGAGGAGTCCAGTACAGTAATCCAACCTGCTGCTGATAAAACCTATACATACTTTTTGTTAAGTGTTAAAAGAAATAATATCTACAAAATAGGTTCAAAAACATTCATTTTTAAAAATATAGATTTTTATTGACAGTAATGGTTCTTTCAATATTATATCCCTTTATATTATCCCTTTAAAATTAATAAAATCTTTCCATTGCACAAAAACCTAATCTATTCTTAAAATATGTTCTTCACAATATTTTTTTTTAATATTTAATTGTAACTATGTTTATCTGTTATATCTTATCAATATGTTATTTTAAGGCCTGATTACTGGAAAATAATTTAGCAAAATCAAAATAGTGCTTCAAAATGGTTCTTTTAAAAAACAATCACTGAAAGGTTTTTTTCAGCTTTGACATTCAAAAACTCTCCAGAGCATAAAAGTTTATGTTTTGTAAATATATATATATATATATATATACACTACCCGACATTCTTGCCATCCATCTCAGCTGTAAGAGCAACAAATAATAACTTGACTTCTAGTTGGAAAAGTTGCAGAAGGTCAATTTTTCTGATGAATCATCTGTTGAACTGCATCCCAACAATCACAAATACTGCAGAAAACCTATTGGAACCCGCATGGACCCAAGAGTCTCATAAAAATCAATCAAGTTTGGTTAAGAAAAAATCATGGTTTGGGGTTACATTCAGTATGGGGGGTGTGCGAGAGATCTGCAGAGTGGATTACATCAACAGGTATCAAGACATTTGTGCTGCCCATTACATTATAAACCACAGGAGAGGGCAAATTCTTCAGCAGGATAGCGCTTCTTCTCATACTTCAGCCTCCACATCAAAGTTCCTGACCGCTAATAAGCTCAATGAGTTCAAGGATTGGGCAGCCCAGTCGCCAGACATGAACATTATTGAGCATGTTTGGGATAAGATAGAGGAGGAGGCATTGAAGATGAATCCAAAGAATCTTGATGAACTCTGGGAGTCCTGCAAGAACACTTTCTTTGCCATTCCAGATGACTATATTAATAAGTGATTAGAGGCATTGCAGAGATGTATGGATGCAGTCCTCCAAGATCATGGGAGTCAAACACTATATTAAATCTTTTTCCACTCCACCATGACTTTATATTCTATACTGGACATTATTTCTGTTAAGTGACAAGACTTTTGTCTAAGCAAAGTCAGACCTTACCATCCTAATTAATTAAAAATCAAGGCATGATCATATTTTATGTTGGTAAAATGAGCGTAATCTAGAGGTCTTTGCCTTTCATATAAGCCACTTCTGATACCAAATGATCAACTAGAAGTCAAGTTATTATTTGTTGTTCCTAAAACTTGGATAGGCGACAAGACTTTTGTCAGGTCGTGTATAATGTTGAATTTTTACACAGTTCTTTTAAGAACCAAGAATGGTTCTTCTAAGGCATTACTGCAAATAAAACCTATTATATTATTAACTATTATATTTTTATGACTGTAT
This sequence comes from Danio kyathit, assembly GCA_903798195.1. NCBI lineage: Eukaryota > Metazoa > Chordata > Actinopteri > Cypriniformes > Danionidae > Danio > Danio kyathit. The sequence goes on from LR812529.1 coordinate 43,134,311, forward strand.
TAAAGGGATAGTTCACCCAAAAATGAAAATTCACTTACCATTTACTCTCCCTCAAGTGCTTCCAAACCTTTATTCTGTTGAACACAAAATAAGATGTACTGAAGAAAGCTGAAAACGTCCTGGTTACGTCCGTAACCCTCGTTCCCTGAATAATGGAATGGAGATGTGTGTCTGTAGTAAACAGACTTTTGGGGGAGCACGTTAGATGACCAATCACTTCTGAAGATAAGAAAACAGGCCAATGAAATGCCAATTGAATTAGCGGAGCTTAGCTCCACAGCTGATCCTGATGAGCTAATCAACGAAATATCAGTCAGCTGCTGGAGTCAGCTCGTCAGAATTTGCCTGCTGAAGAGCCGATCCCTCAGCTCCCAGCTGGAGACTCAGGTGCTGTGGCAGTGGAGACACAAGTCTCCGTTCCCTTATCCGGGTAACGTACGGATGTAACCAGGACGTTCCCCTTCATAGGGAACTCCAACGTGTGTCTGTAGTAAACAGACTTTTGGTAGACCGTATGGAAAATGCCACAGCAGCTATACCCGTCACGCTCTTGATGTGCAGTTTGCCAAGCGAAGCGTGAGCGCACTGACATCACCAAAAGTGCAACCTTCCAACGTCCCCTAGGCCCAAAATATTACCATTACATGGGAATAATACGATTTAGATCGGGGGTCGTAAATGTGCTTTTACCTAGCTAATATAGACTAGGGATTTTAGAAATACGACAGTACGTTGGGAAAGCGTGCCAGTCCCCGAAGGGGGAGGACGCTGCAGAGACCACCTGCTACCCAGAGGGGGAGACTTGATGGTAATAAGCATATGGACTAACCCTATTGAGAGGGAGTGCTACATATGATAAGCTGGTTAGCGGTTAGGGAAGACACAGGTCCGCCTGAAAGGGGGAACACACCGTGGTAAATAATGCATATGACATCACCAAAACAGGGGAATGCACATAGCTGGCACCGAACCTCAATATGCGAGTAGACCAGATGGGCATACCAGACAACACATGCCACCGGAATTCTAACCCTCCTGATACCAGTGCGATCAGCAGAGCTGCCTAAAAGGACAGAAAACTTATGGATACTGATCGAGTGGCTCAACGGACCTATCATAACCGATGGGGCTAGAGAGATCCCAAGAGGGCGAGAGAGGGGGCGGGGATGGATTAACATCACGCGCCACGCGCCTCTGAGAAATCGGCTGAAGAGGTTATGCTTTCCCAGCGTGCTACCATCCGGATTAAAAACCCAGATGATCGCCTGCCAAACCTTCAGTGTGGAGGGAGACAGCCAGCGCTCCAGCTATCCTGAAGGAAGAAAACACAACTCTAATCTGGCATGTCCGGGGGTTTTCTCAGAGAGAATTCCCACACAACAAATAGAATTCCCACACAACAAATAGACTCCACTGCAGAACATAGGCATACCTAATAAGGTACTCTAGCCTGTAATGACGGTGTTAACTATTGCCTGAGAAGTAACCTAAGTCCACCGCGCTCTGTCTAGAAACCATCCAAAGAGTTTCCAGAGCTCTGCACGGGTGCCAGAGGGTGCCCGTCCTAGAAAAAGGAAGTGCTTTTTCCAGGGAATTTATCAGGCATGGCCATCACGAGGAGTGTGAGTCTGGAACTCGGGTCCGGTTGGGCCAGAGAGGCGCAACGAGCGAGACCCGTTCCTCTTCTCCGAGACCTTGCACAGTGTCTGTGTGAGCAAGCTCACTGGGGAAAGAAAACACATATTGCGTAACCCGGGGCCAGCTGAGAGCCAGCGCCTTTGTGCAGAGCAGGAAAAGCAGCCCGCTCGGAAAAGGGCCGCTCGGGAGAAACAGCAGGATGACCTGGGCTTCTCTGAAGCGTGCCCATAACAGCTGTAACATACGGGCTGGAGTCTCCGTTCTCCCGAAAACATAGCGGTCCTGAGAGCTTGTAACCTGGCATGGAGAGCTTGTACAGGATATGAACAGCGTGCAGCTTTTTAGCCGCAAGACTCCAGAGGAGCGGATGGCGAGCGAACTGAGACATGCTGCGGTGGCGCACACTGCTCAAACGGTTGATGTACGCCATCGCAGCCGTGCTGGCCATTCTAACCAATGCGCATTTTCCCCTCCCGCTTCGGTAGTGACCAGCAGAGACCGAAAAACAATGCCAACAGCTTAAGGCAGTTGAAATGCCAACAGCGAATTGAAACGCATAGCCGAGTCTGACCGTCCGTCTGAGCTACTGCACGGGCTGAGTAGCGCTAACCAGGCCGACAGAGCCCGAACGAGGCAGCATCACCGGAACGATCGCTGACGTACGCGCGGAGGGGCAGCTTCGGGATGGGGAGTGCTCATCCCTGGAAGCGGAGCGTCTGTCCCGAGGAAGAGGTGAAAATAAGAGATTGACTCCTACCTTCCTCCCAGGATCCCACAGAGTGGCTGGAGGTGCGAGAAAGGAGCTCATCCTCTGGCGCCCTCAAGCCTGTGGCGAAATGCACCAAAGTTGAGAGCTGGAAGGCAGCGCGTCCCATGCAGGCAGCAATTGGGCTTCCACACCCAGAGGGAGGAAAAGCTGCTCTTTTCGGAACACTACATACATTCGCGGGTATGTAGATCAGATCAGCCCGCACGTCACACCCTCTAGTCGGTCCGGCGGTGAGACTGGGGGACAAGCCATCTCCAGCCGCACTGCCAAAACAGCCCAGGAAGCGCAGCTGTTATGTCTGATTTGAGAACCGTGACAGCGCATTGCACCCCGTAGGATGGAAGCGAGCCCAGTCTGTCATCTGAGCATAACAGCTCGCCCTCCGATGCTGCGATGGACCTTTGATCTCCAGTGTCATCAAGCGGAGGCGCTATAGAATAAAATCACTGTCATAAAGATTTCGTGCATAAATAAAATTCACGCATCTGTAATTATTAAATAGTAAAGGAAAACGGAACGTACTCGTAATTTTAGGAGGGTACAATTCCAAAATCTGCGATTAGAACAGACACAGACACGACATTTTCTTTGTCTGTTTGTATATGACTGATAAATTTACGATGGGTGTACTTTACAAACATGAATACAGTTTCAACACGGACACGACAACCTGTTTACGAGTACGAATCAAAAAGTGACATTCCACTGTCAATGACGTCACCCCTGTCACAGGCATTAATAAACAAGCGAGAGTCATCGATCTCAACGGCGCGCCTGCTGGGCACCCGAGCTCCCACAAACCGTCTCAGGTAATATTTTTGTTATTCCCTCTTTGAGAAATGTCCGTCTTAAGCTGTAATAAAGGTTGAGACTTCACGAGGTCCATTTTCACTGTGTTTATTGGACATTTTTCAGAATCAAAATTAAGAACGGGCCGAGGATAGTGAGCATAATGTAATTTAATGTTACAGGCAGCGAGCGCAGAATTTCTCTGAGAATCACTTATCGTTGTTTAACTATAACATGACATCTGTTGATTAAGTAACCCTTTTTTAATTGTTTAAGTAACTCACAAACACCCTATAAGATCACCAGAGAACACAAACTAAATTAGACAGATTTATCCAGTATAGGTAAATAAAACTAAGAAAATTATTAATTAATTGCAACCTTAAATAAATCAGAATAAGCTAAATATAATGTGGTAATTAAGCTATCATCACCAATATAGAACAAACACACGGAAAGAAAGAAACACACAGAATAGTATAAGGCTAAATGATATAAATGTTTATGGTAATAGTTTATTAATTATAATAATTAGGGCTGTCAAAATTAGCGCGCTAAGGCACGCGATTAATTTGAAATATTAAATTAATGCATTTAACACCGGCACGTCCATAGAGGCAACCTAGGCCCGGTCCGCATTTTTATCGAATAGTGAGCGAACCCCCCGGTCCTCACTTTCATCCGCGACACCCACCACCTCCCTCCCGGTCCTCACTTTCATCCACGAACCGGTCACTTTCTTTTTCAGCGATCACCGTTCGCCTAGAGCGCCAGTTCAGCTTGCTTCGGCCCTGCGTGTGTTTAGTGTGCAAAGATATATGGATAAAGGATAATATGGATCCATGTAAATGTACTCAGTGACAGTGCCAGATGATGTCGCAAGCTGTCAAAGACAGCCCATTCCTCTCTAAGTTGATTCCAAGCGCCCTCAAATGTTTCATTAAGTTTGACGTGTTTCCCACCTACACGCAACTTTTGTAAAAAGCGTCTGCTTCACGTGGCTGTGTCAGAATCATTGCTTGAGAAATACAGCCATACTTTAAGAACGCTTAGTTTAAGCAAAATTTGATGATCATGCGTGGTGCTGAAGGGAGTGCGCTGTACTGCGCGTTCTCTCTCTCTCTCTCTCTCTCTCTCTCTCTCTCTGTGTGTGTGTGTGTTGTCCCCCGATAATGTCAATAGACTGGACTGTCTTAGCAACTGGTTAAATGTTAAGGAGGACTACGCTAAATTGTTTCTAAAATTAAGAATACAACTTGTTTGTATTCAATACTTTATATTATAATTTTCCAATTTCCATATTTGCAATTTTGTATTTTTTTTTTTTTGTAGTTTGTAGTTGTAGTTTGTTATTGGCATTGATTGTTTTAAAATTCAAATGGCACTTACATGCCTGTGTTTTTATTTCTGTAATAAATACGGCTTTTCGTGATTAATCACAAAAAAGTGTGATTAATGAGTTAATTTTTAAATCAATTGACAGCCCTAATAATAATACAATATAATGTAACTAATAGTTTAATCAAGTACTATAAAAAACAAATAATAACAAATAACATAACAAACATTTATATTAATAATTACTAATACCATACCTTGTACAAATTTAAAGATAATATAAAAATATATATCTGAACATATCATCTCCTTTCCATACATCAATGAGAAGCTTAATTATTCAGCTTTCAATTATTCAAGTCTGTTTCAAATGATTGCCCCTCATGTCTGGTTTTGTGGTCCGGGGTCACATATTTAACATATTTAATGTTTATTTATTTTGATTCATAGTCTCATGAAAATGTTTAACGTACATATTACCTCTGGGAAGCACAAACCCTCAAATATTACACTTGCCTTTTGCTGATATCTTCATTACATAATAGATCAATGGTCTATTAATCTGGCTTTAAAAAAGGTTACTTAATCAACAGATGTCATGTTATAGTTAAACAGCGGTAAGTGATTCTCAGAGAAATTCTGCGCTCGCTGCCTGTAACATTAACTTAAACACAGTGAAAATGGACCTCATGAAGTCTCAACCTTTATTACAGCTTAAGACGGACATTTCTCAAAGAGAAAATAACAAAAATATTACATGAGAGGGTGTGTGGGAGCAGCAGGCGCGCCGTTGTGATCGATGACTCTCGCTTGTTTATTAATGCCTGTGACAGCGGTGACTTCATTGACAGTGGAATGTCACTTTTTGATTCGTACTCGTAAACAGGTTGTCGTGTTCGTGTTGAAACTGTATTCGTGTTTGTAAAGTACACCGTAAATTTATCAGTCATATACAAACAGACAAAGAAAATGTTGTGTCTGTGACTGTTCTAATCGCAGGTTTTGGAATTGTACCCTCGTACAATAAAGCAGAGTACGTTCCGTTTTCCTTTACCATTTTATAATTACAGATGCGTAAATTTTTTTTATGTACGAAATCTTTATGACAGTGATTTTATTCCATAAGGCGCGGGCATCCCGGGGTATAAACCCTACAACCACCCGAAGCTTGGATAGGACGCACTGTGGAGGAGGCGACGGATAAACCCCCACTGTGATCCTCAGATCTGTCCGCATGCTAACTGCTTTCACGGGGAGCAACGGGGGTGGCCGAAGCCACGATCTCAGCTGTTCAACAGCCACGCCCTTGCAGTGAGAGCATGAGCTGTCCGCGGGCACTGCCTCGACATGCTGGACCCCCAGACCTGTCATGCGATACCTGTGCCCATCATTCGGAGATAGGAACCACCGCATCCAGAAACGCACAGTCAGAACAGCGTCTTGAAAAAGACGTGTTGATTGACTGTGTTGTTCTCTTAGGGAATCTGCCTCTTTAAATGGAAACTGCTCGTTTGTGCACACCAGTGAAACGCTCAGGGGATAGGAATCCCAGATCAACCGTCGCGTCTTCTCCTCCACTGGTGAGTAAACTTGACAGATAGCGTGTCTTCAGTCTCGTGATCGGGTCTGAAGCAACAATTCTGAGGAGCTGACTCCAGCAGCTGACTGATATAGCGTTGATTAGCTCATCAGGATCAGCTGTGGAGCTAAGCTCCGCCTATTCAGTTGGCATTTCATTGGCCTGTTTTCTTATCTTCAGAAGTGATTGGTTGTCTAACGCGCTGCCCCAAAAGTCTGTTTACTACAGACACACGTTGGAGTTCCTTATGAAGGGGAACTTTTATATCAGTAGTAAGAAATCAAATACTAAGGAAGTCAGTGGTTACAGATTTCTTCATAATATCCTCTTTTGTGTTCAACAAAGTTTAAATCAAGTGAAGGTCGAGTAAATGATGACAGATTTTTCATGTCTGGGTGATCTATACCTTTAAGTAAGATTGACATTTTGTCATTTTCTCCATAGGACTATAGAGGGGAAGACATATGATGGAGTTGTGAAGGACAAAGAGCAAGCTCAGCAGCAGTACAATAAAGCAGTGTCTCGAGGGGAAAGTGCTGGATTGATCAAGTACTGGACTTAATAAAAATACAAATAGGTCTACTAATATGCATTCAGCATGACTAGAAATATCTTGGGGTTAATTTCTATTTCAGATCTGTTGGACGGACTTTGGAGGACTTTAAAACATCAGTGACAGTGGCTGCAAACAGTAAAGTAACCTTTGAGTTGACCTACGAGGAACTTTTAAAACGCCGTCTTGGCAAATATGAGCTGCTCATCAACGCCCAACCAATGCAGCCGGTGGCGGACTTCAAGGTAAGAAAAAAACAAAACAAGAATGAATAAATAAAGTATTTAAAAAGTATTTAAATTATATTTGTCTCACATTAGATAGACGTGCACATTCAAGAGAGTCCAGGAATTTCCTTCTTGGAGGTGAAAGGAGATCTGAACACCGGTGATCTGGCTAGCGCTGTCAAAACCACCAGAGCAGATAAAGATGTAAGAATTTAAAGGGAGAGGTAAAATCGCTGGTTTAAAGTTCTGTTTACACTCCTACGCCTCACCAGATGACCAAAACATTTATTTTAGGCGTGGGTGACCTTCTACCCCACTCGAGACCAACAGACCAAGTGTACAAACTGTGGAGAAAATGGCCTGAATGGAGATTTGATTGTAACATATGATGTCAACAGAGGAAATCCTAAAGGAGATGTCCAGGTATGTTATGAGTAAAAATATAAAAGGAAAAATGTCTCTGAATGTACTACATGAACTAGGTATGTATTTAAATAATTTTTTTTTGTTTTATTCTAGATCTGGTAACATTTCTTGCAACTTTCAATTTGTGTGTGTCTGTGCACCTTGTATTCCTTAATGCCGAGTTCAGACTGCATGATTTTCAAAGTAGTCGTGTCACAGATGTTTTCACACTGCATGACTATCTAGGGTAGCGTTTTGTCGCTGCTTTGTTTACACTGCAAGATGGATCGGCGACAGGGGGTTTCAAAATGCATGACTTTAAAATAGGAAAAATCACAGACAACTTTGTCCAAACTACGTCTCACAACCAAAAACACGTAGTATATCTTTTGATATTAACTGCATAATGAGAAAGAAGCCTCTAATGGGGTGGAAAATTTACATATTTGTTCACCTGGGTTTGAAGGGAATTAGTCATTTCTGCTCAACTTTTTTTTTTTTCGACATGTTGTGGTTTTGCTCAGTTGACACGTCAAACAGACATGGGTGCTCCTGCCAAATTTACTCTAGTTTTTCCCCCATTTCTTGGGTCCAAATAAACTGAAAATGAGCACTTTTAACTTCTCCCCCAACCTCCCGCTGGTCTGCAGGTAACCACACTAGTGGATGCTGCTCTCTCATTGGCTGTAGGTGATCGTCGATGTTATTTTCAGTCCAAAATCATTTCACACGGCATGTTTTGAATCGCCGACAGCTCCAGATATTTATCACGCCAAATATCTCACGGGCATCGGCGACTCATCGGCAATTATTTCAGATCACGTGTTTGATAGTTTACACTGTGTGATTGTCACTCGCGTGCACGAGCACCGATTTGCCTGTGATTTCAGGCATTTGTCTGCGATTTCTCAAAACCTGTCGGCGAGTCAAAATCGGGGTTAAAATCATGCAGTTTGAAGTCGGCATAAGTTGTAGGGAACAAATGTCCTCACATGTATAGCAATATAATAAAATTTGACCTTAAATGGACATTTTGTTTTGTTTTAATATTTCATCAATTCCATGCGTGTTCAATAAAAAAGGTCAGGAGAGGTTTTTCTTTAAAGTCAAAAATCGTAACAATTTATTGGATACAAATGAATAATTCGATTCACGGAATTCTGTTATCCTCAATGCAATGCAAAAGTTACATTAAGGAGGTGCACAACCATATAGGCAGCTGATATTAATAGGTGGAGTTTAGTGGAAATCGTCATTTGTCAATCATTCTCCAGTCTTCTTTTGGCCGCACCCCAGACATAAGTCCTCTTTTTCTATGAGTTCTCTGCACAACATTAAAAGCATAAGACTTTCTGTGTTCTGTGCTCAGTTTTAACACAATCTTCAGACAGGAAGTTTCTGAAGAGCTGAATTTAATTTTGGACCAGCATGAATCTACTTCTGCAAAAATGCTAATTAGTATGCACAGCATCACACACACAACAGTAGATGTTCAGTTAATATATGACCCTTAAATGACCAATACAAATAACTGTTTGATGAAAAGAAAAAGAGACAAAAATAATAAAAATATATTAATTTTTCCCAACAGTTAGGTCTCCATGAGTAACATGGCTCATAAATCACACAGTATGAAGTATTTTAAAAATGTAAAACTTCATATTGTTTTCTGCAAAGGTTGGATTTAGTATGTACAGTATAAAAAAACATTATGGGCTCTATTTTAATGATCTAGGCGCAAAGTCTAAAGCGCATGGTGCAAAAGCCTTAAGGGCTTGTCCGAATCCACTCTGCTATTTTAAGGACAGAAAACTACGCTTTGCGCCATTTGCTATTTACATGGCATATTTTGTAAGTGGAAAAACTGAACGCTTCAATAGCAAGAAAATGGTTAAACAGACCATCTGCAGCGTGAGGATAAAGAATGAGCCTGCTCCATTCGGCCTCTTTACTCTCTATTGTTACTATTTACTCCTTTACTATCGTGGATAAGGAAACGGTGTTGTACACACTCCACTAAACACATTTATTAGCCTACATATTTGATATCATTTGTTAAGCGCAAAGATTTGTTTCAAAACTATTTCTAAATTCAGTTCTAATGTCCAGCAAACAAATAAATAAACAATAATAAAGAAGTGTGGTCTAAAATCAAACACACGTCCTATTCTTATGCCCTATATGGTGATGCATACGTCTCCAAAACCCGACAGGTGGACAAATCTAAACTTGTTTTTATTAAAACAAATATAAATAGGCATAAAATAAATAATACTTCTAATAACAAAAACATTATACAAATGCAAATTATCATGAATAAACTGAAAAAGCCCCCCCGAGATGAGGCATGGAGGCAGTGTTTTTATATTTATGTAGAAAATAATAATTTTTGTAACATTTTAAGTATTAATTTATTTTCATATGTAAAGATATATGTGTATTGCTGTACATGCTGTGTGTATTAAGCAATGTGTACATGTTTTGGACCTGCATAGGCACAAAACTTGAAAATTAGGGTTGCGCTGGTCTGAAAATAGCAACAAATCGCGCCAAACATGTCTTGCGCCTTATTGCACAGGGTGTATGATAGAGCCCTATGTCTACGGGAAGTCCGCATAAAGATTCATTTGCTCAGTGGTTAGCACTGTCGCCTCACAGCAAAAAGGTTGCTGGTTCGAGTCCTGGCTTGACCAGTTGCCGTTTCTGTGTGAAGTTTGCATGTTCTCCCTGTGTTCACATGAGTTTTCTCTCTGTGCTCTGGTTTAGCCACAGTCCAAAGACATGAAGTATAGATGAATTGGGTGAACAAAATTGGCCTTAGTGTATGAGGGCGTGAATGTAAGAGTGTATGGGTGTTTCCCAATACTGGATCACGGCTAGAAGGGCAACCGCAGCATAAAACATATGCTGCAATAGTTGGCGGTTCATTCCGCTGTGGTGACCCCTGATAAATAAGGGACTAAGTCGTAGGAAAATGAATAAATGTTGTGATTTAAAACCAGGGTTGTTTTTTCAAATATTTATTAATTAACCAATCGGAAGTTTAAATAAGTTGTGTTGTTTAAAAATGTATATAAAATTGTCTGAAGCCATTTCTATTTTAAATTTAGACAAAATATAATCAGGAAGTTTGCAGAACAAAACCAAAAAAGTGTTTTTATTGATATTTAAATATAGTTTGCATTTCCAGAGGAAATTAGAATTTGCTGTAGAAGTTGCTGTTAATAAAAGTACATGATATTCACTATTCTTTTCTCTCAGATATCGAATGGCTACTTCGTCCACTACTTTGCACCTTCTGACGTTTCACGTATTTCCAAAAACGTGGTGTTTATCATTGACCGGAGTGGCTCAATGCACGGCAGAAAAATACATCAGGTAAATGAACACATCTCAGCCACATCAACCAAAGAACCTTTTGATGAACTCTTGCATCCTTATCAAATCCCATGTTAAATGAAAGTATGCAATCATAACTTCCACATTCTGACAAAAGAGTGTGTTTCTTTTCAGACTCGTTTGGCGCTGTTGAAGATTTTGAGCGATCTAGATGGGGATGACCACTTTGGATTGATCACCTTTGACAGTGAAATTGACTTTTGGAAACGGGAACTCCTTCAAGCTACTGAGGCAAACCTGGAGAATGCAAAATCTTTTGTGAGAAAGATCCAAGATAGAGGAGGTGAGCTGCTCAATTTAAAACGAGAAGCAAAGTTGTACCTCATAATTGCTGCGTTTCCATTACCAGTCAAATTGCTAAAAATGAATTTGTGAATTTAAAATATGACGAAAATGAAACGAAACGAAAACATCAATATTCCACTAAAGTTTCATTGTAAACATTGTTTCCTTTGTTTTCAGGTAACTTGGTGTATGGAAAAGAAATCACATGATTATTCTTTTAAGATGTACAGTCATGGTCAAAATTGTTGGAACCCTGAAATTTTTCCAGAAAATCAAGTATTTCTCATAGAAAAGTATTGCATTAACACATGTTTTGCTATACACGTTTATTCTCTTTGTGTGTATTTGAACAAAAAAGTGAGGAAAAAAGCTAATTTGACATAATGTCACACAAAACTCCAAACATGGTCTACAAATTATTGGCACCCTTTCAAAATTGTGGATAAATAAGATTGTTTCAAGGATGTGATGCTCCTTTAAACTTGGGGTAGTAGGTAACAGATGTGGACAATAAAAAAATCACATCTGAAAGCAGATAAAAAGGAGAGAAATTCACTTAGTCTTTGCATTGTATGTCAGTGTGTGCCACACTAAGCATGGACAAAAATTGTGGAATTTCCAAAATTGTGGCAAAAATATCAACATTCTGAAGGTTACAAGTCAATCTCCGGAGATCTAGATCCAAACAAAGGGAATAAACGTCTACTGCAATACGTGCTAATGCAATACTTTTCTAAATACTTGATTTTCTGGAAAAATTTCAGGGGGGCCAAACTTTTTTGGCCATGACTGTAACTGCGCATTTGTTTGTAGAAACTGTCTCCCTTGGGATGACTCAAAAAGAGTATCTGTTTATCTGGAACTTTGTATTATAACATTTGAGGAACACCTCACATGTGACTGCTCTTAAATATTTACATAAATACTGTAAGCATGAAATAATGAAAGTAGCTGTTTTTTTTCCTGTCTTTAATGATCATCTCTGCTGGCTGTTATATATAAAACATTTTGAAGAATGTAAACAATATCAATAGTCTTAAAGAATTTCCTGTTTTAGATTTTTAATTTCCATAGCTTTAAAGAATCCAAAAAGGTCCACATATGGATAAATAATGTTATGAGAGCTGTTTTAATGTTTAAGTTATGATTGAATTGCCGTTTTTTACAGTTGGGAAATAGGACACGATCTATGAACCTCTGGCATGATTTTTTAAATGACTTTTACGTTTTTGGTTAATGGAAACGTTTTAATGAGTTTTTTTTTATCAACATATAGAACATTTCACAAATCTTTGCACAAACCTGTAATGGAAACCACTTTACTGACACTACTATGTTTTTATCTCCCTTTAGCCACAAACATAAATGATGCTGTTTTAGCAGGAGTGGACATGATCAATCGAAATCCACGAAATGGAACAGCCTCCATCCTGATCCTGTTGACTGATGGAGATCCCACTGCAGGCACAGATTCACACTGACAAACACAAGCTCAAAGCTTTTTACTGTAGCACTACTCAGATAGCATAAGTACAGTGCATCCGGAAAGTATTCATAGCGCTTCACTTTTTCCACATTTTTAATGTTACAGCCTTATTCCAAAATGGATTAAATTTATTTATTTCCTCAAAATTCTAAACACAATCCCCCATAATGACAATGAAATTGTTGCAAATTTATTAAAAATAAAAAGGCTGAAAAATCACATGTACATCAGTATTCACAGTCTTTGCCATGAAGCTCTAAATTGAGCTCAGGTACATTCTGTTTCCACTGATCATTCTTGAGATGTTTCAGCAGCTTAATTGGAGTTCAACTGTGGTAAATTCAGTTGATTGGACATGATTTGAAAAGGCATACACCTCTCTATATAAGGTCCCAGGGATTGACAGTGTATGTCAAAGCACAAACCAAGCATGAAGACAAAGGAATTGTCTGTAGACCTCCAAGACAGGATTGTCTTGAGGCACAAGGCTGGGGAAGGTTACAGAAAAAATTCTGCTGGTCTGAAAGTTTCAATGAGCACAGTGACCTCCGTCATCCGTCTGTGGAAGAGCTGCCCAGCCATCTAATCTGAGTGATCAGGGGAGAAGGGCCTTAGTCAGGGAGGTGATCAATAACCAGATGGTCACTTTGTCTGAGCTCCAGCGTTCTTCTGTGAAGAGGAAAACCTTACAGAATGACAACTTCTGTGCAGCAATCCACCAATCAGGCCTGTATGGTAGAGTGGCCAGACAGCTCATAGTCACACAGAGTGGCCACCTAGAATTTGCCTAAAGTCATCTGAAGGACTCTCAGACCATAAGAAACAAAATTCTTTGGTCTGATGAGACTAAAATTGAACACTTTGGAGTGAATGCCAGGCATTACATTTAGAGAAAACCAGGCACCACTAATCACCAGGGTAATACCATCCCTACAGTGAAGCATGGTGGTGGCAGCATCATGCTGTGGGGATGTTTGTGGAAGACTAGTCAGGATAGAGGGAAAGAAGAATGCAGCAATGTACAGAGACATCCTGAATGAAAACCTGCTTCGGAGTGCAATTGACCTCAGACTGGGGGACAGTTCATCTTCCACCAGGACAATGACCCAAAGCACACCACCAAAATATCAATGGAGTGGCTTCACAACAACTTGGTGAATGTCCTTGAGTGGCCCAGCCAGAGCCCAGACCTAAATCCTATTGAACATCTCTGGAGAGATCTGAAAATGGCTGTACACTGTCGCTTCCCATCCAACCTGATAGAGCTTGGGAGGTGCTTCTCAGAGGAATGGGCAAAAATTCCCAATAACAGGTGTGCCAAGCTTGTGGCATCATATTAAAAAAGACTTGAGGCTGTAATTGCTGCCAAAGGTGCATCAACAAAGTATTGAGCAAAGGTTGTGAATACTGATGTACATGTGATTTTTACGCTTTTTTATTTTTAATAAATTTGCAACAATTTCAAAAACTCTTTCTTTACATTGTCATTATGGGGTATTGTGTGTAGAATTTTGAGGCATTTGCAGATGAGGATATGCTTGAATAAATGCAAGTAACAGATGTTATCACAAACATCAATGCAGCCCAGGCTCATTTTGATTAGGTACCTCTATATACATTTCTGGAGGGCACCAAATACGTCTCAAGAGCTACGTTTTTTTGCAGTTTTTGTTTTTGCGAATCCATCAGAGTCTGCTGTGTGCACTTTTTGAGTTTTCAAATTTCTCTCACAAGTGCCATTCGTGCCTGCTGTTCTTGTGTAAATCCACCAGAAGCCGCTGTTGACTGACTGACTGACCAACCGACCAATCTCCCCACCCACCACCTTCCCTTAACCTAACTGATAGTGTTTTCAAAAGCAATCCAAGAAAATAAATAAATCATACCTCTGGCTACATAATTTCGTGATCTCCAGAAATGTATATAGGGTACGTTTTCAGAATGAGCCTATGTTGCATCAAATAGATTTCTCAGCGATGTACATGTGCTATCAGGGTACTTTATGCATAGAAAAACTATAATATTGATTACATACTGTATTATTCCCCTATACCATGGGTATGCTGAATGCTTGATTCTGCTTGATTTGCTGAACATTCTAAAGTACGCAATTACTATATTTTAATAAAGAAAAAAAGATATAGAATATTTCCAGATGAACACTAAAGTAGTTCCAGGCAGGTTTTGACAACATCACTATATGATTTCAGGTATTTCACAAATAAATCAGTTAAAAATCGAATCAAAACATATCAGGGGGGTTTGGATGAGATGTGTAAAGGCTGATTTATACTTCTGCGTTAAGCGCACGCATATGCTACGGCGCAGTCTACACGTGGACGCATAGCCCTCGCCGTGGCCGTCGGCGTCAAAAAAATGTAACTACACGTCACAATAATGCGTAGTGCAAGCTCTGTGATTGGTCGGCTTGGTAGCGCTGACGAATGTGGGTGGAGGTGAGAGCTGCGCGAGCCCGATGGAGTTAGTGTTTACAAGTGTGGAGTCCCGTGAAGGAGCTCCGGATGCATACTGTTGTTTTGTGTTTGCCTTATGATTAAAGTTGTTGCACTTCCACAGATTCCAGCCTGAAAATGAACGAGTTTGAGCCGCTTGTACATTAAGGTAGCGTTCAGAAAAAAACAAAACACCAGAGAAGAAACTCGACACAGAGGAACAAAAACACCTACTGCCAGCTAGCGTTTCTGAAGTGTTATTGCAGAGCAACAGAAACAGCGTACAGAAGTATAAATGCTCGGCTACGCGCATTACATGTGCCATGGGTAACGCCGATCACTTGACGCAGAAGTATAAACCAGGCTTAAGAATCTAGTTTGACACACAGGAGCAGTTTGAAGACAAAAACCTGACAAATGTCTTGAAAACAACATCTGAACAGTGTCTTTAGGTCTGGTTACTGTAGTATAAGTGACATAATTGACTCTGGTCCATTGAGTTAATTGAAAATTAATTCATCCTTCGACTAAAGGCTGATTTATACTTCTGTGCCAAGCGCACGCGTATGCTACGGCACAGCCTACGCGTAGACGCATAGTCCTTGCCGTGGCCATCGGCGACGCTGTTGCTCACCTCTCAAATAATGTAACTACAAGTCGCAACGACGTGTAGAGCAAGCTCTGTGATTGGTTGGCTTGGTAGTGCTGACGAGTGTGGGCGGGGGGGTGAGAGCCACGCGAGCCCGATGGAGCGAGTGTTTACAAGTGTCGAGTCCCGTCACTCCTGTGAAGGAGCTCCGGATGGAAACTGTTGTTTTGTGTTTACCTTATGATTAAAGTTGTTGCACGTCCGCCGATCCCAGCCTCAAAATGAGCGAATTTGAGCCACTTGTACATTAAGGTATCGTTCAGAAAAAAACAAAACACAGGAGAAGAAACTCGACACAGAGGAACAAAAACACCTCACTGCCAGCTAGTGTTTCTGAAGCAACAGAAACAGCACGCAGAAGTATAAATGCATGGCAATGCGCAAGGCATGCGACATGGGTCACGCCGATCACTCTACGCAAAAATAGTCCCCTATTTATCAAGGTTAGCCACAGCGGAATGAGCCACCAACTATTCCAGCATATGTTTTACACAGCGGAAACCCTTTTAGCCACAACTCAGTAATGGGAAACACCCATACACTCTCACATTTGCACACACACACACACACACACACACACACACACACACACACACACACACACACACACACACACACACACACACACACACACACTCATATACTACACTCTCAGAAATAAAAGTACGCTTCATATTGGTACCTCAAAACTATAAATTAGTATCTAAAAATTTTAAGAGGAACATTTTTGTACTTTTTAGGTACCAATATGTACCCTTGAGGTATTTATATGGACCTTTTAGGAACAAATTTGTACCTTTTGAAAAGGTACCACCCTAGTGACAGCTCACGTACCTTTATTTCTGAGAATGTACAGCTAATTTAGTTAATTCAATTCAACCGGAGCACCTGGAGGAAACCCATGAACATAGGGAGAGCATGCTAATTCTACACAGAAATGCCAACTGGAGCAGCCGGGACTCGAACCAGCAACGTTCTTGCTATGAGGCAACAGTGCTAACCACTGGGCCACCGTGCCACCCTTAATGGAAAATTTTTACTGAAATTTACTAATACTTCAATGGACCAGAGTCATATATTTTTTACTGTACATAGTATTCCAATGTAATCAGCTGGCCTATGCTTAGATCTAATTAAAGTAGTTGTATTACCAGTGAATCATAATCAAGTCCATTTTAGTTCCTATGTTTGTGTATTGGAGACAAAGATAAAAAATACAGAATTGGGCCCGCTGCTTTCATTCATTCATTCATTCATTTTCTTGTCGGCTTTGTCCCTTGCGGGGTCGCCACAGCGGAATGAACCGCCAACTTATCCAGCACGATTTTACGCAGCGGATGCCCTTCCAGCCGCAACCCATCTCTGGGAACTTCCACACACACATTCACACTCATACACTATGGACAATTTAGCTTACCCAATTCACCTGTACTGCATGTCTTTGGACTGTGGGGGAAACCGGAGCACCCGGAGGAAACCCACGCGAACCCAGGGAGAACATGCAAACTCCACACAGAAACGCCAACTGACCCAGCCCAGCCGAGGTTCGAACCTGCGACCCAGCGACGTTCTTGCTGTGAGGCAACAGCACTACCTACTGCGCCACTGGGTTGCCCCCCGCTGCTTTCAGATTACTCATAATAATGGTATCCATACATGTAGTGAAATACTTTTCCTCTCTAACAGGTGAAACCAACATAGAGAGGATAATGGCCAATGTGAAAAAGGCAATTGGGTCAAAGTTTCCCCTCTATTGTCTTGGTTTTGGATATGATGTTAACTTTGAGTTCCTGACAAAGATGTCACTTGAAAATAATGGAGATGCTCGCAGGATTTACGAGGATTCAGACGCTGATCAACAGCTTCAGGTGGGCTACAGAGAATCAGCTGGGAATTCATCCTGTTTAAGTGTATTAAGCATCTGTTAATGCTTTATTTTGGTTTGTTTGTTTTGCAGGGCTTTTATGATGAAGTTGCCGTCCCTCTCCTCACTGATATTCACCTTAAATACACAGGAGGGAAAAACCTTACCAAGTCCAGGTTTGGCCTGTACTTCAATGGCTCTGAGATTGTGGTGTCAGGGCAAATTACAGACAACAGTGTGGAGAGTTTCACAACTGAAGTCATCGCAGTTTCAGTAAGATCATCGTCATCTCGTTAAAGCTGCAATACACTGAAAAATGGGAAACTACTTTGTCTTTCATTCAAAGTACATCTTTATATTGGATTAAATGGAAACATTGAGGTTTCTGATTTTAACCATTTTTTTCAATTTACTTTAACACCAAAAAAACTAACCCCCTTTGAGAAAAACAAGTTGGTCCAAATAAAAACTAATTATGAGAGTAGCATGTGATATGATTGATTAATGATTATAGCCACAGCCACATCACTCTGCAGCCCAGTACCTAGATTGGAGACCACATGGGAAAACTAGGTTGTTGTTGGAAGTAATGTTAGTGAGGCCAGCAGGGGGCGCTCAGGCTGCGGTGTGTGAGTCCTGATGCCCCAAGTATAGTGAAGGGGACACCATACTGTCAGTGGGTGCCGTCTTTCGGATGAGACATTAAACCGAGATCCTGACTCTCTGTGGTCACTAAAAATCCCATGGCACTACTCGTAATGAGTAGGGGTGTAACCCTGGTGTCCTGGCCAATTCTCTCCATTGGCTCTTGTGTGTGCCCTGTCGCCGTTGTCCTGTGGCTGTCGTCGCATCATTAAAATGGTTGCTGCATACTGGTGATGGAGTGGAGAGACCCCCCTCATGATTGTGTATCACTTTGGGTGTATGGCCATACATGATAAATGCACTATATAAATACATATTACATTACATAGCGGTTGGTCTCTCATCTGCAATCATCAATAAACCAATCAGACTAATCCAAGCCTACATTAAATAGCCCATTTCACCCTAATTCCCTTATCTTTCATTTTGAAGAATCCCCCATTCCACCCCATCTCCCCCTTTTCTCCTTTACCAGGGGGAGCTCTTGAGACCTACCTGATCTCGGACCCCCTTATATACTTATTGACCAGGCAGAAGACCTAGGCTCATTTATCTCCCAGCTCAGGGTACTCTCCCGAGACAGCATGCCAAACCTGCAATTAGTATCAAGTGATCGGCGTGACCTACGGCGCATGCCTTGTGCATTGCCGTGCATTTATACTTCTGCACGCTGCAATAACACAGCAGAAATGCTAGCTAGCAGTAGGTTTTTTTATTCTTCTGTGTCGAGTTTCTTCGCTGGTGTTTTGTTTTTTCTAAACACTACCTTAATGTGCAAGTGGCTCAAACTCGCTCATTTTGAGGCAGGAACCAGGGGACGTGCAACAACTTTAAACACAAAACAAAACTTTCCATCAAGAGCTCCTTCATGGGGACTCGAAACTTGTAAGCACTCGCTCCATTGGGTTCGAGCAGCTCTCACCTCCGCCCACACTCTTCAGCGCTACCAAGCCGACCAATCACAGAGCTTGTTTTATGCGTCATTGCGATTTTTTTTGAGAGGTGCGCATCAGCGTCGCCGACGGCCACGGCGAGGGCTATGCGACCATGCCAAGGCTGCGCCGGAGCATATGTGTGTACTTGACGCAGAAGTATAAATCAGCCTTAAGTGTGAACTCTTGAATCTGTTGTAAGTAGGGATCAAATTATTTTGGTAATATATATATATATACAGTATATACACAGTTGAAGCGAAAATTATTAGCCCCCTGTTTATTTTTTTTTCCCCAATTTTCTGTTTTACACATTTCTAAACATAATAGTTTTACTAACTCATTTCTAATAACTGATTTATTTTATCTGTGCCATGATGACAATACATAATATTTAACTAGATATTTTTCAAGACACTTCTATACAGGTTAAAGTGACATTTAAAGGCTTAACTAGGTTAATTAGGTTAACTAGGCAGGTTAGAGTAATTAGGCAAGTTATTGTATAATGATGGTTTGTTCTGTTGACAATCAAAAAAAATATTGCTTAAAGGGGCTAATAATTTTGACCTCAAAATGGGTTTTAATAAATTAAAAACTGCTTTTATTGTAGCCGAAATAAAACAAATAAGACTTTCTCCAGAAGAAAAAATATTATCAGAAATACTGTGAAAATTTCCTTGCTCTGTTAAACATCATTTGGGAAATATATAAAAAAAAAAATTCAGGCGACGCGGTGGTGCAGTGGGTAGCACGTTTGCCTCACAGCAAGAAGGTCGCTGGTTCGAGCCACGGCTGGCTCAGTTGGCATTTATGCGTGAAGTTTGCATGTTCTCCTCGTGTTGCCGTGGGTTTCCTCTGGGTGCTCCGGTTTCCCCCACAAGTGCTAAAATTGACCGTAGTGTATGAGTGTGTGTGTGAATAAGCGTGTATGGATGTTTCCCAATGATGGGTTGCAGCTGGAAGGGCATCCGCTGCATAAAAAACATATGCTGGATAAGTTGGCGGTTTATACCGCTGTGGCGACTACAGAATAATAAAGGGACTAAGCCGAAAAGAAAATGAATGAATGAATGAAAGTAATTTGTGTGAATGTATTTCTTTATTTGACACTTGTATCTTTGTTTCTGAATATTTTTGATTTAGATTCAGCTAAATTTTTAAGAATTATGTTTTGAGGAAAAAAGTAAAAAACAAATTACAGTGATTTTTTTAAAAGTTTGTTTAAAGTATAATTTTTTCAGGGTAGAATGCATTTATACAGTATTTTAAATTGACATTTACATAGATGTTATGTGGCTTAGTTTATAAGTTAACATTCTCCAGAACCTGTTTTACAAGGTCATTTATAACCTTAGAATTTACCCCTAGGAAAGAAAAGTCTTTTTTTACCATATTTAAAATGTCATGAATATTAATGAGCTCTGCTTTCCATTAGCCGTCTAGTTTTAAAATACGCATAATGGAAACACACACACAAATACAGTGAGATGTACTCTGAAATTAACACATGGAAAATAATCATAATTAAGTTGTCGCATGGTATTTTGTTATTTGTATAAATTTGTAATTTGCTTAAACTGTGATTAATTGATTTGCCTGCACAAGTTACTACTCATAACATTGTATACAAGCTGTTTTAGTGACATTGTTCTGCAGCTGAAATACTGATTCAGTCAGGAACTTTAACTATTTGTTTTAACATACCTTATAATGTTCCTTCATGATTTTGTTCATCAAAATATAAGGTCATTATTACTGTATATACCATTAATTAGGCTTTTTCACATGACTATAAATTTTAGGAAAACTTTTTAAGTAAATTTAAACACTAAAAATATGGCACAGGCCCTGTGGGTGCGGGTGTTTCCACCACCGTCTAAAGACATGAGGTATAGGTGAATTGGATGAAAAAAATTTTCATAGTGTATAGTGCATAGTCTGTGAGTTTAAGAGTGTATGGGTGTTTCCCAGTACTGGGTTATGGCTGGAAGGGCATCCGCTGCGTAAAACATATGTGGAATAAGTGGTGGTTCATTCCACGGTGGTGACCCCTGATAGGGACTAAGCCTAAGGAAAATAAATGAATGAATGCGACAGTCTCCGAAAAACAGGAGTCACCCAAAATTGAACATAATATGCTAATGAGAGCATTCCTGATTCAGCCATTTTATTTCTGAGCAGAAAGACAATAATGTGATCTATCAAGACACTGTAATGATGAAAGACACCAGTGACGTCAAACCCGAGAATGAAGATTTCATGCAGCGACTTTGGGCCTACCTTACAGTGAAGCAGCTCCTGGAAAGACAGTATGTTTATGACAATTATATCAAATTCTGTGTTTAAAACGCACACTCAAGGCATTTATCTGTTTTAGGGTGCTTCTTAAAGGAAAAGAGCAAGAGGATGAAAAGAAAGAAGCTCTTAAACTCTCCCTGAAATACCAGTTTGTCACTCCTCTTACCTCTATGGTTGTTACTAAGCCACAGGATGGTGAAGTGGATGTTGCAGACAAACCCAGAGAGGGTGGAGAATCGCCCAGACAGACAGGTGAGAAGATGTTATATGAACATTTTCAAGACTTAATACAACTAAATACACTCTTAATGCTGTAATAAAGGACTTTTTCTCTGTGTTTTTAAAATTAGCAAGTCAACCCCAACTGCTACCTTACGATCGAAGAGGAAGTAAGTGTAAAATGATAAAACTAAAATTATTGCATTGAATTTAAAGTAGAGAGCTGTCTTATGTATTGCAGACTGGAGTGAAATGGCTTATTAAAAATAAACAAGCTGAAAAATCACATGTACATACGCATTCACAGCCTTTGCTCAATACTTTGTTGATGCATGTTTGGCAGCAATTACAGCCCATTATTGCCCATTCCTCTTAGAAGCACCTCTCAAGCTCTATCTGGTTGAATCGGAAGCGATGATGTACAGCCGTTTTCAGATCTCTCCAGAGATGTTCAATAGGATTTAGGTCTGGGCTCTGGCTGGGCCACTCAGGGACATTCACCGAGTTGTTGTGAACCCACTCCATTGATATTTTGGCGGTGTGCTTTGGGTCATTGTCCTGCTGGAAGATGAACCGTCGCCCCATTCTGAGGTCAAGAGCACTCTGTAGCAGGTTTTCATTCAGGATGTCTCTGTACATTGCTGAATTCATCTTTCCCTCTATTCTGACTAGTCTTCCAGTTCCTGCTGCTGAAAAACATCCCCACAGCATGATGCTGCCACCACCATGCTTCACTGTAGGGATGGTATTAGCCTGGTGATTAGCGGTGCCTGGTTTTCTCCAAACGTAACGCCTGGCATTCACTCCAAAGAGTTCAATTTTAGTCTCATCAGACCAGAGAATTTCGTTTCTTATGGTCTGAGAGTCCTTCAGACGCCTTTTGGCATTCCAGGCAGGCAGTGGCTTCTGACTGGTGGATTGCTGCACAGATGGTTGACCTTCTGTAAGATTGTCCTCTCTCCATAGAAGAACGCTGGAGCTCAGACAGAGTGACCATTGGGTTTTTAATCACCTCCTTGACTAGGGCCCTTGTCCTCCGATCACTCGGCTTAGATGGCCGGCCAGCTCTAGGAAGAGTCCTGGTGCTTCCAAACATCTTCCACAGATGTAGGATGGAGGTCACTGTGCTCATTGGATCTTTTAGAGCAGCAGAGTTTTTTCTGTAACCTTCCCCAGCCTTGTGCTTCGAGACAATCCTGTCTCTCAGGTCTACAGAGAATTCTTTTGTCTTCATGCTTGGTTTGTGCTTTGACATGCACTGTCAACCCCTGGGACTTTATATAGACAGGTGTATGCCTTTGCAAATAATGTCCAATCAACTGAATTTAACACAGGTGAACTCCAATTAATCTGCTGAAACATCTCATGAATGATCAGTGGAAACAGATTGTACCTGAGCTCAATTTAGAGCTTCACGGCAAAGGCTGTGAATACTGATGTACATGTGATTGTTCAGGTTTTTTATTTTTAATAAATTTGCAAAAATATCAAAAAATATTTTTTCACATTGTCATTATGGGATATTATGTGAAGAATTTTGAGGAAATAAATTAATTTAATCCATTTCGTAATAAGGCTGTAACATAAAAAATAAGGAGAAAAAAAATGAAACGCTATGAATACTTTCCAGATGCTCATATGTATGTGTATATATATATATATATGTACGAGTGTACCCTTTTTTGAAAATGAATATTTTTTGTGAAAACCCTACACATGTGCTGCATTAAACAGTTAGTGTAAAGGCACATTTTGATAAGTTTATGCCACTTCAGGTTTGGTTTCTGTGCTGTCTTTGCTGTATAAAGATGATTATAGATACTTTTTCTTTGCATGCTGACTTTAGCTGCATCTGCATTGATTTGTTTTATTTGTTTTATAAAACAGGACCAGGAGTTAGTGACTACCACTATTTCTCTATGATTCAACCTGATCTTTTTGGTCAACGTGGTCTGCCTGGTCCACCCGGTCCACCCGATGCACATCTCAGTTTTGCAAGCCAACCTGGTATGCACACACTTATTGAAAGAAAACTAATTAATAGACCTTTGTTCTACTTTATGCTATAATTATGTGACAAATACTTTATTTTAAGGTGGATCACATCGCACGTTTTCTCATCAAGGGAATGGCTTCATGTCTTTTCTCTTCTGTGTTTGCCATCAACTATTTTAAAACCAATAAACAGCAGCAGTCATGTACATATCATAAGGCCCTTTGTCTAATTAGCAATTATTAAATGAGTGTAAACTATTACATTTTCTAAGCAATGTAAAAAAAACTCTTATTGTCTTTAAAATGACTAAACTTTCATCTTTTCTAGCTTCTGTTGTTCCTGATGATATGTATTTCAATTTTATAATAATAATAATAATAATAATAATAATAATAATAATAATAATAATAATTCAGTGTCAGCCTAAAGAAATAAGCTGTTCTTTGACTTTCGGTGATTTCTTGAAAGTGTGTTTCTAAACTTTTTTAATGTTTAATTTTTGTTCATTTGCTTTATTAATATCTAAATCAATAGTAGTCAAAATGAACTAATTAAATAAGGCATAATGTATAAAAAAATAAAAATGTTTTGAAATACATTTTAATCTGGAAAAGAAATGATGGAAATTAAATGCTTATTATATCAAAACCTTTTTGTCTTTATAATCTAGACACTTTCTTTTCTAGCTGTTTTGGAACAAAATGGTACCTATGACAATGTTGCTGTAATAATAATAATAATGGCAATAATTATAGAAATAATAATAATAATAATAATAATAATACAATTTCAGCCTGAAATCAGCTGTTGTTTGACTTTCAGTGACAACCTCACAATATTTATTAAGAATGTGTTTATAATAGCATTCGCAATGCTTTGTTGTTAATATGCTTAAAGAGCCCCTATTATACATTAAATAGGGTCATATTTTGGTTGTAAGGGTCTCCAACAACAGTCTAATATGCATGCAAGGTCAAAAAACACTTTCATGGCCTTATAATCTGCATTTATTTTTACCTAATTTTCCCAGCGACTCCCATATGAATCGTTCAGTGATTCATTTGTTCCCAAACCCCTCCTTAGCGCGAAGCTAATCTGTGCTGATTGGACCGATGACAGCCCGTTGCAATTGGTCGACAGCGTTCAGCACGAGACAGAGTGAAATGCCCAGCACAGCTTATCAACAATATAGAAGTAGTCAGAGTGCGTACACGCTTCATATTAGTGTAAGGCGTGGATTTCGGCAGTGGGTGAATGTAAATACAGACGATCGGCTTGAAAATACGGACGACTAACTATTTTATTAAGCAAAAACTCCGAGGAAATCGACATGCGTCTCCTAGCCTGTCACACTCTACCTCAGTGTTGTCAGATGTAAAAACACGGTTGTGACAGTCGCGAAAAACACGATAAGTGTTTATACCCGCACAATCGAGTTAAAAACAGTCCAATTGAGCGGGAAACCGCCCAATCTGGCAACTCTGCTCTACCTGCTCTTTTTTCACACACACACAGACACACACTCACACACATTACCCTCCTCCTCAGAGGACACAACACAAAAATAAAAGTCCTTAACAGAAACATTCAAAAACAGAATACATAAGAATGTATATTTAAGAAACAACTTCACATTAGTTACTGACACCACAGAATACAGTACCCAGTTCTCACCAGTGTTATTAGGGTCTCCCGTTCATCCGTGATGCGCACCCCCTCCCTCCCGGTCCTCACTTTCCCCCAGTCTCCCGGATTTTTTGTGTGTGCATGAGTGCGTTAAAGCAGTTCAGTTAAACACAAGCATATTGCTCTGTTATTAACAATAACACACATTCAGTATTAATCCACACAGTGGCAAAAGCTGAACTATTCTGAACCTTGACCGCCGCACGTGTGTAAGAACAGCTGACAGTAGCCATATCCATGACAAACGACAGGATTGCAAGCTCACAAACACGTTTAAATCCGCAAAGAAAGCGGCACGCGTCGCGTTTTTAGGGTGGTTTTAGTCGCGATATGTATAAGTGTTATATGTTGTCATGGCTTACCTGTACTCTGCTTTGCCCAATGAACACCAACCCTCATTACAAAATGGAGGAATAATCCATGAGCTGTGTATTGCTAGTTCCTGTGGAGCTCTGTCAAAGTCTCATACATCAGTAGTCTTTTCTGATCCTTCCTTTTTTGCAAAATAAACCTCAACCACTGACTCTTCACAGCTTCATCTTTGGGTAGAGAATATAACACGAACTTTCCCTCAAGCGTCCAATAATATCCAGCTAAGCACAGCGTCTTCATGACTCATGACTTCAGGATCTGTTTATCTTCCTCTCTTAGCTGCTGTGTTAGTGGGCGGGGCCGCAGGTTTAAATTCGCGGGTCTGCGCGCGCAACCATTATGTTTCGTGTCTACGTAACGCCGAAACGGCTAAAGAATCGTTATCAAGACGATTCGTTTAAACCACTATGAGTCGACTCTTTTATAGATGAATCAATAGTTTTAAACACTGTCCACTTTCAGATTTAAGCTTTAGCTGGATATTTCACTTCACTTAGAGCTGTGTTACACACTACATAGAAGGTCATTTTCAAAAACCCATAAAAGGGGCTCTTTAATGTCAAAATCAATAGTAGTCAAACTGAAAAAATGAAATAAGGCATATATATGCACAAAACAACCATAATGTTTGAAATTTTAATCTTGAAAAGAAAATGATTCAAATGAAACAGTAATTCTGTGAAAGTCATCTTGTGTTTATAATGTCTAAACTTTTTCTTTCCTAGATTTTGCATATGATGGTGGGTATGACAGTGTTGCTGTAATAATAATAATAATAATAATAACAACAATAATAACAACACTAATAGAGTGGAGGAACTATGACGTCACCTTGTAGGCTAATCAGCTGCTAGCATAAAACTGGTTCCCTCTATAAAATCCCTATAGGATTTTCCCATTGGCTTTTTGAAGATTGCAAATAATAAGCTCTGTGTTCAAACACTGTTTATTACGCTTACACGGATAATCCTCACATGAAAATACAACTTTTAGCACTTTTGGATCTTAAATGCAAACACAAGAATTAAAAAGCTAACATTAGGCTATAAGCGGACTACAGAGCCTTCGGGGCGCTCGCCTGTGGCGTCACCACCCTGACAAAGGTTTACTCTCTCTGTTTATTATATTATAATCCATGCAGGGCTGGCGCAAGCTGAACTGCCGCTCTAGGCAAAGGACTATCACGCTGCCCTCAACCCGAAAGTGAAAACGAACGGGGGGGTTGTTGCGGATGGGATGAAAGCGAGGACCGGGCAGTGGGTGAGGTTTGTTGCGGATGTGGACCGGGGAGGGGGGGTTGGGGTGCGCATTTGCCGCACTCACTATTCTGCCGCCCTAGGTTGCCTCTATGGACGCGCTGGCCCTGAATCCATGCTATGTATTATAAACAAATAAATACGCAAAAACACATCTGTATAGACTACGTGACTTTTGGATAGTTTTTTATATGGGAAACACATTTTTGTTTTGCTTTACGGTTGCTGTAAAAGTTTTTGTTATGACAGTTATGACAGAGTTAAATGTGTTCAGATGAAGAAAAGAAAAAGAAGAAAAATCAATTGATCATGTTTAAATGACAGTTAACGTATATGTATTTTTACACATTTATTCACACATTTGCATTACTGAGAGCAGGAAAGAGACAAGCTGCACTGGTAAGCAGTATCTCCATTATATAGTTTAATTAAAATAAATGATCAACAAATTAATCTGTCTTGATGGTCTTTACAAGTGAAGGCATTATCTACACACAATATGAATTCCCAATTAGAAAAACACTACAAACTATAAAATACTATTCATGAAGTGATGTTTATTTATAAACAAATTTCGAGAGGATCACGTGCTTGTGATTGTTCTCAGCTGTTCCAGCATCAGCTCACGACTGATTATCCAATCAGTTGATTCCTAACTCACTATAAATAACTAGAGCTTTCTTATCTCAATATCTTTGTCTTGAAGAACCCCCCCATCAGTCATCGAGATCTACCTGAGCTCAAACTCCCCTCTCGCCCTGCAACAGGAGGGAGCCCAGGGCTCAAGGATCTCAAAAGCTCAGGGCTCTCTCCAGCATGCCAATTTTCAATCATCAGCTAAGTGTGAACTCTTGAAAATACTTAAATCACAGACAAATCCAAATGCCAACTCAAGCGGGCTGCGCTCCAGACCAGTTCAGCTGGATGACGTACTGTATAATGTCTCCAACACTGCCTGTAGTCACATTTAGCAACTTGATAGCAACCGTCTTTTTAAAGAAGCGGAACCGATAAAAACAATCAAGAGTGTGATGTAACTGATGTGTTTTATGACGTAGAATAAACCATGAAAGTATCTTGAGTTTGTGTTTGCCATGAACCTCATTTAGGCAATTTAACCGAAATCCCTTTCAAAATACCCATTGACTTTGGGACGAGCGAACCAGAACTGCTAAAATGCTAACTAATTTCCGGGTTTTTGCATACAAATTGACGTCATAGTTCCTCCACTCTATTTAATTTCAGCCTGAAATCAGCTGGTGTTTGGCTTTCAGTGACAAAACCTCACAATGTTATGTCTTTATAATAGCACTTACAATGCTTTATTTTTAAATTGCTTTATTAATATCAAAACCAATAGTGATGAAATGGGAAAAAGAAAATCAGCAATGTTTGAAAAGAAAATGATGGAAATCTAACACTAGTTTAGTCAAAGTAATTATTGTGGAATATTTAAGAATTAATTATTGTGTTTGAGAAATACCGCAAAACTAATTTAGTTCAGCTGAATTCCTGATGATTGCATACTGTATAATCTATTTCAAAATCAGTGCTTTGCTCAGTAGCTGTACTGTTTTTACTCAACTGTATTATAAGAAACCTGGCTTTACATTTTTTTAATAACCAACCAACAAACCCCTCCTCTTTTTTAGATCTGTTAATGGGTTCTGCTGGTAAGTAAACTTGTTTGAGTTAAATGTATACAAACTGTGGGGATAGTTCACCCAAAAAAATGAATATTTACTCATTATTTACTCATCCTCAATTAGTTCCTGGCCTTTATTAGTTTCTTTATTCTGTTGAACACATGAGAAGATATTTTGAAGAAAGCTGAAAGCCTGTAACCATCGACTTCCATAGTAGGACAAGCAAATACTATAGAAGTCAATGGTTACAGGTTTCCAGAATTTTTCAAAATGTCCTTTTTTTAAGTTCAACAGATGAAAGAAACTCATAAAGGAAATTGAAACAATTAAATTAAGAGTAAATTATTAAGTCTCATTTAAATGGTTAATCTCTCTTGGCCTTAGATATGTTGCCCACACATATGCCAAGGAGAGCTTTGCCAAAGGCTACAAGTGTTGCTGGTCTTGTGCCAGGTATGTAAACATCTCTCAAATAAAACGATTTATTATGCCATTTTATAAAACATGATTCTGCATTTGATTGTTTTCCAACAGTTCACAGTCGGTTCCTACTCCCTGCTGTTGGTCAGCCTAAGCCACTTTGTTTTGACGTTCCTGTTCCAAACAAACTCAAACTATTAGAGGATTCAGCTTCAGGTTATTACTACACATTTACTCCATAATACATGCATGTCCATTTTGTTTTGAAATATGTTATTTTGCATATTTACTGTGTCCATTTACTGATTTCTAGAGTTTTCTATGAATGGAGAATCCACACGTAGGCACAATGGATTCCGCAGGATTGCTTTACATTACAAATCAAAACATGACCTGGTAATTGACAAAAGGACTATCAAATATAGCGATGGCCAGAATAATGTTCAGTTCTTCTGGGATCAGGGACCGACTCAACACATCGCAGAGGGGTAAATGTTTTGTCTTTTCTCCTTAATTTTCTTCTTAATATGCAATAACTTGGGTTAAAGCAATACGAACTTTTTAGTAACAGTTTGTATATTATTTTTCATTTAATGAAGCAGATTTGTTTTATATTTATCATGCATTCTTAAGATTTTCTTCTGAACAATTTTTTTCTTTATTTTGTTCATAACACCAAGGTTATTGTAGTTTAGAATTTTTAAAGTAGATATTATTTTGATATTAGTTTTAAATTTGCTGTAAATTTCAGTTTAGTTTTAGTTTCATTCAAGGATGTAGAATGAATTGTTCTCACCAATTAGGCGATTTTGTAAATGTCTCCACCAATCATTTCAATTGATTGGGGGTTGGATATATCTTCACATATAGATATATGAAAGGAAACAAGGGTGGAATTATAAAATTCTATTAAAATGCTGATGAAAGTGAATACATTCTCAGAAAAAATGGCAATATGTTGTACCAAAGAAGGTACAAACCCTTGTCACTGGGGCAGTACCTTTTTATGGAATTGTACCTTAGACAAAGAAACAAATTTGTACCGTTGCATTTTCTACCTTTAAGGACTTGATTTGTACCATGGGAAACCAAAATATACCTTTGGTTTTTCTAAAAAATGCAGGGTTCCACACAATTCATTCATGTTGTCCCAACACAAATTGATTAAGTTAACTTAACACTTTTAATAAATTTATGTGGAAAGAACATAAAAAAAGTATGTTGTCCCAATGAAGTCTCAAGAATTGTGTTGTTTCAGCTTATTTTAAATAAGTAGTTTGAACGAGCAAAAAATATATGTTTTTTGAGTGTATTGTTCCTGTCACAGATACGAGAGATACCCAATTGCAAGTGAATACAAGCTGGTTTATTAAACAGGGATCACAGAAGTGATAGCTGGTATGGATCTCACTAAGATAGCAAGGGTAGGGTAGATCAATGATAAATCTCTCAAGGAAATCGACAACGCTCTACAGCGGTAATAATGTTCTACAGTGCAACAGATCCAGGGTGAATCTCTCATGAGTATCAACAGCGCTAAACAGCGGTAACAGTTCTTCAGTGAAACAGATCCAGGGGGAATCTCTCATAGATAACGACCATGCTCAACAGCGGTACAAATGATCTTCAGTGCAGCAAATCAAAGTGAATATCTTGTGAGTATCATCAGCTCTAAACAGCAGTAACAGTTCTTCAGTGAAACAGATCCAGGGGGAATTTCTCATAGATAACGACCACGCTCAACAGCGGTACAAATGATCTTCAGTGCAGCAAATCAAAGTGAATATCTTGTGAGTATCATCAGCGCTCAACAGCAGTAACAGTTCTTCAATGAAACAGATCCAGGGGGAATCTCTCATAGATAACGACAACGCTCAACAGCGGTACAAATGTTCTTCAGTGCAGCAATTCAAAGTGAATATCTCGTGAGTATCATCAGCGCTAAACAGCGGTAACAGTTCTTTAGTGTCACCATAAGAAGTGCTGACAAGTCCAAAAGCAACAGTCTCTATCGTCACTCACCACCAGCGAATTCAGCGGGAAGAGCCTAGCAGGAACAGACACGGACATGAACAACAACGAACTGACAACACGAGATACGAACACTGAACAGATATAGGCGCAGTAATGCGCTGCACCTGTGGTTCATTGATTAACAGCTGAGCGATGCTGAGCAACAGCAGTGCACGTGACCGCTCAGCTGACGACATGTAACACAGAAAGCT